>CM077034.1:125569763-126231316 GCA_039090855.1 Macrothele yani
TATCATCAACCATTGTCAATCCACTGCTGGATGTAGGTAAACCACGTTTCTTTCACAACGCTCTGCACTTGAGAAAGTACCCTCCATGTCACTTCCCCAAGCTTACGAATTTCATCCACCCTTTTCCGGCACTTCATGAATAAAAACACTGTATTTATGGATATCCAATAAAATACAAATTGAAGTACCAAAAGTCGCAAAATGCAGAAGTACGCATTTTTTTAACTAGCGCCGTCGTCACACACGGCAATGCTTTGGCACCTGCACGGTTGTTATCAGTTGCGAGATTTCATCTTGTAGGTCTCAATGAACAATGCCAGTAGGATTATGGCAACCCGACGTAAATTATCAGAGTTTGAACTAGGCATGGCAGTGGAGCTAGACAGGATGGGATATTCAATTTCCAATGATATAAGTTTCTAAGCAACGTTCCTTCGGTCCACGGTGTCACGTGTTTACCGAGAATATCTCATGGAAGGGATTGCCACTTACCGTGGGGAACAGGAGAACACAATGGTCCAATCACAGGTGCTAAATGACAAGTGGTCTGGCTCAAATAACAGTCACATTCAATGCAGGAGGTACCAGAGACATATTCATTTGGTCAGTGCAGCGTAATATATCTTCCATGGGGTATGGGAGCAGAGAGGCCCACCAGAGTGCCTTTGTTAACACCGCGACAGCGAACCCAACGCCTCACCCGGGCTCGAAAACATAGTAATTGGACTCTGGAAGTTTTGGAAACATGGAGCGTGGTCTCCGATGAGTCACGCAACCAGGTGTTACGTGCTGATGGTAGGTTTCGTGTGCGGCGCAGGCTACCCGAGTTCATTGACACAAGCTGTCAGCAAGTCATTGTGCAAGCGAGTGGTGGTTCCAAACATATGTGAGTCATCTTTACTTAGAACGGCTGAGGTATACTGGTCCTCGTAAAACACGTCATTAAGCGGTTATCACTTTGTTGCTCTGTTAGTCGACCATTTGCGTGAGTTCGTGAACTCCATGTATATCAGCAGCAACAATGGACGTTTCCAGGCGAACAATGAGCCATTTGCATCGAGCACAAATTGTCCAGGAGTAGTTCGAGGACCGTTCTGAAATAGTTATGACGGATGGTATAGTCATTACGTTCGCCCGACGAGAACGCAATATTACACACACGGGACGTGGTGTAAAAGGCCATTCGCACCCAAGATTCAGTACCTAAAGTATACCAGAGTACTGTGGGTAGCTATTCAATTGGCATGTAGCTCAACATCTCTGTACAAGTCTTTCGGCCACTTGTGGAATCGATGTCATGTCGAGTTGCTCCACTTCGCAGGGCCAGTGAAGGGACCTTATACAATTATGATACGTATCCCATGATTTTTTGGCACTTCAGTATATCTTATTGCAAAAAGTGGGTAATGAAGTTCCTCTCATATCACTGCTATCATTGGTTCATCTTTCAATAACGCTCTCCTAAAGCCGAAAAGGACATAAATCTTTTTTGAAACAAATACAACCATAAAATGTTCTTTAAATATAAAAAATGCATGATTAAGAAACAGGAGTGCCTGAACTGTCAAAAACTCAGTGGAATAAATTGCAAATCATACTCGTGTAGGTATATGTTCGTGTACCTGTGCGAGAGCTTGCTTTTTAAAAAAAAGGCAGTAATTCTGATCAATCGTTTCAACGCAGTGGTTGTCGATAATTATGGCAGTTCGTTTACACCCGAAAACCACTGCCGGTTCTATTTAAAAAAAAAAATCTGTTTTTCCGCCGATGTTTTGTGAATTTTTTGCTTTATTTCGACTTATTGACGATAAATGCTGTATTATATAGTTCTTGCTTTTTCCTTTTAAAAACATCGCAGAAATTTACCAAAACAATTCGTATTGTCTTAAAAATTAGGCTAACGCCATTTCGATTTAAAACATTGTCACCGATTCAGAAGCATTTGGGACGTTTTCAATAGTGTGTAATTTAAAAAGATAAATGTGGATAATTATTTCCTGTATGGAGATTCTGCAAAACTGAAACGAAAAATGCATTGTAGAATTTAAATAAATAAATACGTCGCTCTTTCCACGTTCCACAAACACATAGCAACCGAAAAAATGTTTTCAGCCGCCACCGGAGAAATGAATCCACGGATATCTCAATATCTAGCCATATCGAGAGTTAAGCTTAAGACGGTTCAGACGCGTTTTTGTGGAACGTGGAAAGAGCAATGTATTTATTTATTTACGGACTACACCGTATTTGGTGAATGAGTTTTAGAACGAAAAATGATTTAAATCTTTGAAGAATATGCAATAATTTTTTTTTAATTTCACTTAATATATGAATGAATTTCCAGAATTCAGATTTAAACCGTGATGTAATTATTGAACGTAAATGAATAACAAACTTCCGTAATTCGATCCGTTGTGGCGCAGAGGTCTAATCACCGGATTCTGACTATTCTTCCAAGATGGGTATGACTCCGAAATCCTGTAAGAAATGGATATTTGCTTTTGTCGTTTGGAACTGGATCTCTCAGGTAATTTAATGAGAGGTGTCCATGTAGTTACTCACAGTACTTGTTAAAACCCCAAAGAAAGAAATAGGTTTCATTTCTCACGTTCCGTATTGAGTAAAGTTACTTTCAATAGTTTTTCAGAAAAAATTATATATGTATATAGTAATCTCTTTCTGCCTTAGAGATTTGAACATTTTACGTAGCGATCGCAACCGATCACTTGACAATTTAAGTAACTCAACATATGAAAAGCAATATTTAGAAAAACCAAAGTCGGATAGCAATATTTAGATATTTCCATGGGCGATACGATATGGTTTTATTTTAAAACTTAAATATGTTAGTATTTTTTTGAGAAATAATTTTTAGTTTTTGTTAATCTTTTACTTGATATAAATTGTTTCATCATAAAAAATGGAGTAGATTAACAAAAGATTATGCACTTCATGAACGGGTTACTCAGCTATTGCCTAATGTTTTTTTTTAATATGAATAATTTTTAAACTTCGTTTTTACAAACTAAGTTAAGCTTAAGACAGATGAGATGCGCGTTTAATGGGACGTGCATGATTCCATATCACTCATAAAGAAGGTAATTTTCTGTTAAAACTGAAGATATAATCTGCAAATTGTTGTGAAATTATTCTTTCGTACCATATATCTCTTTATTCTTGAAGAAAAAGTTCTTGCAGTTTTAAGTGTTTCTGAATGGTATTTATTCCCTTCCTTAGCAAAAGTTATGAGATTCATATCTGAGGTTCACTGGGAAATTATTCTTATAAAAGTCAGTTAATGAAACATCCTTCAATTCTTTTCTTCATACCTCAGTTCCCTTGCATTTCAATTAGTTCCATTTTGCAAAAAATGTGGAGCCAGCACCATATCAACATCAAACGTAGAGGGGAATCTCTTTAAATTTGGTACTTGTGCCCGTGAAAATAACAGAACCTATTGTTTCGTTTCTCATCGTAAGACTTCAACTCGTTCGCAAATGGAGAACGCAATAAAATTCCTTACATTGAGTATTGCAGTTCGCAGGTGTGGCAAAAATGGTAAGTACTGCGTATCCTTAGTTTGTATTCCTACAGTAATAGTTTATTATGATATGATATTGTGTCCATACATCTCATGATCCAACTCTCATAGAGTTGGTATCTTAGAACTGAGTTCATTAAAATGAGTTGTAACATCTTCAAGACATCTTAGAAAACGCAGACATCTTTTGTTTTCTAACTTCCATCCAGATTTCCCTTCCATGTCCATGGAAACAAATACCTCACATTCCAAATCATACAACTGCTTCAGCATTTCCCCCTTACTTAGCCAACGAACTTCATAGTAAGAGTCAGATCTTCCATGGTTAATAAAAGTTAGACCTTCATTGTTAATATAAGTCAGATCTTCCGAGTAAATAGTCAAATTTTCTTCATAGTAAAAGTCAGATCTTCATGGTTAAGTAAAAGTCAAATCTTCATAGTAAAAAACCAGATCTATATAGTAAAAAGTCATATCTTCATAGGAAAAGTCAGATCTTCAAGTGCTTTTGCTAAGTAAGAGAAGGACCTAACTTAGCGAAAGCAATTCCCAGTAAAAAGAGAAGTTTTCTTTCATGCTGGGATTGAACGTCTTCCAGAAATTCTTGAAACTGGTGATTGTTTATTGCTTTCGACCTAGTGAAACTTATGCAAGAAACAACCGTGATCATGACATGGGCGAATTTAATTTCCTTTCCACATAAGTTATATATTGGTGTATATGCAGTGAAGCTCACGATATTTTTTTATTGGAAGTTCATATCAGATAACACTGATCTGATTTTAGTAACAACGCGTAATTTTGACCCAATCATTGACGGAGGCCCTTAGTTAATAACCCGTTTAGCTTTTTCCTCTTAAATTATAATTCGTTAGAAACATTTTTTACTTCTTGTAAAATGTCTTCCCCTACGCGGTATCGATTTCATGGAAAAATATAGGCAACTGAGCGGTGTCGGTAGCGTTTGTGTTTTTCCTTTTGTTTAGAGCAAACTGCGATGCGAGTTTCTTTAGACTTAATATTATATAATCGTCCATTCCGTCGATACATTGTCATCACAGTCAAAGTAGAAAGACATGTTTGTTCAACGTCCTAGTTTTTATTAAGACACAGTTATTCAATGACGTCACTGGCACATACTTTGACAAAGCCTTTTTTCGGAATATTGCATTGCAATTTTTTCACTGAAAGTAGAGCTTTCCCAGAACAATTTTGTCAGTTTCATTACTCCATTTGTGGAAAAACATATGTTGAGCAGAAATACTCTTCTTCTAAATTTGTGTCTTATCTTTCTCATTCGAAAAGTAAAGAAAATGTAGGCGAAGTTCCTTCTTGGACAGCTATTTGGCTTTATACAGACAATTTCAACCACTTATTAATAATATTGCTGTGTTTAGTAAGAGATCGTGAATATTTGTAATGGTTTTTTTTCATAGAGATTTTCCGGTAATTTGTCAAAAACTGATAGTTTTGTACCGAGACTTTCAATTCTGCCACTGCCATAATTTTTTTTTTAATTTAATCTCGGTGCGGCTTTGTGCACTGCTGTGCCGCGCAATAAGCCTTATCTGAGGTTTGACTCTCTTGTGCCTAAACTATCATAATACATTATCGGGAAAGCATTTCGTTTTCTTTTTAAAAAAATCACACACTGGTTTATTCCCTGTCGCTTTGTTACAACAGCAAAGAGTAAAAATGCAGAAATTATAATGTATTTGAATTTTTACAAGGATGATATGCTTGATTGCAATTGTAAGAGTAAGTACTTCTTGCAACTTTAGCTATTTTTTCTACGTATTTATAAATGATATAGTATATATATGCGTATCACCGGAAGAAAGAAGTAAAAGCGCAGAGCATGTGTCTATATATCATACAACTGGGCAGGCCTCTTAAAAAGATAAATGAACGTAATCATTGTGAAACCAGAATCTCCAGTCTAATTCTTTTTATTCAGTTGCTTAATAACAAAAATTGCAATATCTAAAAATAGGTTACGATGTTTTGCAAACTTGAAATTTACGGTTCTAGTCAGCTGCGCAGGCAATAATGCTTAAATTTTTTATTGCAGGCACAATAGATAAGAAAATTTCGATTTCCGTTGTCGAAAAGCTTTTACAGTTCAGTAAGGAAAACGTTTGGTTATTTTCAATCAACTGAGGTTGAAATCTGTTATTTTATTACTATTCCTGATGAGAGGAAGAGAAAGGCAAATTACCGACTTTTCGCAGATCATTTCCTTATACACTGGCGGAAAGTGAAAAAAGAACACCAAGAAGGATTTGGCGGACGATCATGAAATTTATATATGTTAATGGGGTCGAGTTTACAGTAAGTGTTGATGTTAATATCGGGACCAACCGGTGAGCGCTTAACACGCCACAGCACGGTATAATATGAAAATTATCGTCGGTGGTATTTAAAGTACGGTCGAAGTGAATGTAATCAGTCGTAGGCGTACGGACACGTGTGAATACCCTTGCAAGAAGCTGCAATGCCTGGACATGGAAAACGTGTACGATTTCAGCAGTTATCGGACTTTGAGCGAGGTCATCTAGTCGGACTCTGCGAGGCCTGGGTGGTCGTATCGTCCTATTGCAGAAGCGAATTGGAACGGGAAGTATCGGTGGTGGTACGATGGTGGCGTAGATATTCCGAGGAACATTCCCACACGAGAAGACGTGGAACCACGAGTCACAGACGGACTGATGAGCAGAACGATCTGACGCATAAGAAGAGCGGCGTTGTCAAGCAGAACATACGCTGCGACGCAAATCCGAGATGCCGTTGCACCTGAGGTGACTGTGCGAACAATCCGCAACCGTCTACTGGATGCAGGACTAAGCGCACGTGTGCCTCTGGCATGTGTACCTCTGACTCCAGCCCACCGTCAGGAACGGCTGCGGTGGTGTCGCCAACGTCTGCACTGGAGAACGCAATGGCGATCTGTCGAGTTCGGCGCTGAAAAGGATATTCTGCTTGGGAGCCTCCGATGGCCATATGCGTGTTCGCAGACGCACAGGGGAGCATCTCCACCTTCTTGCATCCGCCAGCGACACACCAGGGCTTACACCTGGTCTCCTGGTGTGGGAGCGATCAGCTATGACTCCCGTACACAACTGAGTGTCTGTACCGGGTACGTTAAACAGCACCTCCTACATCAACAACATCTGATTCAGCCCATTGTTGGTGCCATTTGTAAATGATGCTAAATCGTGATGTTTCCAACAAGCTAACGCACGCCCACACGGCACGTGCAACGCATAAGCATGCACTTCAGCGTGTGACAAACTTCCAAGGCCAGCACGTTCACCGGATTTGTCCCCCATTGAGCACGCGTGGGATTTTATGGGCAAACGTCTTATCGGTCTCCACGGCCAGCCACGATCATCCCTGATTTAGGCGTCCAGGTTCAGGATGATTGGAACTCAATACCGCAAACTTACATCCAACCTCTGTGCGACAGACTCAATGCCAGAATTGCACAGTGTGACGCAGTTCATAGCGGTTCAACTTCGTACTAACTTATATTTACACAAGGAAATGTAATTTTTACTTTTTCCAGAAAATACAGCTGCATTTGTCATAATGTTTTGATTACACGTTATACTCTGTATTCCGTTATTATGCTGTATAAATTTCGTTGGTATCAGACGTCACCTTCTTCGTGTTCTTTTTTCACTTTCCGCCAGTGCTTAGTTAGCTTGAGCGTATTGGAAGAAAAAGAACAGAATCTGAAATCCCGTTAGCTTGTGAAAGCTTTCTTCCTGCCGTCATTACGATCGTATACACGTTTGGCCATAAATCAAACGTCAACAAATAATACAGCGCTTGATCTAAATAGCCCGTTCCCTTTCAGTGGTTTTACTCTCCTCCAGTCGCTGTTCTTGTGCTCGGATTCAGCGGCCCAAACATTAGATTTCTTTTGTTTTGGGGTATTCCTATAAATATATAATTGGATCAAAAGTTATATTAAAAAAAATAATAATCATTATCATTATTTCCTGCACTTACGCGGAAGGTTTTCCGATTGTTATTTACCGTGTTTGAAAGACTTAGGAGAAAACAGAATGGTAAGAGAAATAATGTGCGACTGATTACATTTCCTTGTAGCATGGTTAGTACGAAGTTGATATGTTACAAGAAATGAGGTCAGCTATGAGGTCAAGCGTTATCTTCAGGAGAAGAACGGATCAGGGACTGCTGCAACATACGGAATAATTTGTTTTGTGGAATCTCGTCTCCGCAATTCTTAGCCTTCAGGCTGCCGTTTCGAAAACCTAAGGTTCGTACGTCCACCGGAAATACTTGTTTTACCTACCCCTCTTAAACTCTCAATCACTCTTTCATTCTGTATGCACGCCTCTGTTCTGGCTTATTTCGTTATTCAAATTCAAAACATTTAGGCCTGTTCAGACCTTTAGGTCGTTTTCCTCTGTCACGTGTTTCTTGCACAAAATCCCGATTATGTCTTGTGTCGGGTTATCTCTACTAAAAAAAATAGTGCATTGTCAGACTCCGAGCTTCAAGATCTAGCCTCGTCAGAAAGGGAACTGAGCCAATCGTTGTAATGCTAACGCTGATGATGTTGACCTCAGTTGTGCTAAATGATACCCGTTTGAAGAGCTACTTACCATAAATCCCTACTTACCTGTAGTAAGCCTTGTTGAAAGCGATTGCGAACAGTTCGAATTAGCGACCTAGTCGCCCCCTTGTTGACATGAGATGGTCTCTCTACAGCTGAATAGCATTTTGACCCCTGTTCCGGAAAACTTTTTGAACAGAAGAAAACGTCGTCCCTTGCTGCATTTGCTCACGGACGGCCTTGATCTTCGCTCTTCGAACACTTATCGCATCCTGGAATTGTGGCCAGAGTCGGAAAAATACAATTGGTAGTGACACTCTAACAGAGGTTCTGCGCTATCACCATTGTGTCTGATGTACTTCCATTGTGAAATCTTCAATGCTTGAAATCTTCAATGCTAACGATGTACTGGAGATCTCCTCGCCGTTGACTCCAGTACATCGTTAGCATTGAAGATTTCAAGGAAATAAATGTCGTCATAAACGCGGCTGAAAAAAGAGAGCTCCCTTTAACCTTCATTTTCATTTCGACCTATGATTTATGCGTTCCATTGTCACAGCCGCTAACAGCCGCACAGAATTATTTTGATATATTTTAAGGAATTTTTTTAACAGTAAAATATTGATTAATTATTATTCATTAAGATAAAAAAACACTTCTAAGGACATTATAATGAAATCCAGGGCAGAATGTGTACCACCCAAGTAGTCTAAGTTACTTTGGGTACCAAAATATATACTGTTTAAATCGATAAATAAGAGAGCTATATGCTTTACACAAAAGGATATTTACACGGGAAAGCCTGGAAATGCGACAAATGACCATATGGCAATTACAATATGGTGACATTAGGGCTCCAGAACTTGATTTATTTTAAAGAACAAAACGAAAAAGTCACCTGGGATCTATCCGTCCTATTGCAATTTGCGAGCTGATTTGCAAAGCTAAACTGAAAAAAAGGAGCTTGTGCAGTTTAACTAAAGGCAATAATGTAGTTTAGCATCTTAAATTAATCTAAACATTTCGCGAAATATTATACACATGTTTTGAAAAGTACCTTATTTGATAGAGAATAGCGAGATATTTTAGCATTACTACGCACGTATTTTAAATTTGTTACCGTAACATTTATCTGCGACAGCGGGGATGGGAATGAAGGCTGCACGACGAGCATTGTAAGGACAAAGCCTGTTCCAATCACTACCGCGACGTCATCCAATGATGCATTGACAAACAACAGCTTTCGGGTCCTGCTGCGACGACCATTTTATGGGACAGCAGAAACTAAAATTTTGTCGTCACATTATAATTACGCAAGTCTGAGACCGAAACGTACCAAATGTTTCTTGTTGATTTTTATATAGACTTCTGCACGCTGAATTCAGAAAAAAATGTTGAAAACGGTCTATCACATCAGCTTCGTGCAGAAAAAGTCTAGTTTTTAGTCAGTATGATAGGATTGCATTAGGTTTTTCTCGACATAATTTAAATAAATTGATAAAAGGTCTATCATATGAGGCTTCTTCAAAAATGTAATTAATCAGTATGTTAGGATTGCACGTAATGTTGCTTTTTCTCGATAACATTTTACATGGATTTTCCATTAGAAAATCAAAGGTTTTGTGAAATGCGTTTATATGCACCTTCAGCGGAAACCGCTTCGTTTATCTTTGCTGCACTCCTGCGCCGTGCAATAGCCTGTTAAATCCAGTAGAAACTTGGTTTTACGCTGCTTAACGTGGAGTTCAGACCGCTTTCTGCGCTTTTTCCCTTCAGTCTGCTGTCATCTTTTCAACGTGGCAGTGCCTTTTCCCACGTGAAAGTGGAAACTGCACCTCCCTAAAGGTTCTTGTACAACACCTCCCACACATGTTTTGTTTCATCTGCTGAGTGAACGTGCAATCAAGAAATTTCAAAGAAACGCATTTCTGAATTACGTTAAAAAGTGTATTTTTGCTTATTTCCTTTTGCAGATGGGGAGAATCAAGATGTGGTGTGAATTCCGCATAACGTGTGCAAATGTTTTGTTGAAAATCTTCTCTTTTTCTCAAAGTTTAGAAACAATCATTTCCCGTTTTCCTGTGCCAATGATGTTGGTGAACAGGAAATCACGGATAATGACTGCTAATTTTGTCCATGCGATGTGAAGGGTTATAACTGGAAAAATAAGAAAGTGTTTACTTAGTCTAATCTTGAGTCTGCTATTCGGTCAGCCCCACATAATAATAAATTACCTGTCCCGAAGCTTCCAGATTGTTTTAAGACAATATCGTTTTCAAATCAAATGAATAAATTGGAAGTCCTTCTCCTCTTGGAGTAAAGTCCAGAGATTGAAAGTAAAACGGAACCTTCCAAATTGTTTCCCAAAATAAACTGAATGACTCAGTAAGAGACCTAGGCCTTTCTAAAAGAAGGCATCTGATTTATTAGAAAAGCATTTTGTTAATACCTGGTACATCATTCTCATGGTACAGAAATACCGTGGCAGATAATGTTGTTCCATTTATCTCACAATAGGGAAATCTAGTCTATTGCAGTGACGTTTGTGGGATTGATGAAGCAATTGGGAATACCGTACGGAATTCATGTGATTGGCGACTGTTCATTGGTTCATCAAAATGGACCCTAAAAACGCAGTCTTGCTACACAATCGTATTAATTATGTCTTAACGCAGGTCTGACATTATGTTATCCTGCAGGAAACATATGAAAATTTTGCCTTAGTTTCTTGATAAAATCCGGTACGATTACCAAAAGCGGTTAATGTGTGGGATTTCATTTGGTTATACTGTATGTGGGATTTCATTTGGTTATACTGTATGTGGGATTTCATTTTTGGTTATACTGTATGTGGAAGTTTCTGTTAGGCAAGTAATCAAGTTAAGAAACAATATCACCCCTGCTTGATTTGCTTTTGTTATAGCCGTAACATACAATCTCACTGGAATAAAAGCAAGGCTGGACACTTCACGAGGCACTCTCTCAGGCCTAGGGAAGAAACGTTATACGAGAAACTTTTACGGTTCTAATAATAACAAGGTCCCTTTCCCTGCCCCTGCATACTAAAATTAATACCTGTGCTCAAAATTCCCAAATTTATCAAACACCAAGCGCTGAAAAGAAGGAATCTGCGTAGTTCCGGATATCCGAAAAGGTTTGCATGATAAATACTAAGCAGGTTCTGCTTCCTTTTTCTGGGTATTTCGCTATAACTTTTCATAGAGATACAGATAATTGAACAAAACGTTGTTGCATTACACATTGCGCGATGAAATTACCTTTCCACTGATAAATAATTGTATGGTATTACTGCACAAAGCAATGTGGGTTTACGAGCCATAAAACACTTAAAGAAATACACTTTTTCCAAAGGTTTCCACAATTTTGGCCACTACTGTATGTACTTAATTCAGTGTATTTCACGAAAGCAAACAATGTGTTAAGTAAGTTAAATATATATTTAAACATTGTCAAAAAGTAAACAAATAGTAAATGGTGAAAACAATGCTTAAAATTATGCGTAAAGCAGTGTATTCACGAAAAACAAGGAAATCAATTTGTATCATCTTTGCGCTGGGGTTATACTAATCTTAAACCCATTTGCGGAAGCAATCACATTTTTGTAAAGATGCGATGTAAATTTTGCATAAGAAATTCTTTGAAATAAGTCATATTTTTGTAATCGTCTATATTTTCTTGCAAATTTTTTTTCTGTTGAAGTGCACTTATACTGATTCTTCTCTTTGGAACTTTCACAACTTTGAATTTTAATGTACGTTTGCGTTTGAAATAATGTCAGAAACTTCCACGAAATTTTACAAATTTGTGTGCGGGTGATAACAATGTACGATTGAATCTAGAATGAAAGGACTCGCATGCATTTGCAGTGCATTTATTAGATGCACTGGCCTCTCTCTGCCCACAAATCTAGAGGAAAATTCGAACTTCTGTCAATTTCATTGTCAGCCAAATAATCTGCATTTTCGTGCCACTTAGATGAATCTGTGTAATAAATTTATTTAGGGTGGCATTGCATGAGCCATTGTTTTGGAATGCTATGACCTTCTCCAAGTTCTTGATATTGAATTCCCGTAGATGTTCAGAGAAGTGGGTTCGGAATTTACAAAGAGCTGTCATGGTCCTTGGTTCGCAATTTACAAACGGAGTTTTGAAGGCAGTCTGATTTTGGTTCGCAATTTACACGCTGTAGTTCGCAATCTCCATACCACCAATCTGGCCTGCTGTGTAAATTTAGACTTCTGTTTTGTCTTGAATGGTGGCTTATAATTAACATGTACATTTCTGTTATTTTTTCTAAAATTCCCTCAAAAGTGCAGCTTTATTTAAATGAATGCGTATGTCCGAACGTGGTAAGACAATATTCCAAATTACAAAGTTTAATAACTCTCAAACAGGATATCTCTGTATCTTTTAAATGTCCTGTCTATGTAGAAAAATAAACCAAGAACAATGGTTGTACCTCCAGCGAAGATGTGTCTGACGATGCGAGTCAAAACATTCAAAGCAGTGTTCTGAGAAAAAATAATTCCGTTAAAATAGCATACCAAATGATTCGGTTTTTTATTACCCTGTAATCCAACGACCATTTCATTGGAAGCCTATTGAAAATAATACGAAATTTGTATTTGAAACCTCTTATTTCCAATCCAATCTAAACAAAACATTTGATTGGAAGCTTATTGGTTCCATACAATGAAGATTGTGAAACCATGCCCCAAATTTACGGGAACACATATAATGCCATTTTGCATCACTCTTCTTCTCACCCTGGAATTCTACAAAACATTGACACAAATCCACTGGGAGAGTCATTGGGTGACACTCTGATTATCTTGACGTCACAAACTACCCCTGCTGTTCACACCACGAAATGGAAGTATTCTTGTCCCTACCAATTTTATCAAAAGAAAACAAAACTCTTCTAATTCCATCTCTTATAGCAAAAGATCATCAGTAAATTGAGTAAAGAAAAAGCGTCGGGTTCTGCTAGGATTCACATGAAGTACTAACAAACTGGTGCTACAAGGTATTAGTATTGACTAGCTGAATGCCTTTTTAAATTGTCAGCCAAACCAATAATGAAAATCGATCGATACAGAACTCACATGCAAAAAAGTTGTCAAAACAAATTTTAGATTCCCATTGGAAAACAAACACACGAAACTACTAACAGACCGGATTTAACATCTTGGAACATTCATATTGCGAAACGCGATTACTGAGCTTACGTGCTTTTCACGTCGACCGGTAGAGGGAGGAATATCAGAAATAAGTCCTAGATGGCACCGACTGGGCCGGGGTTGGAATGATAGCGTCTTGTACCGCCTTTTTGATTTAATCATGCATTACATTACAATTAATTGTCAATCCGCAACGGATGAAAATAGGACAATTTGTCTGCTAACGTGAGATTTCTCATACTTTCGGATAAGTTTCATCTGTTACATTAAACAAAACGGGGAGAGGGGGCGCGTACGCCAACCCCGCTACCAAACATTGCTCGTCCCAACGTAAACAGATTGTGAATGTGGCGGGATTCAAACCTTCGAAGTGTCATTAGAGGTTGTCACCTGGAGGAGCCACATTCTTGGGCGAAGCATCCTGGACGCCCAGTAAGTTTAATCTGGTATCATTTTACTTTTATGTAATATATTTTTCATTAAAATTAGTGCTTACTAAATTTTATTTAAAATCAATTTCAGTTCAAAAATTGTTAATCTACATGATCATCTTAACATTCTTGTTTTCATTTCGTTATGTGATTTTCTCGAAAAGTTATCGCTTTCCAGATGAAGAAAACAATCGCCGACACTGAAAATCACAGTGTACTTAACGATTCAACTTTCGATAGAATGAGAACATAATCTGAATAAGAATTGTGTAAAAACTGAGAACATAGGTTGTGTAAGAAACACATGACAGCTTCATTTTTCGACATTAAGGAATCTTTTAAGCCCAAGAGTTTCTGTTTCTCTTTATAATCTGTGATTCACAGCAATATGACTCGATGTGATTACATTCCTGACTGAATCCCATTTCCAGAAAACTCGTAGGTATTTTTTATATAGTTTTCTTGTAGGTAACAGTTACTTTAAGGAACATAGTACTTCCTTTACACATCTGATAAGTATATTACAATTCGTTTTTTATACCTGAGCTGCAGCTTGAAACTAAAAGGTCTGCCGAATCAAACCAACTAAAGTCACTATATACGTCTTTACAAAGATTCCCTCTTTCTCTGACAAACGATATATAAGGAGATATTATTTCCACGCTAAGCCTGGTATTTTCAGCAGTAGACATTCCAGTCGTATCGATTTTCTTTTAAACTTATTTTATTTTGTTAACTGGTTTGCCCAATTGCAGCCTGATTCCTCGACTAACAGTTTGAGTTGATAGTGTTACTGGTTTTGCCGAAACAATCTAACATTTTTATCAGTTGAAGATCTAACCAGTGATAGAATTAAATTGCTGGGTTGGCTTCACTCTGTTTGTAGCAAATGGCTAGATATATCATTAGCTAAATTGATAGGTGCATGGCATTTCTGAAGAATTACCGGTATCCCACCGGAGGTTTAAGTTCGTGGGTTTTGCATTTTAACCACGGATCGTAGCTTTGACATGAGATCATCACCTCTGTCGCCTTTCCCTCTTCCAGGGAACGATACAGCTTAGGATATAACTTGGGAACCGGCAATATTCTTACATTCGCAATAAAACCACCCAATCTAATCCAACAAAATAAGCTATGAGCTATGTCTACTAACATTAAACAAGTTTAGAGAATCAGTCCGATTGCGTGCTAAAAGCATTCCAAACAAAAAAAAACTATTTGATTACACGAAAGTTCTTTACAATTCCCCTCTCAAGCTTGAATGAGCACGTTTCCATTCCTGAGACGAACTATTTATATTGTATCGCGTATTGACGTACGAAATGTCGTGATAAGAAAATTAAACATGGTGCCATCCCGTTGCTCAATGGAAGTACAGCCGGAGTTTTCTATGCAAAATGGTACAAACACACATTTAAAAAAGCGGGACCACTTTGAATACATGACATCTCAAATTCTGAAGTTTAATATTAATATTTTTCGTCTTTAGTAATTGTAACCGCTAGATGGCCGAAAGATTCAGTGTGAAACTAATCAAACCAGTCTCTGTGCTTGACATGACGAAAAATGACCTTACCGAGATGGGAAGAGTTGTACAGCAAGAAACAGAGCTTACAATGAGATGGGGGTGGACAAAGTTGTACTGCAAGGAACAAAATATTTAAAGTATTAATAATAATAAATTGTGCTAGGTGTTCTGAAGAGTAGCTAAAGATTCTGATTCTGTACTTGATATATCTGATTCTGATATTCACTCTAAGTTCCGATGTCTACTAACTGCACCGCGTGAGCACAGCAGTGATTAATGTAACTCACTCATTTTAATTCCCAAAGCTTTGAAAAAACCGATCTCCAATCTGAGAGACCTCGCCACGAAAACCATATGATCAACTAGATCCTTTAATGATGATATCAGCAAAATTACAGAGCAATATTCGAACACAAACGAATATATTATACAATACAACTCAGTAATTCAAATCTTTACAAAACCTCTACTCACTGACATTTTAAACGGGTTCTAAAATGAAGAAACCTTGCAATACTTTATAAGTTAACATAATTCATGCCGATTACGGAGCTCAAATATTAAGCACAGTGCAGAAAAAATCAACAAGGTACTCCATGAAATTATTATAACATTTAAATGTAATAATTCCAAACAGACTAATACTCAATTGTAACAATAACAAACTTTCATAAAGCGCAGGTTCTACCCCAATAACAAATTAAATTCAGAAATGCAATTACAAAACAAATTACAATCACCATGGAAAAATAAGATTTACATTAACACATAATCACCAATTTTAACTTACTGAAAGCAAAACCCTCTTACGAAGTCAGAAAATTATAGCTACAAATCCGAAGACAATACAACGATCAAAACACAAGCAAACCAACATTCAAATAAAAATCCCGTTTATGACTTAATTAATATTCACAATCAAACACCAAAACAAAACAAAGACCAGAAAATCTCCGGTCCGCAAATGCAAGATCCCGCTACCCGATCGGGAAAACCAAACTCAGGTATTAAATCCCAAAATCAGAATAAAAAACCCAAAATCAGGTATTAAATCCCAAAATCAGAGGAAGGGTCTTCTGAGCTGGAGGCATCCAGAACATCCATCTCATTGAACATGATAAATTGAAGACCTGAATGTTGTGACATGGCGTAATATATTGCTGGAAATTGCATTCTTCATTAGAAAGCATTAGTCAAATGTGTGACATTTCTGGTCTGTAGGGATGACATGATGACTCGTTGGATAAAAATGGTGTTCCAGAAGTATTATGGAATCCAATGCGTGCTATGAAAATAAACCGTAGACCACCAAGTCTCCTCGGTCAGCTTTTACAAATAATGCTAGGCAGCTAAAGATACCCATCATTTCGCATTATTACTGCATGTTATGACCGGTTCCCTGGAGTGTATTTACTGAATGAGTTTTGGATGCAACCGTATCCCAATCATCAATGGTTCAGTTTTGGTGTTCCCGTAACACCGGCAGACAAATTTTTCAGATTCTGTGTTTCCAGAGGCACACGAAATAGACGTTTTTATCATCACAGAGATGCTTGCACCTGCCCGACTATCTTTCACTATCATGTCCCTCAGCGATCGCTGAATATTTGTCTTGGTGTTAATACAAAAATCATGTGCAACTTCGGTACAATTGTTCTTGCATAGTCGGGAAAGGTTACCGTTCTGATATTCTTACAGCTGCCCGCCTATAGGTCACTATTACGTCCCTGATCGCTAAATGTTTATCTTCGTGTTTATGCACCAATCATGTGCAACTTCGGTACAGCGGTTCTTGTACAGCCTGGAAAGTTTAACGTTATGAGATGCTTGCTCCTGTCCCCCTATGGTACACTATCATGTCCCTCTAGGATCGCTGCCTATTTGTCTTGGTGTTCGTGCATCAGTCATTGTGCAACTTCGGTACAATTGTTCTTGCATAGCTGGGAAAGTTTACCGTTACTGAGACGCTTGCACCTATCCGACATCATCCACCATGACTCTCTAGATAATTAAATAGGTTATCTTAATAATTTAGCGTGCATGTTATTACAAACGTTCCTGATAAACACCCTTGAATTTTTATTTAGGCTTGGTGCTGTTGGATAATCGCCAGCCTCATGTGTATGTGAGACACCTAGGTCGCAAATCTACAATGGCGGAAAGTGGAAAAAGAAAAACAAGAAGGAATTTCCGGCCGATCATGAATTTTACATATGTTAATGTGGTCGAGTTTCCGTAGCTGTGATGTTAATTTCGGGACCAAACGGTGAGCGCTTACGCCACAGCACGGCATAATATGCAAATTATCGTCGGTGGTATTTAAGGAGTATGGCGAAGTGAATGTAAACAGGTGTCGGCGTACGGACACGTGCGAAAACCCTGAAGAAGCTGCAATGCCTGAACATGGAAGACGTGTACGATTGATTTCAGCAGTTATCGGACTTTGAGCGAAGTCGTCTAGTCGGACTCCGCTAGGCCAGGTGGTCGTATCGTCGTATCGCGAGCGAATTGGACGGGAAGTATCAGTGGCGGTACGATGGTGGCGTAGATGGTAAGATGAACATTTCCATACCAGAAGACGTGGAACCGGGAGTCACAGACGGACTGATGAGCTGACCATCGACGCATAAGAAGATCGCCGTTGTGAAGCAGAACATCCACTGCGACGCAAATCTGAGCTGCCGTTGCACCTGAGGTCACTGTGTGAACAATCCACAACCGTCTCCTGGATGCAGGACTAAGTGCAAGTGTGCTTCTGGCACGTGTACCTCTGACTCCAGCCCACCATCAGGAACGGCTGCAGTGGTGTCGCCAACGTCTACACTGGAGAACGCAATGGCGATCTTTCGTGTTCAGCGATGAAAGCAGATTTTACTTGCAATCCTCCGATGGTCGTTTGCGTGTTCGCAGACGCACAGGGGAGCGTCTCCACCCTTCTTGCATCCTCCAGCGACACACAGGGCCTACACCTGATCTCCTGGTGTGGGGAGCGATCAGCTATCACACCCGTACACAACTAGTGTTTGTACAGGGTACGTTAAACAGCACCTCCTACATAAACAACATCATTCAGCCCGTTGTTGCGCCATTTGTAAGGTCGGTCCATCGTGGTGTTTTCCAGCAAGATAACGCACGCACAAACACGGCACGTGCAACGCAACATGCACTTCAGGGTGTGAGACAACTTCCAAGGCCAGCACGTTAACCGGATTCTTTCCCCATTGAGCACGTGTGAGATTTTATGGGACAACGACTTATCCGGTCTCCACGGCCAGCCACGACCATCCCCGATTTACGCGTCCAGGTTGAGGATGCTTGGAACTCAATACCCCAAACTTACATTCAACATCTGTACGACAGGCTTCATACCAGAATTGCACAGTATGACGCAGTTCTTGGTGGTTCAACCTCGCACTAACCATGTCACATGGAAATGTTATTCTTCAGTTTACCAGCAAATACATCTGTATTTTGCCATGATGTTTTGATCACGTTATCCTCTGTATTCCGTTGTTATGCTGGAAAAATTTCGTTGGTATCAGACGTCTCCTTCTTGGTGTTCTTTTTTCACTTCCCGCCAGTGTATTTATCTTTATAGCTTATAACGGCTGTCTGTTATTCTCCGTAGGCCTAGCCCTCATTTCGGTAGCCCATGCTTGTGTCAGACCGCGGTCTCTAATGTATTCAGATTCAAAGTATTTACGGGCTTTTTGCTCTTCCTTGCAGGGTAACACCCATGTGTAATAATGCACAGGAGCTTTAATCTCTTGTCTTGAAGTAGAAGTGAAGTCTGGAAATACTAAGGTTTAACATTTCGGCATTTTTAAGCTAAGCTGATAAGTATTGAAATAAGTACTTTCTACATTGAATTAAGTTGACACTACACTAAAATCAGTAGATACTAATTAATGATCGGTAACAATATATCATTACCAGAGAACCTGTCTTCAAGGAACCTATGAACTTGGTTATTGCCAACGATGCGCATCTGAGCCTCGGAAATTGCTTTGGCAAAACTTTTCACCTCCTCAATTTTAAAATAATGAAAAAATATCTCCAAATTGTATCCCTGAATATCAATAACTCAAAAGAACAGACACGTATGTATGTTAAGAAACGTACCGAAAGTTGATTTAATATTGCTAAATACAATTCTGAAAAATACATCACACCGACAATTAATATTTTTCGTGAAAATGTTTCCCTCTACTAATGGGCATGCCGAAACAACATCATGTAAATCGTTTTTGCTAATGTTTCACAAGCGTTTCTTTCAAAGAAAGCGTACTTATATGTTTCTTGCACGTTTCAGTGCAAACATAGTTTTGAAAATATTTCTATTCAAGAAATTAAAATTGAAGTATATTTTAAACTTCATAAAATGCCATTATCCTAAATAACAGTTTGTGTGTTAAAAAGACATTTAAAAACAAATTCTTGGTGTTTGTGCCATTATTTTCTTGATCAGAAAAAATATTACAGACTTAAAAATTTTGTTTTCTGTTAAACATGTGATATCGTTTGACATACGAAAGTAGGGACATTTATGTGCCGATATCTATGTGTGGAAATATACACAATCGTATCAAAATAACGTGGGAGAAACGACCAATGGCCTGGATGACAGCGGCGAGACTGCGTGGTGGTGAATTTCGGGTTAAAAAAAAGGTTTCGATGCTCTTTTAACTTGACTAATATAATAATATACAGTTGCTCTATTTCATAAAAACTTGATCAAATGTAAATTTAAGAACAGAAAATTTAATCAACTTTAATTTTTGCCTTATTTAAAACTGTCCCGAAGTACATTTAAAGTTCTCTCGGTCTTTTTTCCAATTTTCGAAAGTGTTTATTTTTCAAACAGAAATAATAACAAATAGTATAATTTGTAAAATGACACCATTGCCTGTTCAGATCATCCCAAATGTTTGTAATCTTGCAGATAATATGAACAGCAATTAGGAAATACTGCCTTTCTCCTGATATTGGTGAAAAGCTTTATGCATACATTGAAAATGGCACAAGTGAAAAAGAAATTTACTTTTTTCTAAACGTACAAACTTTTTATAAAGAAATTACTAAAAGTAATTTGAAATTTGTTGAGTAGGACTAATTAAGATTCATTCAGCAGATCATCGTCATCATCTTTGCCAACCATTATCAATTCACTGTCAACCGTTATCATGGTCAACCGTTATCAATTCACTGCTGGACGAAGGTCTCCCAAGTTTCTTTCACAACGGTCTGTCTTGTGGCAGTCTCCACAATGTTACTGCCGCATACTTTCGTAATTTCATCCTTTAATCTTCCATGTGGTCTTTTTCTGGGTCTTTTCGTGTCCCTTGGAATCCAGTCTAAAATTCCAGCTTTCCATCGATGCTCTGTCCTTCTGACAGTATGTCCAGCCCATTGTCATTTCAGGAATTTAACTCTGATCATGATGTCTTCTACTCTTCTCATTTTTCGGATCCACGAGTTCCTCTTCTTATCTCTCCTAGTTACACCAAGCATGCACACCTCTCTATGCCTTTTGAGTTGTCTGCAGCCTTTGTATGTCTCTTTTAGTTATGGTCCACGTCTCTGCACCATACGTAAGCCCTGGAAGGATGCATTGATCAAACACTTTTCTTTCAAGACATAATGGCATATTGTTCTTGAAAATTATTATGTTTCTTCCAAAAGCTCTCCAGGCAAGTTTTATACGCCGATTAATTTCTTCATCAATGTGACCCTCTACTTGAAGTATCTGCTGAGAAAGATAAACGTACGTGACTGTTATCTCCAGCTTTTCTCCATCAATTGATAAATCTTCATTTCTTGTAAAAGCATTGAACATCACTTTTGTCTTCTGGAAGTTTTATTCTTAATCCCACTTCTTTACTCTTGTCAGCAAGTTCCTGGATCATACTCTGCAGCTGTGATGGGGTATTTTCAAAAATGACTATGTCATCCGAAAAACGAAGGTGGGTTACATAATCTCCATTAATCTTTATCCCTTTGTTTTCTCAGTTCTGTGATTGGAAGACAATTTCCAATGTGGCATTAAAGAGCTTCGGAGATATGGTGTCACCTTGTCTCACTCCGTTTCCTATTTTTATGTGTGTTGTATTTTCAAACAGCCGAAACTTTGCACTTGCATTTTCATAGATGTTATTAATAATATTAATGTATGTATCTTTAAAAACCGCAGGATTTCAGAGCCATTGTATCTGCTGATGGTTTCACTAATTCAAAGGCTTTTTCATAATCGATAAAAGCCATGCACAATGAAGTTCATATTCCCTCGCTCTTTCAATTAGTTCTCTCAGTACGTGGATATGATCTATTGTGCTGTAGCCACTCCTGAATCCAACTTGTTCTCTCGGTTGAGCCATGTCCAGTGTTACCTTCAAGCGGTGTGAAAGATTTTAGTGAAGATTCTATAAATCACTGGCAGGAGGCCAATAGGTCTGTAGTTCCTGAGATGCTCAATGTCACCTTTTTTATGTAGCAGGATCATCAGCAGATACATAACAATAAAACTGAAAATTACGGACACCTTCTAAATAGCAAGCTATTGTGACATTGTGTCTCAGAAATGCCTCAATACGATATAGCATGGATTAAGAGGCGCGGTAATTCCGTTCTACACTTATTTTCAACTAAGCATGTGCAATGCCTTACAGCAATTCATCAAGTCTTTGGTGAAGGAGAACCTCTATTACAAAGAGCTCTATCAGTATCATCCCAAAAGTGTTCAATTGGGATAAGATATGGGGACTGTGCATTCCATTTTAGAACAATGAGGTAGCATTCGTGTTCCGTGAGCCACTATGTATCAGTGCGAGTTTTGCGGCATTGTGCATTGTCTCCGTGCAAGGAGCTTTCTCCACCAGGTTACACCAAGACATTTTAAGGGCGTACCTGCTCTGCAACATTGTTAAGATATCACGTGGCATTCAAATGCTGTACTAGAATTACAAAACCGCCCTAGTATAGCTTTGCTTTATGATTATTCTTCCGAGAGGGGTCCCGGTTCGAATCCGGTTGAGGAATGTAAGTTGTGTTTATCTTACAGTACTCGCTCTCCACCTTCCGTGGAACAAGTGACTATAAATTAGGAACGGACGAAAGCTTATAGCTCAATGAGGTACTCACGGTGTTCTTTAAACATAAAATTAAAACAAGTACAAAAGTACCAAATGCCAGCCATCCAAAGAGTTTTCATTTCCGGCCTTAACTGATGACTCTAGGTAGGTGGAATCCATCTTTTTCTATTATGGACATAGCAATATGATCCACGTATCCGCGGGTGTTAATGGAAACCGTGATTGATTGGCTAAGCGATCTTTTTAATAGTCGTTAAAAGTAAGGTTTTGGGGCTCGCTTTTCCATTATATCAGTCTATTTTAGCAAATGCGACTATTACACGAAGGATAGTTACACCCGAATGTGCAACGTGTGAATTATGCTGAGCTTCTGTTCTAAATTTCATTGTTCTTCAGCGTGGTTATTTGACATAATGCATTCCGTGTGTTACTTCGTACAATCCTCTTCACGTTCAGTTCCTCTTGGGTATCGACTAATTGCTTCCTCTCACAGGGAGTCCTCTACTTAGTTCTTTTGTTGTCTGTGTGCTAATCCTTAAACAGATTTGTTACAATTGTTCCTCCATAACGGAGAAGGTTTTACGTTTCAGAGATACTTGACTTTGCCTTCCTACCACTAACTAGTATGCCTTTTTAAAATCTTATGCTAGTGTGCGGAAATATCGGAAACATTCGTGATTTCAAGAAATACAAGAAATCATGATTGTTTCCGGTATTTCCGCAACTAACCTTCATACACTTCGGAATATTTTGAGGTGGGCTGTTTGTAAGTCCATATGAAAGTCATAGTCGACTGCATAACTGAGGATGGTGCAAGTCAAATGCCAGTGGGTGTTAACAATTATTAACTTCCTCAGTGTATATACTTGTAGGTATTCTTACCCAAGACAATGGAACGAATCTTACAGAAACAAGAATATCAAATCATGTTATTCAGAGAAAACCTGAGCAATGACTAAAAAAATCATATAAAGCAAAAACAAATGACGTACGTTGTTTTGTGTATCGTGATATACCTAAATATATACACTGGCGGAGGGAAAGTGAAAAAAAACACCAAGATGGAGACGTCTGATACCAACGAAATTTATACAGAATAATAACGGAATATGGAGAATAACATAATCAAAACATCATGGCAAAATACAGCTGTATTTGCTGGTAAACTGAAAAATAACATTTCCATGTAACATGGATAGTACGAGGTTGAACCGCCATGAACTGCGTCACACTGTGCAATTCTGGCATGGAGTCTGTCGTACAGATGTTGGATGTATGTTTGGGGTATTGAAATCCAAGCATCCTCAACCTGGACGCGTAAATCGGGGATGGTCGTGGCTGGCCGTGGAGACCGGATTAGTCGGTGTCCCATAAAATCCCACAGGTGCTCAATGGGACACAAACCCGGGGAACGAGCAGGCCATGGAAGGTGTCTCAAACCCAGAAGTGCATGTGGCGTTGCACGTGCCGTGTGTGGGCGTGCGTTATCTTGCTGGAAAACACCACGATGGACCGACCTTAAAAATGGCACAACAACGGGGTGAATGATGATGTTGATGTAGGAGGTGCTGTTTAACGTACCCGGTAGTTGTGTATGGGAGTGATAGCTAATCGCTCTCCACACCAGGAGACCAGCCGTAGGCCCTGTGTGTCGCTGGCGGATGCAAGAAGGGTGGAGACGCTCCCCTGTGCGTCTGCGAAAACGCATACGGCCATCGGAGGCTCCCAAGCAGAATCTCCTTTTCATCGCCGAACTCGACAGATCGCCATTGCGTTCTCGAGTGTAGACGTTGGTAACAATACTGCAGCCGTTCCTGACGGTGGGCTGGAGTCAGACATGCCAGAGGCACACGTGCACGTAGTCCTGCATCCAGTAGATGGTTGAGGATTGTTCGACCAATCACCTCAGGTGCAACGGCAGCTCGGATTTGCGTCGCAGTGGATGTTCTGCTTGACAACGCCGCTCTTCTTATGCGTCGATCGGTCCACTCATCAGTCCGTCTGTGACTCCCGGTTCCACGTCTTCTCGTGTGGGAATGTTCCTCGGACCATCTACGCCACCATCATACCACCACCGATACTTCCCGTCAAATTCGCTCCGCAATACAACGATACGACCACCTGCCCTCGCGGAGTCCGACTAGACGGCTTCGCTCAAAGTCCAATAACTGCTGAAATCGTACACGTCTTCCATGTCCAGGCATTGCAGCTTCTTCAGTCGTACACGTGTCCGCGTGCCGACGACTGATTACATTCACTTCGCCGTACTCCTTAAATACCATCGACGATAGTTTGCATATTATGCCGTGCTATGGCGTAAGCGCTCACCGGTTGGTCCCGAAATTAACATCACACCTACGTAAAATCGACCCCATTAGCATATGCAAATTTCATGATCGTCAGCCAATTCCTTCTTGGTATTATTTTTTCACATTCCGCCAGTGTATATACAACCTTGACGAAATAGATTTTATGAAATAATTCATAATCACATTCATGAGGTCACGAATAAACACACTAGTTTTATAATCATTATGCGGGTTTTATAATCACTAGTTTTATAATCATTAAACAGCATTACAATAGAATCTTGATGTTAAACTTTTTGAAAATTCTAATAATGTAGCGCATGAATTTTAAAAAGGATATTTTTTGTTACGTTCGGAAATGTATGATTCCAAATTTCAACAGAATTCTCCCAATCGAACGAAAACAAAAATTATTTTACGTTTTATGTAAGGAAGATCTGAATGAGTAAAACATTCTCAAAGTGAACATCACATTTGAAGCATCTTATTCTTAAAATATAGAGTAGTCCATTTAGAAGCGTTTGAAAATGCTGTAATTAAAAACTTTCACAATATCCAGGAGCGTCAAATGCTTAATGGAAGATCAATAGATGACAGCACGTCATCATTGCAGACAGTATTCCATGCCGACTATAGAAAAAGGTTATTAGTTGGGAAACCGTGTGTTGACTTCAACAGTGTGTATTGACTTCAACGGCGCCCGTACTCCATAGGCTGATGCGAAAATCACGATTTCAGTCACAGCTTGTGAGGAGCACAGAAAATTACGGAGTGATCCACGTCTAATTTAGCAAAACAATTTTTGACTTAAGCCCCCGTCGTCTGCTGCATCTATCGCGTCAATGGAATACCGGGAGAATTGTTTTGCGATTGGTAGTGCTGCAGCTGCGTCGGCGTGTTCTCTCGCGCTGTGTGTTTTGCGTAATTTCTGTTTGACGAGTGGGTGAGCCGTGAATCCGGTTTGCTTACTTATGTTCGCCCTGCTCTAAGCGATGCGTGGCTTGTTTTTTTTTTCAGCGTGCGTTGTAGCTCTGTCAGTAGCCATGTGGAACTGGAAGCGTTTCTTCGACGAAGTTGGGAAGGATGACGAAACATGCATTGCATGATGTGAGCGGAAAGGATTGCTGCTAACCGAAAGAAGATGTTCCGCAGGTCATCCAATGAGTTTGCGAGTGGATATGTCTCATCGTTTAGGACAATTGAGATGTAGGAAGAATCACGTTACAGGGAAAAGTGAGCAGTGTTCCCGTTTACTTGGGACGTGGTTTGAAGCTGCTTATATTCCTCTTGATAAGGTGATGACTCTTTTATATTGTTTCGCCAAAGTATTGTCCTATGATGATGTAATTGAGGAATCTTCCCAAGGTGGGATTTCCACATCCTCTGCGACAGACAGTGTTTCAGAGAAGTAGTCGCAGTGTTTATGGTAGCCTACGAACAAGACGGGCAGCTTGGAGGCCCTGGTGTCATCGTTGAATTGGATGAAGCGAAGGTTAAGAAACGCGGAAGTATAATCGTGGTCGTCTCGTTGAGGGCACCTGGATCCTTGGCATCTTTGAAGGAGATTCGAAAAGATTCAGGGTTGAGATCTGCCCGGAAAATAACCGCTCTGCTCACACATTGCAGCCGCTCATCCAGAAACATGTTCATCCTAGAAGTACTGTAATGACGGATCAGTGGGCTGCTTACCGCAATATCCCATCCTGTGGTTCCCAACATCTGTCAGTAAATTACTCGCTCAATTTTTTCGATCCGTTTACTGGGGTACATACCCAGGGTGTTGAGAGCGATTGGCGGCCCCTCAAACGCACACTATCTAATGGAATTCACAAAGACCACTTGGCAGACGACATTCTGGAATATTTATTCCAACAAAATTGTCGTCTTTCCTCTGAACACTGTTTTGAGGTGATGATTGCTATCATCAAACAGTTCTTCCCTAGTACGTAATGTTTTGCCCTTAAATATTCGTACTACATAGACAGGTTCTGAATTAGGAGGAAACACATCCATTCCGTCGTAATAAATATTTAACAACACCTGAACTACTCACATTCCATAAAGGCCCTTTTCCGGGCCAGCCATATTACAAAATGTACCCCTACCTTTCAAAAAATACCCCCCGCCGCTTATTTCGCGTCACTGCAGTCCTCCCACACAACACACACCGATTACGAAATGCACTCAGCAAAGGAGCAAAAAACGCCGACGCAGCTGCAGCGCCACCTATCCCGAAACGTTTCTCCTGGCATACTAGCGGCGCGTTAGCTGAAGCAGATGATGGGGGCCGAAGATTGAATTGCATCCCAATTTTCTTCGTAAAACCAGTTATTACTCTACCAAACATAAATGCATGTATTTTCCGTCGATCACTCCCCCACCAAGCCAATGGGTAGGCACAACTCAGGACGTAAAAAAAAAACCAATCCTCCATCAAGACTGCCACTGATATCATAAGTACAGTCTGGGGTATGTTTGTGAAAATCTTTGCTTCGACAGAGTGATAAACGAAAGCAGTGTGTAACCTAAAAGCCAACCTGTCGTTGTTTTGCATTAATTATAATTATTTCAGGGGTATTTTAAAGGTGAAAAGAAAAATAACATTTCATTTTGTAAACATTCTAAGCATTTGTCAAAGAAAAAGGCAAAAATTTGAAACAAAATAACCGTAGAATTTGAAATAATCAAGATCACACAACAGATAAATAGATGTGAACCTTTCAAGTCTCTTGGATTGAGTGATTGCATGTATTAGAGAAGGAAATTAAAGTTTATTTGACTAACTAAAAAAATGTCACTTTATGAGAAAATAAACATTTCCTCGAAATCTATGATGCCACTACCGTCTAAAAAACTTGCTTTATAGTTTACTATAAACATTTTCATATTTACAAGATTTGTAAATATGTTAAAAATAATAAATGCGCCTTCCAAACGTACGAAGCAAAGATCTAGGAAGGCCTGACCTTTACTTTACATAAAAACCATGCATAATTTTACAGGATTTTAAAAATATTAATATTTCCATTAGTTTGTTCAAATGCAAGTGCCAAATGTTTCTTATTCCCATTCGTGGAAAAGACATAGAGGAGCAACTGTAGATTATTTCGTCACGGAAATGTAAATGAATCATATGCTTAATTTTTGGGTTTTAAATAGTATAAAAATAACTTAACTTTTGGGCATATCCCATTCACGCATTTAGCAGCATTGCTTCCTTAAACGCAGGAAATACTGTTTCCAAATTTATAGCACGAGTTCTCTGATACGTTTTTTGCAGAGATGCAGATGTTTTCGGTGAAACATAAAAGTATAGGATATGTTCATTTAGAGGGATACCTAAAGAAATACATTTCATTACGAAAGCTTAAAAATAAAGTTAGAAATGTTCTATAGAGAACGAAAATTATACCTCCAAAATAACAACTTGTATTCACTTGTCATTTTCTTTTATTCTTGTATATATATAAGTGTTTTCAAAAAAATTGTGATTTCAAAATCATTTTTAGAAATAGAGTACTTGTGTCTCTTCTTCAAAAAAAATTCCAAACATAATTTAAAATTTAATAATTTTCTGCCTGAAGTGCACCCTTATTATTCGTTACTGGGAAAAGGAATTTACCAGGGTTATCTTCAGAGGGCCGAAAGATTACAAAAAGTAACCTAAATCGATACGATTCAACTGAGATTCATTTTTCTTTCCATTCGAAAGATTCTGCATAGTTTAATTTACGACTCGCAGAGGACGATATATATATTTTTTTCAGATAACAACTACAAGAATTCTATTTCCCCTTTCCTTTAATTCAGATGATGGTGGGAAAAAATCGGGCTGTCCCACAACTGTTAATAAATATACATTTTTACTAAGGAGCATAACTTCCTTTTAATGTGACCTTGAACAGTAACCGAACTAGGAAGAGATCGGAGACAAAGCAAAAAGTTTAGTTTACTATTTTAAATAACATATCTTTTAAATAATATCACTAAATTATAAGACATGTGTTTATAAGAGGTGAAAAGTTCGGCCTGCGTAAAAAAGAATACCCGGTTTATTAAGAAAACGGTAGGCAGAATACATAAATATGGATAAAAGCAATACGCAGATTGGAACATAGCGTGCAGCTTATATCAGAAGAAATTAACGGCAGTAAAATTTGAAAAAATAACAATGAAAATGCAATAGTATCCATTTTCCAACGAATAAACAGGGCGCATGGAAACAGCAGCAAGGCTAAAATTAAATAGTTAAAAAGTTGCTGTACAACCGTTATCAGCAAAGAGGATACAAGGCTGCATTAAATAAAATTGTAAAACAACATCAGAGCATTAGCAAAAAACAAAGCCACGAGCATATACACAACGATGGCAAAAATTATAAAAGCAAACAAGAAAACGGGAAAATCAATCAGACACATTTTGCATGGAAGAGAAAACAGTCATCATTCCTACCGACACTCGACAAATGTAAAAGGACATCTGAAAATCACAGGCAAAGAAAATCTCAGCAATCCCAAACGATGAAAAACTACGAGAATACCGATAAAACGCGGAAAAAAAACGAATTGAGAAAAGGAAACACAAAAAATCACTGAAGGAAAAAATAGAAACGGAGCAGAACCAATGAGGAACACCCAAGACGCAAACCGAGGTGATAGGAGTAGTTCTAAAATCTAGGCAAAAAGGAGAAACGAGATCAAAAACATTGCAACAAAACTGTAAAACATACTTCAGAAAGCAAATATACAAACGAAAACCGTAAGGTCAAGGAAAGCCAACAAACGAAACAAAAATAGTCACACATGGGGAGAACAGAAAAGACGTTGAGGTTTGCGAAGCCGCTCCAGATGACTCCAGAAGCAATGACTGACGTTCGGTGTGTCTTCCAACGTAAGTGGAAACATCCAATCTTCGAGAAAGAGGTGAAAATTCATGCGCACACAAAAACACTCATCAAGGGAGATGTAATCACAAACGAAGGGATCAGGGCGCAACCATACATGTCGCCTGCGTGCGGAAGTAGGCGAGTGGTCATCAGAAGCTTCTGCAAACGTCAAAACCACAGGCTTCACAAGAAATAACATCAATGGTAGCGACATCCGCAAACGGATGCAACAGTTTTAAATTGGTAGGGTAAAAATAGAGGTAGCATGTCAAATGGGAGAACTTTAGGAACACTAACAGGTAAGGCAGACGGATTGATCTAGAACGGAGCACCAGATTCATCGGAAAGCAAGGCAGGAGAAACAGTAGTTGTAGGAACCAAAGACTGACCTGGCGGTAACGCTCAGCGATAATGTGAAGAAGTAAGCAGTTCATTGGTGACCTCAAAACAGGAGAAATCTGATGACAGCGATGATCAGGAAGCTAAGTTGAGTCCAATAACGGCGTAACGGTGAAGCCGAAGCATCTCCAGAAGGATCCTGAAGAGGAACTTCCCTAACTATGGGCACATCTGATTTCCAGGGTGATAAGTCCACATCAACGAGAACCACTGACGAAGTCTAGCTTCGGGAAGAGAAACGATGTCGAACCCCACGGGTACAGCCTCTAATGGGAGCGTCATTGAGCACGAGAATAGCGAATCGCGCACGTTTTTATGTATTTTCCGTCAAAAAATATTTTGTTCTGAAAAATTCTTCACGTTCAGTATTTTAGCATTTTTAAGAAGTTGAAATGTGCAGGAAATTTTTAACACAAGATTGATATTAAATCCAGAGTAAGATCAGAATATTTTCAGGACCATTAATCTTATGTACATTACTACTCAGTTACAAAATAAAAGTGGCATAATTTTGATTATTACCCAGGAGTGAGTGAAAAAATGCTATATATATATTATAATTTTTTCGAAATAATAAACGGTTATTACTTTGATGTCTGAGATATGCATTGCATTCGTATTTTGTTCAAATGGTACATGATTTCGTAACGTTTAGAAAGGATTGTCCCGAATGGTTTAATTTCAACAACACTTTCAGTTCGTACCGAAATGTGCTTAATAATCCGTTGTCCCATTTTAAGGTGAGGCTGAACGTACGTATTTTGCTCGTCATCCCAGAGTTTCAAATGCGTAGATTCGGGAAGTGGTTTAATTTAATCGTGTATTTTAAGCGGTTATGGATAAAATTGTTTGAAAGGTGCGCGTAAAGTTTTCCAATTTCTGCTGTCATTCATGAAAGTTTTATGCATGCAACATAATTTCAATCGAATACTGTCCCCTTTTCATTGTGTTTTGATGAATCAAAATTAATGTATGTGTTATGGAGCGAAATCTCATACAATATGTGAAGTCTAGACAAAACTCTTTACAGAGCATGTAGAAACCGTATAGCGCTGTTTTCGTTCTGAATGTGATCCATATATCGTTTTTTGCGTATCTTATTTGTCTGGTCAATATTGAAACACGTCCTACGTTTTGCAGTACAATGATCCTTGAGAACTGTAGCTATGTGATTAAAATAAGCTATACATCAGGAGCAACCATAGGATACTACAAAAAAAAATTCTCCAAACAAGGCTTTTATAATTTACAATACCTCAAAAGGCATAAGTCACCATATGATAAATATCATATTCTTAGCGGTTTCATTGTTAATGAAATACAATGGATTCTACACTAAAAGTTTAAACTTCAATTTAGAATTTCTGAGTGCTATGAATTATAAAACGTTAAGGCAAACTCAAAGAAAAAATTTTTCTGGTTTTCTTTATCCAAAATGTTTATCCTTTTTCTTTTTACAAACGAAAGCGTTATGCAGTTAATATTCAGTGTAAATTAACTGAATATTTGGACAATTACATATATGAAAGTAGCGGAATTCACCAGATTGAAGGACTTAAAACCTCTGCATGCTGATTCAGGGGCGAAATGGTCTAAACGCGGCATTTTATCTATTCCTTGGAAGGGCTCAATGAGCTCTAGTCCCAAATAAGGCAAGAGAGGTGCGTTTGTCCTAAGACACTACATCTTTCCCTTCCGTGCAGCACGTGGCCCTTAATTAACGGCAAACGGTTGCTTAGGTACTTTAGAGGGTTGTGCCCAACTTCCATACACCTCACATTCTGTGGAGTTTCGTGCGATGTCCCTACATATAACTAAAATGCGTATGACCTTCTGCGAGTTCCGCATAGGTTTAAACTAAACCGATTAATGAAAAAGCCACATCCAAAATTTAGAGTTTGATAAAAGGTTTGAAAGAAGAGGCAGAATATAATGAATTTTTGAAAGCTTGAGAAGGAAACCTCGTCTGAGAAATACAGCAACCTCAACAAAGAAAACAAGAAAAATAACACCAAATTTTCGGGTGTAATAAGCACGTCTTTTGAATCCGTTCTGACGCAAATTAAATTCAACAAAGCTATTCAAAGTCAATGGAACCGGTATGGAAAACAATAGTATCTGACGGAAGAAAGTAGTTTTTCAATCGGGTCTTTAATCCCTCAGATATTGCTGTAAAGGGAATCGTGAGCTTACGCCCTATAGTTGCAGACTTGTGCGTTAAAAAAAACATGAATTTATATCAGAAACTTTTCACACCGGAAACGCTCTCCAACGTAGAAAGAATTTTTCAAATCGGACCCTTAGAAACAGAGATATTGACAAAAATAAGATGTGACGTTACGTCCCCTGGTGAGAAAAACATGCATTATTTTAGGTAGAAAGTATTCCGAAAGGTCTTTTCATATGAGCGGTATCGGTCTAAGAAAAAACAAGAAAGATGACACCGAATTTTCAGGTGCAATAAGCACGTCTTTTGAATCCGTTCTGACGCAAATTAAATTCATCAAAGCTATTCAAAGTCAATGGAACCGTTATGGAAAACAATAGTATCTGACGGAAGAAAGAAGTTTTTCAATCGGGTCTTTAATAAATCAGATATTGCTGTAAACGGAATCGTGAGGTTACGAACACTTAGAAACAGAATTATCGACTAACATAAGATGTGACTTTACGTCCCCTGGTGGGAAAACCATGCATTATTTTAGGAAGAAAGTATTCTCAAAAGGTTTATCTATATGTGCGGTATCGGTCCAAGAAAAAAAAATTAGTTGAGTTTTCAGGAGCCCAGATTTTGCTACAAATACATCAGAAGGAGAAATTAACATTTATGATCCCTGGTGGCCAAACCATTCTTTACCAAACATTAGAAACTATGTGAAAAATATTTTTTATTAGGTCTTGTATTCGATAAGGAAGAATTTTTTCAAATCGGAGTTTTAGGAGCAAAAAACACAATTTACCTTTGTGCGCTCTAGCGGAAAGTCTATGACTTACTTAAAAATTTTAAATTTATAGGAAAACCATTTTGCGTCGGAAACACTATCCAACAAAGAAGGAACTTTTCAAATCGGACTTTTAGAAGAAGAGATATTGACACAAATAAGATATACCACTACGTCCCCTGGTGTAGAAATAATGCATTATTTCAAGAAGAAAATGTTCCTAAAAGGTTTGTCGACATTAGTAGTATCGGTACACAAACGACTTTTTTTCAATCGAGATTTTAGAAGCTCATATTTTGCTGCAAATACATCAGAAGTGGAAATTAAGACTTACGGCACCTGGTGGCCAAACCATTTTTACAGATATTAGAAATTATGTGCAACGCAAACGGTTTCCCATCAGGAGCTGTTTCCGGTGCAGAAAGAATTTTTTAAATCGGAGATTTAGAAGCAGAGATATAAGGGGAAACGCCGTTTACCTTTACGCCCCCTAGCGGAAAGTCTATGAATTACTTGAAAATTTTGAATTTATAGGAAAAACATGTGACACTAGAAACACTATCTAACTAAGAAGGAATTTATTAAATCGGAATCCTAGAAGTCGTGATATTGACAAAAATAGGATATATATCTACGCCCCCTGGCGTAGAAACCATGCACTATTTTAAGAAGAAAATGTTTCTAAAAGGTGTTTCGACAAGAGTAGTATCGGTCTACCAACGACGTTTTTTTTTTTTTTCAATCGATAATTTAGAAGCTCATATTTGCCGCCCCGGTGGCGCAGTGGTCTAAGGCGCTGGCCTCTGATCATTCGTCCGTAAGGGGTCCGGGTTCGAATCCCGGTCAGGCATGGATGTTGTGTTTGTCTTACGGCACTGGCTTGCTCCCTTCCCTGGAACCCGTGACCCTAAATTAGGGACGGGCGACTGCTTATAGCCCATTGAGTTGCTCACGGTGGTCGTTAAACCTCCAATCAAAAAAAAAAAAAAAAAAAAAGAAGCTCATATTTTGCTGCAAATACATCAGAAGCGGAAATTAAGGTTTACGCCCCCTGGTGGCCAAACATTTTTATAAAAATTAGAAATCATGTTCAAAGGATTTCCCACCAGGAGCTGTATCCGGTGCGGAAAGAAGTTTTTAAATCGGAGATTTGGAAGGAGAGATATAGGGGGAAACTCAATTTACCTTTACGCGCCCTAGCAAAAAGTCTACGAATTATTTGAAAATTTTGAAATTATATGAAAAACATGTCACACGGAAAACACTATCCAACAAAGAAGGTATTTTTTCCAATCGGACTCCTAGAAGTAGAGATATTCACAAAAATAAGATATACATCTACGCCCCCTGGCGGAGAAACTGCGAAATATTTTAGGAAGAAAATATTCCGAAAAGGTTTATCGATGTGAGTGGCATCAGTCCACGAAATAATTTTTTGAATCGATATTTTAGAAACTCAGATTTTATGGCAAATACATCAGAAGCAAAAATTAATTCTTACGCCCCCTGGTGGCCAAAGTATTCTTTACCAAAAATTCGAAAATGTATGCAAAAGAGTTTCCATCAGGAGATGTATACTCTGAAAACAGAATTTTTTAAATCGGAGTTTCAGAAGAAGAGTTATCTGGAAAACTGTAATTTATTTTTACGACTCTTAGTGGAAAATCTATGTGTAATTTGAAAAAAAAACTATATCTAAAATAATCCTTGATATAAATGGAATCGAAAGATAAAATAATTTTTTCACGAATCATCATAATGGCATTAACAGCTGTTACTTTTCTCTTAACTGTTAAAAGTGCAAATCTCTTGCGCTCACTTTTAGCAGTATAAATCTACAACTCTATTTTCCTATTCTTCTTTCAACCTTTCCAATCAGGGGACCCTACCCCAAATCTATCTACTTCTTCTTCGCTCCATACAACTTAATGTGAATTGGACCTAAACCTTTAAAAAAAAAAAAATAATAATATTAATTTTTTCATTCGGATGTTTAGAAGCAAATATGTGGAATGAAACGTAATTTTAAATTCGACAACACCTGCCTTTACGCCCTCTGGTGGCGAAATTGTACATCGTAAAAAAAAATGAAAGAACATCATTCGCATATTTCAAGCTTCCGAATGCAAAAAGAATTTTTTAAATCGAACTAATAGTTGCTGAGATACCGTGGGTACAAACGGACGGACGGACGGACAAACCAATAACATATTTTTTTTACAAAAGACGTGCTAAAAAACAGAACCTTAGATGATTATTGCCCAGCACCATCTTGTGATTCTGAGACCTTGAAATGTATTTAAAAGCTCTAGCCTTCGTTGGAAAGTTTTGAGTAGTTGTAAAAAGTTTTTTTTTAAGTTTAAAATAAAGAAATGCAAAAAAACAACAACATTGAAAACAAAAAATGTTAAAGAAATTGCGTTAATAAAATACAAAAGACAATTTTTAAAAAATGCCAGCATTACGCTGCCAGTACTAAGCGTGGATAAAGTGTGAAGGGAAGACATGCCACTATAATGCAAGAAACCATCATGACATGTACCGAAGCTTGTTTTCATGTAATTACACTTTTGAATTTTTGTGATTTGCGTTAAAATAAGCAATACATTTCAATTTTTTTTTTTTTCGATTGCAGGTTTAACGACCACCGTGAGCAACTCAATGGGCTATAAGCAGTCGCCCGTCCCTAATTTAGGGTCACTGGTTCCAGGGAAGGGAGAGAGCCAGTGCCGTAAGACAAACACAACATCCATGGCTCATCGGGATTCGAACCCAGACCCCTTTCGGACGAATGATCAGAGGTCATCGCTTAGACCACTGCGCCACAAAGATTTCATAAAAATGTAAATAAATATTAAAGAAAATTTCCAATTTAGTCAGTTATTTGTTATTTAAACTATTTCATTAATCCACCGTTTATACATGAAGGATGGAAACCTTCTACTCCTTTGTACGGAACTCGTTCTTTGTTGGAAAAATGAACTTGTACGGAACTCGCACGTTGATCAAAAATTTTACTCCACATGAAAATCGCACAAATCTCGCGAAATGGCACGTAATTTGAGATGTACGGAAGTCACACTTACGAAAGGCAGTCCTCACTGTGATCCTAAAACCACAAAATAACCACAAAGCGTTCGCAAGATGTTCATCTTTTATTTTCGGTAAATGTAGTGAAAGATGGCTTTTAATAAGTAAGTTTATGATTTATTCGCTGAAGACAAAACTCAACCTCGAGAGAGAATTATAACAAAGCAAGGAAATACGAATTATTAAACACCCTGATTCATAAAGAAGTATACAGTTTCCAGATGATGTAAAACAGTAAGATTTGAAAACATGGACCACAAGTGTGAACCGTTAGGTAGATGTACTCGTAAAGTGTGTGTCCCGCTACTGAGGGAAGTGACGTAGGCCATAGCGCGCGTGTCACGTGACTAGTCAGTCAAAATGGCAGCGTCTGCAGTGGAGAAGGCGTTTTTTATTCTTGAATTGAGCAAAACGGAATCTGTAACTATTTTGCAACGGCATTTTCAATCACGATTCGGAAAAGAACCTCCAACCAGAAAATCTATCTATGATTTTCAAAAAAAAATGTGAAACTACAGGCTGTATGTGCAAACTTAAAAGTCCTGGACGACCGCGTGTATCGGAAGAAGGCGTCGATAGTGTTTGCACCGCCATTCAACGAAGCCCGGGAAATCAACGCGGAGGGTAAGTCGTGAAGTGCAGATTTCACAGCCCAATGTCTAGAGCATTTTGAAAAGAAGCTCAAAATGATTCCATACGAAGTGCAGATGTTGCAAATTCTCACTGACCTTGACAAGACAAAGCGCTTTGAATTTGTGGAGAAATGCAGCACCGTTTGAAAAATGACAATTTTGCCGATCACTTAGTTTTCACCGATGAAACCACGTTTCACGTGAGTGGTCAGGTAAACAAGCACAATATTCGCTTTCGGAGAACGGATAATCCCAGATGTACAGTGCAACACGTGAGATATTCTCCTATGGTAAATGTGGTCTGTGCAGTGTCCGGAAAGAAAGTGTACGGCACCTTCTTTTTTCACCAGAAAACTGTCACGATAGGCTCTTTTCTGAATATGTTAAATATTTGGTTGATGCCACAGTTGCAGGACGACAGTGACAACTTCATTCTCCAATTAGTTGGAGCACCACCGCACTAGTTAGGCAACGTGCGAGATTACCTCGATGAACAACTTCCTCACCGATAGATCGGACGAGCCGCTGACTAAAACATTCCACTGACGCAATGGCCACACAGAATTCCTTTCTTAACACCTTGTAACTTTTTCCTGTGGGGGTACGTAAGGGAAAAGGTATTCGCCCCCATCCCTTCATGTTGATCTAGCGGAGCTGAAACAGCGTATTACAGCCACTATCACTGCACTTGATTCGGATATTTTACCTCGCGTTTAGGCGGAAATGGAATACCAGCTCGATGAGTGTCGTGTGACCAACGGTGCACACATATAGAACATCTGTGACTTCCTCTAAAAAAACATGCAACGTTTTCCTACAATTCTGTTACAGGTAATATAAAATGTCTTACATTGTTCTTGTTTTATAGTGCGTTGAAACTGTATACTTCTTTATAAATCTCCGTGTATTACCGTAAGTTTTGAAGCAGATTATTGCCTTTTAAACTTTCTTAAAACCAACACGAAGAATGTCATTGAAGATTACACGTTACGAATTATAGATAATCAGTTTTATTGGTTGGAAACTGTTACGACTGCGAATGAATACACATTGAGAATATTTTATTTGTGTGTAGCATGAAGGGTATAAACAGGAAAATATCAGAGTAAAAAAAAAAATTGATCTACGAAAAACCGACAATTGTACTCGAACATTTTCTCGTAAAGGAAGATATTCAAGAAGGAAAAACGTTTGGTGTCGAACATTTAGAAGAAGCAATATGAAACGAAACGCTATAACAATTAGCTGCTGCGCAAAGGAACCATTTAATTTGATATAAAGTAATGACAACCGAAATTTCTTAACAGTGTATAATGTCATGCCAAAAGAATTTTATTCTTGTTTTATATTCCATGGAATTTTTAGAAGATAAGATGTAGTTAATCTCTAAAATAGAATTATTGGCAGGTCCCTTGAAGTAGAATTATCAATTATATAAAAGTAGAAAGGATCTGCAAACCATCATTGTCAAAAACAAAATGAGAAAAATAAATATTTTAAACGGATCTGCCACAAGCAATGATAGTAAGGAAAGTATTTTTACGTATATTACTTTATAACGGAAGTGGGGTAATTTTTTAATTGGAAAAAAGTTCAGATTCTGCATCAAATAGAATGGTGTGCAGTACATAATTAATAATTTTCCTTTGATATATATCAAATGGAACCTTAAGTAAGTTGCAAACATAAGCAGCCGGAAACAACTAGCATCAGAAGTGTACACCATAGAAACGCCGATATTATACAGGGTGATTCAAAATTCTGCTGACAAAATGGAAGGGAAAGTCAGGCGTACCTAAACAAACAAAAATCACATAGGAACATATCGACGCAAACGAAATCGGAAGGCGCTGCACTTCGCTTGAGATAGATAGTACATAATATAGGGACGACAAGCAAGAAATAGTCGACAACAATTTATTTACACTGCGCTTACGTGTGGCAGAACAACGGTGGTGCCGACAGTTTTACAGGAGTTGTTCAAAGTTTCGTCCAGACACACTGACACACGCATGAAAACGACGCTGCATCGATTGGCGCACATTCTCAAAAAATGCCTGACGAATCCCGGAGACATCTAGCTGCCGCAGCGACTCTTCCTACTAAGACTTCGTCAGAGAGCAACAGGGTTTTTTTATACGAGCCCTTTAAGATAACTCCATAAGAAAACGTCAATGGGTGAAAAATCAAGTGATCGAGGTGGCCATGCGATCGTTCCATGACGACCAACCAGCGCCCGGGAAAATGTAGCCTGAAGATGTTGCTTGACAGCTCTGCTGAAATATGGGGGAGCTCCGTCGTGCTGAAACCACACGTCGCGACGCAGAGGCAGAGGAACAGTATCGAACATTTCTGGCAGAATCACCTGCAAGAACGTTAGATACGTACGTCCATTAAGTCTTGCGGTCAAAATGTACGGAAGGAGCGAACAGTCTCCAACAACACCGGCCCAAAACGTTGATGATAAATCGTAGATGAGAGGCATGTGTAGCATGCAGTTTATCATGCGCCCACACGTACACGTTGTGAGCATTCATGACACCCTCTAGTGAGAAAGCAGCCTCATCGCTGAAGAGAATAGCTGCTGAGAAGTTTGGGTCTGCCGCACTTTGCTGTAAAAACCGCAGTGCACAATCAACACGCTGCCTGTAATCACCCTGCTCCAATGCCTGGAGACGTTCCAGATGAAAGAGATGTAGGCCTTCATCATTTAAAATGTCCCAGAGGGTGGATTCAGGCACGTGGATGTTATGCGACAGCACTCAAGTACTTTTCCCAGGATTCCGTTCAATTTCGTGGAGAATACTTTCTTTCACGGCAGATGTCAGCGTTGATCGGCCACGACCACAATCCCGCCTGTGCACAGCAAAGGTACCTGTTTCGCATAATCGCTGGTACAACGTGGCACACGTTGCATGACTAGGTACTAGTCTGTTGGTTAATCTATCCTGATAAGGGCGATCTGCCCCTCGTCCGTTACAGTTAGCAGCGCCATAAGTTAGATGCATTCAGCGAGTTCGCGGTACATGTATGGTTGCATGTTACTCGTGCACAATCCAATGCTCCACGTACGCAGGCAGACGTCCCCTGAAGCAAGGCCGCAGCACCAGTTCTTGACGTCATCACAGGAAGACCTTGCCCTGATCTCCCTACCTAGTGGACTGGTGCTATCTAACACGACGGTGATTTCCCGTACTTAGATGCTTATGAAACAATGACAGTTGAAACTATGTTATTTCCAACTATTTGAAAGATATACGTATTTGAGATGGTGAAAAAAGGTATTTTATCTGAGTAAATGGAACAAGATCTGTAAACTTAATGTTATAAGTTTTTTTTTTATTTATTAATTTTTTTAGGGTGGGGTTTTTTTGAAGGCAAGTGATACAATACGTTGATCCTATTAGTGAAAGACAAATGCAATGAAATCCCCCGCTGAAAATAAAATCAATAAATAACACAACCTTGTGAAACAATAAAATGTTCTAAAAATGCGGTACAATTTTGTCAATATTTTTATTGGTATTTTTTGTAAGGTTTTTTTATTTATTAACATTGTTTGGGAGGGAGATTGTTTTTCTAGTGCAAGAGATACAAAATGTTAATTCTTTTTAGTGAAACTGTTTAGCAACTCGATTTTGAGCTAAATAAAAGGTAAATTTCGTTTAATGTTTCCACTTGCACTGCAACCCCCCCCTCACCCCCACCCCACCCCCGAAAAAGTTAATACATAAGACAACCTTGATGCATTGAGTTTACAGATCTTGTTCTATTCATTTAGCACAAAATCTTTTTCTTTCTCATCACTAACATTTACCCTTGCTGCAAACTTGTAACACGCACTATCTAGGGCGTTCAAGTTAAACAAAAAAAATTTCTGAATATGTTAGATTCAAAAAGTGGTTTATCTTCAGTTAAGAAAATTTTTGCACAGTCAGTTTAATAGTTCCAAGTGTTCTCATTCTTGGCTCGACAGCGTACCATAAATAGTAGCATTACCTTAGGGAATTAAAGTTTAAAAGTAATAAAACTTAGTTTTGACACCCTGTTGGTGGAAAAAAACAAGAATAAATCCAATTGCTGTAGATTTCCCATGTATGTCCTTTGAAAAATACAACATTTACAGTGACAAAACTGAACCATGCCAAACAGTTTTTATTTAATGTTAGAAATTTTTTTTATTTGATTAAGCGAATTTTAAGATCAATTACATATACTGGAAATAATTCATGGTTTTCACATTTTTTATTCGTTTTTAAAGGAATAAAAGAAATTATGCACCAAAAGAATGTATAAAACCTTAGAGTTTTTATCATATTTTAAGGAAGGAATCATTTTGTAATTTTGCAATTCTAGTGTATAGAAAAATGTACAGCCCTAGAATTAACAAAAGCACAATGAACTTTATTAACAGTACATTACAACATAATTTAAAGATTGGTAACCATTATATACTACGCGATTTAATGCATGTGCATACATCTTCAGATACAATACATTATAGCGGTACCTTAGTGAGGTTAAAGATCGTTCTCTCAACTAGACTATATTTCACACTAAATATAAAATGGCAAAGAGACTAGACTGTATTATAAAAGAGCTAATAAAACACACATGCTCTTGAAGCTCCTATAGGCTGGAAATCTTGAGAAACTGCACGAATCCATTTGGAGCGTAGTTCTTCATTCTCGGCAAATTTAAACACTTCCGCTTTAGGACCTGTGTCGCAATTACTACCGCGATTTGGTACACAACAACGTGAAAGCCTATTGGAACTGCAAACGTTTTTTAAAACCGTGGAATAAATCCCAAAGAGTGGAATAATATGTATCAGTCAGCAGCAAGAACAACGAACAAATTCCTGCAGCAACTCTACAATAATCACACAAGATCACATAATACGCTAACTATGGCTACGGTCGTTCGTCAAGTTCAACAGGTCTTCCTGTAGTGACGTCAGACGTCGAAGGGGAGGAGGTGTTTGGACCTTGTTTCAGGGGGCGTTGAGCAGGTTCGCTCTTCCCAGCTCATGGTCTCATTTACAATGCCTTATAGTGCCTGCGGATGGCGTTTGCGTCAATATGATTTTACGTGATTTTTGTTTGCTTCCGTACGCCTGATTTTGCCTTCCATTTTGTCAGCGGAATTTGGAATTACCCTGTATATGAAACTATCTACGTTATGAATGGTATCTGATGTTCAAACAATCTTTCAAAATGAAAATTTTAAAAGAAATGTTGAGAAAATTATATGTGTATTTTTTGCTCATTACTTCTAAATCGTGACCGGTATCGGAACGAATATCTATTTCTTTAATCGGTGTTTAGACAAATACGACTTGAAATAGAGAGAACACGTTAGTCAATTAGCACTACCTTTAGTGTTGAGATTATGTATTCAATGAAACCTTCAATTTCAGTTAAATAATCTTTAACATCAATGTTGTCTTGCAAAAAAATAATAAAAGGTAGCAGAAAACGAAATAATTTTTCAGGTCGGAGTTTTACGAAATCTGATGTTGAAGCAATTGTGATAAACGTCTGCAATCTTCGGCGGAAAAGATTTGTATTAATATGAGAAGGAAGAACGCCAAACGTTCCTTCCCACTGAGCGATAGTTAACAATAACATCAAATGTGAGGATGTAAGAAGGATATCTCAAGGAAGTGATTTCTATATAACTAATTCAACAGATGAATATTTTATATTTGCGCAATGTTCTTTGCAAATACTTTAAGCATCATTGGTAAAAGTCACTTATTGTTTGTTTACCGATGAATTTGCATGTATCAGATCTCCAACTTATATAAAAAGTATTTTTTAAAAGCAAAACAAGATAAAACAACTCTGAATTGTTAGCAGTTTAAAAAATGTTGTTCATTCGTAGTAATTACAATTTTTATCGCACTATGGTTTTACTATGTCAATAAGAAATTTAAGTGAAATTAATCACAGTTTAAACTAAATATGCCTGATTCGTCGTAGAAATATTGACCTGAATATCTCCCGTGACTATGATTTTTTCAAATAAAGGGGGCTAAAACATGTAAGGATAATCCTTGCTGAATATTTGTCGCACTCAGATTTACACTCTGTCGATCATAAATTTACATGATATTAATCACGGTTTAAACTAAATATTCCTCATCTGTCCTATAAATATTGACCAGAAAACATGTTGTAACTGTAGTTGCTCTAATACATGGAGTTTACACCACCTAAGAAAACTTTCGCCCTGAGCACATAAAATCGGAAAAAACTTATATTATTTATATATAATTTCAATTTTTTTTATAATTTACTGCAAAGCTTATTTTACGGATCTGTGCAAGGAATCCGTGTTCAATTTCAAAAATGCAAGAAAATTTAATAAACAAAGACAGTTTAATAACAGATAGGATAGTAAAAAATAGTCTTGCATCTTACAACCTCTATTTTTATATATTTTTAATAAACAACTTGTTCTAAATTTAGGTTGATTTCATTGACTTCCACAATTGTTTTCAAAACAAATTTAATGTTTAAATGATAATTCGGCAGCTGTTAGACTTAATTCTCGCAAAGAAACTTCTAACGAAATAATAGCACAGAACGGGGCTATGAAGTTTTCTCGCAAAACGCAGCTGTAATAATCCAAATTACACAGAATTTAGCCAAACGATATCCGTTTTAAAAACTCCCACCCTTTTTTTTCAGAATAATGAAAGTATCGAAAAGACATTATTTTGTTAATCCATTTTTTAGAAAACGATTATATAATCCGAAAGTCAGTTTTCTGAATCAAAACTGGTTGGGTAATGCTGAAATATATACAAACCGTCAAAGTTTACGGTTTTCCTCTAAAGCTACGCCACGCGCAAGTCTTCCTGAAAATACCATCACGACTTCGCATCCACTCCATTGGTTGGTTACCATGGACAATTGAAATTTCATCGTAAGCAGCGGAGTAACCCTCGTTAAAGATCTGTTAAGAAAAGTGAATCACAAAGATGAAATTTAATGAATATGCATATATTTTCAGGGTTTGTTCGTAATATTTACAATGAAGCACACCGTCTTTGCAAGATGATTTTTATTGCTAAAAATGACAAATTAAAATTCCATAAGTACTTACGGGGCAACAGTCGCACGCGTCTTCATATGGAAGAGAGTAATAGCTGCTTTGGTGCTCTAATATATACATCATAATATAATGACGTATGAAAAGGTGAAGCTTCTGCGCAAAAGTATCGCAACACAGTTCAGTTACAAAATAAATTAGACATAACAGAGAACAACATATCAAGCGGGGTATGATAGACATATCCAATGTATAAGTGGGGTGTATACAATATCCCATTGCTAGACATATCCAATGCTGAACGTACTAGTAACCTCGTAGGCTCTACAAAGCGCAGTATTGCGACCCGAGTGCAGGAACATAAATATTACATTCGTAACAACAGCAGCATTACATCACTCACCAGAAATGTAGTTTGGGATAATGTTCAACCGGACTGGAATAACATCAAGTTGTTGCACACCCCTGCGTCAATATACTCTTTACATATTACTGAGAACCTTTATAATGAAGCCTACGGGGACAGCTGTTGTAATGACAATAGCCCAGTTGAACTTACCTGAATACGGAAACGTCACATTGCAACCATGAACTTGAACAACATCTATAATTAATTTTTGAACTTTAACAAATACATATACTCTGTACATTAGGTATCCGGCTTGATATGGTTTCTCTCTTAGGTCTAATTTATTTTGTAGCTCAACTACGTTCTATAATCTTGCGCAGAAGCTTCACCCTTTCATACGTCATTATATTCTGATGTATATATTAAAGTACCAAAGCAGCTATTACTCTCTTCCGTCTGAAGACGTATGCGATTGTCGTCCCGAAAGTATTTATAGGGTTTTAATTTGTAAATATCTGTCATTTTTTAGCATTAAAATTCATGGTGAAAAGACGGTGTGCTTCATTGTATTGTATATCGCACGAAATGTTTTCGCGTGTACGGTTCGTAATATATTATTGAAACCCTTTGTTTGAAGCTAATATGAGTTCCCGAAAAGTTTTGAGTAGCATAGGGTTTCGAAAAGAAATTCATGGTATTAAAACTGGTACTGTAAGTAATTTCAAACGTAGAAACATTAAAAAAGAAAATGATGACTACAGTGCAGCAATTAAAACATTTCATTCAGAATGATTCAGATTCAGACCAGGAGTGTTTGTTTTGATGCTTAAAGTAATTTTAAGTGTTATGAAAATTCTTAAGTCCAGTGCAGAAGGAAGGATATGATTTGGATGATCAGGTTCACTACCAGCGTATTGTAAATTATTTCTCGTCTTCCTTTACAAAAAATTATATTATTTTGGCGAAGAGCGAAATTTAAGGAATACTCTATAACGTTAGTTAGTGAAAAAACACTCAAACGGAAAGACAGTTAATGAAAGTCAGATTGTGTAACAGCAGTATATGCGACACCTTGATCGAAATAAAGACTCAGAAATAGCAATGGGCTCGACATGTTTCTACACAATGTGAAGCCGTTGTGCAGATGAATTTTGGACTGGACACGATGTCACATTAATATATTGGGTTGGATAGAAAGTAATGTCGGATGACAAGGAACCCCAAGTAAAATTCTCGACCACTTCGCGCAATGACCATTGCAATGCGGCAGCACACAGCCATGACATTAGCATGTAGGTTGCTAAGATCGGTGGCAGTTAACCGACACAAGACGTAAGAGTGTAAATTTACGTCAGCAAACGTGGAAGTGGAACAGAAGCACATCCGTCATTTCATACTGTGTAAGTTTCATCCAGGTTGCACTCGACATGTGTTGTAAGAAACATTACCAGTTTGTACCCCGATGCCAAAACACATCATTACTCCCGGTTTAGAGAGGAATTTGTGATTTGTCAGAGCTTCTCAAAGCCAGAACTCTCAATATTTGATATGGAGGAGGAAGCTTTGTTGTACCACAAACTCACAGTTGAGAAGAAAACAAATCGCATGTGTGAATGCATTTAGCTTCTGATGGTAATTCATATGTGAGGCGGTCAACTTTTAAGAGGTATTTGAAGGTTCAGTCAGACAGTTATCCTCGTTCTACCTTGGCAGATTTTTATGATTTTACGTGATATCATCACGCTTTTTAGAATACAATTACTTTCTTAGTTTCTGTATTGTGTATTAAAAAAACTAATATAAGTTGGGTAGACTTCTAAAATCTGTATCACCGAATAGTAAGTTTCGCACAGTGGCACGTAAATCACACGAATCATATATTGATGGAATGACATGAGCTTACCTTGCTGCAAAAATGTTAAGCTCTGGCCTGTTCCACATGTTCTAAGTAAACAACGCTATGAAGAGAGAGAGAGAGAGAGAGAGAGATGTAACTTTATACGTTGTCCTTTGTTATTTCTTACACACTGAGTTCATTCTGTTAAATTTTATTCCTGATTAACTTACATTTGGAAAGATGGAAATGTTTGGTTTCCTTCACAGGACGGACAAGTAAGAAATTTAGACCAAAATTTCGGAAAGAGCGGCATTATTTAAGCAAAAGTGAATGAAGCCTTTAGCTTTTACACCCACATTTTTATTTAGCTTCGCAACTATTAGTGGCCTTGTAGATTGCAGGAGGAAATACGCAAAAAAGATGATTTCAATAACCTGAATGTCACGAACACTCCCATTTAATCCTTAGTAATAATAACTAAACAATTACAATTAAGCATATTTTAGTACAGGTGCATACAAGTGAAAAACGAAACGAATTTGCATTATTATCTTAAAAAACAAAAGAAAAAGAACGCGCGAATTTGCAAAATTCAATGCCCTAGTTTAGTCATCGTGAACGAAATTGTGAAAACCTTCTCCAACACGTTTTCTCAGATTTGTAAGGTAAATTAAAGCACAAACTGAAATACACTATCTACCAAAAAGTAATTGGACACCCCTGCAATCGACGATATCTGTGGTCCTGATACACGTCACAGCCGCCTCCGTTAAATATCATGTGGGAAACAACAACGCAACCAGTCGCATGCAAGATGCCACGCAGTTCGGAGCTGTCTGATTTTGAGAAAGGTGTAATCGTAGGGTATCACAGAAATGGCCGATCCATACGTGACATATCCAGCAAGTTGAAGTGCCCCACATCAACAGTGACCTACGTGATTGACAAGTGGAAGATGAGAGGTGACTGTCGGAATGTGCCCCGACCCGACAGACCCAGAAAACTGGGAGTTAGAGACCGACGGGTGCTGGCCAGAGAAATTCGGAAGAACCGCCCCGAATCGATGAGCCACATCCGCGAGGAGTTTCAACAGACATCTGGGAGTGTTCTTTCGATGAATACCCTCCGTACGAAAGCCCATCTGCACAGTTATCATGGACGTGGTGCCGCCCACAAGCCTTTGATCACCAAGTCCAATAGCGCTGCTCGGCTAACGTGGTGAAAGAACGTCGACAGTGGACCGTTGAACAGTGGAAACAGGTTCCCTGGAGCGACGAATCAGGGTTCACCCTCTACCGTTCGGATGGCAGGGTCTGGGTTTGGCGTCTGCCCGGAGAACGCCTCCTGCCGGTATGTATTGTGCCAACTGTGAAGTTTGGCGGCGGTGGAATTATGCTATGGGGGTGTTTCTCCTGGTATGGCACGGGACCTTTGGCCGCAATTCCTGGTAGACTCAACGCCGAGACCTACTGCACCATTTTGGATGACCATGCGCTTCCTACGTTGTGGCAGTCTTACGGGGTGGACCCATGTTACTTTCAGGATGAAAATGCCACCTGTCATGTTGCGAGGTCCACCGTGGCTTGCTATGGTGACAATGGGGTTAATCGAATGGACTGGCGTGCGCAGAGCCCGGACCTTAACTATATCGAGCACCTCTGCTACGAGTTGGAGGCGTCGACATAAGGGGTGCCACCACCGTCCGAAATCGGTGATGGAACTGACCTGTCTTCTCCAAGCCGAGTGGGAGAAAATACCGCTAGCCGTCGTACAACGCCTGGTTGAAAGTATGCCCCGGAGGGTCGCAGCTGTAATCGGCGCTCGTTGAGGCTCCACCAACTATTGAAGGTGAATAAACTTCGTTTTCCTTTTGCTATCACAGGTGTCCAATTACTTGTTGGTAGGTAAAGTATATACTAACTAGCAGCACAAAGTCACCTTAGAGAAATCGAAAACCGCATGCAAACTTTTCATGATTCATGGAAGTAAAACAAGTATGATGCGTTTTACAAATCATAAAATAAGAATCCAAGACATTTAAGAAAACATCAATTAACTTGAATTTGTTTTTTTTTTGTTATTGGAGGTTTAACGACCACCGTGAGCAACTCAATGGGCTATAAGCAGTCGCCCGTCCCTAATTTAGGGTCACTGGTTCCAGGGAAGGGGGAGAGCCAGTGCCGTAAGACAAACACAACATCCATGCCCCACCGGGATTCGAACCCGGACCCCGTTCGGACGAATGATCAGAGGCCACCGCTTAGACCACTGCGCCACCGGGGCGGCTGAATTTGTTTTGGGGGAATTCTTTACTTAATTTGAAGTAACTTACAGAGAAAATTTAAGTATTCTTCATAGTGAAGCAGCGTTTTCCATCAAACGTTCTTCATTTGTATGCATGTGAAAAGACAATTTGTTAGCTTGAAAAGTGATATTTTCTTTCAATACGTAAAGTTGGAAAAGCTAATGAAAAAGGAAACACGATCCCAAGTCCTATTACGTCACAAATGTGCAGAATGAAATTGTACGAGCAATAAGAAAATATTATTTTTGACAAAAGCCGCGTGATCGGAAACAAAGTTTCTTCCACAGATTTTTGTCCTGTAGATAAACGACATCATATTTGAACATCCCTGATTCTAATCTTTACATTTCCAGACGAAAGTTTTGCAAACATCAGAATGAAATATAAAACACAAGACGAACGTTAAATTTTCAGTCCTGTATATCTTGAATAAGAGATACAGGTACGAATATACAAAAATTACCCTTACGCCATCTAACGCCGGAACTGTGCATTGCAAAAGATTACAAATGCATGAAGACTGTTTAAAGGCGAGAAAAACATCGTTTCCATAAACTGTTTTCTTCTGGGACTTCCAAAAACACACGCTTTTGCATAAAGAAACATAACTTTAGTTTACCGAGTGGAATCACTGAATATTATATTGATCAGAAATTACAGTAAAGTATTTCATATTTGGATGCATTTGAAATCAAACATGTCATGGTTTTCTTGATTGGGTATCTCTACGCGTTGAGGTGCATGAATATAAGGTGAAATCTATGAATAACGGTCGCTTCTCGGACCGGGAAAAGTGACGTTGTTGGGAGGTGCCGTTGTTCCGAGGTTAGGCTTAAGTTAACATTGCTAGTCCATTGCATTGTTACAAAAGGACAATAATTGTACAACACTTACGCAAAAAAGAACATTTTCAGAGCTTTTCCAAATGCAGAATGCTGAATAAAACTCAAAAAAACAATTAAAAAAAACAAGGTGTAGAGGATTTTAGGAACGTGGTGTCAGACTGGTTCCCGTACGCTTCCCCTAAGAAATGGCATGCTTATAGGTTAATTTTTTGGGCAAGTTAAGGAAAAAAAGAAGTAGAAAATGTTCGAGGGCATGAGTCGAACTGCTCAGTTAAATGGCCGCACGCCATTAAATAAGAACAGAACCCACAGGGACCAAACTAAGATATACCGCCAACAACGGAGAACATCTCAGGCATCAGGAAACGTCCCCCTAAAGTTGCGACTGAAACGTACACAGCTCGTCTAACGTGAACTTCCCCTAAGAAAAAGCAAGCTCAGAGGTTACGTTTAAGGCAACCAAATGAAACGAAAACTCCTCCTCCGCCCCAGGTTGCGACTGAAACATACACAGCTCGCCTCACGTTAACTTCCTTAGAAATAGCAAGCTAAGAGGTTACGTGTAAGGCAACCTATTGGTACGAAATCTCCTCCTCCGCCCCAGGTTGCGACTGAAACGTACACAGCTCGCCTCACGTGAACTTCGCCTAAGACATAGCAAGCTAAGAGGTTAGGTTTAAGGCAACCTAATGAAACGAAAACTACTCCCGCGAGCCAGTTTGCGACTGAAATGTACACAGCTCGCCTCACGTGAATTTCCCCTTAGAAATAGCAAGCTAAGAGGTTATGTTTAAAGCGAGCTAAGGGGAAAAATCTCCTCCTTCGCCCCAGGCTGCAACTGAAGCATACACAGCTCGCCTCACGCGAACTTCCCCTCAGATATAGCAAGCTAAGAGGTTACGTTTAAGAAAACCCAATGGAACAAAAACTCCTCCTCCGCCCCAGGTTGCAACTGAAACGTACGCAGCTCGCCTCACGTGAAGTTCCCCTTAGAAATAGCAAGCTAAGAGGTTACGTTTAAGGCAACTTAATGGAACGAAAATCTCCTCCTCCGCCCCAGGTTGCAACTGAAACGTACACAGCTCGCCTCACGTTAAGTTCTACTTAGAAATAGCAAGCTAAGAAGTTATGTTTAAAGCAAGCTAATGGAACGAAAACTCCTCCCGCGCCCCAAACTGCGACTGAAACGTACACAACTCGCCTCACGTGAATTTCCCCTTAGAAATAGCAAGCTAAGAGTTTACGTTTAAGGCAAGCTAATGGAACGAAAACTCCTCCTCCGCCCCAGGTTGCAACTGAAACATACACAGCTCGCCTCACGTGAACTTCTACTTAGAAATAACAAGCTAAGAAGTTACGTTTAAGGCAAACTAATGGAACGAAAACTCCTCCCGCGCCCCAAACTGCGACTGAAACGTACACAACTCGCCTCACGTGAATTTCCCCTTAGAAATAGCAAGCTAAGAGGTTACGTTTAAGGCAACTTAATGGAACGAAAACTCCTCCTCCGCCCCAGGTTGCAACTGAAACGTACACAGCTCGCCTCACGTGAACTTCTACTTAGAAATAGCAAGCTAAGAAGTTACGTTTAAGGCAAACTAATGGAACGAAAACTCCTCCCGCCGCCCCAAACTGCGACTGAAACGTACACAACTCGCCTCACGTGAATTTCCCCTTAGAAATAGCAAGCTAAGAGGTTACGTTTAAGGCAACCTAATGAAACGAAAACTCCTCCTCCGCCCCAGGTTGCGACTGAAACGTACACAGCTCGCCTCACGTGAACTTTCCCTGAGAAATAGCAAGCTAAGAAATTATGTTTAAAGCAAGCTAAGGGAAAAAATATCCTCCTTCGCCCCAGCCTGCGACTGAAACATACACAGCTCGCCTCACTTTAACTTCCCCTTAGAAATAGGAAGCTAAGAGTTTATGTTTAAAGCAAGCTAAGGAAAAAAATCTCCTCCTTCGCCCCAGGCTGCGATTGAAACATACACAGCTCGCCTCACGTGAACTTCCCTTAGAAATAACAAGCTAAGAGGTTACGTTTAAGGCAACCTAATGAAACGAAAACTCCTGCTCCGCCGAGGTTGCGACTGAAACGTACACAGCTCGCCTCACTTGAACTTTCCCTGAGAAATAGCAAGCTAAGAAGTTATGTTTAAAGCAAGCTAAGGGAAAAAATCTCCTGCTTCGCCCCAGCCTGCGACTGAAACATACTGAGCTCGCCTCACGTGAACTTTCCCTTAGAAACAGGAACACTGTAAAAATCTGCTGTGAATTGTCGGTGTTTCAACCGTATTAAAACGGTTTACCGGATCGTAAGCACGCCAACGGGTGACGAACCGTAAATTTTCGGTAGATAAACCACATGTTCACGGTGTTTAAACTGTTTTAACCATTACGGTATAATACCTGTTCTTTTACGTGCTGTCGAATGGCAAAATATCACTGGCCGCCATATTGGCATGAAGCGATGGAAGTCTCTACGTAAAGTAAAGGTAACTCGCCGCATGTGACTATGATTTATAGTTAAGCACCGCAGCATTTATTTTCGGTAAGTATTTTTTGGTTTTGTGTATGTTACAGTGCATTATGATGAGAATGTTAGTATTAAGTGGTTTTGGTAACATCTGGCAGTCATAAGAATTGAAACAAGTCTGATTAATATTTCATGTATTTCGTTCAAATTATTTGTTAGGCCGCACAAGTTAAGTAAACGAATGCAATAGATAACTAGTTTTCCTCGCTTTTCCTGTGACTAGGGTGACAACTGGTTTTGGCGAACGAGGTACAAATTGTATAATGGTCAATTTCACCCATACCACGTTGGGGCCAGGAAATTTTTATTTAGCATACAATCGTAGGTGCTAAAAATTCTAACACCATGCTTCCTACATCTTATATAGTAACCAAAGCTCTTATGGAAACAGCAACAAAATTAGATGGGTCTGAGAACAAGTTGCATGTAAATAAATTATCAGGAAAAACGAAAATGTTGATGCAAAAAGAAGAGAGATGAGGACAACTAAAGAAGATGTGACTTCCAAAGTGGAATATATAGAGCTATGCAAGACAGTACGAAAAAGTATCACTGAAGACGTAAGAAAATTCAACTGTGAACTAGTGAGGAAAGCAATTGAAAACAACCAAAGCCTAAAGATAGCAAAGCGACATCTCAGTAAGGTAAGAAAACAGATTATGGCACTGAGTAAAGAAGGTGGTTCTGTAACAAGAAATAGAGGCGAAATTTTATGACAAGAGTGAAAGATTTCTACTCCAAATTATATGAAAGGGATGAAACATGCACTCCAGACATCATGAAAGATACCAGTACCAGAGTTCCTCCAGTCCTTCCAGCAGAAGTTGCACATGCAATCAAGAACATGAAGCGGGGAAGATGGAATTACTCCAGGGAGAAGATGGAATTACTGTAGACATCATACAAGAAGCAAGTGGAGAAATCGAAACAGTACTCGCCCAAATTTTCACTCGATGCCTTAATGAAGGAAAGATTCCTGAGGATTGGAACACCGCTACAATGATCCTGCTACATAAGAAAGGTGACATTGAGGATCTCGGAAACTACAGACCTATCAGCCTCCTATCAGTAGTTTATAAAATCTTCACTAAAGTTCTTTCACACCGCTTGAAGGTAACACTGGACATGGCTCAACCTGAGAAGAACAAGCTGGATTCAGGAGTGGCTACAGCACAATAGATCATATCCATGTGCTGAGAGAACTAATTGGAAGAGCGAGGGGGAATATGAACTTCCATTGTGCATGGCTTTTATCGATTATGAAAAAGCCTTTGATTCGGTGAAACCATCAGCAGTTACAATGGCTCTGAAAACCTGCGGTATTGAAGATGCATACATTAATATTATTAATAACATCTATGAAAATGCAAGTGCAAAAATTAGGCTGTTTGAAAATACAACACACATACAAATTGGAAAGGGAGTGAGACAAGGTGACACCATATCTCCGAAGCTCTTTAATGAAACATTGGAAGGTGTTTTTCAGTCACTGAGCTGGGAAAACAAAGGGATAAAGATTAATGGAGATTATCTAACCCACCTTCGTTTTGCTGATGACGTAGTCATTTTTGCAACTTGCCCATCAGAGCTGCAGAGTATGATCCAGGAACTTGCTGACAAGAGTAAAGAAGTGGGATTAAAAATGAACTTTCAGAAGACAAAAGTGATGTTCAATGCTTTTACAAGAAATGAAGATTTATCGATTGATGGAGAAAAGCTGGAGATAACAGACACGTACGTTTATCTTGGACAGCAGATATCACGTGAGAGTCACATTGATGAAGAAATTAATCGGCGTACAAAAGTTGCCTGGAGAGCTTTTTGGAAGAAACAGCATAATTTTCAAGAGCAATATGCCATTATGTCTTAAAAGAAAAGTGTTTGATCAATGCATCCTTCCAGGGCTTACGTATGGTGCAGAGACGTGGACCTTAACTAAAAGAGACATACAAAGGCTGCAGACAACTCAAAGTAGCATGGAGAGGTGCATACTTGGTGTAACCAGGAGAGATAAGAAGAGGAACTCGTGGATCCGAAAATGACAAGAGTGGAAGGCATCATGATCAGAGTTAAATCCCTGAAATGGCAATGGGCTGGACATACTGCCAGAAGGACAGATCATCGATGGACAGCCGAGATTTTAGATTGGATTCCAAGGGACAGGAAAAGACCCAGAAGAAAACCACATGGGAGATGGGTGGATGAAATTCGAAAGTATGCAGGGGTGACATGGAGGAGACTGGCACAAGACAGACCGTTGTGGAGGAAACTTGGGGAGACCTTCGTCCAGCAGTGGATTGATAATGGTTGACAATGATGATGATGATATATATATATATATGTAAAGGCCTTGTAAAATACTTCTTATGTGTTTGCAGACATAAAGAGATGTATTAGTTTTAATATTTGTTCCTAAAGAAATGCAAACATTGAATCAAGTATAGATAACAAAAATTAGAAATGAATGCACAAAAACAGAAGTTCACACCTAGTTCAGGAGTTTGTCTTTAAAGAGTCTGTTTGAAGATGTTGAAACATTTTTTTCTGCAAACCAACACATTGAAGAAATCTCGTGTGAGCAGTGTGTGTACCTCATCTGTGGTAAGATAGAAATTTATCAGAACCATTCAATTTCTTAAACATTAGGTGAAATATATCAATTCAATACACAGGTATTTGTGTACTAATAACTGCCAGTGTTTTCTGTAAAATTACAAAAAAAATGACAAATATCACTCACTCATAACTCGAGACATTTCTGTGTGTATGCTCCATCTGTGGTAAGACTGAAATTTATCGGAGCCATTCAATTTCTTAAAAATTAGGTGAAATGTTTTGGCACACCGGTCTTTGTGTAGTAATACTTGCTTAACTGCCAGTGTTTTTGTAAAATTACAAAAAAAATGACAGAAATATCACCCAACACATTACTCGACACATGTCAGGTAAACTACCAATGCTCTTAATAGCAGTAGCAATATGTTTACTTTATTTATAAAATGAGTACCCAAAAAGGTTTCTGTCAGTGTAAACCCAGTTGTGTAGAAAGTTTACAAACGTGTTACGCAAGACAGTAATTACATTAGAACTGCTAAGTGAGCTAAGAAAATCTCTTCAACTGTACTCTGTGTAGAATACAAACATTGCTAGTATACCCCAAAAGTGCCCCAAAATCTTTTCAAATGTAAACATATTTTACAAAAATTTTATACTAAAAGAACACGAACATTGAATCAAGTATAGACAACAAAAAATTAGAAATGAATGGACAAAAACAAAAGTTTACACATAGTTCAGGAGTTTAAGTTCATCTTTAAAATGTCTTTTTCCTTGCTTTGAGGTTTGCGAAGGAGTGCACAACATTGTCGAACGATAACTGCTTGGCAATATCATGTACTAATGACATGATAGCCAGACCATTAAGTCTTTGTTGAAACACTGTCTATCGCAAGTTATTTTTTACCAATGCCATTTTTGAAAAAGAATGCACTACTTGACAGTTGGATATTGGTACAGTAAAACCTTCTTAACGGACAATCCCGAATAGCAGACACCTCCATTTAACGGACAGTTTTGTAGTCCCCAAAGTATACGCGGTTCTGTGTTTTTACCTCTGAATAGCGGACAGCGATTTCAGTCGAAAAAGCTAAAAATGCGTTCACTGAAGGGAAAAAGGTATGCGAAATTTTATAGTGATGCCAAGCACACTGTATTGAAATCATTCCTAGCTATTGTTTACCATCTATTTCACGTTAATGCTCTCCATGCCGTCACTTGAGTAACCTCCGCAATCAAAGACTAACCGCAGTCCGTTAATCGTTTCCAAAAAGCAGGGTTTGTCTCGGTAGACAAAGAGTATGTACTTTCAATGCAGATGATCTGCGCTCGATTTCTGAACTCTCATGACTTGTTTAAACTGTGAGGGAAATTAAATGATTTTATTACAGTTGATGATGAACTGTGTTTTGAACAGACGATAGATGCAAGATTTCATTTCTTCACACACACCCAACAAGAACGACATGGTCGAAGAGACAGCGAAGTTCCTCAAGAAGAGACAGTGGACGGAGCTGCAGAAAAAGGTGTGCGACATTAAGAACTTCACAGCAGCGGAAAAATTTACTGAAAAACTTCAAATTTTTTCATTAACAAAAGTGATTGTTAGGGACTAACACTTTTGATGAATTTGAAAATTCATATTGAAAAAGGGGCTGTAAACGGTGAAAGAAAAAAATCAAACACTGTTGTCAGTTTTCTTTTGAAGGAAGGATACTAACAGATAAATTGATGAATTAACTGTGAGTACTTTAAGTTTTAAAACATTTGTTAATCAGAGATATGCATTGAATTACGTATATACATATGTACGCAAATTGCATTTTCTCTCATGTTTGAAAAACTCAATTATTTAAGTTACTATCAATGCGTACGTATATTCAATTTCATGTCCAGTATTACTAATGTGGTTTCGGAATTTATTACTACATAAATATTTACATATAAAGTATGTATATTTATAGATGTAACTTTATTTTTAACAGCAAAAGAATACCAGCCACAAAGTTCGTATTGCGCGATGGCTTTAGTAGACGGGCGTGTACCTCCCAATAGCGGACAGATTATCTGGTCCAGAGGTGTCTGCTATTCAGAGGTTTTACTGTATTACCAAATATAGTTTCAATATAGTGAATAAATTTAGGAAAACAATCAAATTATTATATATATCAATAACTCATCAATAATCACATTAAATGTTTCTACTTCAAATTGTTTCATTACGGCTATTGTCATCTGCATATTTTAATTTGATCGTGATTTGACAAAACTTCCAAGATATTTTTCACTTAATGTTTTAGCTATTTCTTCATATTTTTCAAAATTATTTCTTTCATTGCCAATGAAATGGGATAGTGACCGAAGAAGGTTACATCCAATTATCAAATCTAGTGACGGCTTTTGTAATTTAGTACTAATCTTACCAAAATATCATGCCAAAGAGCACACATGAAAACAGATTCGAATTTCATAAACTTTTTTTGTAAGGATTTTGCTTTCTGCCGAGGTTCTAGTTTTTTTATTAAATTCTCAGATACACTATCTGGGGCACTGAACATATTGTCATAGTCGGTGAACACTGAACAGTGCTCTTACTCATTAATAATGACCATACCATCTAGTCTTACTCAAGCTTTTTAAATGAAATAACTTATTATTCATAGTTTGGTTCAAATTGCTGGAAAATATGGCCCATTTATGAGGGGAACTTGAGAGAAAAACATAGCAATGTCTGTAGGTAGGAAAAAAAAGATTTGAGGCCTCCAGACAATGGAAACTGTAAATTTAATATGAATAACTGAAATTATTTCTTCGATTTACGCTTTTTGGAACATTTTTTACGCACATGAAGTTTTCAGCCCTCAATAAATAAGATGTTGGCACACACATTTTGTTAAGGACCAAAAACTTCCGAAAAGTTCAGGCCCCTGTCAGACTAAGAAGTGGGCCTCTGAACTGACCGTGGCCCTTTAGCACCCTCCCCCTTTAATCTGTCTCTGATCTTTTCTGTCCCAGCTGCTATCATTTATCAATGTAATCCATTAAAAATTTCCTTTGCTGGTTTTTGTGTTAAAATTTGTGTTTTCATCCTATTTTTTTTATAGTCTGCGACGGGCTTAAATTTTATTACATGCTGGGATGGTAAATAATATTAACTGCTGGGATGCCATGTCGCCCAACTTCGAACACTGATTTTTATAAGTTGTGAAATTTTAATTTTATTTCTGTAAAAACATAGCAATTGTTACTCAGGGTTGGAGTCTTCATTGTTCTCCAGCCAGTAGCTATAAAATAATTGCCTGGCAAATTCCCTTTTTCAGGCGGAGTTACCATTGTGTTCCAAGCTTAAATTTAAGAAATTCCTTAGTCAAACTCCGCATTAGCACCAATGCTAAACATAATTGTGACTCTCCTTAACATTGTTTGCTTAATATATACAATGAGTTGCCACTTTATTATGACCAACCCCTCAGTACTTCATTGGGCAACCTTTTGCCTTTAATACTGTGTTGATTCTTCGTGGCATGGACTCCACCAGATGTTGATAGGTGGACTGTGGAATCTGAGACCATGCTTGATGAATAGCACTTTCCAGGAGTGTGAGATTGCAGGGTTGTGGATCCAGCTGTCTGATGGCTTGTTCAACTTCATCCCACAAATTCTCAATGGGGTTGAGATCTGGAGATTGTGAGAGCCACATAAGCAAAGTAAACTCACCGGCATGTTCCTTTAACCAATTCTGTACAATACGAGCACTATGGCAAGACGCATTATCGTGTTGAAAATAGCCATCGCCATTGGGATAAACCATCCACATGACAGGATGTACTTGGTCTGCAACGATGTTTAGATATGATGTGCTAGTCAGACGTTGATCAACACGAATTAAAGGGCCAAAAGCATGTCAGGAAAATATTCCCCAAACCATACCGTTGCGTCCACCAGCTTGAAGGGTTGCAGCAATGCATTTGGGGTCCATGCTTTCGTGCTTTTTCAGCCAAATTCTCACGCGGCCATTGCCATGGTGCAACTGAAAATGTGATTCATTGGACCACATAATTTGTTTCCAATTATAGACTGTCCAATCCTTGTGCGAACTGGAGATGTTTTCTCTTGTTAACTGTAGACAGCAAAGGTGTTAGCACAGGCCTTCGGCTGCCATATCTCATCCGATACAGTGTACGGCGAACAGTGCTTGCAGAGATCATTTGAGGGATCCTTCATTAAATGGTCTGTAATTTGCTGCACTGTTGCCCTTCTGTTGTCTGTTACCAGTCTGGACACTCTGTTTTGCCCGAGCAGTCACTAGTTGATAACGACCACACGTTGTACGTAGAGACCCAGTTTTTTGGCTGACAGTCCAGTCTTTAAACATTTTAACAACAGCTGCTCTGGAACATTTCACGAATGCGGCGGTTTCGGTGATACTCACTCCATGGCTCCGAGCTCCTACAATCATTCCACGTTGAAAGTCCGTCAAATCGCATTTTTTTACCCATCTCGTCACCTAAAAATCACTTCTACTACTGTCGCAAGCACTAAGCTTTCCCTTTTATACTAGCCTCGCTCTCTGGCTGCAACAGCATGCAGCCATAGCTTATTTGCTTAAAACTGTCTGGTGGACATAATAAAGTGGCCACTCAGTGTATTCATATAAAAATACTCAACCTTTCCGTGCAGGGAGAGAAATAACTGATTTTTGGGGGAGGGAGCAATTTTTCTCCTCAGATATAGCGTTGCAGAGCAATTGAGTAATTACATGGAGCACTTTTCCAACTTACTTTTATTTAAATCATTAATTTATTATAAAAAATTACTAGCTCACCTTTCAATATCTATCAATAATACTGTAATCAGTAACGCAAAGAAAAATCTAAAAATATTTTAGTAGATATGGAAAATCATAGACTGCTGTCTGACTTAGACCACATCAACCTGCGAAGTGGGGCTACATGAGGAAGCTTTTTCTAGCTGAAAGCAAACACGATTAAGTTATGAATATAATTTTATTTTTAATGCGTAAGCAAAATCGTATACAATGACTCATTAGTGGAGAAAATCCACGTAATGATTTTGTGATCTAGGTATGATTCCCTTCCACAACTTCTTAACAGGGTCAATAACATGTGTATGCTACGTGAAAAAATCCCAGTAAAGAAAAGGAATGTCCCTTGCAATTTAGGAGGAAAAGATCACAGGTTGAACATTTTTATATACGTCTTTTTAGGCCTAATTTTCTTTTTAGATACTAGGGGGCTGCACTGTGAACCATCCCTGGGAAAAACTGGAACTTAAATGAGTACTACAATGCTAAACTTGATACAAGGTACACTGTTCAAACCCAGAAGATGGAATTGTAAAATATAGATAAAAAATGGCAGCGATCGGTATGAAAACATCACCAGCGTGTAGAAATTGATGCACTGAATAAGATATGACAAAAAAGAGCGTTGGAGATAGGCCCAGAAATATGCATAGGCTGCAGTTTATCATTAAAGACAATAGCGTTTTGCCATACCCTACTTTTTTTTTAAAAATAGAGATATTAATGGAAATTTCCATATTAAACTTTAAATAAGGTTTTGTAATTCAAATATGAGTTTGATATAAGAGAAGATGGAAATGTAAAATATACATAAAAAATTACATATAACCTTTCATCGCTAACTGCTATTTTTGCATCACAAAGCTTGAAGCGATACTGCATATTTTCCCCCTGTTCCAGTGTCAATCGTGCAAGTTTCAGGAATTCTGTTGTTACTGTAATTTGTCATCATTCTTTTGCTGCCAAGAACAAACATCTTGCTTTAATGATTGATGATTGGGTGTTTTGTAATCCGTGCCAGGCACTACTTATCCTACACAAAGAGCTAAATATGCCAGATTTAAGCCTCAAGCAATGAGGTTACACGTGTTTATAACCAGTGCCGTATTTGGATGGGGGGGGGGCAACCGGGCTACAGCCAGAGGTGAATTTTCCCACTGATCTGTGCAATTATACAACTGCACAATTTGGTAAAAATTAAACATTATTATTTTGCAGTACTATATTTATAACCAAACAATAGATATAAGTCCTGTGGTATGCAGTTTGATATTTCTTGATCTTTATTTGAGAAATGCTGTAGCTTGTCACCTCAGCCGAACACCTGCGGTTTGTTTCCTTTTCATTGCTAACAAAATTCCAATACTGTGAGTGGAGTGGGGTGGGTGAGGGTCAAAGATACAAGTTCAGGTTTGAACATAGATGACACCTCTGTCATGATTACGTTCGTTTTAAAACTTCATAAATAAACAATAATAAAAATAAAGGACTTTTTAAAGATTTTATCAAAATAAAATACCAAAATTTGATTTTTGAATCATCTAAAAATTGCTAACAAAATATCAATATACACTGGCGGAACGTGAAAACAGAACACCATGAAGGAGACTTCTGATACCAACGAAATTTATTCAGCATAATAACGGAATACAGAGGATAACGTGATCAAAACATTATAGCAAAATAGAGCTGCATTTGCTGGTAAACTGAAAAATAACATTTCCATGTAAAATGGTTAGTACGAGGTTGAACCGCCAAGAACTGCGTCACACTGTGCAATTCCTGCATGGAGTCTGACGTACAGATGTTGGATGTAAGTTTGGGGCATTGATTTCCAAGCATCCTCAACCTGGACACGTAAATCGGGGGTTGGCCGTGGAGACCGGAGAAGTCGTCCCATAAAATCCCACACGTGCTCAATGGGGGACAAATTCGGTGAACATGCAGGCCATGAAAGTTGTCTCGCACCCTGAAATACATGTTGCGTTGCACGTGGCGTGAGTTATTTTCCTGGAAAACACCACGATGGACCGACCTTACAAATGGCACAACAACGGGCTGAATGATGTTGATGTAGGAGGTGCTGTTTAACGTACCCGGTACAAACACTAGTTGTGTACGGGGGTGAGAGCTGATCACTCCCCACACCAGGAGACCAGATGTAGGCCCTGTGTGTTGCTGGCGGATGCAAGAAGGGTGGAGACTTTCCCCTGTGTGTCTGCGAACACGCATACGGCCATCGGAGGCACCCAAGCAGAATCTGCTTTCATCGCTGAACACGACAGATCGCCATTGCGTTCTTCAGTGCAGACGTTGGCGATACTACTGCAGCCGTTCCTGACGGTAGGCTGGAGTCAGAGGCATACGTGCACGTAGTCCTGCATCCAGTAGACGGTTGCAGATTGTTCGCACAGTCACCTTAGGTGCAACAGCAGCTCGAATTTGCGTTGCAGTGGATGTTCTGCTTGACAACGCCGCTCTTATTATGCGTCCAATCGGTCCGCTCATCAGTCCGTCTGTGACTCCCAGTTCTACGTCTTCTCGTGTGGGAATGTTCCTCGGACCATCTACGCCACCACCGTACCACCACCGATACTTCCCGTCCAATTCGCTCCGCAATACTACGATACGACCACCCGGCCTCGCGGAGTCCGACTAGACAACCTCGCTCAAAGTCCGATAATTTCAGAAATCCTACACGTCTTCCATGTCCAGGCATTGCAGCTTCTTCAGGGTCTTCGAACGTGTCCGTACGCCGACGACAGATTACATTCACTTCGCCGTACTCCTTAAATACCACCGACGATAATTTGCATATTATGCCGTGCTGTGGCGTAAGCACTCACCGGTTGGTCCCGAAATTAACATGACACCTATGTAAACTCGACTCCATTAGCATATGTAGATTTCATGATCGTCCGCCAATTCCTTCTTGGTGTTCTTTATTCACTTTCCGCCAGTGAATAAATAACACCAAGAAGGAATTGGCGCTACTCATTAAAAGAAAAATAATGAGTAGCGAGGGGGGGGGGCGCAAATTTCATCTAAATCTGGCCCTGTTTATAACACGGAGGTCCATCTGTTTAGGATGACTTCTGAGCCACGACTGATCTTTAGTTGTCAGCTGACCTTTAGTGGTCACCAGCATTTGTGCCAAGTCTCAAGTTGAGCACACACTAACATTAGGCCACCATGACCCTTTGCCTTTCAGAGATGGTAAGTGGTTAACTGGTTTTGGCAAGTGAAATGCAAGGAATGAAATGGATGGAGGAATTTATGAAGCAGCAGACTAGTGAAAATTGGAATCGAGCAATAAGCAATTCCCCCTTTCTTTTTCCAGCATTAAAAAAAAAGACAAAATCCAATTACTTTTGCAGCGTGTTAATAAAAACACCAAATATGTATACATAAGCATCAGGTAATTTCAAAACGTTATTTTACCTAGGACTTCAATGTCAAATCAAGATGGCTGATGCCATATTTGGTATATCTCAACTGTCCCATGTTGTCAGTTTGTCACAATAAATGAATTGAAATAATTCCCATAGAACATGCATCATGAAAGGGCGAATCAGTGAACATTTTAACCTGAATGTATCATTCAGGCCTCTACTGAATATCAGCAGTGAAGTCACATCATCAGTGAAGCATTATGCTGTACCCACCCTCCATCAGTGCTAAATAAATGAGGCAGAAGGAAAAAGTTCCTAGAAATGAAAATCTTTATTATTTTTTTATTTTTTTTTAAAGAGAAAAATAGGTGATACATCTATCAGACTTATTTAAAAATAGAAAGTAGTCATGACTAGAATTTTTTGTGCAAAGTTCATCACAACTTGTATTTCCTTTGGACATCTCAGAGTCGACTTTTTTATTATTATAATACAGTACTTTCTCATATTAATGTACAGGGACGGGTTTCCAACTAGGCGCGCGCCTGGGTCTCCAGAGCTTGAGGAGCCCCAAAAGCCTGTAATTGGATTTCCAGTTTCAATATGGTTTTCACGGACAAACAAATCAATCCTTAAAGCCACCACTTTGTATTGTTAATTGATATTTTGCTTTCTGATATTAGTAACATGTATTTTTTCTTGCTGTCTCTGCTACCTTGAATTTTCGAGTTCTTATTGATGTACTTATTTTGAAAAGCATGGTTAAAATAATTTAGCTTTGGTTTTAGTGGTAGGTGACAAAAGTATTTGCACTTCCGATGGTTTTCATATTTTAAGGCAAATTCTTAACTGGCCTGATGTGCTATAAATTGCTTTCATGCTACTTCCAGCCAAGGGACCTCTCCCCCGCCCCTCCCTGCATTGCGATGAGGAATGTTTGTATTGGATTGGTGCAAATGAAATGTCTTGCAAAGGACCAGCACATCTTGGACGGTGAGAACGGAAAAGTAGAACAACGTAGTGTACGTTTATGCTGCAACCTCGCTCCTGGCACATAGATGCTCGCTCAGGCACCCGCTGTTTGCATGCAGCTGCGATGCTCGCCATGGCGCATTTACCCTGCAGCTGTTCATATCGCTTTTATTATTATAGGAATCACGACTGTATCTGTTATTATCAAGCAGACTTTACCAGTGTTACGGCAAGTTTTATAACCACTGCATATAAAGCTACCAACTAAAGAAGAATTCTTTATCTATAATTAGGCTTCTCAGCAAATATGATCTGATTCTTAATCAGTTGATAGAAAAGGAAATGAAATATTTCAGTTCAACGATACAAAACGATATGTTTAAGCTTTTGGCTATCGAAATTAAGAAGGAAATTATAATAGAAATTAAAGAGGCACAGTTCTACTCTACCATTCTAGATACAACGCAAGACGTAAGAAAAGATTAACAAATGGGCCAAATATTTAGATACGTCACCGTTGTATACAACGAAAATGGAACTCCAGTGGAAATTGAAATTAATGAAAGATTTTTTAGGTTTTGAAATGTCAAAGACCAAAGTGCAGTGGGACTGACAGAGGTAAAGTGAAAGATGATAAACAAAAACGAACTGTTCCTTGAAAATTGTAAATGACAAGCTTATGATGGAGCCAACAATGTGGGTGGACACTATTCTGTTGTTAAAAAGAATTAGAAAAAAGATGGGAATTATTAGGAAAATCATAGTGTAACCTAACTGGGAAAAGGTTGTGCTTGATGCAATGCCCTACGTGCCATTAGTTTCAGGTATAATGACATTTTAGAAGTTTTGACCTTAAATCATACTAAAATTTCATAGCTGCGAAGAGAGGGCTAAAGCCCTCCCTTCGCAGCTATGAGATTTTAAAAATGTTTGGAGACCTTTGATTTTGTTGTGATTGTTCTCATGGAACACAAAATATTGGAAATAGTTAGCAATGTGTCAAAACTTCTGCAGGTCAAAGGACGCTGAATTATTCAATGCAGCTGACATGCTACAATCAGCGAGTGAAAAGCTCTGATTTAAGAGGAGAAGTCAAAGATATTAAAAGCACTTCATCTATTCTTGCCAACACATGGAGTGTTGAAGATAAATTTAGCGAAACATGGTCGCATCACTCAAAAAAGTTATTTGATTAAATAAATCAAGACAAGAGGTTACACAACCCCGAAGAGAAATTCAAAATTAATTAATGTCTTTTTTTGGCAACTATAGGCATCACCATTTCTCAAATAAAATTCCATTTTGAAAGACTACGTTCGGTAGCAAATAAATTTCCTTTCTTGCAGTCCATCTGATTTGTTAAATGCAAATGAAAGTGAATTATTCCAGTCAGCTGAGTCTTGAAGGTTGCAGTACAGAGATTATTTTTCTGGTGATTTTTTGTCACAAGTACTTTCATTTAGAAATGCTATGAGCAACCAATTAAAAAATATTTCTGGTGGCTCTGTAAAAGACCTTGTGGAGCTCATATATTTCAAAAACAGTACAATATTACTCAGTGTTCTGGACCTTGCGACAGCGTTCAAAAATTTTTTTGACAATCCTGTGTCTCTAAGTTGAAGTTAATCAAAAAACTACCTTCGGTCATCGCATACTTAAAGTAGGCTTGATCGACTTGCGATGATAAAAGCATTTAGAATGACCGAGCCAGTAAACTAGACGTAAAGAAACTGATTGAAATATTCGCTAAGAACGTTAGAAGGGAATCCAGATTTTAGTAATGTAAGTTTTTTTTCATTTTGTGAAGTATGCTTGCTTCTTGAATGTAAAAGATATGACACTAAAAAGAAACAATATCGCTGAAGTATTTAAAACTAAAAAAATGCAAACACTTGTTTTTCCTCTTTCTCAAAAGTTATTGTATTAAAGAATTAAACAGCTTTTAAGGAAGTTCGAAACCATACACTCGAAGATCAGTATTTGTTTTTATTTGATTTGATATCGTGAGCATTTGCCATTTTAAGATTTTGCACTTTTTTCCCCTGAGTACTAAGTTTATCAAGGATACTTACCGGAATAAGTGATCACACAATTAAAAGCAATACTAAAGTGATCATGGAATCAATATTTATGCCGCCCCGGTGGCGCAGTTGTTTGAGCGATGGCCTCTGATCATTCGTCCAAATGGGGTCATTGTTCGAATCCCGGTGAGGCATGGATGTTGTGTTTGTCTTATGGCACTGGCTCTCTCTCCCTTCCCTAGAACCAATGAGTTACTCATTGTGGTCGTTAAACCTCCAATAAAAAAATTTTTACTACTACAAAGTTAAATATTTACCCTCAATTTTCGCATTAAAAATTACCATGTTGTGGGGGCCCTGTTAGGAAAATTTTGTGCGCAGAGGGGGGGGTGGGGTGTGAAGATATTTTACGTTACTCCACTGGTGATCAGATAATTTCTTTTTGCCTACCAACTCGTTCTCTTCATAAGTTATTGGAAGTGTTTATTTTGGCATAAATTAGCCTATTGCAAATTTTGCTATGCTCTCAAGTCTCAACCTTTGTTATGGTCTTTTCTTCCTAATCTGTCGATAACTGTACACAATTCAGAAAAAAATTCTACTTGTCATGTGTGACTGCATTACAAAAATGAACAGGCCACATCTAGTCACCACTTGCAGTGTGGTGACTCATACTTGTTACCATGACAGATCAATATTTCCTGGTGAATTTCATTTATTTGTCATCTTTAATTGGGCTTCTTTCTAAGCTGTAAAACAAGAATGCCATGACAGACAGCGATAAATTTCCATAAAGGGGTTGGTGCTAAAATTTGTTAGGTTTCCTATTTTTTACCTGCTGACTATTTTTACAGTTCGCATGTTAGGTGGAAAGACAGTGGCCTGGGAAAATCTCGCCTGTTTCCCAAGGGTTGTTACCTAGTTTCTTATATCATGGTTGCCTTGCCCTGTGACTGCCCTACAGATTATTTTGCAGCACCGTGATATCAGTTTCTCAGTCTTAATGAACTTCACCACACCTGAGTCTTCCGTACAGTGTTCATGAAGATACGTATTATTATTATTGTTGTTGTGTGTGTGTGTGTGAGTGTGTATATATTGTTTCATGTTTTAGAAGCCAGAATTTTTATGAAGTATTTCATTGTGGCAATGTCTCACTTTAACACTTTAATCACAGGTACTTTGTGGGAAGAAATCCTTTATGTCAATCTAAGGAAGAAAGGGAAGAAACTATGCTGGAGTGAACCCAAAAATTACGAAGCTATGTAACAGTGAAAGAGCACAACAGTCGCTTGAAAGATGTAAGGCTATACGTGACACATAATTAAAGAAGAAAAAAAACATTGTCACTCTGTGTATATTTATAAATAACAGTGGCTATGAAATAAGTTGATCCATATAATAGTTGAAAATGTTCTTCACCCAATCAATTGGGTTTTTTTTTAAATATAGAATGAAATCCAGTTGATTCAGTACTTTTTCCTTCGTATTTAAGTTGATACATATTTATATATCAGTTATTTTGGTAATGGTAGTCCTAAATCTTAAGAAGCAGATATGTTTTTTTTTTGTTTTTGTTTTTTTTGTCCGAGCTCATGGGAAAATATGTGTTGGTAAATTTTTTCTAGTTCTCAGCATATGCATGATTTATTTTAAAAAATTCTAATGATTCACCATTGTCTTCAAACCAACTGCTATACACCGTTATCTCTGTAGTTCTGACATCCGTTCGTTATACTTGCGAACAACCTGCACTTCGGTTTTGCACCTTACCCAAAATAAACTGTGATTCTCACACCAGAAGTTGTGTATTTTGTAGGGACAAAAAATATTTAAAATGTGGTTCACATTGTGTTGTCATGCAGAAATTAACTGTTTTAGTTGTCCTTTGGAAAACTCCACAAGGAAGCTAAAGCATCATAATTTGTTCTTGATTTTCAGTGACGTGAATGGTTTTAATATTTTGCACAGGACTTAATGCTCACTCACTCTGTGGCAGCAGATGGACCAACATTGCTAATGCTTCCAGAGGATGGAGATGGCAGAAAGTGCTTGAGGCAATCTGTTGGGGAAAAGCAGAGGTGTGGTAAAGGGATTAGCCAGCACGTGTCGTGAGCATTGAGTTGAGGCGAAATGTACGAATGAGATCATCATCATTGTCAACCATTATCAATCCACTGCTGGACGAAGGTCTCCCCAAGTTTCCTCCACAACGGTCTGTCTTGTGCCAGTCTCCTCCATGTCACTCCCGCATACTTTCGAATTTCATCCACCCATCTTCCATGTGGTCTTCTTCTGGGTCTTTTCCTGTCCCTTGGAATCCAATCTAAAATTTCGGCTGTCCATCTATGGTCTGTCCTTCTGGCAGTATGTCCAGCCCATTGCCATTTCAGGGATTTAACTCTGATCATGATGTCTTCCACTCTTGTCATTTTTCGGATCCACGAGTTCCTCTTCTTATCTCTCCTGGTTACACCAAGCATGCACCTCTTAATGCTTCTTTGAGTTGTCTGCAGCCTTTGTATGTCTCTTTTAGCTAAGGTCCACGTCTCTGCACCATACGTAAGCACTGGAAGTATGCATTGATCAAACACTTTTCTTTTAAGACATAATGGCATATTGCTCTTGAAAATTATGCTGTTTCTTCCAAAAGCTTTCCAGGCATGTTTTGTACGCCGATTAATTTCTTCATCAATGTGACCCTCACTTCATATCTGCTGTCCAAGATAAAGGTACGTGTCTGTTATCTCCAGCTTTTCTCCATCAATCGATAAATCTTCATTTCTTGTAAAAGTATTGTATATCACTTTTGTCTTCTGAAAGTTCATTTTTAATCCCACTTCTTTACTCTTGTCAGCAAGTTCCTGGATCATACTCTGTAGCTCTGATGGGCTAGTTGCAAAAATGACTATGTCATCAGCAAAACGAAGGTGGGTTAGATAATCTCCATTAATCTTTATCCCTTTGTTTTCCCAGTTCAGTGATTGAAAGACATTTTCCAATGAGGCATTAAAGAGCTTCGGAGATATGGTGTCACCTTGTCTCACTCCTTTTCCAATTTTTATGTGTGTTGTATTTTCAAACAGCCGAATCTTTGCACTTGCATTTTCATAGATGTTATTAATAATATTAATGTATGCATCTTCAATAACGCAGCATTTCAGAGCCATTGCAACTGCTGATGGTTTCACCGAATCAAAGGCTTTTTCATAATCGATGAAAGCCATGCACAATGGAAGTTCATATTCCCTCGCTCTTTCAATTAGTTCTCTCAGTACGTGGATATGATCTATTGTGCTGTAGCCACTCCTGAATCCAGCTTGTTCTCTCTGTTGAGCCATGTCCAGTGACACCTTCAAGCGGTGTGAAAGAACTTTAGTGAAGATTTTATAAACCACTGATAGGAGGCTGATAGGTCTGTAGTTCCTGAGATCCTCAATGTCACCTTTTTCATGTAGCAAGATCATTGTAGCGTTGTTCCAATCCTCAGGAATTTTCCTTCATTAAGGCATCGAGTGAAAAATTTGGGCGAGTACTATTTCGATTTCTCCACTTGCTTCTTGTATGATGTCTACAGTAATTCCATCTTCTCCTGGAGCTTTTCCCCGCTTCATATTCTTGATTGCATGTGCAACTTCTGCTGGAAGGACTGGAAGAACTCTGGTACTGGTACCTTTCATGTTGTCTGGAGTACATGTGTAACGTATACTCTTGATTCACTTTCCTTTTGATTTTTACTATCTCTGGTTATTTTATTTTTCTATGTAAATTATCTTCTTACTGAACGAGATGTTATTTCTCCCGCTGAAGGAGATCTGGCAATGAGTGTAAGTCATGACGTGGTGGTAGCCAGTATAAATAGGCGTGTTCAACGATGCAAGGGGAGAGCGTTTGTTGTTGTACGGAAAAGCGTTTGTTGGTGTACGGGAAGAGCGTTTATTGTTGTATAGGGAGAGCGTTTGTTGTATAGAGAGAGCGTTTGTTAGAGCTTCGTTCATGTGCAAGGAGCTACGTGTTATTTGAGTAGCTGTGTGTGAAGATACCAGTAGAAGTTCATAATAAATGGTTTTACGTAAGTACGTCTTTCTCAGTTCATAGTACTGTCAGACCTCTGTCTGGCTGTTAGGTTTATTTCATTTAGTGTTATTAGTAACAACCAGCATAAGACTTTATTCATATTAATTACTACTACAACATTACTACCAGTTATAAGTTTGTTCATTACTATTACTACACTACTAGCAGGAGACTTCATTCAGGATCTTAATTAACTAGTAACAACAACCATTTGAATTCACTATTAGAAGCTTAGTACAAGCATTGAATTCATCATAATATTAGCTGAGTAGAAGCTTAGCTTAGCTTAGTAGTACTGAAAGCTATATTCACGATAATTAGCTAAGTAGCAGAAAAGCGTATTCATTATAACTGGCGCCCGAACTTTTCTCGAACACGAGGTCTTGACAATTATTACCTATGTCTTCACTACCTTAGACAACTTCAATATTTCACCCTAAGACAAGTTTCGGTGGTGATGTTAATAATCTCGACCATCTGCAAGAAGTCTGTATGGCTCACTTTGATATGAATGATCTACACGTACCCAGGCATTCTTCACAATTTCGTAATTCACCAGCTTCCTATTACTCTGAGTCGCGGGTCGTACCTGAGGGACTTCAATCCTCTCAGCGAAGCAGAATGCTTGCCTATTTCGTGCCGCATGCAGGAACAATTCATTTCAATGGGTTGGAGGGATCTTTAAAATTCCTCGAAGATTTGGAAGATCATTTTGATCTCTACAATATTCCTGAAGACTGCAAAGTACAAATCGCAGGCACTTGCTTGAAGGATACCGCTAAGACCTGGTATCGGCAGTGGAGAGTGTCGAAATCGGATTCTCATTATGAGAATTTCCGTGCAGAATTTTTGGAGGTCTTTCCTTTCGGCCTCAGTCGAGCTAGCCTTGCACAACAACTTTTTCTCGTCAGCAAGGACCCAACGATAGCCCTGTTGCATTTGCGTTGGAAACAACACGCTTATATAACTTATGGGATCCACATGCCAGTCATGTTGACATGTTGGATACCCTCTTGCAGCAGCTCGACCCATTTTTACAAGATTTTCTTGAGGTTCGACACCCTGCCACAATTTATGAATGCCTTCGCCTCATACGAACGTATGAAGAGCGACATGGCAAACATGATTTAACTCACCATGCTGGGGCACCCCGCGAGGCTTATTACGAAAACCCTCAGCGGCATAATAGTCATAATATCTTTCAGCGCGAGCATGCACAAGTGCACACCTAAGCTTCATACGTTCCACCACACAGAAGAGTGGCAAACCAACAGCGAGTTTCTGAACAATCTTCGGGATATCATACAAATGCACAGTATGCTGGACTCCGTTCCAATCCACAGCATTCGGAACGTTTTCATGCTCGGGACAATGATGATTTTTTCTGCCCGTGCTGAGGGAAGAAGTAATAGATATGACAATGTAAACAGACACGCGGAGTTCCGGAGGCAGGTTTCACGCAGTTTTCCTCATCGTGAAAATTTTCCCGATACCCGGTATGGTCGAGGTTTCAGACCGCATGATAATCCAACCAGGAATCCTTTAAACTTCCAAAGGAAGTAGACCAAGGGTCGGTCCTGCTTCCTGATACCAAGCATTCTGACCCTAAAACAGTATTAGTGACTGTTCAAACTCCTCAGTTGCCTGATGTCTTCTTGACAATTGAAGATATTATTGTCGAGACAAAGTTCGACACTGGTCTCGAAATATCAGCCCTAAATACGAAGTTTTGCACTGACAATTTTCCTGCAATACACGTGCAGCCTGCGACGCAGTATTTGCGAGGTGCAAATAACGAAATCTTCAGTATCACATGAACTGTCACATTATCTCTAGGGCTGGGAAAAGCTCGTTTTACGCATTCTTTCCTGCTTATAGACAAACTACCTGTAAAATGTCTAATGGGCATGGACTTTATTCATACGTTTCAAATAACTTTGAATTTCGTACAACATGTGATTTCCTTTCCGGAACCTTTCGAAATGATTCCTACGGTTCCTGTAGATATAACGAGTTTGTTATTGAGTAACCAATTGAATGAGAGGCAACGAAACCAGCTTTCTCTCCTTTTACAGGAAAGCCCTGGTTTATTTTCTGATCAACCTGGTTTCACACAGGTGGTTTATCATGTCATTGACACTGATGGTTCGAAACCGAATGCGACGAAACCTTACCTTTGTGCTCCCCATAAGAAACAGGAAATGCAACGTCAAATTGCTGAAATGATTAAACAGGGCATAATAAGGGAATCAACAAGCGCCTGGGCTGCTCCTGCCTTTTTGGTTCCAAAAAACAACCCAATGAATATCGTTTTGTGACAGATTTTCGCAAGCTCAACCAAGTCACATAAACTATCAGTTATCCACTACCTGTCATGTCACATATTTTGCATGACCTGTCGTCAACCAAATGGATGTCAACCCTGGATTTGGCGAGTGGATATTGCCAGGTAGCAGTACATCCGGACTCTGTTGATAAAACAGGCTTTGTGACTCCTTTTGGGGCTTATGAATACCTACGTATGCCTTTGGATTAGCTTCTGCACCTGCTACTTTCCAAAAGCTTATAGATACGGTTCTCAGACCTGTTCTGGGTCTCCATGTGCATGTATATTTGGATGACATTATTATTACATCCGAGACTTTTGACGAGCACCTTTCTCTGCTCAAACAGGTGTTCCAACTCATATACAATGCTGGCTTGACGTTAAAACCGAGTAAATGCCAGATAGCGAGGGACGAGATTGTATATCTGGGGTTGATAATCACTCCCCACGGCTTATTTACGGATAATGAAAAAATTAGGCCTATTGTTGACTTTCCTCGGCCTAAAACAGCAAAAGAACTATCACGCTTTCTGGGAATGACCGAATGGTATCAGCAGTTCGTCCCCGCTTATGCTACAATCTGTGAGCCATTGTATGCTTTGAAACGTAAATACAAGAAGTTTGTTTGGATACCTGAGGCTAACGCTGCGTTTGAAACACTGAAGTCTGCGTTGACTCAGCCTCCGGTGTTGGCTTTCCCGGATCATACTAAGGAATTTGATATTTATACTGACGCATCCAGAGTTGGTCTTGTTTGCGTTTTGTCACAAGCTGGGCATCCAATAGCTTTTGCGTCTCGTACTTTAGCCAAAGCTGAACGCAATTATTCAGCTACGGAACGTGAATGTCTTGCTGTTGTGTATGCTCTTGATAAATTTCAATGTTATCTTAACGAATTGACAGTTAACATAATTACGGATCATTCTGCCCTTCAGTATTTGAATTCTGCTAAGCACCTATCTCAAAGACTTATGAAGTGGGCTCTGAAGTTACAAGAGAGCAATATCAAAAATTCGTATCAGCCAGGTCATAAGAATCAATTACCGGACGCATTGTCTCGCGTTCCGATTAGTGGGGTCCCCACAGAAACTACTCCTGGATGTCAGCCTTTACTTCTAATAGCTGATATAACATCCAGAGAGCAGATAATGGCAGAATTAATAAATGATCCAGATTTTGAGGATATCTATAATTTTTTGCTTGCGGGTTCGCCCTACAAAGTGATCCTTCTCTGGCTGGAAGGTCACAGCATTTTGAAGTCATAGAGGGTCTTCTTTACTATACGAAATCTTGGACTACTAGGGCAGAGTTTCGCCCATGTATTCCGCGAACCCTTAGAATGGCCCTTTTAAACGAATTTCATGACAAACCTCTTGCAGGCCATTTAGGTATTCGCAAGACCCGTTGTAAATTGCGGGATGTTGCCTATTGGCCTGGCATGTACCAAAGTGTGCTCGCATACGTTCATTCATGTCACTTGTGTCAGATTAATAATTACCGTAATGTAAGACCGGCCGGTCACTTGAAATCTAGTTCAAGTTCTCGTGTGTTTGACATTATTTCAATAGATTTATTGGGACCTTATCCTTTATCTGTTAAAAACAAAGCTCGTTACGTTTTAATATTAACTGATAATTTTTCTAAATGGGTAGAAATTTTTCCCATTAAAGCCGCTACGGCAGAAGTTATTTGTAATGTATTAGTTAATGAAGTATTCTCTAGATATGGTGCACCTCATAAAGTAGTTTCGGATAATGGTCCACAATTTATTTCTGACATTTTTGAAAGAATGTGTGCGAGACTACACATTAAGCATAAATTCATTTCCCCATATCATCCCCAGAGTAATCCTGCGGAATGCGTAAACCACACGCTAGTGAAAATGATTGCTACATTTGTCATGGATCGTCACGAACGATGGGATGACCATCTTGAACTTTTTTCGTTCGCCCTCCGCTCGTCTGTTCACGAATCTACTAAAATTACTCCTGCAGAACTTTTTCTGGGTCGCAAAATTAAAACCCCTTTTGAAAATTTACCGGGGATTATCGGCGAACTAAACCAGCGACCAACTCCGCAATCAGTACGAATCATGGCAGAAAAAGCTCGTGTTGCAATGCTAGGAGCACAAGCGGCTCAAGCAAGATATTATAATACTAGGCGTAGGGAACCAGATCTTGTAGTTGGAGATCTCACTCCCGTGGAAACGCACTTCCAGTCTTCTGTTTCTCATACTTTATGAAGACATTTGCACCCAGCTACGAAGGTCCATATCGGGTGGCAAATGTGTTTGAAAATAACATTGTTCTGGAAAAACCTGACAATCAATTTCAATACGTACACGTTGCTCAGTGTCGCAAGTATCATGAACGAAATATCGATTTTATAATCAACCCTACTCAACCTTTCTGTTCCACAGACTCAAGAGTCTATATCTCACGCTCAACTTCCAGAAATTTTGGACGAACCAACAAACATTTTTGAAGAATCTCCCGTGATTTTTTCTTCACCCTCACCTCCTCAAGACGGGTTTCCAAACACGCAACCTGATTCTCCCATGAGACCAAGGCTCGAATCAAGTTCTTCAAATACTAGTATGGTTCTTTTCTCTCCAACCATTGCCAAAACTATTGCTGCACCATTTCCCGATAACTCTGCAACACCACAAGCCCCTACTTTCTTGAATACCTCGTCAGAAAGTATTCCTATAGGCAGAAATAAACATCGCCCTGCACGACCACTAAATTACAGCAGCGACTCAGAGGCTTCAGATATTTCTGATTTATCAGTTATGAACAATAATGTGACTATTCCTAAACGTAAAACACCAATTACAAACCGTCCAGTAACACCAAAAGCTGGGCGAAAACGTAACTTGTCTCCCCAATCTGCTTCGCCGCAACAGCGACGAAGGCAGAGATCCTTGCATCCGCCCGGGTTTCGCCCCTGGAACCTACGCTCAGGGCAAACAGGGCCGATGCCTGCTGCTCCTCTCATGCCACGAGGGCGAAAACGAAAACAAACGATGTGGCCGGAGCCACGTCCGTCCAAAAGAATGCTGGAAGGACACCACGGGCCCCAGCACAAAGGGACTACATATCAAAAGCCTGGGGGAGCCCGTTCCTGTCAGCCGCAAGGATTTCCGGACCGCCAGACTTCGGCCGTTCCAGATCGCCGGACTTCAGCCGTTCCTGACCGTTCCTGTCAGCCGCAGAGATTTCCGGACCGCCAGACTTCAGCCGTTCCTGACCGACGGATTTCAGCCGTTCCTGACCGTTCCTGTCAGCCGCGGGGATTTCTTGACCGACAGACTACCGATGATCCAGTCACGTCCTTAAAGAGATCTACGCCACCTGAATTTACAAGTCCGATTAGGCCTGGAAAACGTTATCGTACTAGAGTTTTTTATGCGTCTTCGAGATAAGTAAGTTCTCGTGGACAGGTTTTTTTCTCCGTTTGTTGTTTTTCCTGCACGACCAGTTGGCGTGTCAGAATTTTTTTTTCGTGTGGGCCTATGCATTCTTTTTTTGTGTATATATGTGTTTTTTTTATATTTCTTCTATGTCCATCTACTAATGCAAATTTTTATATATATATCTATGTGCTTAGGGGTAAAATAATAAAATTGTTACTGTTTAACAGCTCCAGGCAATCTTCACTGCTGATACAGTTGATGTGTATTCAACGAATAATGAGAACGTAATTTGAAATTAAAAAAGTGATTCCTGCTAGGCAGAATAAAAGGAAGGTATGCCGATGCAGGTTTGTTTTGTTTAAAAATACAAGTGTCTCACAGACGAATACAGATTTCTTGATTTTGTCATGCCAAGTTTGAGATTGTAAATACTGCTGCCACCAAACAACAAAACAAAAAAGAGGTCGAGAAACGTCAATCAACGAAGTGTAAGCCTTACACTCCAAAATTGATAAGTTTTTCTGAAAAAAAAAAAAAAAAAAAAAAAAAGGGAAAAAAAAAAAGAAAAATTAAGGGGGAGATGATGTAACGTATACTCTCGATTCATTTTCCTTTTGATTTTTACTATCTCTGGTTATTTTATTTTTCTATGTAAATTATCTTCTTACTGAACGAGATGTTATTTCTCCCGCTGAATGAGATCTGGCAATGAGTGTAAGTCATGACGTGGTGGTAGCCAGTATAAATAGGCGCGTTCAACGATGCAAGGGGAGAGCGTTTGTTGTTGTACGGAAGAGCGTTTGTTGTTGTACGGGAAGAGCGTTTATTGTTGTATAGGGAGAGCGTTTGTTGTATAGAGAGAGCGTTTGTTAGAGCTTCGTTCATGTGCAAGGAGCTACGTGTTATTTGAGTAGCTGTGTGTGAAGATACCAGTAGAAGTTCATAATAAATGGTTTTACGTAAGTACGTCTTTCTCAGTTCATAGTACTGTCAGACCTCTGTCTGGCTGTTAGGTTTATTTCATTTTGGTGTAATTAGTAACAACCAGCATTAAGACTTTATTCATCTTAATTACTACTACAACATTACTACCAGTTATAAGTTTGTTCATTACTATTACTACACTACTAGCAGGAGACTTCATTCAGGTTCTTAATTAACTAGTAACAACAACCATTTGAATTCACTATTAGAAGCTTAGTACAAGCATTGAATTCATCATAATATTAGCTGAGTAGAAGCTTAGCTTAGCTTAGTAGTACTGAAAGCTATATTCACGATAATTAGCTAAGTAGCAGAAAAGCGTATTCATTATACATGTATCATCCCTTTCATATAATTTGGAGTAGAAATCTTTCACTCTTGTCAAAATTTCGCCTCTATTTCTTGTTACAGAACCATCTTATTTTCTCAGTGCCTTAATCTGTTTTTTCCCTTACTGAGATGTCCCTTTGCTATCTTTAGGCTTTGGTTGTTTGCATGTGCTTTCCTTTCTAGTTCACTGTTGAATTTCCTTTACGTCTTCAGTGATACTTTTTCGTACTGTCTTGCATAGCTCTATATATTCCACTTTGGAAGTCACATCTTCTTTAGTTGTCCTCATCACTCTGCTTTTTTGCATCAACATTTTGGTTTTTCCTGATAATTTCTTCACATGCAATTTGTTCTTAGACCCAGCTAATTTTGTTGCTGTTTCCATAAGAGCTTTGGTTACTTTTCTGTTAACTTCAGAAATATCCACTTCTTCCAATGTTAGGCCTTCTAAAGCAGAGAACCTGTTCTTCAGTTCCAATTTGAAGGTATTATGGTGTTTTTTAAGGTTGGTTATGTCAGTACATTTTGTTTGTCTTATGAGCTTGCTACGTTCGAGTTTAGTGTTGAGGTGCATCTTACATCTCACCAATCTATGGTCACTGCCTGTGTCGAACTTGTTTAGCACACTGCAGTCTTCTATGACGAATTTTTTGTTACACATAATAAAATCAATTTCACTTGTCGTCCCATTTGGATGTCTCCATGTCCATTTCCTGTGTGGCTTTTTTTTGAAAAATGAGTTCAAGATGAAAAACCCTTCTGCCTCTTCAAACTCTACGAGAGTATTTCCACGCTGGTTTCTGTTGCCGTGACCGAATTTTCCTACTGAAGTTTCATTCTGTTGCCGTTGCCCTATTTTTGCATTGAAATCTCCCATAATTATCTTCAAGTGCTGCTTACCTTTATTATTTAGATCACGAATTTCCTCATAAAATTCTTCAATTTCTTCTTCAGCATGGCTTGTGGTGGGTGCATAAGTTTGAATAATCTGAGCCTGGTATCTTCTCGAGAGTTGGATAACGAGTCGTGCAGCTCTCTCAGAGGAACTTTCAACTTCTACAACTTTATCCTTCAGTTTCTTGTTTATTATGAATCCAACACCACTAGTTCTGCCAGTATCTGTCCCACGATAGTAGAAGAGATCTCCACTTTTAAGTTCAATGAGATCTTCTCCTTTTCTCCTTACCTCACTTAGCCCGACGATGTCCCACTTGATCCTTTGTAGTTCCTCTTCCAATTCAAGAAGCCTTGAATCAGAAGATAGGGAGCGTCCGTTATATGTAGCCAAGGTCAGCATCAGATGGCAGCCTAGTCCGGTCCTCCGGGGATTCTTAGCACCCTTTGCCTTCATGTCGCACTAGCCGCTGCCTTGGCCAGGTACATTCCAGCTGCCGGAGACTAAGGGCCAAGATTTAAGTTGTGGAGTCATTTTCGAGGGGTTTGGCCATAACTCACCATGCTGGCCAAGCGGGTTGGTGAGTGTGGGATAGCATTTCCTCTAATCCCGATGGTATAGTTATACCGCTATTGGCGGTCGTCAGAGCCCCTTTAGTGGGAACAGGATGTACCACGAGAAGGCGGGGTTGACATTTGTCAAGGAAGGGCTGTGATGTTATAGAATGGCATAAATAACAATAATAGCAGGTTTGATGTACATAATATATATAGGTTTTTAGAGTTTAGTTACAATTGTTTGTCTTTTAGTACCTGGTTTGGATGTGTGTGAATTTGGTGGTATGCCCATAGGTTTGTGAAGTGCATGTATGTTTAATAGGTTTCCTGAGTTGCCTAAGTTTGGATTTAAGTGTTAGTAGAAGAATTCAAGTTCAGTGAAAAATATTTTTCAAGTTATGGTGAACTTCGGACTATCACAAGAATGCTTTGTGTCGCTTAATTTGTTTTTTTCACACGTGTGAAGAACAACAATGGTAAAATGAGGGGGGGGAAGGACCACACCCAGCTGGAACCTCTACACAGGAAACCCAGAATCCTGACGTGCAAGAAAATGTTCAACAGAAGCTAACATAAAAGGGTAAGCTAATATCTACTACTATAGGATTTAACAATTTCATTTCCTTCAAGTTGTCATTCGCCCCAGTGATCTTTAGAGCTGCCATTACATTGTTATCAAGCTGGGTCCTGGAGACCTATAGATTTTTAAAAAGTGGCTACTTTGTGAGATATTCTGGGTCCTTTGAAAAATCAAAAGAATCAAGCGAGAATGAATATTTATACTTACATAAACAAATGAAAGATGTAAAAAGATGTAATGTACATTGTTTGACACTTTAATTTATGCTCTTTGAAAACAATTAAAAAAAATCAAGTGCTGACAATTAAATTTCATCATTTTCAACTACATTATTAAATTTTATCATAATGGAACAACTACCCAAAGATTCATTTTAAGTCAGCTCAGAACACCAGAGCAACTTTTATTTTTCAAACCACAGGAACTGTGTGGTGACTACTCTTGAACAGTTCTGACTTTTAACCAACAATCATTGAACTACACGTACAACTTTTAGTAAAGTATAATCGTTCAGTGTTCTCATTAAATGTAAATTTGTTTGTTTTTCATATTTTAAACTTTAGCTATTCCAATATTGATTAAGTGAGCTGAAAGATTTAATAAATTAATCACGACATTTGCATATTTACATTTGAACTTATATTATATACTTACATAATCTTGAGCAGTGTTTGAATTACCCAGTGGTCCGCTGGCCATTGGCCAGTAAAACTTCCATTGGACCACTGAACTTATTGACTTTACTGGCCCATAAGGCCAGTAAGTTTTTTTTTTTTTTTTGGTTTTTATCCTCACAAGTTCAAAAATTATTATTTCTTTTACCTTGCTGTATGGTTTTCCTTTTTAGACTGCAAACTAATGATAGGTTTAAAAACAAATATTGGATAATTCCATTGAAATGATGCGTTATTTTCTACATATATTGTAAATGCCTTAATTTTTATTTTTTTTACGGACCAGTAGGTGGTTTGCAAATTCTAGTGGTCCGCTGGGCCAGTAGAAGATCTAATTCTAACACTGATCTTGAGGGATGGTGCCTTTCTGGCTGTTTTCGTTCTTTCCCTAAACCTCATGAATTTGACTTTTGCCAAATGGCATGTTAAAAAAATACAAATTAAATGTGGGGTCCCGAAAGATGCGTAGAACTTGTAATTATGGGTCTTGTTTTTTCTTCTGATTTTTGGGTAATTTACGTGTTGCAGCACTGCCAATGTCAGTAAAACTACATAGCATAGGCGTAACCACTGGGGGGTCAGGACCCTCCCCCAGATTTTCAGAGTCGGGGATCCTCATGTATATATATATATATCATCATCATCATCATTGTCAACCATTATCAATCCACTGCTGGACGAAAGTCTCCCCAAGTTTCCTCCACAACGGTCTGTCTTGTGCCAGTCTCCTCCATGTCACTCCCGCATACTTTCGAATTTCATCCACCCATCTTCCATGTGGTCTTCTTCTGGGTCTTTTCCTGTCCCTTGGAATCCAATCTAAAATTTCGGCTGTCCATCGATGGTCTGTCCTTCTGGCAGTATGTCCAGCCCATTGCCGTTTCAGGGATTTAACTCTGATCATGATGTCTTCCACTCTTGTCATTTTTCGGATCCACGAGTTCCTCTTCTTATCTCTCCTGGTTACACCAAGCATGCACCTCTTAATGCTTCTTTGAGTTGTCTGCAGCCTTTGTATGTCTCTTTTAGCTAAGGTCCACGTCTCTGCACCATACGTGAGCACTGAAAGGATGCATTGATCAAACACTTTTCTTTTAAAACATAATGGCATATTGCTCTTGAAAATTATGCTGTTTCTTCCAAAAAGCTCTCCAGGCAAGTTTTGTACGCCGATTAATTTCTTCATCAATGTGACCCTCACTTGATATCTGCTGTCCAAGATAAATGTACGTGTCTGTTATCTCCAGCTTTTCTCCATCAATCGATAAATCTTCATTTCTTGTAAAAGCATTGTACATCACTTTTGTCTTCTGAAAGTTCATTTTTAATCCCACTTCTTTACACTTGTCAGCAAGTTCCTGGATCATACTCTGTAGCTCTGATGGGGTAGTTGCAAAAATGACTATGTCATCAGCAAAACGAAGGTGGGTTAGATAATCTCCATTAATCTTTATCCCTTTGTTTTCCCAGTTCAGTGATTGAAAGACATTTTCCAATATGGCATTAAAGAGCTTCGGAGATATGGTGTCACCTTCTCTTACTCCTTTTCCAATTTTTATGTGTGTTGTATTTTCAAACAGCCGAATCTTTGCACTTGCATTTTCATAGATGTTATTAATAATATTAATGTATGCATCTTCAATACCGCAGGATTTCAGAGCCATTGCAACTGCTGATGGTTTCACCGAATCAAAGGCTTTTTCATAATCGATAAAAGCCATGCGCAATGGAAGTTCATATTCCCTAGCTCTTTCAATTAGTTCTCTCAGTACGTGGATATGATCTATTGTGCTGTAGCCACTCCCTGAATCCAGCTTGTTCTCTCGGTTGAGCCATGTCCAGTGTCACCTTCAAGCGGTGTGAAAGAACTTTAGTGAAGATTTTATAAACCACTGATAGAAGGCTGATAGGTCTGTAGTTCCTGATATCCTCAATGTCACCTTTTTTATGTAGCAAGATCATTGTAGCGTTGTTCCAATCCTCAGGAATTTTCCCTTCATTAAGGCATCGAGTGAAAATTTGGGCGAGTACTGTTTCGATTTCTCCACTTGCTTCTTGTATGATGTCTACAGTAATTCCATCTTCTCCTGGAGCTTTTCCCCGCTTCATGTTCTTGATTGCATGTGCAACTTCTGCTGGGAGGACTGGAAGAACTTTGGTAATGGTACGTTTCATGATGTCTGGAGTACATGTATCATCCCTTTCATATAATTTAGAGTAGAAATCTTTCACTCTTGTCAAAAAGTCGCCTCTATTTCTTGTTACAGAACCATCTTCTTTTCTCAGTGCCATAATCTGTTTTTTTCCCTTATTGAGATGTCCGTTTGCTATCTTTAGGCTTTGGTTGTTTTCAATTGCTTTCCTTACTAGTTCACAGTTGAATTTCCTTACGTCTTCAGTGATACTTTTTCGTACAGTCTTGCATAGCTCTATATATTCCACTTTGGAAGTCACATCTTCTTTAGTTTCCTCATCACTCTTCTTTTTTGCATCAACATTTTGGTTTTTCCTGATAATTTGTTCACATGGAACTTGTTCTTAGACCCAACTAATTTTGTTGCTGTTTCCATAAGAGCTTTGGTTACTTTTCTGTTAACTTCAGAAATATCCACTTCTTCCAATGTTAGACCTTCTAAAGCAGAGAATCTGTTCTTCAGTTCCAACTTGAAGGTATTATGGTGTTTTTTAAGGTTGGTTATGTCAATAGATTTTGTTTGTCTTATAAGCTTGCTACGTTCGAGTTTAGTGTTGAGGTGCATCTTACATCTCACCAATCTATGGTCACTGCCTGTGTTGAACTTGTTTAGCACACTGCAGTCTTCTATGACGAATTTTTTTGTTACACGTAATAAAATCAATTTCACTTGTCGTCCCATTTGGATGTTACCATGTCCATTTCCGTGTGGCTTTTTCTTGAAAAAGGAGTTCAAGATGAAAAACCCTTGTGCCCCTGCAAACTCTACCAGAGTATTTCCACGCTGGTTTCTGTTGCCGTGACGGAATTTACCTACTGAAGTTATATATATTTGTTATTTGAGTTTTTTGTGTTCATACTTGCCATGGCCCCCAATCCTATTGAACAGTTATGGTTTCAGTTGGAGGAAGGAGTACGAGCAGCATCACCTGAACCACAATTTATGGGAACTGGGATCTTCTGTTGCAGTCATGATACCAAGAGAGACCTAGCAACATCTCGTTGAGTCTGTCTCATCAGGTGGGATGAGGATATACATTATATTAGGTAGGTGATTTTAATGTTTTGGCTGATTGGTGTATATAATTACACTGTATTTTATAGTTTGTACAAATTATGAACACAAAAATCTCAAATAACAAATGCACATTATCAGTGAAGCGAAACAGATATGCCGTCAAAATCGTGTTTTTCTTTCAAGAAATCCAAACTCCAGGAAGGTTGCTTGTGATATTCAAAGAATATTCAGTAAAATCAGCAAATGAACCTTTTGCTTCACTTTTTTAAACGTGTACCTGCTGTTTTACATAATACCCCGCTTTGTGAGGCAGCCGATTGGCATGAGGTGTATTTAATGGGATACCAAGGCTCTATAATGACATCCGTTTCTCCTAATAGTTTGTGATATTCTGTCAGTTATATTATCCGGTGTGCCACCCTAACAAGGAAGAAGGCACAGTTCTACATAACAACAGCCACCTAGATTTAATAATGTAAACACTTTTGTTAATCGGAAATCGTTCTACGTTCTACAAAATCCGTTTTGGGTGATAACTGCTAGGAGAAAAAATTGGTACAGCCTGTGTAGTTCTCCCAAGATATCATTAACAGACACCACTCAATCCAGGAGCCAATGAACACAACTTCACGTATTACGCCGAATCGCATTTATACAGAAGTTTGGGAATATCGTCTTTCAGAATATTAAAAAAACATATTTCTGTGATACAAAATAATATTTAAACTAGATACTGAAGACATCTGTTGAAAAAAGACGAAAGTACTTTTTACACATTCCAATATCTGATTCTCTAATTCCGAAAAACACTACACTGTTTCATACTTACAATATAATACGGAGCAAAGTGCATGCATATAGCTCCGTTTTCTTTAATAATTCATCGGGCATTTCTTTTACAAAATGTCTTCCGAAGAATCAGTGGTATTTTTCCGTTAATCATTTTAGGTTTGAATTATTCGATACATATATCTAATGATTGAACACCACTTTCGAAAACTTTTCTACACAAAACTTCTGAAAGAGCTTGTATCTCTATCTCCTTAAATTTCGTTGCTAGAATCTATGATGCTTACATGAATCGTCAAATTACACATTTACTATACATTTTGGCTCATTATCACTGAATCTCCAAGGTGTAAATATATTAGCATGAGTTGCCATAAGAACGAAGCGATGCTTAATTAAATTGTAGCGTTCTGTTTTTTTTCCAATTTTCTATAACTTCCTTTGATAGATTTTTGGTTGTTATAAAAACCATCTAAGGATACGGTTACCATGTGTGATGAACGATGTGTAAGTACAGTTTTATTACGTTAATGCACGTGATATCTCTGAATGAATCACAGCAGGAAGTGTAAAGGCTTGAGTTTATTTTAACTTTATTATTCTTAAAGAAATATTTAAGAAATGTGATTTGCATTTATCTTAAGTATTTTAAAACACAAAAAGTTGTTCTTTCACTTCTAGCCGGGCAGGCCTGTTCCAAAGTGCATTTCGTATGTCGTGGATGTTGCTACATTTTGGAGAAATAGGTTGTATGTATTTTTTGAGCTAAAATACTCCCGGGTACAATTGGTTTCCAGATGCTTCAGATGTCTTTCCGCTCTCCACTGAATGCGACATTTGGAAGTTCGTCGATTATTATTGTATTTTGATTTGCAAGAATTCTAATATTTGTACTGCTCCTATGAGTATACCTCCACCCATTATGGTATTGGAGTAAGGTAATAAATCTCAAGGTTACTCTAATATTAAACTGTAAGATTCTTTATACCTTGTTCATTTATTACTCGTTAGTTTTTCGAATTGTACTGTTCCACAGACTATAAACATTTATAAGCTAGAGGACTTCATTCCAAATCGTCATCATCATCATCATCGTTGTCAACCATTATCAATCCACTGCTGGACGAAGGTCTCCCCAAGTTTCCTCCACAACGGTCTATCTTGTGCAAGTCTCCTCCACAACAGTCTGTCTTGTGCCAGTGTCACTCCTGCATACTTTCGAATTTCATCCACCCATCTCCCATGTGGTCTTCTTCTGAGTCTTTTCCTGTCCCTTGGAATGCAATCTAAAATTTCGGCTGTCCATCGATGGTCTGTCCTTCTGGCAGTATGTCCAGCAAAATGCCATTTCAGGGATTTAACTCTGATCATGATGTCTTCCACTCTTGTCATTTTTCGGATCCACGTGTCCCTCTTCTTATCTCTCCTGGTTACACCAAGCATGCACCTCTCCATGCTACTTTGAGTTGTCTGCAGCCTTTGTATGTCTTTTTTAGTTAAGGTCCACGTCTCTGCACCATACGTAAGCAGTGGAAGGATGCATTGATCAAACACTTTCCTTTTAAGACATAATGGCATATTGCTCTTGAAAATTATACTGTTTCTTCCAAAAGCTCTCCAGGCAAGTTTTGTTCGCCGATTAATTTCTTCATCAATGTGACCCTCACTTGATATCTATCTGCTGTCCAAGATAAACGTACGTGTCTGTTATCTCCAGCTTTTCTCCATCAATCGATAAATCTTCATTTCTTGAAAAAGCATTGAACATCACTTTTGTCTTCTGAAAGTTCATTTTCGAATTTTTAAATTTTTACCTTAAAACATATGAGCATTAATTTATATCATTCCAAATATATTCTATTAAAAATTTCGCAACCACTAAATACTAACATTGAATTATAGAATTATGCGGCATTTATGTGCTCAAAGTAAAAGGTAAAAGTAGGGAAGTCAAATTAAGATCCACTCCTGTGCAAACCGAACAGAAAAACATATTTTTTTACAATTTGCGGAATACGATAAGCACACATAACAATGTTATAAAGAATATAAATAAAAATAACATCATAATGTGATCCTAAATAAATTCTTGGGAACAGAATGTAATGTGATTATTCTAAGAGATAACAATTTACCGATACCCGGAAAAAGGATCTGATATTTTCAGGTAACCCCGAAACTTCAACTGCGTGGGGTCCAACACGCTGTGCCGTATGTCTACATCCCACCATGAGCAGGTGAAATGAAATAAAATGGGGTGTAATATATGCCAATCAAATTTATGGGGAACAATTTTAAGAAAGAAATATGTACCTTATTTGAAGGCATCGTGGGCACTATTTTTTTGCATGAAATAAGTCTGAAACATTTACCGTGCTTCCTACAGACCGAAGGTTACGTTTTCGTAGGCCTATGCTAACCCCAGAGGAAGGTTATACTGTATGTGATAAAATGTTTACTGGTAAACCTTACTATTAAGAAGATTACCTTCGTCGTGAAACTCCATTGGAAGACTAATGTTCTTTTTTCTTCGTGTCGCTTTTGCTGGGATGCTTTTACGATAAACCAAGTGGCCTGTACTACGACACCAACACACACATATGGAGTTTTAAACCAAAAGAGTCGCTCTAATAGGTTTTTGTCAAAACGTAGAAATAGCAGTGGCGGCTCGTGGCAACCAAAACAGGTTGGGCCAGTAGCCGAGGTCAAACAATGAAATAAAAAAAACTATCATTATTAGGCCAACTATTGAGAACCAAGATTCCTTTACTCTGCCTCTGTTTACCCCTTGACTACCAATAATGCCCAAATCAGGCAGGAAGTGTCAACTATTGTATTGCACACGAAAAAAATTTCCTCAGAATAGAAAGCATAACTATTAACAGAAAAATGTTAAAACTCCTTAAATAAAAATTTTACTTTAAAACATATGAGCATTAATTTATGTTAGTTGTACTTTGTGTTTCTTCAGATTTCTCAACTGAGGAATAATCACAGGATTCACAGGATAAAAAGATGCAGTGAAAAAATAATAACTCCCAATACATGCATGGAGGGAATGTTTCATGTATTTCATCCCGTATAGAATGGGTACCATACTACCATCTGCATTACTTGAAAGGTTTAACCTTTTTTTTAAAGAACTTGTGAAACCTAAAACATATATGTACTCATGTGCAAGTTATACTTACAGGTTTTCTCATTTATTTATATATTTTTAACATAGAAAATCATCTTAGTTAAAACTGAAATTAGTTCTGCAAGGCGCTTTGTAAACTTCATACTCTTGGAAACTCAAATTCTTGGGTTGATAAGCACCGAGTTTTTTTAAGTGAAGCTTTTCGACTCAAATTCTTGATCTGATGAGCACTGTGTTTTTTTTAGTGAAGCTCAAACTAAAAATTATTGGGGTGATAAGCACTAAGTTTTTTTTAAGTGAAGCTTTTCTTCCAGATTTAAAGCAAGGAACGGAGATTTTAACAAAATATCCACTCCATTCATTGTACTTGACAAGCAAAAAAGTCACGACACAGAGGAACAACACATCACCAAGAGAGACCCACACAGAAAAAAACAACTAACTGAACTTTGCTACGAAATTTGAAACCCTCCCGCCACCCTTCAGCTTGGTCGGGGTAAGCTTCTCTGTCAACCCACGGCGTTTAGGAAATGGATACTCTCCCGTCCAATCAAATTAGCGCTGGGTCCGATAGATCTGGCCCCACAGCTTTTTTGCACACATGGTTAAGGCAGTGTTGTATGTAGGCCATCATACTGAATGAGACGGGGAGGAAATCGTCTCATCTTTGCTTGCGAAGTGATGTTACTGGGGCCTCTTGGAACTGGCCCCAATAACCTCACACTCTGAACGTGATCTCTTTCCTTAGGGAATGGTTTTTCGCTTTTGAACGAAATTTTTCCCTTAGATAATGGTTTTTGAAGGGAAAAGTTTATCACCATGTAGTTAGGAGAGAGAATAAGAATCAGGGCAAAAAAAAAAATATTTCTAGAAATAAAACTTTTTAGGTGGAGGCCGGCCCATCAGGCCCCTAATGACGAACCGCCCCTGGTAAATAGTATTAGCTGGCCTATTCGAATAGTTTTAGCACAAAACAGTTTTGAAGTATATGAGAACAAAATAATCGAAAATCGCAAGTTCATGATCAGTGCAAGAAAAGAAACTAACTACGAACTGGGTCAGATTGGAAATATGGATGGGGTGACATTAACGTTTGATGTGCTATCAAAACAGACATTGTATGTTAAAGTGTCCAAAACCCTAAATATAAAGACATCAGGACATGAGAATATCCATTATAATGTAGTGCTGTCGTGTTGCGCTGATGGAACAAAACGGCAACCGCTACTGGTATTCAAGAGGAAACCTTTATCAAAAGACTAAATTCACCTTGAAATATTTTTAACAAATAGTCCACCCAGAAGGCTGGATGCATAAAGACGGAGCGAAGCTATGGTTGGATGAAATCATATCAATGGTACCCTGTGGCTTCCTTAAAAAGCCATTCCTGTTTGTGTGTGACAGTTTTGTGCCCATAGATTACTGTATATCATTAAAATTACAGGAAAGTATTAAAGTTTCAAGGAAAATAAAACTTCGGAGCCGACCCTAAATCTACATTAAAATTTTCATGGATGATAAAGTTTCGAAGCCAATTACAACCCCTGGACAACATCTATTATCAACAAGCCTTCAACGCATTTTTGAAAGAAGAATGGAATCAGTGGAAGAGAGCCACAGACCACGACCTGTTACCCAAACAATTCGTTTGAAAAGGCCAATTGCTCAGGTGTTCGAGTGGGTCATAGATTCATAGAATGTTTTGACGACTGAAATTGTTGTGAATCTTTTAAAATACGTGGCAATCAGCAATGCGTTAGATGGCAACTGAGAAGATAACAGGTGGTTCTGTTAGAAGAAATAGTGCCTACTTCGGACAGTATTGACGACTCCTGATTATGACAATGATGCCAACGGTATGGATAGCACCAGTCAAATTCCTGGATTTGAGGATATGGATGACTGAAATGTTTTCCTTATATGTAGAAGTAAAATTTGTATTGATTTTAATCGTTATGAAACTACAGCCTATCAGCCTCCTATCAGATTTATAAAATCTTCACTAAAGTTCTTTCACACCGTTGAAGTTAACACTGACATGGCTCAACCGAGAGAACAAGCTGGATTCAGGAGTGGCTACAGTACAATAGATCATATCCACGCACTGAAAACCTGCGGTATTGAAGATGCATACATTAATATTATTAATAATATCTATGAAAATGCAAGTGCAAAGATTAGGCTGTTTGAAAATACAACACACGTAAAAATTGGAAAGGGAGTGAGTCAAGGTGATACCATATCTCCGAAGCTCTTTAATGCCACATTCGAGGGTGTTTTTCAGTCGCTGAGCTGGGAAAACAAGGGGATAAAGATTAATGGAGATTATCTAACCCACCTTCGTTTTGCTGATGACGTAGTCATTTTTGCAACTACTCCATCAGAGCTGAAGAGGATGATCCAGGAACTTGCTGACAAGAGTAAAGAAGTGGGATTAAAAATGAACTTTCAGAAGACAAAAGTGATGTTCAATGCTTTTACAAGAAATGAAGATTTATCGATTGATGGAGAAAAGCTGGAGATAACAGACGCGTACGTTTATCTTGGACAGCAGATATCATGAGGATCACATTGATGAAGAAATTAATCGGCGTACAAAACTTGCCTGGAGAGCTTTTGGAAGAAACAGCATAATTTTCAAGAGCAATATGCCATTATGTCTTAAAAGAAAAGTGTTTGATCAATGCATCCTTCCAGTGCTTACGTATGGTGCAGAGACGTGGACCTTAACTAAAAGAGACATACAAAGGCTGCAGACAACTCAAAGTAGCATGGAGAGGTGCATGCTTGGTGTAACCAGGAGACATAAGAAGAGGAACTCGTGGTTCCGAAAAATGACAAGTGGAAGACATCATTATCAGAGTTAAATCCCTGAAATGGCAATGGGCTGGACATACTGCCAGAAGGACAGACCATCGATGGACAGCCGAAATTTTAGATTGGATTCCAAGGGACAGGAAAAGACCCAGAAGAAGACCACATGGGAGATGGGTGGATGAAATTCGAAAGTATGCAGGGGTGACATGGAGGAGACTGGCACAAGACAGACCGTTGTGGAGGAAACTTGGGGAGACCTTCGTCCAGCAGTGGATTGTTAATACTTTCCTGTAATTTTAATGATATACATAGATTACTAGAGCATTTAATTAGGCGAACGCATAGCTTTTTGACAAATGACAATTATTATTTCAAACAAGTTAGTAAAATCATGCAATGCGTTGATTATGAGACGCTTTCCAACATACTCAAAATCATTACTGAAGTTATGAGGAAAATGGCTGGGGAATAAATCTCTCTCCTGTGCCATGACCTTTGATCCCATTTCGATGATATTCAACAGAACTAGTTCAGTATACCTCCGAAATAACATGATAAAGTTTTGTCGCAATCGAAGCAATTTTACGTAAGTTATGATGCATAAGGGCTATGGAATAGATTCCGCTCCTGTGTCCTAACCTTTGACCCCATTTCGCCCATTTTCAACAGTATTTGTCCCCAGGCAGGTCCCTACAACATACTAACATTTCATCCAAATCCAAACATTTTTCCGTAAGTTATGAAGCATAATGGCGATGGAATTTTTCCCGCTCCTATGTCCTGATTTTTAAAACCCATTTCGCTAATTTTCAATAGGGTTTGTCCCCAGATAGTCCCCTACCACATACTAAAATTTAATTGAAATCGAACCTTTTTTACGTTAGTTATGACGCATAAGATCAGTGGAATGGATCCCGCTCTTAAGTCCTGACCTTTGACTCCATTTCGTTCACTTTCAACAGGGTTCCTTCCCAGTTGTTCCCCTACCACATACTAAACTTTCATCGAAATCGAACGATTTTTACGCGAGTTATCGTGCGGGAGATCATACGCACACAACGCATGACGTAATGAGGCAGATGTGAATCGCGACCATCTGCTAGCAAGAGTGTGACGTCATAAAACTTTAATAGGATCCACGCACAACGCGTGACGTAATGAGACACATGGCGTGACCGCACGCCAACATCTAATGGGACGACGCCATGCCACTACACTTAAGACGTGGTAATTCGGGGTGGTTATTTAACCCACTAAACCAATTTTCCTAAAGTCGAGATCCAGCTAAATCGATTTCTAGTACCAGAAAACGGTAGGTTAACATCTTTCATCAAAATCATTAGAGCCGTTTTCAAAATAAAGTTTACATACATACAAGAATTGCTCCTTTAAGGTGAACGTCAAGTAATATTGCTTCCTGTACTTCGAATAGAAAAATTTCTGTACACATTTTCTTCCCAATTAATGCGTTCCCAAGGATACCAATCTGAACATCGATTAAAATATCTTCAATTTATAACTTGGAATACTTAATATTTTCTAAAACATAACCATAATTATGCAATTCATAATTTTTTTGTCTACTGACGTCATGAAAATACAGGTCGCGCCATCTGTTTTCTGGACAATTAATACGTTCACAAGGATGAAAATTTGAACATCGATTAAAATAGCTTCATTTTATAACTTGGAATACTTAATAATTTCTAAAACATAACCATAATTAAGCAATTCAACATTTGTTTGCCTACTGACGTCATCAAAGTACAGGTGGTGCCATTCTTTTTCTGGTTTCAACACCACCAAAGGAAAAGTTATTGTTTTTTAATATAGTTATGGTTATGTTTTAGAAAATATTAAGTATTCCAAATTATAATATGAAGTTATTTTAATCGATGTTTAAATTTTCATCCTTGGGAACACATTAATTGTGAAGGAAATGTGTGCAAAAGTTTTTCCATTGGAAGTATAGGAAGCAAAATTAGTTGACGTCCACATTAATAATATGGGATAAGGGCGATGGAATGGATCGCAATCCTATAACCTGAACTTGGACCCCATTTCGTCCATTTTCAATAGGGTTCGTCCCCAGGTGGTCTTCTACGACATACTGAAATCTCATCGAAATCGAAACATATTTACGCAAGTTATGACGCATAAGGGCAATGGAATGGATCCCACTTCTACGTCGTGACCTTTGACCACATTTGTTTCCTGTTCAATATGGTTCGTCCCCAGTGGTCCCCTACCACATACTGAACTTTCATGGAAATCGAACCATTTTTACGCCAGTTATCGTGCAGACAAGCGGACGGACGGACAGCACTGGAGCAAATATGCTTCTTCAAACTACGATTGGAAAGCATAAAAAATCATTTTACCGTTTATTATATAATTATATAATACAAATTTTGAAGATGACAATCCGATTTTTGGCGTAAATGTGACAAGGATGGTAAGTCAGATAATATTTGAAAACTTGAAAAATTTCTTTCATAATTATATAATTTCAAAACCATTACTGCACAATAATGTATATTTGGGAATTATTACATTCATGTTTTCTAATAAAAATAACATTCTTTTAAAATGATATCCACTATTTTAGAGGTACATTGTTAAGGAAAACAAATGCCTTATACTTTGTAGCATTAAGTGAATTTTCACAATACAAATATATAAGAAAAATTACGGACAATGGAAGCACAATGCCTTCAGATTTATTCCCGTCTGAATTGGAATTGGACAAGGAACTGCAGAGAAACAAAGGGGGAATGGCGTCCAGCTATGTAAAATAGGAAGAAAATTCAAAAACCGCTTCGAAGGTACAATGATCCAACCCTGTCTCTCAGAACATGAGATGGGTCCGGTTTTGAATCATTGTTATTCATCAGCTTTGTGTTAGGCTTATGGCATTGGCTCTCTTCTTTCCGGAAAACCATTGACCATAAAGTAGCGTCTGATGAATGCTTTTAGCTCACTAAGTTTCTCACGGTACTCGTTATACCGCAATCGAAAAAAAAAAGAAAAAAAAACAGAAGAGAGGATATTTCTGAAGTGAAATGTAGACATTTCTTCTACTACCGTGTAACCGATATTAGCAAAACTAGTGAGATTACAATTATGAACAATAAAAAACTTAAACATAGTGTTCTGGAACTCGAAAGTTCTTCATACACATCTTCTCTCATCTCATTCAAATCGCATAAAGATACCAGAATCTGAATTTCAAGCTGACGCACCCACTACTAGAAATGCTGATGAAGAAATCGAAGCGATTTGTGCAGACAGGGATTCTGAATAACATTTGTAGGCAGTACTTGTTAATAATCATGATGATTTTAATGAAAAAAGGGGAAACAGTAACAAAAATCATTGTACCAGAACTCCTGTAGATTTTCCAGGGAAAGAAAACTTTCAATCATCAATTGCGATCATAAGAAAAAGTTTGAGAGCAAATGAACATAGGAGCAACCCAATGGAGTGAAAAGTGAAATTGATTTTATAATGTTTAACAAATGTTTTTGTAATTGAGAATAACAGTGCTCTTAATAAGGTAAACACAAGAAGATACCATAAGATTTGCAGAATTACTCTGATTAGAGGTTGCAACATTTTCATATTTTTATCCTGTGGTTCAATAAGAAAAACTTCACGGATCTTGTAGTAATTTCAAAGAGTTGCAGTTCAAAAAGTGTTTTAATTTTTTTTGGCATTATTTAATTTCGAGAATGAATACGTGTCTCAGTGTTATGAAAAATGTTGAAACAAGTTGATTGTAACTGACGGAGTACATAAAATTTTGTGCCTGAAAACAAAATCATTATAGAAATGTTATGTAATTTTTATATCCAATCTCTATAGCCGTGGCAAACTGCTAATCCATGGTTGTTGGATAGCCTCTTGATTTTGCGTTGTCAGCTGCAAAGTAATTTGAAACGAACTTGGAATTTCTCGGTATTGTATTTTAAATTGTTCACGATTTAAATGAAGTATGTCCATTTTTGCTGTAAAAAAAAAAAGGTCTGTTTCTGATCTATTCGCTTATACCTTAGCCCTTGCACTTTTGGTGAACGTGTTTCTTAGCTGATATCACAAATTTTCAAAAGATAATTTATGTGTTTCTTATTCGCACTTTAGCCAAGATGCAATACACGTGCCATTGATATTTTCACCTTTCGTTTTGTCTCCCAGAAAAAATTGAAAACGTTTATTATAATTTATCTGTTATCAATAATTTAAGTGAATATGGAGCTGAAGATAAAATAGTAGCACTGAGTTCATATGGGAAAATCGTTCCATCTTTCTTTTGCAACCGAGTACAATCTTGCTTTTGCAGATTACTTTCAATCGGTGTATAATTTAGTAGAGCAACCATCTATCATAAGATTAAAAGTTTTTCCAGACCAATTAATAGAATAAATGGGAGAATTTTCACATTTTAGATCAAATTGGGTTCGTCGAGGTCGAGGGAAAATACATATTTTTCTTGAGGCATACAGAAACATCTGCCGGAAAATAGTACTTCGCATTTCTCTAGTATTGCAGAAAATGAGCACCATCATGGTGCCTGGACATTTTGTTTAACGATGTGAACAGTGCAAACAATTTCAAATACTAGGAAACGGACGTAATAATTGCCTTCACGGGAAAAGGCATTTCAACCATTTAAGAATGCTATGACTAATCATTAGGGATACGTAAATTTCGCCAAAAGAAAGTTTTAAAGAAAAATTTCGCATTTTTTCGCAAAAACTGACGACGCAAAAAAATTTTTTTTCAAAGTTTACTTAGTTTACTGTTTTTTAAAATTCACTTAGAATATTTTCAAAGTTTACTTACTGGTAGGTTAAGTACCAAAATTCTTAGTTAAAAGCTAACATTGTAGTAGTCTCTATATTCCCTTCCTTTATTCCTTTAGCCTTTGCCTTCTGTCAGTAATAACGATGTTGTACATACTGAAATATCTCTCAGCATCCTCGCTGTTAATGAGACTATAGAAGCTTGCATAGTTCAGGTAGCAGCATTTTGTTGCTTTCAAAATTTGTATGACATTAACATACATGAGTCTCTTGGTTGATCACTGTCAGTTAAAATGATTGTATCAATCGATGAGTTCATCCCGTGGTATGTCTTTAAAAAATCGTATTTTAGAGGAGCTTATCAATAATAAATTTGTCTTCAAAGACGATGTGGGTGTGGTCGTGGCTACAGATGGACAAAATAGCCTGCCAATATGCTGGTAGGCGTCATTTGTTGCGTTGGATGTCATGTGGAGAGTCAATGTATTTAAATATTTATCTGCTGCCGTCTTCCGCATAATATTGTGTCCCTGAATCAATTTAACCATGCTCATTTGTCAAAATACTTTGTCTTTTTGTTGCTAAAACACTCTTGACTTTGGCGCTCAATAGAAGATTGCAAATCTACTAATTTACTCCACAAAAAGTGTGCGAACGAGTAGTCCTTCTAAATTGTCAATAAATTTCATAATTTTCGGATAGAATTATAACGAAGTAAATTTCTCCGTCATTTCTGTCCACGCCAGGATTCGAACCCGGATCCCCTCATTCCGGAATAAGTCACTCTACCAGTTGAGCTACGCGGACATTTTGTTCTGATTCCTATCTGCCTTTATGTCGTGTGCGTCCTTCTGGCAGGTACGTCACATCTCCTGGTACGTTACAGAATTGAGAAACGAAAGTAAATTGACCGCGTATTTTACGAGCTAGAATATCATTTTCAAAACTTTCATTTAGGAAACTGGTACTCGAGTTATCGTCCTGATATTCATTGAGAAAAACAACAATATGTTCCATATATTTGATCAAATAAATTACAGCGTTGAACCAAGAATTCCACCTGGTTACGACAGGCGTGGGATACAGTTTTGCTGGCAGTTGAGGTACCTTTTCTTTCACGTAGCTTTAATATGAACTTTTCTTTTTCTGGAGTACAAAGAAGCTGTCTTCCTCTTGGCCACAATGGAATACAATTCTCTGAACCCTTTTATAAATACGTCACCCACAAGATTCACCTTATGCGCCCAACACTGGTAGTGCACAATATGGTCTCCAAGAAGTATTTTTAATAAATTGCAGCACACTATCAAGGAACGTGCCGAGTCTGATAATTGGCCCTTTACCTCTTTTATTGCCTCTTTCTCCGAAATTCCTCAAAGTGGTACTTATCTACGTCTCAAAGTATCTCCCGAAGGAGGGTTACCTGAACCAGGCACATATTTTGCGAAATAATCGCGAACATCTGGGTGATCCAGTTTATGCATGGGAATATTAGCTTTTAAACACATTCTTAACCTGTCTTCTGCAAAACCATCTCTTTGCTTTTTGTCCCGTTTTTGCCCTTGAAAACCACCGACGATTGTTGTCTGAACTACGTTTTTCTTCTTTAAGTCAGTAGCCGAAGTCGTATGTTTCATTAAAGTATCCTGTTTCTGCTATATTAGACCAACATTACAAAATTTGCAAATCACGATATTTGTATCGCTTAAATACAATCTCTCGTGGTCAAACTCTTTCACTCTATCAACTACTTCTTCTCAGGGCGTTCCATATTGATATATGTCTATTAAACGAATCGCGAGCGTTGCAGTTTTTATTCTACTAGCGAAATGCAAAAACAAGCATGTGCTCATTCGTATTCTTTCAAGACCAGCCAGCCAGTGCGACTGAGCGGCACTGGATGACTCGCCGAGACAGAAAGATGCGTGGCCTGGAGTTTCTCGGGTAAAGCACGCTGATTAGTACACCCACGGCACGAGTGCTCCGCGACATTACGTCCTATTTAGCTTAAAAAAATTTTAATTATCGAGATGTCGCGGGAAAGTAGTTAAATCAAATTTTCGTATTTATTGCTTACATCGGCAAATTTCGCATTTATTTGTATCTATTTCGTAAATACGAAAATTACGTATCCCTAATCGCAGTACTTCGGTGTATAAACTGTGATATTACTGCATATTTTACATACTATCTGCAGATTCTGAAGATTAGAAAAAGCAAAATCTTTCCTACGTATAGCTTCAACGGCTCAAAGCCAACAGGTCCTGCAAATCAGAAAATCTTATTGCCGTAAAATATGTACTCGTGCTGCGTATCACAAAACGTCATAGATAAATTTGATATTCACAGGATGACTCAACAGTCTAAAGTAATCAGGCAGAAAACGACTTTATTGAAAAACAATTGTCATTTTTTAATGCTTTCCTCTGACTGTCTAGTTCATAATGAGCAAAGATTATTCATTTTTTCAGCATTAGAAAGATTACATTACATAGATTATTAATTTTTTCAGCATTGGAAAAATTACATTGCATATATTATTAATTTTTCAACATTAGAAAGATTACATTACAAATATTAGTAATTTTTTCAGCGTTCAGAATTATTGCCACTTCCGTACTTAAGTTCTGAACTTCCGTAGCTTTAGAGCTGCGGCACGCACAAAAATTGTCTAATGTTAAGCTTCCCATAGTACATGATAGTCTGCGAGATCAAATCATATCAGCTTCTCTCCATTGTATTTCGTATCAGTGTGTTTGTAAATTACAGAGATGTTTCTAAGTGTTAGAAACCTATATCTTCATATAACCTTACGTTTCCAGTTAACAACGCATTCCTGAAAATTTTTCAAATATCGGACCTTTACTGATCACTACGACACGGTCTGTTTTAAACTCGCAGAACCACAAAAATCTTATTTTTTAAAGGTGTGTAAAATCCACATCGATGAAACTTTTATCCACCGAAACTTTGTTATTTTTGACTGGGGTTTAACGACAACGGTGAGCAACACAATGAAGTATAAGTAGTCCCCTGTCCTGAATTTATTGTCACTGGTTCAAAGGAAGGGAAAGAATCAGTGCCGTAAGAGAAACAAAACATCCTCGCCTCTACAGGATTCGAACTTGGGTCTCACCTTGTTCGAAATATCATAAGTCAGTTTTGAGACCACTGTGCCATTGGTGAGCACCTAAATTTATGACATTTTTAACAGATAATTCAGCGATTGTATGACGAAGAAGACTACATGTTGTTGTGTTATCTTTTCTTTTATACTTCACCATGAGCAGTAACCCTGGATATCTTTCAGTCACTTAAATTCTGAATGCTATTCTACATCGACAATCTGCGTAATACCTAATTATAACACAAAAACTGAGTGGAATATTTTACAAAAAATACAGAATCCCAGTGAATCGTAATTCATAAACAGCAAAACTGTAAATTGAAATCCAAGATTGTTTTCATATTTAATTTACATGTCGTCAGGACAGCAGTTTCATTACTGGTGCCAGGAATTTAAGAATATAAGGGTTTTGGAATATGTAAAACTCCCTTTGCCTCTTTTAAAACAGAAGCCAAATTTTCAATTTTTGTGATTGTTCCAGCTTTTTCAGTTTTGTGTAGAACAAAAATTTTCGACAACATTTATGGAAATTATAAATGGTTCATTCATATCATGATGAAAATTGCATCGGATTTGCATTATGGTTGATGGATCCTAGCGCAAATAAATAACAAGCTAAATACACAGAAGAACTAAAATGTTACCACCAGTTGTATTTATGCAAACCGAAGGGACACCAGGTAAAAAACGATGTGGGTGTAAGTCATAAAAGGATGACACTGAGCTCCCTTATTCAGTCTTATTCTTGCTATTCAGATGGGTGAGGCATCCGAATTTCGCGAGTTTGTCAAAGGTCAAATTATAAAAACCAGACAACCGAATATGAGCATTTCCGAGACCGCAAATCTTGTGGGATTCTTACGCTGAGGCGTGGTTAGTGCCTTCAAAATCGTCCCAGGAAGGAACAAGAAAGATGACACCGAATTTTCGGGTGTAATGGGCACATATTTTGAATCCTTTCTGTTGCAAGTTAAATTTATGAAAGCTATTCAAAGTGAATGGAACCGGTAGGGAAAGCAATAGTATCTGACTAAAGAAAGAAGTTTTTCAATCGAGTTTCTAATCCCGCATTTATTGCTGTAAACAGAATCGTGAACTTACGCCCTCTGGTTGGAGACTTGTGCGTCAAGAAAAATGTGAACTTATGTGAGAAACATTTCGCAGCGAAAATGCTCTCTAACAGAGAAAGAATTTTTTAAATCGGACGTTTCGAAGCAGAGATATAGACAGATATAAAATATGGGGTTATGTAACTTGTCGGGAAAATGAACCATTTTTTTTAGGAAGATTTTTCAAAAGGTTTTTCGATGTGAGCAGTATCGGTCCAAGAAAAAAAAAATTTAGTTGAGTTTCAGGAGCTCAGGTTTTGCTGCAAGTACATCAGAAGCAGAAATTAATTCTTATGCCCCCTGGGGCTAAACCATTCTTTATAAAATATTAGAAATTATATGAAAAACATTTTTAATCAGGAGCTGTATGCGATACAAGAAGATGTTTTCAAATCGGAGTTTTAGAAGCAGAAATATCAAGGAAAACGCAATTTACCATTGCGCCCTCTGGCGGAAAGTGTACGTTTTACCTTTAAAATTTTAACTTGATATGGAAAACATTTCGCATAAGAAACGATTTCCGACAAAAAAAGTATTTTTCAAATCGGACTCCTAGAAGAAGAGATATTCAGAAAAATACGATATACATCTACGCCTCCTGGCGTAGAAGCCATGCATTATTTTGAAAAGAAAATATTCCTAAAAGGTTTGTCGACGTGAGTAGTACCGGACCACAAACGATTTTTTTTCAATTTAGATTTTACAAGCTCAGATTTTTCAGCAAAATCTTCAAAAGCGAAAATTAAGGTTAACGCCCCTGGCGGTCAAACCATTTTTTTACCAAAGATTAGAGACTATATGCAAATGATTTTTCATCGGGAGCTGTATCCGGTGCAGAAGGAATTTTTCAAATCGGAGTTTCAAAAGCAGATATATCGGGGGAAACGCAGTTTATATTTACGCCCCTTAGCGCAAAGTCTATGAATTACTTGAAAATTTTGAAATTATGTGAAACACATATCACACCGGAAACTCTATCCAAAAAAGAAAGAATTTTTCCAATATTACCTTTAGAAGCAGTTATATTAACCAAAGTAAGATATACCATTACGCATCCTAGCGGAGTAACCATGCAATTGTTTAAAAAGAAAATAATCCATAAAGGTTTATCGATGCGAATGGCATCAGTCCACGAACGAATTTCTTCAATCGAGATTTTTGAAGCTCAGATTTTATGGCAAATACATAAGAAGGAAAATTAACTCTTACGCGCCCTGGTGTCCAAAGTATTCTTTACCAAAAATTAGAAGTTATATTCAAAAGATTTTCCATCAGGAGGTGTATCCGCTAAAGAAAACAATTTTTCAAAGCGGAGATTTAGAAGACAAGATAACGGGAAAAATGTAATTTACTTTTACACCCCGTAGCGGAAAATTTATGCGTAACTTGAAAAAGTAAGTATACCTAAGTAACTCTTTGACATAAATGGAAACTAAAGATAAAATAAAATTTCAGTCGGATGTTTAGAAGCAAATTTTTGGAATAAAAATGTATTTTTAATTTGATATCATCTGCGTTTATTCCTTCTAGCGGTGAAAATGTGCATTGTAAAAAAAAACGAAATGAAGGATCATCATTCGCATATTTCAAGCTTCCCAATGCAAAAATAATTTTTCAAATCGGACTAATAGTTACAGAGATATGGTGTCTACAGACGGACGGACGAAAGGACAAACCGATAACATAAGCACGACCTTTTTTTTACAAAAGACGTGCTAAAAAATACGAACTGCCCGAAAGGTATATGCCGTGCACGGGTCATCGATGATAGAGGTGAAGGAAAGCTGTACCACATGTCTCTAACTAATAGAAAGTGTATTGTGTCGCAACAAGGCAGTAATTTGAATGTTGGTAACGGGAATATTATGCCTCAACCCTGAGCACATGGAACCCTTCTGAAATGGGGCTGCGAGGTGGCAGGCCTCTCCGATTGGACATTAACTTCGTTTCACCATAGGAATACGGCTGCAAAATGCACGCGACCATGAAAACTCGACGTTGAATGATAAGAAGAAAGTCGTCTGGTCAGCTGAATTTCGTTTCTATTTGAACATTGTGGTTAGCCGGGTACGTGTCCGTTGAATACCTTGGGAAGTGTTGACATCAGAACGCACCCTAGGAAGAAACATATTGTTTGAGGAGATGTAATGCTTTGGAAAATGTTTTACTGGAAAATCTTCGGTCCGGTCATTCATGTCAAGGATACTACGTCGTCTAACAAATAACTGAACGTCATTGCATATCAGGTACATTTTTTGTGACAAGGGTATACCACTCTAGTACTGTCTTCTTTCAGATGAATGCCACACTGTTCTCTCAATGCCACACTGTGCGGTATGTTTGAAAACGCTTTGCAGATCATCAGGAAGGCTTCAACTATATCCCTGCTCTCAAATTACCCAGGTATAAATCCAAACGAACACCATTTTTTTAAATTAGGAAAGTAAATCTGCTCTGCAGCGACTAAGCAAATTTGTTAATGTATCTGTTGGTAACGTGTTGGTAACAGGTACCACGAAACACCTTTAGACTTCTTGTAGCGTCCATCACTCGCAAGGAAAGGGCTTTTTAAGCGGAACGTAGAGGATCAACGTCATATAGAACAGGTGGTCAGAATATTGAGGTTTTTCGGCGTAGGTATTACCTTTTCTTTGACTGGACATCTTTTGTTACTCACTTTGGTTACTTAACTTTTTTTCTGTGTACAGTTTTCGAGAACCACAGTGTAACGAAATCTTCAGGAAAAATTATTTAGGAATGTAGACGACAAAATTACAAACATTTCGAAATTTAGTTTTTTTTTGTGAGTCATGTGTTTAATTATTAAAATATCAAAAGTTTTTGTAGAATGTTGCATTTCATGCCGCACCTTCTCTACTTCTTCAGTTAAGTAGATAGACGGGATATGTTTTACAGATGTCTTTTTAGAAATATGTCGATACCAGTACGTTCTCTCATGTAGATAACAGTGTAAACTGGAAGATCTTATGGAATGCAAAGCATTTGGCTACAAATCAGGAATTTAATTTCTGAGTGGGTAGTACACGACGCAAGATATATCTGGCAGCAACAGCAAAATGGAATGAAGAAAACCTGCTGGAAATGGTTACTAAAACTTTCCCTTGACGAAAATTCTACAAAATATTTCACTCGGAAAAAAAAACTTTCTCCTAACATTCAACTGGCTGACCCACAGGACGCTATCGTTTCACATAGATCTTTAAAATCGATTAACGACTTTGCGCCTTGTATTACTCCAGTACAGGAAAGTCCTTCATTTTTATTATTTTCAATCGGCTTAACGTGCCCATCCGATGCACGGGGGATATTTAGTGGTTCCAGCTTTCGTACCTGTCTGAGATCGAAGTTCAGATTTATCTGTGGCAGTCACGAATGTTGACCACTAGGCCACCAGCCGCCTTGTCGTAAATGTTATGTGTAAGCACGAAAAAATAAAAAAATGACCCGTACGTTACATTTACAGCGGAATTCCATCTTCGATTTTTTTATTCTTCCGTTACTTTGTCTCTAAATATAAGTTTAAACATAAAAATCTTCAGGAACACTTTTTCACTTGTTATGAATTTTTTTACGTAACATATCCCATCTTTGCGTATATTGCGTGAACAGGTTTTTATGCGCACAATTTAATTACACACCGTATTGGTTTCCTCAAGCATGTATCCAGCCTAAGTTCGTGGAAAGTTCTGAAGAATTTACAGGTTATTTCACTGCTTAGTTCAGGAGAAAGAGTAAAAAACGCTTAATTCACTTTTGTTTTTCGCTCAAAGAAATGAAAACGAGGAGGATATGTTCTATTGAGTGAATTCAGGCTCATTTCGCGAAACCGGGTGCTTTATTGATTGCAATCTTCTGAGCTCATAAGCTTTCCTTATAGGATAGTTATTTGAGATTATTATAATTAGGAAATTACCAGCCGCCCCGGTGAAGCAGTGATCTAAGCGATGGCTTCTGATCATTCCTCCGAAATAGTTCCGGGTTCGAATCCAAGTGAGGCATGGATGTTGTGTTTGTGTAACGGCACTGGTTCTTTGCCTTCCCTGGAACCAGTGGCCCCTAAATTAGGGATGGGCGAGTGCTTATAGCCCATTTGGTTGCCCACGCCGATCGTTAAACCTCCAGTGAAAAGAAAATACACTGGCGGAAAGTGAAAAAAGAACACCAAGAAGGAATTGGCGGACGATCATGAAATTTACATATGTTAATGGGGTCAAGTTTACGTAGGTGTTATGTTAATTTCGGGACCAACCGGTGAGCGCTTACGCCACAGCACGGCATAATATGCAAATTATCGTCGGTGGTATTTAAGGCGTACGGCGAAATGAATGCAATCAGTCGTCGGCGTACGGACACGTACGAAGACCCTGAAGAAGCTGCTATGCCTGGACATGGAAGACGTGTACGATTTCAGCAGTTATCGGACTTTGAGCGAGGTCGTCTAATCGGACTGCGCGAGGCCGGGTGGTCGTATCGTCGTATTGCGGAGCGAATTGGACGGGACATATCGGTGGTGGTACGATGGTGGCGTAGATGGTTCGAGGAACATTCCCACAGGAGAAGACGTGGAACCGGGAGTCACAGACGGACTGATGAGCGGACCGATCGACGCATAAAAACAGCGGCGTTGTCAAATAGAACATCCACTGCGAAACAAATCCGAGCTGCTGTTGCACCTGAGGTGGCTGTGCGAACTATCCCCAACCGTCTACTGGATGCAGGACTACCTGTACGTGTGCCTCTGGCATGTGTACCTCTGACTCCAGCCAACTGTCAGGAACGGCTGCAGTGGTGTCGCTAACGTCGGCACTGGAGAACGCAATGGCGATCTGTCGTGTTCAGCGATGAAAGCAGATTCTGCTTGGGAGCATCCGATGGCCGTATGCGTGTTCGCAGACGCACACGGTAGCGTCTCGAACCTTCTTGCATCCGCCAGGGACACACAGGGCCTACACCTGTTATCCTGTTGTGGGGAGCGATCAGCTATCAATCCCGTACACAACTAGTGTTTGTACCGGGTACGCTAAACAGCACCTCCTACATCAACAACATCATTCAGCCCGTTGTTGTGCTATTTGTAAGGTCGGTCCATCGTGGTGTTTTCCAGCAAGATAACGCACGCCCACACACGGCACGTGCCATACAACATGCGCTTCAGGGTGTAAGAAAACTTCCGTGGCCTGCATGTTCACCGGATTTGTCCCCCATTGGACACGTGTGGGATTTTATGGGACAACGATTTATTCGGTCACCACGGCCAGCCACGACCATTCCCGATTTACGCGTCCAGGTTGAGGATGCTTGGAACTCAATACCTCAAACTTACATCCAACTTCTGTACGACAGACTCCATGCCAGAGTTGCACAGTGTGACGCAGTTCATGGCGGTTCGACCTCGTAATAACCATGTTACATGGAAATGTTATTTTTCAGTTAAAAAGCATATACAGCTGTATTTTACCATAAGGTTTTAATCACGTTATCCTCTGTATTCCGTTATTATGCTGTGAAAATTTGGTTGGTATCAGACGTCTCCTTCTTGGTGTTCTTTTTCCACTTTCCGCCTGTTTTTCCACTTTCTGCGTCACACTGTGCAATTCTGTCATGGAGTCTGTCGTACAGATTTTGGATATATTGCCAGGCGGAAAGACTGCTCTCGGGGTATCCACCTTCGGAAAATGCCATCTGGTTTATGTGCGAAATCTTGGGACCTTTGATCTTCGTTTACGAAGCAAATGCGTATAACCGGTATAATTTTACTATTTTAAACCTGAATTTTGCCAAGTTTTGAGAGGTTTTTTTCTACCCATGTATCTAATGGATTGCCCATATATGTGTGGCGCACGTTGAATAGTTGTTTATGTTTGAATAAAATAGCTTACTTTGAAAATTCGTATTCTGCCATTGCAAAGAACCAAAGCATTTATATGATTGATTATACCTTTTTTATCCGAATAAAAGATAACTTTCGCATAGTCTGAAATCATTCTGTGTTCGAATTTCGTTGAGTCATTGATGTTGTGTTTCTCTTACTGCTCTGGCTTCGTCACTTCTCTTTAGTCAGTGGCCATATGAGTCTCAACAGGGACAATACTAGCAACTGACAGTTTGTAAGTCGTCTCCTCAAGGTTTGTAGATGGGAAGTTCTTTTCCTATCGGAAAGGCGATAACATTACTTGTAAAATTACGCCCCGAGAGCACACCCGATTGTCATTAACCGTAGAGTTTGTATGTTTAACTAAATACATAAGCATGGAGTACGATAGCAAATTGTTTCAAACTGTTTAAATTTCAAATTTTAATAAGTGTCGCCTAAATGTTTAAGAGACTTGTGGTTCAAGAAAAAAATCATATAGCCTAATTTCTAATCCGAAGTTTTGTTTTTCTTGGATTAGTACGAACGAGTATTACCTTGACCATTATCCACAAACCTGATAAAACTTTACTTTTTCAAAAGTACATATCTTTTTTTTCTGCAATTATTACTGACGGTCTTGTTTACAAAAAAAAAATGTTTAAAAAATTCCATTTTTTTGCAATCCTTACTAATTGTATTGGTATCTATCATTTCAAATCTTTTTTTTGTTAAAGTTCCTGTAAATAAACGACTAAAGTCAAAATCATGAATGAGTTTGCCCTTTGTTCATCATATCTAGCTTTACTTCAGTTAGATTCCCCTTTTACGTGGATGCGTTTCTTAACACATTTCCCTTGTCTACCTGTTCACGAGTTACGATGTGAAACCAATTAAGAGAAGAAAACAGATGCATGAGCAGTCAAAGAGGTGTGGAGACTCGTGACGTTGCACAGTACTTATCAAAAAGTAAAAACACAGCGATAATCTTCGTCAGTGCAGTTTAGTTGGGACAACAACTAGAACCGGAGCGAGGAGGCCTGGACCTTGACTCGCATCAGCCGCAATTGAGTTTGTTTCGCTAAAACTCAGGGCCGACCTTAGACCTCCGCAAGCGGTGCCTTTGCTCCGGGCTTCGCGCCTTAGAGAAATCCGTTTGTCACAGGTACAACAGTTAGTTATTAAGATAAAAATGCAATATGCAGAATACAAAAATAATTATGAATAACCTGGAACACCAAACGAATGTTGCCTTATTTGTACTGGAAAGAACAAATGCAAATTTAATAGAGAAACAGTTTGTATGAAAACGCTGTACCGACACATTAGTTTTCAGAAGAAAAAAAGTAAAATCTACTATTTTCGTAATTTTCCCACAATCTCTGCAATATAATTATTTTTATTCAGCTGTTTGCATTATGACTGTCCTTCTATATCTGTGTCGAATGCGCTAACTTGCACAATGTAGTGACGTACTGGAGAAAATGTGTCCGTAACCTTGACGACGGTGACAAAGGCTGCGTGTAGTGATAGCTGATATAAGCGCACACTGTTAGCTGGTAAAACTAAAAAAAAGCTGTCTCAAGATCTGCGATTGCGAGCGAGCAGTTGCTGAGTTGAGTCACTAATTGCATTCGCCTTAGTTCTACTGGCTGACTACATGTTTTTTCTGCAACTGGAGTTGCTAAATGAAAATTGATAGTGAAAGAATCCCTAAGGCTGTAATCTGAAAGATTAGAAACTCCTATAGATCGCCACACTTTATGTGTCAACCACTTGCCTTTTCACCTGACTATGGCATTTTCAGCAAACGCACGGCTGAGATCATCCGCAGGTTTGCTTTGTATATGGCAGTTCGGTGTAGAAAACAGTACTGTTAATATCCGCCGCCAACCTGTATGCTTCCGGTGTGTGTGACTTAAGTTTCTCGTCATATTCCGATTGGTAGCATCAAGGATTTTGCTAAAAGGAATGGCGACCCTAATTGCGTGCAGCCTGTTCTCCACATGCAATAACTCCAGTTAGATCAAACTGCCAAACAAAAGAAATTTCCATTTTTTTATGTTAGCTCTGGAAAATTTTTAAAGACTGCAGCAGCAAGCACTTTCGTAATGCATTGCCAAACAAAATGATATTTTCTATGATTTTCAAGAAAGGCAGGTGTAATTGTGTGTATTACAATATCAGAGCATGACTGAGGCTGCACGTCCGTTCCGTGAAACGCAGCGAAGGCCCAAAACATTATCATCGCTTGAATAATATGACGGTGGTCCTCCACGCGTCGCCAAAAGAGCCTTTATGCTGGGAATTCTGAATTCCACAAGTTTTATAAAGGTGTAGTTTGGTATCTGATACCAAAATGTTTCAAGCATTTGTAAGTTACGGTTTTAACCGCCGCAGATCGGATTTAGTGTTCCAACACAGACTGCAGATGCTCGAAAGCATTGATATATGGGGAATTTGGAGGTCAGGGCAATACCTGGAATTTGTTCTTAAGTTCCACGAACCATTTACGAAGAATCCGGGCGGGGCTTCATGCGACGTTATGCTGTGAAGACACTACGACAAACAAATATCATTGGTATGAAGGGACGGATCTGCTCTGTAATAATATTTAGATACGTGGTAGACGTCATAGCTTCCTGCACAAGCATGACTGGGCCCAGGGTTTGTCAGCAGAACATTGACCAAAGCATTACACTTCTTACGGCGGTGTGTTTTCATCTTACGATGCATCCTGGTGCCAACGCATACTCAAATGAACGAAGCAGATATACCCGACCGTCTGTGTGGTGCAAATGAGATCGAGAATCATCAGACCGAACGACCTATCTCCAATCACTGAAAGTCGAATTATGGTACTGCAGTGATCACTGTTTGCGCTTTCGACAGTGACCCGAGGTTAGTATGAGCAATGTAAGTGTCCTGCGGCTACGCAGCCACATTTTCAGAGGACTTTAATATGATGCGTGTTGTGACACACTACTCCCGTCACTAGTTTTATAAATTACCGGAATATTATTCAAACACATACATTATATTTGCCTCCTAACATACGGAACAGTGGGCGCTCATCTCTAGAATCGATGCTCCATTGTCGATGATTAGATATGTGTCGTGCTCGTTCAATCAATGAGGGTAAAAGGCGATCAATGCACGATTTTAAACATCGAAATAAAAAAGATACAAGGCTATTCCGACAGTTAAAAACACATTCATTAGAAAAATTGTTAAAATACAGAAAAAAAGGACAGTTAAAAACACATTTATTAAAACATTCGCCCCGTTGTTGGCTCACTCCCTGCCCGCAGTTCGTGGTTTTTCTCACCTAGCACCATACTTCTGGAGATACTAACCACGACTGATCGTTTGTAGAACAAGAGCATTGACCTCCCGAAAATGTTATAACCCATTATACTGGACATTCCGATTTTGCTTTTGTCGAACTTACTTAAGTCTGCTGTTTTCCCTTACTGAAGAACAAGTATCACACAGATTAGCAGAGTTCAGTAGCAGGTGTTCTTGTGCCGTTTCATCACCTTCACAATCGCAGTTGCTTTGATTGGCGTAAATGCGTAAAATCAGAATGTGTTGGCGCTTCTTTTAAAATATAAATCGTCATAGTAATAACATACAGCTCCTTCATTTTGCACATAATACATTTGCCTGTCATGTAGTTCCAAATATAGGTTACGTGTCTGATGCATTAGCGTAGGGAAAGGTTTCCTTTCAAGAAGTTATGCAGGAACAATTTTGAATACACAAATTATAATAACGTGGAAAGGTGCATTTCATAGGACTATAGTACCCTGAACTAGTTACTTTTCTTAGTACTGTGTTTCACATCGTACCTATTATGATGTGCAGCATAGTAAAGTTCGTGCATGTTCACTCCGAGAAAGTGAAAAAAACAACAATACCATTAACAATTGCAGCTGCATCTGTGAGATTTACGTCGCAGCAAAAATTATTTTGAAAGGAAAGTGACCGCATAATTGAAATGATTCAATGTTTATTTTTCTTTTTAATACGTATCACAGTTTACAGACGGCACATTTTAATAAGGTGTTGCACTCAAGAAACGCATATAGCGTATCAAATCCGTTTATTTTTATGGCATAATAAGCAGACAGATTCGTAATAAGCACAATAAAACGGATTTAATAAGCTATATGCGTTTCTTGATATTTACATTGTTGTGTATTAAAAAATAAGGTGTTGCACCTCCTCCAATAGCAATACAAGCTTGCAATCTGGCATTCAGTCTGTCTTACGAATGTTGGATATCAAACTGGGGAACAGCATTCCACGCGCTTTCAACTTGGACGCGTAACTCGGAGATGGTCTCTGCCTTCGTGGTCCGCGAAAGAGCTTTTATATCATCTAGTCGTTAACATTCCCGATTTCACAGAAGTCCGGAGAGAGTGTTGATGCACAGTCAGAAGAACACGTTGAGTTGCACCGGCAGAATGTGGGCTGGCGTTATCCTGCTGGAATACCGCATTTGGGATCGCACTCAAAAATGGCAGGGCAATCGACTGCATGATGTGGCTGACGTTCGTACTGCTATTCAGTGTACCCCTTACAAACACCAGACACGTACGAGAGTGATAGCTAATCACTATTCACATCATGAAGCCCGACGTGGGGTCTGTGTGTCGTTAGAGGATGAACGATGAAGAAGCGGCTCAACTTGTCGCCTTTGGACGCGTACACGACCCTCAGAAGCTCCAAGACAGAATCAGATTTCATCACTGAAGACCACACGCCGTCATTCTTCTTTAAAATGAATTCGTTCTTGACACCTCCTCGCACGTGCTGGACGGTGACAAGGTCAGCGGTAACCGGGTCAGCGGCGCGGATGCCTCTAGTCCTGCTTCGAACAAACGATTCAGTATAGTTCTGATTAACACACTTGGTATGACAGATGATCGAATTTGTGACGCCGTAGCCGTCCGCTGTGCCAACGCTGACCCTTTTGTGCTTCCATTACTTTGTGTTGTCTGAAACCACGTCTACGAATGTGGCAATGCTCCTTTGACCACCGACGCAACCATCTTACTACGGCCGACAACTTTCGTCCCACTCGATCCGTAATTTGACAGAAGAACTAACCTCCTTCCCGCATATCTACTATACGACATAGCTCAAACTTCGATAACTGGACTAATGATGCGCGCCTGAGTCGTCCATACAGGGTAGCTTATTTAACGAGCACTGAACAACACGACACCAGACGAATGACTTCGTTTTGCAAGCCCTAGCTCTTAAATACGCACTGCGAACACTTTCGTGTTGTCCGGAAGGACGTCATTATTACATCCAATGAAACTCTAACTTTGATCACAGTTTTTGAACAAATTATATTGTGCCGTTACTACTGGCATTCCTTTGGGGTGTTCTTTTTTCCCTATCTTTCAGTGTATATAGATATCCAGGAATCGGAAAATTATACAAAGCCTGTATAAAAGGAATAAAGACAGTCTTCGCCGTGGTTATAATACTACAATTTTTCCTGTGATGTACAGGAAAAATTGTAGTATTATTTAAAATGCTAATAAATAAGAAAAGCACAGTGAAACATTTGAACGTTTTTGTAAGGGGATTATGTTTTTAATCTTGTAAAACGCATTGGATTGTATACGTAATTCACTGTGACATTTGTTTCAAATAGTTGTGTTTAAATTTGCTACTTTGAATGGAGTGTTCCTGCAAAAATAGCGGAACACAGCATTGAGTTGTAGTTTGGGGAATACGTTTCTTTAAAACATTTTGCTCTTCAATAATTATAGGGTTCGTAAGAAATTTAATGAATGCCACACGATTCAATTTTGCTTTTGCAATTCAAGTCCCGTTTAGTTATTGTGAAAGCTTGCCATTGATCAAGTATAAAACACACTTACCCTATGCATGTGGCTGTGAATCATGTATTACAATAGAATGAGACCATGGTACTCTGCTCCCATAAAACTGTATTCGAAATTATTGGAGTTAGAGATCAGTATATATTAAAACACGTTGTTAGTACACTACATAAATATATGGGTTGTGGATGAAATGCCCCTTTGTTCTTATTTTCAATATTTTCAAATTATTGAAGAATAACATTTAATATACTTGTAATATCTTTCAATACTCACAACTACTTTCACTTTCTGGATTTTCGTGTTTGTAGCTCATTTAGTTGCGTAATATTTTACATATTACACAACCTTATTTTTCTCTTACATTTTCATCGATTTTCGTTTCTTATCAGTATTTTTTTCAGAAAACCTCTTTTACTAAGTTTAATAAATAAGGTAAATAAACTTCTGTTTTTGTGGTAAAATACGGCATTTTCATGAACTCTGCGGAGAGTTAAAAATGTGGTGGTAAGTGAAAATGAAATGTAACATTTTTGCAGCTGCATGTAGCTTGAATTCTTAAATACAAACAAACAGGTACTTGAATTACTAACGACTGAAACTCGTAATAAAAAATAAATGGATTATGCTTTTCTCAGAGCAACGGATGTTGTTGAACGTACTAATGTCTCATGACGTCGAGTTACATTGATTGCTACATTAGATAATTCAAAATAGTATAACTATACTCGTAACCAAAATTTAGTGACGTAGAATTGAAATCAAAGTTCCCTAGCTTTTGTACATCAAGCAGACGGCTTTTCAAGGAAATTAGACAGCAAATTGATTAATAAAACCCCTCAACAGTTTGAACTCAGTGACTTTCCTAGAAAATTAGTGAATGTATGCTAATATACTTATTAATGAAAAGAAATGCGTCGTAGTATTGGTTGGGCATTCTGTACAATGGGAGAAAACGTAGCATCATTTGAAGGACTGGTTTCAAATTGTGACAATTCTATTGAGACACTATCATTGCAAGTTTCATTGCAAGATAGTGATAATGATGCTTCACTATCATTGCAAGCGTCTCTCAGGCTTTTTGAAATACAGTAGATTTAGACGTGGAGTAGTAATTCGGAAAACCTTTTTATTTATATCTTCCTACAATGGATCATTTGACTTGAACGTAACTCCTCAAGATAGGACAACGTTTAAATTTTCCCCCTTTTTGTCGCTTTTATGTTCGTTGATTCTAATTCTAAACGACGTTTGGTCATTTCGATTTCAATGTTATAGTATGCTCTGGAATATCAAAATCACAACCATCCGAGCGTTGTCAGTATGAGAAAGCTGCATCCCGTTTGCACCAGCGAGGCTTCGCGCACAAAAAACGCGCTAAGTAGCTTCAACTCAGACTGTTCTCTAAGCGATTGAAAGTAACGTTTATTTCAACTGATATTGCAGAAGTATCACAGAGACATGCTGCGCACATTTAGGATAAACTGTGTAGTAAGTATGCATTGCTTTGCAATTTTGACGTTCCGTAACATTAGTTATTAATTGAAAACTCATTTACTGAAATATTTTTAAAAACCCATATTTCTAATTGCACATTTGTATGATATACCTTTTTTTCAAGGGAATTAAAAGGCTTCAAAGATATGCTAGAAATTTTACGGTGTGTCTGAAGTCAGTACGGTTTGTCGAAAATTGTTCTTCAGTATGCTATCCGAATTTTGGAATTGTACGCGAGACTTCTAGCAGCTGGGACAGATGTTACAAACATGACGAAAACACTCCAATAAAAGTTCGTATGTAGAAAGGTTTCTGACATGGAGTTTAAATATTTTCTTCTCTGGATTACCTTCAAATTCATTTCAGACAAAATCTGACTTTAAAGTTATTGAAATTCAAAACATGAAAATCAGATCTGACACCATCAGCACAGACAACTCCTGGCTAAATGAAGTAAGGATAATTTTACGGTAAATCTGTTTCATGACTATATACAAAAGTAATACGACACTCACAAAAACATGTTGTGAATATCGATTACTAGAACTCTTAGTTTGAAAAGAGAAAAACTACATGTCTGCAAGGCAAATCTTTGATTTTTATCAGAATGATGTCTGATATATCGACCATTGTGTGCAGCACAATAATGAAAAATATTGCGCACTCTTTACATTGAGATATTTACTTGGAATAAAAGTGTTTAATAAACGTAATATAAAAGACCATTTAGCTTCAAGTAGTCTGGTGAACGTGCGCACTGTTCAAATATCTGCGCTTCCAAGTGATGTATGTAAGCATTTAAAGCAAGAATAGGACTCTCAAAAATGAAACATTCAATCAGGTACAGTGCGCTCTTTTATTTTCAAACCAAATTTGTCTGTAGCTCAGCTGGAGCAGTAAATTAATTATAATTGTTTAAACCGTAGCTCATCATCCCTATGCAAGATTTGAAATCAAAAAGAGTGCTAAAAGCATACAGCAAAAAGCAAAACAATTAAATGCACTAAATGCATCTTCTGCCTTCCGTTATCTCCAGAATTATATGGTAACATAGATTACCTACTCAATTCAATAAGATTTACAAAACATATATGAAACGAATCAGGATTTTTCTTGACTTTGTCAAAATTGATACCTTTTAAAATAAGTAAATACGAAATTTTACAGGATCTAAAGACAATTTGAGTCTTATGAAATCTGTTATACCACAATTAAATTGCAATATACTGGGCTACCCCTTGAGTGATATACGAAATTGTGCTATAAACGCGCATATTTCTCCCAGTTAGTTAAGGAAAATCAGTTTCAGTTTTGGAAACGGGCATTTCTGAAAGCTAATTGAATATGTCATCCATGCAACTCAAAGTAATTCACAGTAACAGTTCATTGAAGTTGTAATGTATTTTGTTAGTGCTTCGTCTAGAATATGAATATACACCTCTAATAGATTCAGGTGAGAGAGGCAATATTAAAATTTAGTAATTTATTTGTATAAAAAATAATATTTCATAAATCCTTAAATTTCTTCCTTACTTCAAAAGTTGAAAAGAAAGTGTGCATATCGCCTACCTTCTGCTTTGAGCACAGATAGGTAGAAATATTCAAACGGCATGGTGAATGTTATTTCCTTCTTTTAGGTTATAAGCATTGTTCCCTTTTCAGATATGGTCGCTAGAGTACAGAAAACTGTTCATTGACAAAAAACAGTTCTCTTTGAACATTGCTGAATTTGTAATAATCAAAGCACAATTCAGTCTAAAGGTACCAAGACTTCTTGAACCTTAATTAAATTGATCTTATGTGTGTATATAGGAAATCCTATTCCAATTCTGTGAGGTGTGTTGTCTGTTGGATTTCAGAGAAGAGATTAATATTTTTGCGATTTAGTTATCTTAATTCCTCAGTTGATGTTCCATATTTCGTTTAATATATCTAGTACTAGCTGATTACCAGGCGTTGACTGGGTAATCATTTATCCCAATCTTCTATTAGACAGGAAAAGGAATTATTTCTATCTATAGTGTAAAATCAAAGTAATTTTAATTACTGGTTTTTCAAAGTATAAGTACAGTATACAAATTATAAAGTAACATCTTTTAGAAATTCACTGTAATACTAATTTAACATAAAACTTGATTATAAACAACATTTTTAGTTTCACCTCCAGGAGCAAGAATAAAAATTTTTTTGGGTGAACCCACCCTTGAGCAAGCAACATAAAGTTGTCCATGAAAGAAGCATAACGATCTCAAATCCACTCCGCAGTACTTAAAAGACTGCCCCTGTGACTTATTGATCATGATCGAGAACGCAAGTCTCACTAGAAATTGCAATCTCTTAAAGTTAAAACGGAGATCCGTCGGAATGAGTGGTATCGGTTGAAACTGTTTCACACTCTCCCTTTCCTGTTAAAATAGTCGTTTGGATTAAATTGCCCAGCATCTTCTTTACACACAGCCTTGTGCCGTTGCAAAGTTTTGGAGATCCCACTTTAAGTAAAAGACGATGTGGTGGCAATCCAGCCGGATCAAGTGAGTTCAGTAACTCTGACGGGAAATTGACGACCTCATCGGCATCTAGTACGGTATCGAAAGACTTGTATTCAGTGACTACGCCTGGTAACATGGCAAGTATTTGATTGTTTATTTCGTGGACGTCTTCATTTTTAGCAGAAAAAATGGTCCCATCTCGCAACCAGTTCAAATTGTGATAGTTTTGTAAAACAGCCAGATAGACTGCATCTCTTAGTTCTGCGACGGACGACACCAGATTACAAAAATCGGATGGCAATTTCATCTTGCCAGAAGATTCGACTGCTAATCTACCTTCTCCGATCTCCAGTAGTTTGTTTTAGAAACTTTGAGCACTGTTATCTCCCAGATGTACTCTCATGTTTTGCTTTAAAGTTATCTTTCGCACATGTCGTCACAAAAATGAATGTTTTAAACATGCGTGGATCTCATCGGCCAGTGTTAACTTTGGGATGACGGGCAGAGTTTGACAAAACTCACCACAGAAGAGTACCAGAGCTCCTCCCATCCGCTTGTCGTTTCCTCTCAGATCTCTCAGAGAGACGTCAAGGGCCTCGAGAGCTTTCTTGTGGGCCATGGTGCATTCATCCCATACGATTACTTTTTATGTCTTGAGCACCGTCGCCCGACCACTTGCCTTGCTTACGTTGCAGGTAGGATTTCCTGCCTGGCGATGTCAAGTGGCAACGAAATGGGCTGTACTCCCTCTTTCCATTAACGTCGCCGCAATGCCTGAAGAGGCGATGGTAAGAGCAACTTCTCTCTGAGCCCTGATTTCGGCCAGAATTAAATTAGTTAAAATGTTTTCCTTGTGCCCCCAGAAGCATCAAGAAAAATGATACCACTTTGTTGTTTCGCTACCTGATCCATGATAATTTGGTATGTTTCTTTTCTGATCTTGATTTAGAAGTGGCTTCTTGTCAGCGATATATGGACTCAGCTCTTCGACGTTGTAGTTCTTTTTGCGTACGTAATCTGCGTGAAGTACGTCTTGTCGGTCTCGTACTGGTGCTGGCCGGCCGAGTTGCAATATTTTATTGATCATGGCCACACAGTTGTCTTCAAGAATAATCAGAGCCTTGTTGAAAATGTCAGGACCAAACGTAATTTCTAATGCCGGATTTTCTCTCCGGACTTTGGCGAGTATATCCTCACTTAAGGCGTCTTTATATGTTCACCATAAAGTGTTTGGAATCGATGGACTGCATGTAGTCAATATTATTGCACACAGGTTTCTGATTTGCTCTAGGAGGGAGATCAATACGGCGTCTCACATTGTGTCATCCCAGTGCTGGTCTCCTTCCAGTAAACCCAACTTCTGACATACTTCGCCGTTTACTGTTCCTAGCTCCGCGAAAGATGTTGGTCCTCGAACTGAGTGAAAGAGAATCCTAAGGAAATAGCATTCGGCGTTATTGGGGTGAACTGTGTACACTGGACTCAAGGCGCCACTCGGGACTGCATCATGTCCTGGGACGGGCTGGCCAACTTTTCTTCGACAGAAAACTTTCCTCGACGCATTCCATGTGTAATATCGAGGTATCTCAGGATACAACAAAGTCCTTGCGAAAGAATCCTGCTGACACAGTTGAAAGAATGCTGTTAAGGTCGTGTTTGGTGGCTGATCAACCACTGTATGGGCGCTCTCTGTTGTGAAATAAACTGTCTGACCATTTTCTAAATGGACGCTGAGGTGAACAACAGTTGGGTGTTTTTCGTGAATCGGAAATCCTAGGATTCGCCAAACTGCCTCGTTGCTGCTAATGTACCTTCCCAACTGATACCGCGTCACTTCATCGTTTGTTCTCTCATCACACATATTTGATCGATTTCACACTGGTATAGTACTCCACGTTGATGTGTGCCTGAAACGTTTTTGACAGGAGCAGCGAAAATAGCACAACCCAGCTATTGTCGATTTCCATTTCTCTGTTGCTTCGTATCTTTAGTTTCGCTGTGAACCCTTCATCTTCTGGAGCTCGCGGTCTATATAGATGATAACCGTCATTTTTTTTGATTGGAGGTTTAACGACCACCGTGAGCAACTGTATGGGCTATAAGCAGTTGCCCGTCCCTAATTTAGGGTCACTGGTTCCAGGGAAGGGAGAGAGCCAGTGTCGTAAGACAAACACAACATCCATACCTCACCGGGATTCGAACCCGGACCCCGTTCGGACGAATGATCAGAGGCCATCGCTTAGACCACTGCGCCACCGGGGCGGCACCGTCATTTCCGGTTTGTGTCTCTTTAATCAATTTTCTTGGGTACTTCTTGCTACACTTTCCGTCCTTCATACACGGAGAGTTGGGATTGAGATTTCCACATGGTCAGTGGATCATGTTTTTCGAGATTAAATGATGTGAGTGTGGCAGTCCTCGCTTTTGCCATTCATTCGTGTACATCCAGCTTCTTGGAACTCCAAAGACATGGCCCTTCGTTATAACGTCAATTATTTTTAACTGCTTCTGTTTAAATGCTATGGTAATCAGGTCGTGGCGCTCACTGGGTAATTACCATTGGGAACCGTCTCCTTGATATTTGTCCAAGTCCGATTGCAGGTGAAAGTGATAAATAAGTCTGGTCTCCCGTACGTCCTCATGTACGTCATACCATCTTGCGTGTATTGGTGCATGTGTCTGGGACTGCCTGTAAATGTAGCTGGTAGTATGACTAAGGCACCGAGGTTTTCAACGTTCGCGTCATTTGCCACAGCATCTCTCAGGTGAATATATTCCATCCAGCGTCTTGGAACTCCAAAGACATGGCCCTTCGTTATAACATCAATTATTTTCAACTGCTTCTGTTTAAATACTATGGTAATCAGGTCGTGGCGCTCACTGGGTAATTACCATTGGGAACCGTCTCCTTGCTATTTGTCCAAGTCCGATTGCAGGTGAAAGTCATAAATAAGTCTGGTCTCCCGTACGTCCTCATGTACGTCATACCATCTTGCGTGTATTGGTGCATGTGTCTGGGACTGCCTGTAAATGTAGCTGGTAGTGTGACTAAGGCACCGAGGTTTTCGACGTTCGCGTCATTTGCCACAGCATCTCTCAGGTGAATATATTCCATCCAGCATCTTGGAACTCCAAAGACATGGCCCTTCGTTATAACATCAATTATTTTCAACTGCTTCTGTTTAAATACTATGGTAATCAGGTCGTGGCGCTCACTGGGTAATTACCATTGGGAACCGTCTCCTTGCTATTTGTCCAAGTCCGATTGCAGGTGAAAGTGATAAATAAGTCTGGTCTCCCGTACGTCCTCATGTACGTCATACCATCTTGCGTGTATTGGTGCATGTGTCTGGGACTGCCTGTAAATGTAGCTGGTAGTATGACTAAGGCACCGAGGTTTTCAACGTTCGCGTCATTTGCCACAGCATCTCTCAGGTGAATATATTCTTCAACTCTCAGTTTATGTTGATTTAGACGAATGTAAAGAAGACGCTCACTCTTTATTTTTGGCATACATGTCAACGATGAATTGATGAAACAATTGTCTGAAGTTTAAGATGAGGTTCTGTTTAGTTTCTCGAACCGTTAGTCTGCATGCATAGAAATCCATCGCTCAGATTTTCTTGCTGGTTGTTTCACCTGTTGTTGGGTTAACCTGCCTCAGATTAAAATGATATCCATCTTCACCACAGGAGAATATCACTGGGTAATGTAGACCACCATAAGATCGATGTGTTTGTGAAATGCGTTGCAATGATTCGCCTCGTCGTTGAATTACGATATTTTCCGTTGATCAAACTCATCGCCTGATATAACCACCGCGACTTCATCTAGCTGAGGAGCATTGAAGCACCGCTCGTGTTCGCCTGCTGGTCTTCGGTCTGCTGTTATGACAACTTTATATTCATCCGTTGGCATACCTTGCAATGCTGTTTTAAACATTTTATTAATATCATTTTGCTCATGAAACATCCTTTGTAAGTTTAACACAATATGACGTCTTATTACTGAGATGTAGGTGCACCTCAGGTCAGTTTCCGTTTCTTCGTTTCCAATAAAATATAGTTGTAGAAATTTTGGTGGTTGATCTGGCAGCGGAAGCAACGATCCCGCCTTATGGCAAATGTGCCCTCACACCGTGAATGTCAATGGAAATCCGGGCTGTTCAACAATTGATGTGGCGCCGAGCGATGTCATTTGGAAACATGAGTTGTATTTTCTCATGTTACTAAGAAAATGCTTTGACTCTGACGTATCTGCTGATGTGTAGGTCAAACGTTCTTGTGGTGGTGGTTCCAGTTGGGAGCGTTTCACTTTCTCATTTTCGCAGCAAATACCAGAAAACTCTGATTTAACATTTTTGTCTTGACAGTAACTACAAACCATTTTCATTTTTCCGATGGTAACACTTGCATGCTGCGAGTAGTCTTTATGTGGATCACAGTGGAATCCTTGCAGTGCTAAGATAAAATTTTGCGCAATCTGTGATCGTCTGGCTCTATCTCTCATTTCCTGTACTCGGGTCTCACGCTGTTGTACTATCTCTAGAGCTCCAGATGTAGTAGCTCTATCTTTATTATCCTGTAGTCTGGCCTCACGCTGTTGTACTGTCTCTGAAGCTCTAGATGTAGTAGCTCTCTCTTTCATATCCTGTAGTCGGGCCTCACGCTGCTGTACTGTATCTGAATTTCTAGCTGTAGTAGCTCTCTCTTTCACATCTGTAGTCGGGCCTCACGCTGCAGAACTCTCTCTGGAGCTCTAGATGTAGCAGCTCTATCGCGCAGCGTCACACGTTTTCTATTCCTCTCCTCGGGAGTTTCTTGTTTACGCTGTTGTTTCATTTTTTTAGCCTTTGACTGCACTTGGCGAATCGCCTTACGTTTTCTTGGAGGCATTGTTACAGCAATGAAATCTATTATAGAATACAATAAAAAGCTAATATAAACATAAGGAAAAAACAAATTCAAAATTTAAAATTATGACGTACTTACATCCCTGTAGAAATATAAAACTCTTCACAGCACTTGAATTCAAAATGCACACTATAACTGTCAAATAAAGTTGGAACACTTATTCAATCAACTAAAAGAGCGAAATGAAACTGTCACATTCACTGAAAGATGATAAACTGGAAGACTTGCCGAGTTAGCTTCCCTTAAATACGACCATCTAAAATTTGAGTGGGTGCTGGAATTTTCTCGAACATCATGAGTCCAAGACCGGGGCATGATGATTTCTAAAAAATTCCAGAAATTTCTACAGAGTTCTATTTATTTACACAACCTTCTAGAAGGTTCTACAAGGGTCTATTCATTTCCACAACTTTCCAGAAGGTTCTACAGAGTTCTTTTCATTTCTACAAATTTCCAGAAGGTTATACCGACGCCGAGATCTATTCGTTTCCACAATCTTCTAGAAGGTTCTACAGAGTTCTATTTGTTTCTAAAGATTTCCAGAAGGTTCTACAGAGTTATTTTTGTTCTGTTCGACTAAACTTGGGCTTAAATGTCATCGGGACTGTCACCAATCAGGTTAATGGCATCGAAAATTATGGAACGGTACTAATCTCGGTCATTTATAGAATACAATAGAAAGCTAATATAAACATAAGGAAAAAAATTGAAATTTAAAATTTTGAAGTACTTACATCCGTGTAGAAATATAACACTCTGCACAGAACTTGAATCCAAAATGCACACCATCACTGTCAAATAAAGTAGAAAATACTTATAAAATCAACTAAAAGAGCGAAATAAAACTTTCACATTCACTGAAAGATGATAAACTGGATGACATGCGAGATAGCTTCCCTTAAATACGATCACCTCAGATTCGAGTGGGTGCTGGAATTTTTTCGAACATCATGGGTCCAAGACCTGGGCATAATGATTTCTTAAACTTTCCAGAAAGTTCTACAAAGTTCTATTCCTTTCCACAACTTTCTAGAAGGTTCTACAGAGTTCTATTCGACTAAACTTGGCCATAAATTGCACCGGGACTGTCATCAATCAGCTTAGCGACCCCGAAAACTATGGATTCAACAATAATCTCGGTCATTTTGGACATTTTATTTTTCACCCCTTCTCACGCCCATGTCGATTGAGGCTGAACTTGGGCTTAAACGGCATCGGGAGTGTCACTATTCATCTCAGCGACCCCGAAAACTATGGATTCGACACTAATCACTATGCAATTGACACTAATATCGGTCGTTTTCGATTATTTTTACATGTCACTCCCTTCCCACCTCGCCCCTAGTGGTGCTAGGGGTGTCTTACCCCCACAGTATTTTTTTCCAGATAGTAAGTCATATGTGTACCGATGGTATAGTTATGTGTATCTCGATGGTATAGTTATACCGCCAGTAGCGGTATAACTACACCATCGGGATTAGAGGAAATGCTATCCCACACTCACCAACCCGCTTGGCCAGCGTGGTGAGTTATGGCCAACCCCTCCAAAATGACTCCACAACTTAAATCTTGGCCCTCAGTCTCCGGCAGCTGGAATGTACCTGGCCAAGGCAGCGGCCAGTGCGACATGAAGGCAGAGGGTGCTAAGAATCCGCGGAGAACCGGACTAGGCTGCCACCTGATGCTGACCTTCGCTACGTATAATGGACGCTCCCTATCTTCTGATTCAAGGCTTCTTGAATTGGAAGAGGAACTACAAAGGATCAAGTGGGACATCGTCGGGCTAAGTGAGGTAAGGAGAAAAGGAGAAGATCTCATTGATCTGAAAAGTGGACATCTCTTCTATTATCGTGGGACAGATACTGGCAGAACTAGTGGTGTTGGATTTATAATAAACAAGAAACTAAAGGATAAAGATGTAGAAGTTGAAAGTTCCTCTGACAGAGTTGCACGACTCCATATCCAACTCTCGAGAAAATACAAGGCTCAGATAATTCAAACTTATGCACCCACCACAAGTCATCCTGAAGAAGAAATTGAAGAATTTTATGAGGAAATTCGTCATCTAAATAATAAAGGTAAGCAACATTTAAATATAATTATGGGAGATTTCAATGCAAAAATAGGGCAACGGCAACAGAATGAAACTTCAGTAGGTAAATTCGGTCACGGCAACAGAAACCAGCGTGGAAATACTCTCGTTGAGTTTGCAGAGGCAGAAGGGTTTTTCATCTTGAACTCCTTTTTCAAGAAAAAGCCACACAGGAAATGGACATGGAGACATTCAAATGGAACGACAGATGAAATTGATTTTATTATGTGTAACAAAAAATTCGTCATAGAAGACTGCAGTGTGCTAAACAAGTTCAACACAGGTAGTGAGCATAGATTGGTGAGATGTAAGATGCATCTCAACACTAAACTTGAACGTGGCAAGCTCATAAGACAAACAAAATGTATTGACATAACCAACCTTTAAAAAACACCATAATACCTTCAAGTTGGAACTGAAGAACAGATTCTCTGCTTTAGAAGGCCTAACATCGGATGAAGTGGATATTTCTGAAGTTAACAGAAAAGTAACCAAAACTCTTATGGAAACAGCAACAAAATTAGTTGGGTCTAAGAACAAGTTGCATGTGAACAAATTATCAGGAAAAACCAAAATGTTGATGCAAAAAAGAAGAAAGATGAGGACAACTAAAGAAGATATGACTTCCAAATTGGAATATATAGAGCTATACATGACAGTACGAAAACGTTTCACTGAAGACGTAAGGAAATTCAACTGTGAACTAGTGAGGAAAGCAATTGAAAACAACAAAAGCCTAAAGATAGCAAAGGGACATCTCAGTAAGGGAAGAAAACAGATTATGGCACTGAGAAAAGAAGATAGTTCTGTAAGAAGAAATAGAGGCGAAATTTTGACAAGAGTGAAAGATTTCTACTCCAAATTATATGAAAGGGATGATACATGTACTCCAAACATCATGAAACGTACCAGTACCAGAGTTCTTCCAGTCCTCCCAGCAGAAGTTGCATATGCAATCAAGAACATGAAGCGGGGAAAAGCTCCAGGAGAAGATGGAATTACTGTAGACATCATACAAGAAGCAAGTGGAGAAATAGAAACAATACTCGCCCAAATTTTCACTCGATGCCTTAATGAAGGGAAGATTCCTGAAGATTGGAACAACGCTACAATAATCTTGCTACATAAAAATGTTGACATTGAGGATCTCAGGAACTACAGACCTATCAGCCTCCTATCAGTGGTTTATAAAATCTTCACTAAAGTTCTTTCACACCGCTTGAAGGTTACACTGGACATGGCTCAACCGAGAGAACAAGCTGGATTCAGGACTGGCTACAGCACAATAGATCATATCCACGCACTGAGAGAACTAATTGAAAGAGCGAGGGAATATAAACTTCCATTGTGCATGGCTTTTATCGATGATGAAATAGCCTTTGATTCGGTGAAACCATAAGCAGTTACAATGGCTCTGAAACCCTGCGGTATTGCAGATGCATACATTAATATGTATTATTAATAACATCTATGAAAATGCAAGTGCAAAGATTCGGCTGTTTGAAAATACAGCACACATAAAAGTTGGAAAGAGAGGGAGACAAGGTGACACCATATCTCCGAAGCTCTTTAATGCTACATTAAAAGGTGTCTTTCAGTCGCTGAGCTGCGAAAACAAGGGGATAAAGATTAATGGAGATTATCTAACTCTACTTCGTTTTGCTGATTGCGTAGTCATTTTTGCAGCTTCCCCATCAGAGCTGCAGAGTATGTTCCAGGAACTTGCTAACAAGAGTAAATAAGTGGGAATAAAAATGAACTTTCATAAGACAAAAGTGATGTTCAATGCTTTTACAAGAAATGAAGATTTATCGATTGATGTAGAAAAGCTGGAAATAACAGACACGTACGTTTATCTTGGACGGCAGATATCAAGTGAGGGTTACATTGATGAAGAAATTAATCGGCGTACAAAACTTGTCTGGAGGGCTTTTGGAAGAAACAGCATAATTTTCAAGAGCAACATGCCATTATGTCTTAAAAGAAAGGTGTTTGACCAATGCATTCTTCCAGTGCTTACGTATGGTGCAGAGACGTGGACCTTAACTAAAAGAGACATACAAAGGCTACATACAACTCAAAGATGCGTGGAGAGGTGCATGCTTGGTGTAACAAGGAGAGATAAGAAGAGGAACTCGTGGATCCGAAAAATGACAAGAGTGGAAGACATCATGATCAGAGTTAAATCCCTAAAATGGCAATGAGCTGGACATACTGCCAGAAAGACAAACCATCGATGGACAGCCGAAATTTTAGATTGGATTCCAAGGGACAGGAAAAGAACCAGAAGAAGACCACATGGGAGATGGATGGATGAAATTCGAAAGTATGCATGAGTGACATGGAGGAGACTGGCACAAGACAGATCGTTGTGGAGGAAACTTGGGGAGACCTTCGTTCAGCAGTGGATTGATAATGGGTTGACAATGATGATGAAGATGTGTACCAAGTTTGTTAGACATTGCTCCAGGCGTTCCACAGTTGGGCTGGATACATAAATACACACACACATATGCACACACATACATCCCTTTATATATATATATATATATGTAGACTCTTGATCTTATGCATGAAATCTTTTAATTCGTCTACTCCATGTTCCCATATGAAGATTACTGTATATCGTCAGGGTAGCGGATACTTACTCAGGGTTTCTTGATACACTTTAGAAAGGGGTTTCTTGATACTGCTTCAGCAAGTACTGCTGATAGAGGGGAACCCATCGGTGCTCCTTATGTTTGTTTGTAGATGTCACCATCCAATTTGAAATAGTTGTGGTTAGTAATTAGATTTAAGGCACCGATAATTTTCTTCGTTTCGGTCTGTGTGAATTCACGGGAAGTGATGATTATTTCTCTAAGGTTTCCAACAGCCTCTGGTATAGGTACAGACGGATATAAATACACTATGTCGAAACCTCCCATTATATCACTGTCAATTATATTTAACCTTCTTGAGCGCTCCACAGATTCCTTTGTTGGCTTGAATGCGTAATCGGAGTTTTTTAAACGTTGAGATAGGAATACAGCTAGGGAATTTCTAATATGTATGTAGGAGATTTGTTTTTCGTTACTATAGGTCTAAGAGCAGTTCTGAACCTTGTTCCTCCTGAATCGCACTGCCCAAAACAGTACAAAATTTCTGCTTTTAGAGCATGGTTTTATAGAGAGTACAACGTATGCTAACACTGCTACCTAAATGACAACGAAAATTGATAATATTTAGAGCAAAGGTCTAAAGACTGGATATAAGAGATGAAATTGACAGAATATATAAAATCGTATAATGTCAGCAACAACAAAATCACTTAGTAAGACAGTGTAGTACGCAGGATCCATCTCATATATCCCAGGCTTTGCATATTGGTTAAATAATTTGTTATGCAAATACAAAATACTAATAGCAATGAAGTCCCAGACCCCATTATAACATATAGTGTCAAGCTGTAAGGAGAGACAGTGTGAAAAAGAAAGGCGTTTGTGTACGCCTACACACCCGTTGGTATATAATGACAACACGGAAAAGATATACATCGGAATGACAAAGGGGTCCTTGAACGCTAGTTGTAAAGAACAAGTGCGAAGTGTTAACCAGGACATGCAAAATACAGCCCTCGCCAGAGAAGTCATGCATTCATCGGCCACTCCATTATGGAATAATACTAGAATAATTGCCCCTTACACGAACTTTAAAGAGACTGCCATCAGAGAAACTCTGGAAATCCTCTCCATCAAATTAGCATGCAATGTCATGATCGCTACTGAACTACCGATGGTTTGGCATACGTTAAAAAACGACGGGAACACATCGCGGCGCGGGGTGTTCACGTGCTAAAAAATGCACGAAATATGCTTGTGGTGTCACCCACGTTATTTTCAAAAATCAACTTTGTTCCTTATGTGTTCCGATTCCCTGCATTTTATGTCTACCCTTGCTTTGAAAAAGCCTCCCAGTGGAGTTCGGAAGCTTGGCGAATCTCTGTGATTAACACACCATAAAAATAAACGGATTTGACACGCTACGTGCGTTTCTTGAGTAATCATATTGTTGTGTATTAAAAACAACGTTATGGTATTATTATTTTTACGAAGGGAACTTTGAGATATTAAAGGGAAGAAAATGTGTAAGAATCGGATGACATCAAAACAGTGACGAATAACAAAACAAATAATTCAAACTGGGTTTGGCCAGAGGAATGGGTTTTAAGTTTTATAGATTAAACGTGATGTAATTATTACAAACAAAAGAAACCATTAATTTAAGGATTTCTACAGGTGTAATTTTGCTTTCAGTACTTATTTTTAAAATAAAGTATGATTAAAATTTTTTTCCTCGAAAGCAATACATATGCGTTTGTTCTTCCATAGAAAATAGAGAGCTTAATTGTTGGGTAATTCAAAACAGTATTGAATAGGCCACTGCAAAATGCAGGTTTTAAAATCTGAAGGGTAAAATGTCTGTGTAAAATCGTTTGATTGTTGTACCATAGATAAAAAGAACTAAAAGCGACTTTTGTCACAAAACATGCGATATTTTTTTAACCCAAAATATGATTTTGGTGAAAAAAGTGCACATCTAATTTTCTGTGAGATGGTTAGCACCTCAAAATAATGGAATGGATGCACTCAGAGACGAAGTTTTCAATAACCCAGAGTTTACGACGTCACACCCAATTATCGAAGCTGACTCAGCATTCTGCGACCTTCTTTCCAGATTATTAAACATTGTGTCCTGCAAATATTTTGTGTGCAATCAGTGAGAACAGTAATATCAATTTGAACCCTCAAGAAATGAAACAATAAATACACTGGAAGGAAACAATGAATTGAACGTACGCAAGGGAACTCCAACCGATTCATTTTCTGTGAATGCTTGACGTCACTAGCTCATAAACTTTGTCTGTACTTCTGCGAAAGTGAGATGATAAGTTTGTGAAGGGCAGTACATATTTCATGATGACTTTCATGGCGGTTTTCTAAGTAGAAAAATGTTTACCGTGCAATGTCATGTTATATTGAGGTCAAAGTTCAGTTTTTAAAACAGGAACTAATTTACTTAAATAACAGAAATGTGCTCTACGTAGCTTCCAGAATGCTGTTTTACTGCATCAAAGCTTAAGAACACTGGACAAGGAAACAAAGTCATACGGGAATGTTTAATTAAAAATATCACAATAAATACCTTGAGCCTAACAGTAATGAGCTTAACAATAAATAAAAGCGTCTTGTAACTGCATCTGGAAGATACATTTGGTTTTCGAGAAACTGGTGAGGTACCGCCTAAGCGACACATTTTTTAATACCTTTGGCAAAGGAAGGATCTATTTCAACTTCTTTATTTAATCAATTACGTACCCGAAACCGTTATTCATAATATATTAAATCTATTAATAACTGTTATTGCAGAAATCGACGACACTACCAATATTTTTATGGGTTCAAATATCTGTCTTTTAGCGACCATTTCAGTATTACAATGCTGATCCAAAATCACCAGCAATGTTCGAAAAACGTTATGTGCTAACTGAAGATGGTTACTTCCGTCTTATATTTTAGACAAAGATCTATGGTGTCTCTGAATATGGCCTATGATACCGTTCACTTGCATATTTTAGGTCCTCCACGAAATTTTTGAAATTCACTACAAAAAAGCATTAGCTTCTAACCTTGTGGCTTCTGTTTAATCTATTAATTTCTTTAGTGTTGTGGTAGTTCTTCACCAGCATTCTGATTGATTACTTTGTTTCCGGTTCAGTATTAATTATTTATTACTGTACGGAATAATTATTTTAAAAGATGAATTACCTTATTTCCGGTTCAGTTTGTGTGCATTATGCCTGGCTATTCAGGAAGGTATCACTAACAGCGAATGAATATTCACTGTGAATAGTGAAAGGTTCAATGTCGCAGTTAATGACCATTCAATCCGCTGTTGCTGCGGTGCCCATTGGAATCTCAGCTCGTTAAATTACTTCCGCCGCCATTAGTTTGGAAACGAATTCCGAGTAAAAAAATGTGATGTTGAGAACTAATAAATTTCATTAGTTATGTAGAGAGCAATGAGCTTTCAGCTAGGTCTTACAGTTAGACTTAAGAATGTGAATGAAAGGTGAATAGCATTGATTGATATGTTTTGCATCAATTGGTCATTGTGGAAGGTCAATGGCTCCTAATTTCCTACTCCTTCCGCAGTTTACAAAGCACTCTCCTCGCGGTGCAGGAGTTTTGTCAGCGAGTAATTCTATGATTTCACTTACTGGTATCAGTCTTAAATTATCACACTACAGTAATTGTGATGTCATTATTGTGCTCCTTGCACTACGTTTTATTGACAGAATTTGGAGCTAATTTCTTTTTTATATGTGTTTCATCGCATAGTTTCTTAAAGTATTTTTTAGAAACTGGAATCATAAAGCATGGAAAACTTGTTGAAAGGGGTATAGTTTTTGCAGAACCGTTTTTTCCTGCCCAATCAGGTGAAATTAAGTAGGCGAAGTTTTGTGAAATTAACTTTGAACTGTAATTAAAAAGAGACATTTAACGTAGACAAGGAACATCAAACAAAGATCTTCGCTCTTTCCACGTTTATAAGTGAATCACGGAAAAATTCTCATTGGCCGCCACCGGGAGTCGAACCCAGGGTATTCCAGTTACGTGCCGGATATGCTTCCAATATACCACAGCGGCCTCGAATTGGAATTCGAGGCCGCTGTGGTATATCGGAAGCATATCCGGCACGTAACTGGAATACCCTGGGTTCGACTCCCGGTGGCGGCCAATGAGAATTTTTCCGTGATTCACTTATAAACGTGGAAAGAGCGAAGATCTTTGTTTGATGTTCTTAGAAATGTAGAAACATCTTGCCTTCCAATTGGCCGAATAGGGTAAACTAATGGCTTTCAAAAGTTTAATCGAGACGTGTCCCGTTTCGAATCCCGAATTTTATACTTGCCTAAGGGGACAGATTCTCCACATTCCTTAACAAATGTTCTTATATTAGTAGTGTGGGACTATTTATATTCAATTGAGTTTCCCACGGTGATCGTTGGGCAGTAAAACAAACAAGCAAATAGTTTACGCATCGGTTTGATTCCGTCTTATCTTCATTCATTATTCAAACTGAAAAATCAGTTTGAATGTAACCAAAATCTTGTACATTTCCTTGGCATCATCAGCCGTTCACAGTTGGTTTCAGGAGTAATTATCCAATCTCTATTCAGAAAGCTGCTATGTTCTACACTACATATACTGAACCAGGGACATCAGAACTTCTAAATTGAAGAAGAACAGTTTAAATAAAAGTCTGATGTCCCTGGTTAAGTATATGTAGTGTAGAATAATTCCCTTAAACTACTGATACAGAATCTATTCTTTCTGTAAAAAACCAGAGACTTATCGGCAGTCCTTCGTATGGCGAATTTCATCTGAGAGAAGCATGAAAAGAAAGTTTAGTTTTTCCCTTTTGTGAAATTTCTTAGTTATTTCAAATAAATATCTTACGTTTTATCATTAAATCTGAATGATTACTGAATCAAAGTTAGTTTTACTGAAGACAAACTCTTATTGTTCTTCCATTCTGGGGAGCAAAATTTGATTCATATCCCAGATGAAATGTATAAAATTTTGTGGAACTGAAAGAGTGAGACGAATCATAGACCAAAAAACATGGTGGAAAACGAAACTAGAGTGAAAGAGAAAATTATATGGATGATGATAAAAAACAAGATTAAGAAATTCCACAGATTTCTCTATATTGCTGTACCTGAATACCAAGGAATTCCTATTGGTATTCATTCATAATCTATAGATTCAATAATATCCTTCGAAAGGCTAAGCCTGATTTTAAAAAACTTATCATAAATAAAAAAAATGACGTGTTTAAAACAACCTTCTTGTTGTACTGCTACAACATACATTTTCGTAAACTTCAAGAAACATTTTCATTATGGCGTGGTCATAACAATGGTTATGATAATAAATGATAATATCAGCAAGATATTTTCATAGATTTCTTAATGCTGAAACCACAATACTGATTGCAGTTTCGTTAGAATATATTGCCTTTTATAGTTGTTTATTGTCTAAGTAATGCCGTCTCTTTACCACCTATTGAAAAAATCAAAAAGTCTTAATTCCCTGTACATTCTTGAATAATACACTTTTTCAAGTAACAGAATATGAACTGATTATTTCAAAAAGTACGTATGGCCGTTAAACTGACATCTTTTCTGTAAAAAAGAAAACCACAACTAAGTGTTTGAAATTCTAATTTTCATGACTTATATTATTTTTATTTTTGTGATATTTTACTGTGAACTTTTTGGAAGTTTAGACTTTGTTTTTGGAAGATCCTCCGAATCGTAGGCTTTCAAAATATAGGCTTTATTGAACCCTTTTAAAAGCTACGTTCGATATTTTTTTATAGGTTTCCATAATTAGAATTCTCCTCTTGTAAAGTTTCCTTTGAGAACAGAAAAATCTGATCTGATTTCATGTTAACATGAAATGACTTTACCATAATTACAAAAAAAAGAAAAAAAGAAAAAAGAAATCTGAATCCCTTACTGTCCCGTTTCCAAGGGAAGCATGGAAACAATGATCCTTTTTCTCCACATGAAAATCGGAATAATGAACTTTTCTATGTTTCAACGGGAAACGATAGCCATGAACGCTATCCACAAGTGATGCATACTGTGAAGTATTGTGAAAATTCAATTTATTTGCTGAATTTATTTGCAAAAATTTCATTAACATTTTGTTCATGTATCGTAAATTAATGTAAACCCCCCATTGTCCAAGTCAGCAAAATTGTTTTCCGGTACAAGTGTATGAGAGTTGTCAACGGCATCATGTAAAAATCAGGTGAAAAGTATTTACGTCCTGTCTCTCCTCGAAGCGTAAATCTAAAGGTTTTATATTCAAGATAGTGTACATATTATCACATTCACAATAAATTAACAAAGGTAGTAATCCCGTGAATTGCTGAAGTAAATTGCCACTTTCCCAGAATATTGCAATAAATGAATAAGGTAACTTTATGTTAATGTACTGAGGATTGTCTACCCACATATGTTTTGTATGTTGGTAAATGTTCCTTTCTCTCACAACTACCGTCAATGCAGATAGATATGATACTGAAATAACGGAACGAATTTGCTGTATAGTTTTTTTACTCATGCAATGGTTCGAATGGCAAAACCTTTAGAGTCATATAGATATCTGTCAACAGCCGAAAATTTCTTCCATCGCTTGAGGGTTAAGTTATACAAGGCAAACCTAAAGCGCATCTGTCTAACCTGGAAAAAGGAACAATATTTGGTAAGAGTGCAAAGTAATATTTGTATATCACCGAAAAATCAATCTGTAACAATTCATGGTCCCGCAATTAAAAAAAATCGATTTTCAGTATAGACTACTTCCATCCATTTTCCTGCAGCAGTTGGGAAGTACATTGTACTGGGCCGGTCAGAACTGTTAGCAAGGAAACAATTCTTAAGATCAACATGGTTATTTAAATAGGTACTTTACGACAAATATCTCTCTTGCGTTCTCATTCGAAACAGGTTCTATCTGCACCCTTCCCTGCTGGCTCAGTACAAATGAAAACGGATGATTGGCGGAACGCTGTATGTAACCTCTTATTCTGTAGCCTAATTACAAAGAGAACTAAAAATGCAAAGATCCACTTCAGAAGATTCGAGAGTTTCACGAATTCGTTAGTAAGACTTAATAATTGAAATAATTATTTTATTTTGAAAACATTCGTCTGATCGTTCACCTCTTCCACCAGCTTTTACAGGTAAAAATATGTAGCCGGAACCCACAATTTCATGCTTTTTCTTCATTTCCTGGACAATCATCGGCGTGGATTACCTGAAGACCTCATTTATCTGTCCTAGTGACCTTTGCTTCAAGTGCCGAGTTTGGTGTACCCGTGACCACTGCGAAAGTTCTTGTCATTTTTAATACACATAAGTGGTACACGAAAAAGAAGTCTACTGCTACACTTCACTCACCTCGGTGTGTGGTGAGCTGTAAACGATGAGATTCTCCACTCATACTTTTGTCGTACTACGCGGTTAGCAGATGCAGTGACTAGTGCTTCTGGTATTCTCTTTTGACGAACCTGTATTAGAGCATTATGAACAAGTCCTACCTTAGTATGTGTTGCATTGTCACTCAATTTTAGAAATATACCTCATTTGAAAAATTCAACTAACACTTTTTTGTTTTACATTTCTTCTTATTAAATTTGTTTCATGCAACTGTCTCCTAACTGTCCAATGGAAGCAATTTTTGTAACAACCAAATATCCTGATTTCATTACTTGTAGTCCTTCTTTACTTAACACTGGTTTCAGTCTTCAGCTCTATTAAAATCTCACATATAACAGCATAAAATCACAACACGGAGAAACTTGGGTACACAAAATTAAGGCAGGATGAAGACAAGAATTGCAAACGCCTAAGAGACAAAACATTATGACCTAATATGACGTTGGTCCTCCACGTGGCGAGTAAACAGCTCTTAACCGGTGAGGCAAAATGCTACAAGATTTGTAAAGGTGACATGTGATATGTAGTTCCAACACGTTACGAGCAGAAACTTTAAGTCTTGGGACCTAACGAATGAGCCACCGCTACTCGCTATTTCCAGTTCCGACACCAACCACACACATGCTATATTGCATTCATACACTGACGGAAAAAAAATCCCAACACCACGAAAAAATAGTTATAGAGGAATGAAATGGCGGCAATACATTTGTATAGGTAACATATTTAATCGATCAAGGATTCAAGATCACAGCTTATTGTAAGCGCGAGAAGAGCCATTTTAAATGTGAAATGCTGGTACATTAATAACCGGTGTAACCGACAGATTGTTGAATGCAAGCACGCAAACGTTCATGCATTGTGTCGTGCAGGTGCTGGATGTCAGTTTGTGGGATGGAGTTACATGCCTGTTGCACTTGGTCGGTCAATACAGGGACGGTTAATTCTGGTTGGGAGTGACGCTGGAGTTGTCGTCCAATGATGTCCCATACGTGCTCGATTGGTGAAAGATCTGGTGATCTAGCAGGCCACGGCAACATGTCGACACTCTGTAGAGCATGTTGGGTTACAACAGCGGTATGCGGGCGAGCGTTATCCTGTTGGAAAACACCCCGGAATGCTGTTCATGAATGGCAGCACAACAGGTTGAATCACCAGACCGACGAACAACTGTGCCGTCAGGGTGCGTGGGATAACCACGAGAGTGCTTCTGCTGTCATAGGAAATTGCTCCCCAGACCATAACTCCAGGTGTAGGTCCAGTGTGTCTCGGCTGCTGACAGGTTGGTTGCAGGCGCTCACCTGGCCTCCTTCTAGCCAACACACGGTCATCACTGGCACCCAGGCAGAATCGGCTTTTATCAGAAAACACAACACATCTCTACTCCGTCCTCCAATGAGCTATAGTTTGACACCACTGACGTCGCAAACGGCAGTGGTTTGGAATAAGTGGAATGCACACAAAAGGGCGTCTGGCTCGGAGCTGTCCTTCAAGTAACCGACTTGTAACAGTTCGTTGTGTCACTGTGGTGGCAACTGCAGCTGGAATTGTTGCCGCAGACGCAGTACGATGAGCCACGGCCATACGCCGTACACGGCGGTCTTCCCTCTCAGTAGTGCCACGTGGCCGGCTGGAACCCGGTCTTCTTGAGGCAGTACCTTCCCTTGACCACCGCTGCCAACAATCATGCACAGTGGCTACATTCCTGCCAAGTCGTTCTGCAATATTGCGGAAAGAAAATCCACCTTCTCGTAGCCCTATTACACGACCTCGTTCAAACTCCGTGAGCTGTTGATAATGGCTTCTTTGTCTTCTTAAAGGCATTCTTGACTAACATCAACACACTACGTCGAATCTCAACGACAACTAACGCTCACGAACGTTACAGCGCGTATTTACAGCAAACCTGCTTTTCATGTTCCGAGGGCGCTACTAGCGCCACACGTTTGCGCCGAGCGCGAAATTTGCATAAACGTCATCTTACAGATGTACTCTCTCCACCTACCAACTGTCGTTTATCTAACACAACCCCTTCTTGGTGTTGGGATTTTTTTCCATCAGAGTATTTAGGTATTTGGAGGCCACAGCAATACCTGAAAGTCTGTTTTCCTTTTCAGCTAACCATTTTTGAACAACGCGTGCAGTATGGATAGGATCATTTTTCTGTTGAAAGAAGGCAATACTTGAGGAAAATACCGTGGCAAGAAAAGCATGTACCTGGTTTGCAATTATTTCTATCTCGTCCGCCCATGGCGGGTTGAGTTCGGCAAAGACGACAATGCGTTCTCGTCTTTGCGGTTTGGAGCTAGATTTTGTGGTTACTTAGCCAATACGATTTCTAACAGAGTGTCATAGTAATGTATAATGCATAAATGTGTTGAACCAATCTGAAAATTAAAAACAAAGCTTTCATTTCGTTCGGAAAATGAATATTCCGTGAGATATGTTTCATCTTATTAACCAACAAAAAGCAGGGTTTTTTTTTAATAATTTTGTTTTTAAACAATATTATGTATATAGTTATACTTATGTACCTAGTACAACCTACAAGACATCCCTTTTTCCTAAGGTAATAGAGTTCGGTCAAAGCAAATGGTTGACTGGTCTTGATATTTTACTTTTCGTATGAAAAACTGTTAAAATTTTGTTTTCTATTTTCATTTATATATATCTTATTCAAAATTTATTATTAAGATGCCCTGTAAAGCTACTTTTAAGAAATAACAGGACTTCATATTAATGTTTATATATTATATTACTTTGTGGATTTGTTTCCCATAATGATTAGTTTTTTCTAGTATCGTGTTAACTTTGAAATCTTTGACCATTTTTAACATCATTTGCAGAATTTGAAATAATAGCCACTAACCTCCTGAATCTTAAGAGATAAGGTGAATATGCTGAGGAGCGAATTGGCGTTAATAGGGAACATGAGAAGAGCCTCTAGTAGTGTACACTTTTAGCAACTGTTTTTTTCGAGAATGTTTTCCGGAAGAAGAAGCATATATTAAGCTGTTGGCCTGTCTTCCAAATATCCCTGTCAGCAACCTAATCGAGAATCTATGGTTCGTGTTGGAACAGTAAATCCGAACTGCTATTGCTCAACCATCTAACTTGAAGGAGTGAAGGATTTGCGTGTAAAGTGTTTGAATCAGACACTGTGCGACACCTTGAAATCGTTTGTAGCATTCACATCCCGCCGTATAAGAGAGGTTTTAGCCACACGAGAAAGACAAAAATCATGGCAGGTGGATATATTTCTTCGGAAAGATCAGTGTATTTTCTGCGTCATCTTGAACGCTCAATTCTAAGAGGTATTTCCCTATATAAGTAATTACTTACTGTAGTTGCACACAGGCCAGTTGTGCATGACTGTTCTGTGTGATTCCAATTCCTGACATTCGGAGTACATTGCGGTCAGAAACTAAAACGCGGCATTTGGACAGGGTACTGCAAATGAACGCGTCATTCCCGATTGTTCGCATAATTCCAAACTGTAGATAAATCCCTCTCGGACGCACCTGGTGGTCGTCCAACATTAGTTTTAACAAATCGCAATCCGAAGAATATCCTGAATACTGACCTATGGAATAATTCCATTAGATTACAACGAAGGTCCATGTGCATCATTCGACAATTGTAATCCGCATTGTGTTCTCTTCGGGAGAAAAGATATTCTGATGTCTGGGTATCATATGAGCTGATAACAGCTAATACGACATGTCGCTCGGAAGTGTTCATTTTAATCCTTGAAAGAAGCAGATAGATGGCATGCATCGTTACCAGCGATAAAAAAATTTGTCCTTTACAAAACTGTTGAAAGCCAACCATACGCTAGCGGAAAGTGCTGGTTCTGATATGGTGGACAGCTGCCACATGATACGTCATTCATGTGTTTGACCTGTTATGAGCATCATTGCAGATAGCTGTTGGACTGAAATTCAGAAGATGCATTACAGACTCCTTATACAGCAGAAAGCCTTGATCAACAGGCACGGTGTCCTTCAATTGCCCGAGGGCTTTCTCACACGTAACGTCCAGAGAACTGTCTATTGAATCCTTCATTTGGAAAAAAGAAACTTTGCTAAAGCTTGCGTATTTTGGAAGGTTGAATCTCAGGGGTTTACTGTTCATTCGATATGTGGACCATATTCCGTAGAGAAGGAATGTGGATGCCAGCTTTCACTTTCTGTATACACTGACCGGAAAAAAAATCCCAACACCAAGAAGGGGTTGTGTCAGATAAACGACAGTTGGTAGGCGGTGAGAGTACATCTGTAAGATGACGTCTATGCAAATTTCGCGCTCGGCACATACGTGTGGCGCTAGTAGCGCCCCTCGAAACATGCAAAGCAGGTTTGCTGTAAATACGCTCTGTAACGTTTGTGAGCGTTAGTTATCGTTGAGATTCGACGTTGTGTGTTGATGTTAGTCAAGAATGCCTTTAAGAAGACGAAGAAGCCATTATCAACAGCTCACGGAGTTTGAACGAGTTCGTGTAATAGGGCTACGAGAAGGTGGATTTTCTTTCCGCAATATTGCATAACGACTTGGCAGGAATGTAGCCACAGTGCATGATTGTTGGCAGCGGTGGACAAGGGAAGGTACTGCTTCAAGAAGACCGGGTTCCGGCCGGCCACATGACATTACTAAGAGGGAAGACCGCCATGTACGGCGTATGGCCGTGGCTCATCGTACTGCGTCTGCGGCAACAATTCGAGCTGCAGTTGCCACCAGAGTGACACAACGAACTGTTACAAATCGGTTACTTGAAGGACAGCTCCTAGCCAGATGCCCTGCAGCGTGCATTTCACTTACTCCAAACCATTGCCGTTTGCGACGTCAGTGGTGTCAAACTAGAGCTCATTGGAGGACGGAGTGGAGATTTGTTGTGTCTTCTGATGAAAGCCGGTTCTGCCTGGGTGCCAGTGATGGCTGTGTGCTGGTTAGAAGGAGGCCAGGTGAGCGCCTGCAACCAACCCGTCTGCGGCCGAGACACACTGGACCTACACCTGGAGTTATGGTCTGGGGAGCAATTTCCTATGACAGCAGGAGCACTCTCGTGGTTATTCCACTCACCTTGACGGCACACTTGAACGTCGGTCTCGTGATTCAACCTGTTCTGCTGCCATTCATGAACAGCATTCCAGGGGGTGTTTTGCAACAGGATAACGCTCGCCCGCATACCGCTGTTGTAACCCAACATACTCTACAGAGTGTCGACATGTTGCCGTGGCCTGCTAGATCACCAGATCTTTCACCAATCGAGCACGTATGGGACATCACTGGACGACAACTCCAGCGTCACCCCCAACCAGCATTAACCGTTCCTTTATTGACCGACCAAGTGCAACAGGCATGTAACTCCATCCCACAAACTGACATCCAGCACCTGCACGACACAATGCATGAACGTTTGCGTGCTTGCATTCAACATTCTGGCGGTTACACCGGTTATTAATGTACCAGCATTTCACATATAAAATGGCTATTCTCGCGCTTACAATAAGCTGTGATCTTGAAACCTTAATCGATTAAATATGTTACTTACACAAATGTATTGCCGCCATTTCATTCCTCTACAACTATTTTTTCGTGGTGTTGGGAATTTTTTTCCGTCAGTGTATGAAGGTGTCAAAATTGGGTTACGCAAAAAATGTCAATGGAAACGTTAATCTGCGTTCCCTGTGGTTAAATGTCCGTAATTCAGTAGGATTTTAGAAACATTTAAGTCGAACTGAATTTTGAAGAATGAATGTTTACAAATTTTATGCTTAAGAAAACGTTTCGTCCTTTCCATAAGCTTGCGAATCGACAGAAACAGTTAAGAACTGCTCCACTAGTTCAGCTTACTTGATTCTACTCTATAGTAGATTGTTGGTTTTTGAAATGCTTTATTAAATGTTCTGCATAATTTTGGAAGTCTAAATCAATTAGGAAAACATGCTAAGTTTCCCGAACTCCTTGATACACATGATTTCCTCTTTCAGCTAAAACTTCTGTTTCTTTCTCATCACGTATACCCGAAACTCAGAACTGGAATGTCAAGAATAGTTGCAAGCATATGTTAAGACTTTATATATTTTTATGGCGTTGTTTATTCATCGCATTTGTAACATGTTCAAAATAAATAAGCAAATATTTAAAGGCTTTTTCTACAATGTTTGAATTAATGTATCTTTTATTTGGCAGTTTTCCGTAAATTCGTGAGCTCCAATATACGGAACAAGAATGAAGTGGTTCTTGAGATCCCTTTAAAAGCATTGCAACTAATTGCTTTTGTATATGTGTTTCATGGAGTTGTTATTTTAAACTAGTAAAATAATAACAACATGTTCACGACAATGTTATTAGAAAGCGATTTGATAAGCAGAAGGATCACAAAGAATTATATTTAACTCATCCATTAATCACGAGAGAAATTCAAAAATATATCCTTTTCTCAATACCTTTTGTAGGATTAAGTTAGGTTGGCCTTAAAATATTTTCATCGGTTATTTGGGACTTATCGGGGTTTGAATAATTTAGCCCAATTAAGCAGCTGCCCTCATTGCGATAAACTTTATCCCAATGGTCTAACTTTGGAAGTTCTACAAATATTCTTCCAAATAAATGGCTGTCCTTATTAAATAACGGCCCAGTTAACCGTTATCTACTGTTTTTTAAAATCTTATTATCCATAAAGGGAAGCGGAACCCATTTTATAAGGCAAATAATCATCAAACGCTTCCTCTGAAGTCTCAATATGCACAAATTTTGGGCGGTACAGAACTACGTAAACATTTTGATTATATCTCTCCTCCTGCAATTCGGATAAATAATTTTGTAAATGGATTTACTTTTACAGAATTTTCATTTCAGTCTGTTCTATTATGTTATTCTTCTGTTCTGTAACGTCGGCAGAGTATATATAGCTGAAGGGTACTATTATCATTATGTATAGGAATATAAAATATCAATTGTGCAGTAGGTATTCCAACAGTCAAAATTTAATAAAACGCGCGAATTCTGGTTGAGTATTTAAAGGAAATTATTCAATCATTTAAGATAATACCTTATGCAAAATCACATTGTTATCAACAGAATTAATAATATCTTTGCCTTTAACGATACAGCTATTACTATATGTTGCATTTTAGCTTTGCGAGTTTTGAATACTAGACCGAAGAGATTTTACATCATTGAAGGTTTCATGTCCACCGTGAGCAATACAACGGGATCTTAGCAGTCGTCTGTCCATAATTTATGTCCACTGGATAGAGGGAAAGGAGAGATCCATGGCCGTAAGACAAAAGCAATAATCATGCCTCAGCGGAATTCGAATCCGGACCCATACCGGACGAATGCACTGGGCCACCGAGGTGGCCTGAAAAGATTTCAACAGTATTTAGTAGCCTTTGTTGCTTTGTTTAAGTGAAACGAAGTTATAACTTTATTTGTCCAAAAACTTACTCTGCCAGGTATAATAAATAAATACATCGCTCTTTCCACGTTCCAGAAAGACAACAGCAACCGAAAAATTGTTTTTCAGCCGCCGCTGTGGAATCGAACCAGCAGAACTCTCGGTATCGCGCCGAGTGCGTTACCTTTACGCCACGGGGGCCAACAATCCACGGTGCTATGTGTATTTTTAAAGTCAGCTACTGACATCAAATATCCGTAAGATGGGCTCAGCCACTGAGACGCCTCCATCTGGTGGGCATTAACGGCACTAGCTATATATATATTATAGCAGTTAAATCCAAAGGGCGAGATCCAAGCTGAAAATATTCCAAATACGTGGCGACAGTTAATAAATAAATACATCGCTCCTTCCACGTTCCAGAAACACACAGCAACCGAAAAATTGTTTTTCAGCAGCCGCTGTGGAATCGAACCAACAGAACTCTCGGTATCGCGCCGATTGCGTTACCTTCACCTTGGATCTCGCCTTTTGGATTTAACTGCTATAATATATATATATAGCTAGTGCCGTTAATGCCCACCAGATGGAGACGTCTCAGTAGCTGAGCCCATCTTACGGATTTATGATGTCAGTAGCTGACTTTAAAAATACACATAGCAGCGTGGATTGTTGGCCACCGTGGCGTAAAGGTAACGCACTCGGCGCGATACCGAGAGTTCTGTTGGTTCGATTCCACAGCGGAGGCTGAAAAACAATTTTTCGGTTGCTGTGTGTTTCTGGAACGTGGAAAGAGCGATGTATTTATTTATTAACTGTCGCCACGTATTTGGAATATTTTCATCTGCCAGGTATTATATGCGAGACTTCATATGAACAGAACAGAATAATTTATGGTCTTATTTTCATATAAAAGGATTTGTGTATTTATTATGGTCTTTTTTCATATAAAGGATTCGTATAGATTCCGTATTGTAATGAGGCGCAATATGTTTTACATTGATTTGTGCCATTGTCGCTCTGCGGTTTGACGCAACTTAGAGAGACGGACGTCGCCGGCCATGTTGTATTACCATCGTTCTCCTCCCACAGCATTCCATGAGGCCATGTTATTATCAAAACGTAATATTTTCGATACACTCTTGATATTGTTGGACAGGTGTAGGCAATCCATGTACCACCTCCATGACAGAGTGATTGACCCCTTGCATCTGCCACACATTATCATCCCAGTTTCAAACACTATTTATTAACTCTTGAGTCTGTTCATATGGATATCGAATTACCGTCTACATGCAAAAACCTATAACTCACATACATTACAATAAAGTGGGCGATTAATCTCTGCTTTTAGGTTTTGAGGCAGATGCACATGAAAAAGAAACAACTCATGTACGTTTCTACAAATTTCAGAAACGGGTTTTGAAGAACCAATGACAGTCACCAAAAATAATATATTTTTTATTACTTCAGGCTAGTAATGTTTACCACACCGACTAAGGTTTCCACAACAAACCCTGTCGGAAATTCAAGCAAAGAACTGGAGAGAGCCTGGAATGCATCTTAAAAATGGATAGAATGAGAAGCGAAGAAAACAAAGGACAGCCAGATTATCATGAAATAAATTGTTAAGCCATCAATGAAATTCAGAGACATTTATGAATGCAGAGTTGAATACAAATTGCTTTAAAAATCCCAGAGCGAAATTCAACCTAACTTAATGACGCTGATGTACTGCTCTTATGTTATAAACATTGGCGTGGAAGATTCCATTGCAAACATGTATTCCTTAAGATGACAATCCGATTTTTGGCGTAAATGTGACAAGGATGGTAAGTCAGATAATATCCGAAAACTTGAAAATTTTCATCGCCTGGAGCGGGACTCGAAACCGCGTCTCCCAGAAAACGCCCGGGTATGCTAACCTGGAGCGGGTTCGAGTTCCGCTCCAGGACGATGAAATTTTTCAAGTTTTCGGATATTATCTGACTTACCATCCTTGTCACATTTAGGCCAAAAATCGGATTGTCATCTTCAAAATTTGTATTATATGGCGTAATCCCGTATTTCTTTCATGATGTATTCCTGGGTTTAAAACAAATAAATTTGTTTATTTAAATTTCCGCTGTGTGCGTTTGGCTCTAATTGTTTCAAAAATTTCTAACCTCCTGTTCTTTTTCTTATCTGCTTGATATATACAGAATTAACAGATTGCCAAAAATGTAGGCATAATATTAAATGAAGCATGTAATCTTAACACAATATGAATTGATCATTCAAGTAACAATGCTTTTGGTAATGGTCAATAGTTTTGAACTCTAAAGACATATTTTAAAGTTAATTTTCTAAATTATAACATAGAATGCTTTGTTTCTAACTTAGCCTTATTTTTTTAGAAATATTTTCCCCTAATTTTCTTCTTTGCATAACTCACAACGTAGAAGTAGGTTTTCTCAGTAGTTTTGATTTCTAAAGTCCTATTTTAAAGTCCCTTTTCTAAATGCTTTGACACACAGAATACTTCTAACTTAGCCATATTTTTAAGACATCTTTCCCCCTGATTTTCTTCTTTGCATAGCTCACAACGTTTCTATAAGATACGTATGAATATATGACGTTGTGCTCCACGTCGTTGCTTTTAGAATTCTACTTTTTTTCACATGTCTTACTGGTTGACCAATGTTATTCAGGGCATTATTTTCTTAAACTTTTACAACCACATTTCTGACCCTCTTTGGATTTATGTGAGTTTCCCCTTAAATATATTTTACTCTACTAAATATATATTTGTAAACTGGTTGGAGACTTAGTTCGTACTTTGCTTAGAAAGCAGCACACTTGGTGCTTTTATAATATTGCATTTCTTTGTTCACTTTGTATAAATGCACTGTAATTTTTTTTGCATTTTCTTTTTATAAAATTCGTTCTAAATCTCTTGTTGTTTTTATGGTTGTATGTGTGGCAGAAAAGAATCACCGAAGTAGTCATTGTATCGAAAAATTCAGGAAATGTTACATTATGTTTCGTAAAATTTTGATTTTCCTTGTGTATTTCAAATTGTCTTTAAGAAGATACCTTTTTCTGCCGATTGGTGCATTTCTTTTGCATTTTCATTTTGATGTAATTCTAAAATGGCGGTAGTTATACTATGTTGGATACCAGAAATCTTCGTTTAGAGTGTCTTGAACATAAGCATAATAAAACTTTCGGAGAGAATCAAATTGTCTTTAAAAAATGATATACAAATTGTAGGACGGGAGCTGTTGAATGTTTCCAAGTTATGGACTCTTTTTCGTTATTACCATGCGGAGCTTAAATTTTAACTTACGGAGTTTTCGCTTTTATGTCAGTAGTAACAATTTCCTTTCGGTTTTTGCAGAGAAAGAGCTTTTTCTGAGCCTGTCTGAGAAGATTTCATGTGCTTCCATTGTGTTAGCGCTTGGAGCTGAGCATGAGAGCTTGAAATGTGAACATTTCATAATCACATCATGCGTTTAAACATTTTCAGACGCATGCTATGATGGTTAAAACGTCCGATCATACGCAGAACATATTTTAATCACTAGTGGTAGCGTACCTTTGGAGATATTTTTCAGCATGCGTCTGAACAGATTTTAAGCACGAGGGGTAGCACATCTCTGAGCACATTTTTCAGCATGCATCGGAACAGATTTTCAGGAAAAAGGGAACCGGAAAATCTTTTGCTTTCGGTAGCAAACAAAATTTCCTTCTTTTATAATTTGTATGTTTCAAAACACGTGCTTTTCTTTGTAATTGAAAAGTTCTTAAGATGATATTTTATTCATGCGGCAAATAAGAGTGCACATATTATTAGGAGAGCCACTGGCTGAAAATTAAAACTCAAATGCAGTATAATAATTGTAAAAAATAATTTATATAAAATTTCAATTATTCAGTTTTTCCTCTAACTTCATTTTACAAAAGCGACATAATGTTCGCAGCTATGGTAGTGAGAAGGTCAAAATTAAATATTTGGCGTCAGAGGTTTTCTTGTATATTTCTAATTTCAACTGTTAGGCAACCAACTTCTAAATCCTCCTTAGAAACTACAATTATTTGGCACCTAACTTATGTCAGTGGTTCACTTACGAATGTGAGACCGCGGCCAGGTAAATTCTTTTTTTTTAAGACGAGAACCAGGTCCAACGAATTTACTCGTAAATAACTTTATATTTTTTAAAAGGTTCATACATTAAATTAACATAAGTATAAATAACTAATTATGGCATAATCACAGATAGTATTTGCACACTTTTATAAATGGTGTGGCGCGTTGTCATATATGAAATTACATTTAAATTTGTTATATAATGAAATATTGTAGCATATTGTTGTTTCCTCAGGCCAACTTCATTTGTGCTGATTTTCATTGATATAGCCCATTCTAGATACCAAAAATGTATAATATTATTTAGTGTAAAATTGATAATTGTACAATTAAATTGATTTTAAGGATATTGGTTTGAATAAAAACGGTAGTGAGAAAAATATTTACCCATTGTAACTCACCAAAGAAGTCAGCTGATCAAGGTAAGCAGCAGAAGAATGTCAAGTTGTCGACGAAACACTTTTTATTACATACACACGCCAAATATTTATATGCAAAGTATTTAATTTGATAAATAAAAATGCATGAATCTATCGATTCTAAAAACTAGTTCCAGCACTAATTAATATTCTAAACGCAGCACTGTCACCCAGCAATTATAAGTCATAGAAAAAGTTGAACTTATTTTTTTATTATTAAAACCGAGGTTTTGAAAGTCTTAGTTAGGCTGGTGTGACTTTTGTTGCGGTTTTTTGTTCGTTATCTTATTAATTCTGGGATGAATTGAAGTGATAGCCAAACAGAGACAATCAGCAAGTTGCAGGCGGTTCCTCTGTTTCGTTTTAAGCACAGTCACGGCAAAAAGTGCAGTGTCACAAAGATATGTGGGGGAAAATAAAGGAGATATCTGAATGCTATTTCATGTAAATTTGGATAATTATTTTTCATTCGTATCCAGAGTTTCGAATTACTCTTAGAATTCAAAATATTTCCCAGTCCTTTGTCGGATGATAATTCAGTAATTTGTAGTGTTTCTTCATGGAAAAGGGCTTCTGTCTCTTTATTTTAAACAAATGGGTTCATAATCCACATATTTTGCACCTGGAAACCTCAAGTTTAGGATAATGCTTTTAAAACGACAACATTTTCAGCTGGGCTGCAATAATATCTGAAATTGAATTTTGTGAATAGAAATCATCTGATACCATAATATAATCTTAGTTCGACTGAAACATTTCATTATTTCTTTCTACAATCATGTTAAGTCAGAGTTGACATTACTTTTTGAACGATGCGATCTTGTACGAAGCAGTAAATATTGTAATATCTGGACCTTGAAGTTTCAAATTGAGCTCGTATATGTAAGAAAATATGTCTTAAGATACATCAGCCTGGCTATCCATTTCTTATCTTGGAAATAATGGGACAGGTCACTTTTCTTATCAGTTAGAAACAGCTCGACTTCCTTTTGGAGTTCACCTTTTAGAATCACCTCTGTTTTCTTAATCGAATAATTCACAGAAGTATTCACCCAATCTTTCATTAAATCACTGGACTCCCATATCAATTTCCCGATCCTATTCTTCACACAACTTACAACTTTGTTTTCTCTATTTATCTTGAGTCTCATATACCATAAGAAAGTCTTCCTGTCTTTTCAAAAAGCTAGTTCATGCCTTTTCACTTTCTACTTCCTCCCTTTTGCATTACTCTGGCGGAGCAGCTTAGCTGCTTAACGCGTTTTACAGCGGTATTCATCCACGGAAGTTCTACCTTGCAACATCCCGAAATAAACGCACTTCTTTCTCTTATTGCCTTTCCAATCTCACTTGTCCACCTCCATTGTTACCCACTATTGTAGTTTCATAGTCCTCTTCAGCAGCAGTGACCACACAGTTCTTGAAACAGTTCCATTTCTTTTCTACACACCATTCACAAGATTTCAGCTCCTTCAGTCGCTCTCTGAGTAAATCAGAATAACGCTGATGATCTTCAGGGAGCTTTTAAACCTTTATTCATTTTCTCGTAGGCCTCTTCCTATTCCTTTCCCTCCATCAAACATTCAGTTTCACTCGTGACACTCACAAGTAATGATCAGCTCCAACATCCGCACCTCTCTTCACACGGGTGTGAGAAACTAAGTGTTTTATGCGCTGATCGTAGACAATAAAATCTAGACAATAAATCCAAAGTGGCAGGACAATAAATCCAAAGTGGACAATAAATCAAATAAATCAATAAATCAATCGTAGACAATAAATCCAAAGTGGCAGGAAGGAAAATCAGAGGATGGCCAAGGAAGTCATGGGAGGATCAGATTGAAATGTGTCTGCACGAGAAAAATGTTATGGGTATGAAGTAATCTTATGTACGTTGTGTGATTGATGTCAGTGAAGCCTGAGTTGCATGTCAAGATCCCTGTAAATAGAGAAATTTAGTGCAGTAACCTTTAATAAATAATCAGTTAAAAGTTTTTCTGATATTTTGTGTTTCTTTGTGGAGCTAACCTCTGATCATCAGATAACAGCTTAGTAATATAATGATGATATGATGATATGACGAAAATATAATGATGAGGAGGATATGATGACATGACGAAAATATAATGATGTGACGAGGATGTGATGACATGACGAAAATATGATGATGTGATTTATTTATTTTAACAAACATGTGCATGAAAATTAAATGTTTTTAAAAAACAGATCTTATACAAAAGAGAAACAAAAATGTTTCGCCTAACTTTTAAGGAAATTTCTGGAAACTCAAGCATTTTTCTGATATCAATTCCAAATCTGTTACTGAGCGAATTCGTCTGGTTTGTGATACACAAGAAAAATGTTTGTCGATGCCAACTACAGAAAGTTCGTTCAAAAGGCTGCATAACACTGCCTTGCCCTCAACGCACAATTAGTAGGAAAAGTATATTTCATCTTTAGACAAGCAGATGTTACGTTTGAAAATAAACACCGAATACTAACGCCGATAGAACACTGAAGATGGTAGTGCACGTAAAATAAACAAGGCACCGGGACACTAATATGGTGCTCAGGAATTTAAAATTTCTAAAACTTTAATAATCGAAGAATTAGAGAAATATATTAAAATTCTGAGATCAAGTTGAGGATTTCAAAGCCTCAACAACCGCCCAATATGCACGTGGCGTTTAATGCATCGTGCGAAATTAAAACGAATGCATTCAATGGTAACACAGATGTCCCAGATAAAAGCAACAACATAGCGAAGAATCGCTGTACATGCAACGGCAGAACCCAGATTTTTGCCAATCTGTCCTCGTGCTGACTGTGATTCAATCAATTTATTCCTTTTCTATTAACTGCATAGCAATGTCTTTGTTGTTTAATGAAATGAAGTATACCGGGATTATTGATAACGCATTGAGGATTTTGTACATTAACCTGTCGATAGCACGAAATGTTATTTCCTCACTATTCCATACCACCCTCCCGAGATGTTTAACCGCGTTCTGGCTAGAATACGAATTCATCACCATGAGGTAATATCTCATCTCTTTATTTCTCTTTGTCAGCTTTCGATACTACAGTATTTTCTTTTTTTATATTTAAATATAGCACTAGACGCAATCTTCTCATAAGCGCATGTAAAAGAAAGTGCACAAAGCAAATACATTTACTTTGCAAAAGACAGTTCATTTTCAGTTTACAAGTGTTCAAGAAAATGACATTTAGTAAGTGTATCAAATTAACAATAACTAAACACGATCGGTTTTGTTAGCACATTTCAATACGGACAACTTCGATCTCATGTTTATGTACTAAATCATTGCCAACGGAATTTGCCAAAAAAATCTCATAGCTCATAAGTTTGTGCTTTTTACATTTTGATTGTAAACTGTCAAGTTCTTGTTTGGCCAGTAAAGGTGTTTTATGCCAGAGACGATATAATGTAAGAACATATTACATTCAGTTCACATTCAGGTTTATCCATCGAAAAATGATTTTCAATTTCTAGTGTATTTCTGTGTTTATTTTATGTAACAAGGATATTTCTCATTTTTGCCAAATCAAAATTATCTCTAATAATTGTACACCACCGAATTCGAACTTCATCATGTTTTGAACTTTTGAAGGTCATAATCTAACCACAAAGAAAAAAATGTCATACATTTGTTTTAAATCAACATACTCCTTAGCTCCGCAATCGCGATTGAAGGAGCTCTCTCAGAAAATTTCTATTGAGTGTTCCAATAAGTTTGTCTTCCTTGTTCTCAAAACATTCTCCTCAAAAGAAGAATGTAACCTATGTAAAACAGAATCAAAGTGAACCTTGTTACCGATCTCAGTATCATAACAAACGTTGAAAATCCAAATCGTCCTGAATATTCAATTAAAGTCATAAGCAGGACCTTTCCTCGCACGTTAGATTCTTCTTTAAAGTTCATTGCACGTCTTTTCCTCTGCTATGTTTCGTGCTATTTTTTCTCACATGTAAACATTTTACAGTTTGGGGGGAAGGATTTACATGTATAAAGAAGAAGTGGAGAAAATATTTAAAATAGCTTGCCGGTCATCGTAATCTATGTTCAAATATATCACTGTTTCCCATTTTCTCCTTCCCGACGATCGAGTAAATGGGAGAAAATCGGTGCCGTACTTATTTTTCTAAATTAAAATTTAACAATGAAGGAAATATTTACAAGATAACAGAATTGAAGTAATTTCGACACGAGCGGAACACTGGTACATGAAATGCATAAAAAGAAGAATAAAACGCAGCAGTAATAATTTGAAAAAAAAGTTTATATATAAGTTATAAGTTTTTACTTTTTTTTTGGTCTCCATGAGCTAAATTTTATAAAACGTCTGGTGAATATCGGACTTTCATTCTGCATAAAAGTATCGTCAAAAAGAAAAGTTTTGGTTTTGAGGATTCTACTTTCGATCTGTTATTTGCTTATGTTTGGTACGTTTACATGATATTTCATTCCTCTACCAAAATGATTTCACTAACATTATAAAAGTTCATGGATGAAAGATGCATGTTAAATTTTATAAATACACTGGCGGAAAGTGAATTAAGAACACCAAGAAGGAATTGGCAGACAATCATGAAATTTACATATATGTTAATGGGGTCGAGTTAACGTAGGTATGATGTTAATTTCGGGACCAACCGGTGAGCGCTTACGACACAGCACGGCATAATATGCAAATTATCGTCGGTGGTATTTAAGGAGTACGGCGAAGTGAATGTAATCAGTCGTCGGCGTACGGATACGTGCGAAGACCCTGAAGAAGCTGCAAGGCCTGGACATGGAAGATGTGTACGATTTCAGCAGTTATCGGACTTTGAGCGAGGTCGTCTTGTCGGACTTCGCGAGGCAGCGTGGTCGTATCGTCGTATTGCGGAGCGAATTGGACGGGAAGTATCGGTGGTGGTACGATGGTGGCGTAGATTGTACGTGGAACACTCCCACACGAGAAGACGTGAAACGGGGAGTCACAGAAGGACAGATGAGCGGACCGATCGACGCATAAGAAGAGCGGCGTTGTCAAGCAGAACATCCATTGCGACGCAAATCCGAGCTGCCGTTGCACCTGAGGTGACTGTGCGAACAATCCGCAACCGTCTACTGTATGAAGGACTACGTGCACGTGTGCCTCTGGCATGTGTACCTCTGACTCCAGCCCACCGTCAGGCACGGCTGCAGTGGTGTCGCCAACGTCTTAATAGAGAACGCAATGGCGATCTGTCGTGTTCAGCAGTGAAAGCAGATTCTGCTTGGGAGCCTCCGATGGCCGTATGCGTGTTCGGAGACGCACAGGGGAGCGTCTCCACTCTTCATGCACCCGCGAGCAACACAGAGTGCCTACACCTGGTCTCCTGGTGTGGGGAGCGATCAGATATTACTCCCTTACACAACTAGTGTTTGTACCGGGTACGTTAAGCAGCACCTTCTACATCAACAACATCATTCAGCCCGTTGTTGCGCCATTTGTAAGGTCGGTCCATCGTAGTGTTTTCCAGCAAGATAAAGCACGCCCAGACACAGCACGTGCAACGCAACATGCACTTCAGAGTATGAGACAACTTCCACGGCCTGCACGTTCACCAAATTTGTCCCCCATTGAGCACGTGTGGGATTTTATGAGACAACGACTTATCCTGTCTCCACGGCCAGCCACGACCATCCCCGATTTACGCGTCCAGGTTGAGGATGCTTGGAACTCAATACCCCAAACCTACATCCAACATCTGTACGACAGACTCCATGCCAGAACTGCACAGTGTGACGCAGTTCATGGCGGTTCAACCACGTACTAACCATGTTACATGGAAAAGTTATTTTTCAGTTTACCAGCAAATAGAGCAATATTTTGCCATAATGTTTTGATCACGTTATCCTCTGTATTCCGTTATTATGCTGTATAAATTTCGTTGGTATCAGACGTCTCCTTTTTGTTGTTCTTTTTTCACTTTCCGCCAGTGTATATTACAAAGGTATATTGTTCTCCAAAATTAATTTAGTAATTTAATACCAATGGATTCTATAGTAATTGCCGAACCAACGAAACAACTTTGATTATTTATCTAGTTTCGAGCTTCATTTTATGAATAAATGTTTTATTTCAAAACACTTTACTACTTAACTTTGCCGAACTGGAAGACAACTGAGCATAAACTTCAATGTCCCATAACCCTAAACTTCAAATAACTTAGGGATGAAACATTGACATTCACAGGACATTACATTCTTTTAGCCGTTCTGCAAGAATAGTACTGCTTGCAACAAACATGAAAATGGCAATTTGTAATCCATTTTTCCTGAGAAATTTTGTATTACATAGCACGCGCATGGTAGAACGACCTCCTTTTTTGCAAACCCTTCAACACAGAGGTCTCCCCAGGCTTAATTTGGTAATCAAATCCCGTGCGCGTGCGTTTAAGACCAGCCTGGCCCGTTTCAAATATCAGATATTCGGTCTGACCCGGCCCCGTCAATTTCAGATCTTCTTTAGGCACGGCCCGGCCCGTGATATATCATTTGGTATTATTTTGTCGTTCTATTGTATTCTATTAAAATGTGAAAATTAAATAATGAAATGAGACATTATTGAAAATATTTAGTTGAATGTAAACCTAAAAAGATTAACTAAACTTTGACAATTATCGAAAAATATTACCTTAAAAAGAGAGAAAAAGGAAGACTAACAGCGTTCAGAATGTCCTTTTCCCTGAACTAGGAAGCGGTCATACTACAAAAGTGAAACCCTTTTTAGATTAGGGATATGAGAAAAAGTCCATGTCGTCCCTATCTCTCATACAAACACACACACACACACACACACACACACACACACGCGCGCACCCTCACCCCATTGTATACACCTCAGTCTCCCACTGTACACAACACACACACTCGCTTGGGGTCGAATCTTTTTTGTTGTCAACAAGCCCCAAAATGGTTTTACAATCTTAATACCTTCATATTGGTAAAAACATTCTGAGTGCCTCTCTTTGACTTTCTCATTACACCCTGAGCTATGTCATGGAAGTAAGTAAAACCAAATGAAGTGTGTGAATAGGAATAGTTAAACACACCAGGAAATCGGGGAACACGACCATTTTCTCTCTTTACCGTATAAAAGGAATGGGTCGAATTTTCCCGGTCCGGCCCGGCCCCGCCCGACCCGGTCGTAAGTGTCTGCGAAAAAGCCCGAAATTCCCGGACCGGCGTGGGTTTAGCGGGCCAGCCCCAATCGTTCAGACTTCTATTTCAATTTAAAACATTTTACCGAGTTCCATTGGGAACGTTGCTAATTTCCTCTCCATAAAAGGACAACCTAAGGCTAAGTCTCTCGTTACAGCGATCGTACTAAAGACTTTCCCGTGAAGAAACAAAATTCGAAATTTTGTTCTATATGGTGTTTATGGCTATTATTAGAAGACTGTGTCTTTATTACTAGGTCTGCACATAGGGTAAATGGGTTAAATGTCCCTCGCTGCCATGTTCTACAGTGAAAATCACCGTGCTTTGCTGCAAAAACTATGTGGTATGGAAACGGATGATAGGACTCTTATCGTGGTCAAATTTCACTTGACTGACTTTTCTTTCATACCGAGTCTTCTACTTGTTTGTTTCGCGCAGCGCTTATTTTAAACTTATGATCGTGATTCGTATGCCAAACATGATCGCTTGAAAAACCTATTTATTCTTTGGAGTACCTCTCCCATTAGAACGTAGTGCTTTGTCAATTGACAACAAAGTTGAGATATTAAAGAAGTGGACAAAGATCGTCTTAAGAAAACAGAGATTGGTAATTCATTTGACATGCCAAAAAGTACTGTCTTCAAAAATGACAAAACTCGGCAGACGATTTCAAAAATCAGCAGATCCGGTATTTCTCACAACCGTATTCTTTCAAGAGGTTCGGAATGCCCAATGTAAGAAGAAAAACCCATACGGTGTATAAATAACATGCGATCTTCTAAAATGCTGATTGATGGAAATATGGTGACCGAAAAAGTCCAAACACTGGCAATGAAACTGAATATCGTAAAACAAATTTGGGCTTCAAGTGGCTGATAAAATACTTTTAAATTACGATATTGATTTCAAAAAATTGCTAGAGAGATGTCCTTACACCAAAAGCATTGAAACGGTCAGTGGAAGGAAGGAAGGGAAAGAAAATGAACTCCTGCCTCAGTATGATTCAAATGATTTATTCAACGCTGACGAAAGCACAATGGTTTTTATGTTGCTGTTTGATGAACCCGTGTTTTAAAAATGAAAAATGCTACGGCGGTAAGTGGATCAAATGGTGAATAACTGTCCTTATATGATCAAATATGTCAAGGAAAAAATTTTTTGGATAATCGGTACTCAACGGAAACATCGTTGTTTCAAAGACGTTCAATATCTACCGGAGGCATTTAAAGCCAACAAGATGGCGTGGAAGACCGCCAATATTTTTGAGAAATAGGTTCTGTAGCTTGGCATAAAAACAACAAATAAATAATTGAAGAAAGATCGTTTTGATTAATGACAACTGCATAGCACACCATGAAACCGCAAATTTAAAAACTGTTCCAATAGAAATCCTTTCGCCTAGCGTCACTTCAGTACCTCAACCTCTCGATGAAGTGTCACTCCCACCTGCGAACGCTACTAAGAAATGTGAATTAACCACATTATCATTGGAATGGAAAATAATAAACCATATATGATTGATTTTGTATTATTCATTTAGCACAGCTGCCTGTTAAGCAGGAAGCCAGGTAACGATTGCGAGCTGGCACTAATCGGACGACGCATGGAATGCACCAGTGCTCGTTGAATATCCGCAATCGTGCTGTTGGATCATTTCCCGTATGTCGGACAACCCGTCGGTCCAATCTCTCAGGGGTTAATCTAGGTTTCCCAGACACTTCCTGTCCGTGCTGCATGCTTTGTTCTATCGACTGCCAAGCACAACGTGCTATGTTCATACCCGCACGACCGGTATGGCGCGCAACACTTCGATAAAATCATAACGCTTTCTCGGAGCCCGACGACACAACACCTCTCGAACTCCTACAACTACGCGAATTGCTTACGAACTTTTCACCGAGGAATACTGCAATCACAAAGGATTCAACTAACGAAACAGAATGAGTCCGAATGGCAAGCACGCGCAATGAGAAGACCTTATGTATCTCGTCAAGCACAGCGCTACAACCCCTCCTGGATTTCGTAACATGCGCGCCCGAGCGTGATACTTGAATCACTTGCATGTCGCACGGTTTCGAACCTACACACCGATTTTCATTCCTGACCGTTGCTTCCTTCTGGTGCCAATATTATTTATTGAGGCTCAACGCATTTACGTGACGTTGTGCATTTTACGGAATGAGATATATTTTGCGCAAAATGCATAATTTTAAAAACAAAATAAATTCACAATTTCACTAAAAATCCCAGTAAATACACTGATAGAAGAACTATGACTTAGTTGCAGGAATTCAAAATTTGATTCTCTGTAAGTCGTATTCAAATTTTGTTGTGGACAAGCAACCTAAAGCTAGCAATGTCTGAATGGAGAATTGAAAAATTTACTTCCTGATAAATGCATGAGGCAATCCAGTGTAATGTGACTCATTTGATAGCATTATACATTGCTGTTTATAGATTCCCTGTGGCATAATATATCTTATCAGCCATGATATAAATTTATGTCCACCCAAAATATGTCACTCCATTTGTGTTAAATTAATTCCAACATTTTTGTAAACATATGAACAGCCGTATTTCCATCTAAATTCCTTTCTTAGAGATACTAACTTACCTTTCCTGAAAAATGATGCGATTCGTACTTTGCTAAATACATTTTTAAGGAGCTTTCAACCACCTTACAAAATCTACAATATTTCTAATAGATAAAAACAATATCACTTACAATTTATTGCGAACTTTTATTACCTTCTACACGCCTCCCCGGTGCCGCAGTGGTCTAAGTGATGTCCTCTAATCATTCGTCCGAAAGGGGTCGCGGTTCGAATCACGGTGAGGCATGGATGTTGTGTTTGGCTTATGGCACTAACACTCTGCCTTCCGCGAATCCAGTAGCTCTAAATTAAAACGGGAGACTGCTTGTAGCCATTTGAGTTGCTCACAGTGGTCGTTAAACCTCCAACAACAGCAACAAAAATACTTCTACACTATTGATTTTGATTTCCGTAACATTTTTTTTCACCTTCAGATAGTAATTCCCTTCTTTTTTTCATTGGAGGTTTAACGACCACCGTGACCAACTCAGTGGGCTATAAACAGTCATCCGTCCCTAATTTAGGGCAACTGGTTCCAGGAAACGGAGAGAGCCAGTGCCGTAAGACAAACACAACATCCATGCCTCACCTGCCGCCCCGGTGCCGCAGTGGTCAAAGCGATGGCTTCTGATCATTCGTCCGAGATGGTCCCGGGTTTGAATCCCCGCGAGATATGGATGTTGTCTTTGTCTTACGGCGCTGGTTCGTTTCCTTCCCTGGAGTCAGTGGCCTCAAATTTAAGACAAGCGACCGCTTATAGCCAATTGAGTTCCTCACGGTGATCGTTAAACCTCCAATCCAATAAAAAAAATGTCTCACCGGTATTCGAACCTGGACTCCTTCCGAACGAATTATCAGAAGTCATCACTTAGGCCACTGCGCCAGCGAGGGGGGGGCATTCCTTTCTTTGAAACTGAAAGTCATACCGCGTCTGTCTGCTTCGAATGTACGATACCTTCGTTCCTTTTTCTAGCAGGTTTTTCTCACGCAGTCTTGCTGCTAGGAGTTCTGAATCCTTGTTTGACAGTACGAAATCACGTGTCAAATCACTCAACTCATGTTGATCAAATCCCTTAGGAACAGAGTCATCTTCAATTACAAAATCGGCATCACTGTTCTCACACACTTCATCACCATAATCATGTTCTTCAAGAGAGGGTAGTGTAACGAAAACTGGCTTTGGGATTTCCGCTGAATGAGGTTGTGGGCGTATAGCTGATGGTAGACTAGGATACTCTATGTTGCATTTATTTTTCTTGTTATATCCTGATCTTTTTACTATGCAAAAATAACAGTCACTTACATGATCTATTGGCTCTCACCAAATCATAGGTATTTCAAATGACGTCTTATCACGTGCACCCTTCGTCCACATCCATAAACTCTCCACACACTGCTTGCACACCTTATGAGGATACCATGACGTATCCTGATCACCCAGTTTAACTTTGAAATATGCAAAATAGGAATACGATACGATACAAATGCGCTGATGTTCGCCCTTTGACTGGGAATCGTGAAACTTCCAGAGATATAACAAAATAAATCAGGGTTGCTTATGCACTTCCGACGAGAAACAGAAGAGACAGACATCATAAATTAAATACGTGTTTATAAAATAATAAAATTTGCTAAGCAAATTATGAAACTAGCTAACAGTGAATTTCCTTTGATATAGAGCGGCACACAATCTCTCAACACGCTGTCCTGCGTGTAACTGAATAGCCCAGGCAACTAACAACCTTTCGCTGGTCCACAAGGTCGTCCTCCACCCTTCCCTTCCCACACGATGGAGGCGCTTTTCTTTTGCCCAATAGGAAAACACTAGTGCTGTCATCCATCCCAGCTACAATAATCGCATGCAGATAAGCGGTTGAGAAAAAACCTGACGTGATAGAAGAAAACTAGCTGCCGTTGCAAAATCAGCATGCCTATTGCAGTCAAAGTCAGCTGAAAAAACGAAGTCAACAAAAAATATGTTCAAAATTGTTCCCCAGTGTAATATTTCAGGGAATTTGATATATTTCTAAAGTAAAACAAATTACACTTAAATCTCGTTTTTGTTTAATGCATTATTACTGTTGAAAGTATGAATCGTGAAGCAGCAAAGCGAGTTTGGAATTCAAATTATTTTTTCTTGTTTTCCTTACTAATTATATTGGAATTTGAAATATTATTATAAAGCCAGTAATGACAATCTTTTGAGCACAGTGACCATATTATTCATTATTCGCTATTCAATTCTAGTCGAGTACATTTTATAATGATGGAAGAATGTTTAAAGAGCAATGCGGTTGCTTGCGCATAGAGCAGTGAGCGTCTTCCCGTTCTTAAAAACTGGGGTTTGCTCATTTCTGCTTTCACAGTGTTGTGGTGTAACGCCATGGTATAACAAACAGAATACGTAGTAAAGAAAATTAATAAATGCAGAATAAAGATTATGAATTTGTTACAATAGTCTTTTTAAGGGTTTCGGGTGCAGCAAATATAGGTACAGAAACGTAAGTGAAAGCTGTAAAAAAATAAATAATTTTCTTTAAACATTTAATTGATGAGATATGTTCGCGATATAAAACAAAAATTACTTGTCTTCTTTTGAAAATATGTTAAGAATCAACAGGTGTAGTTCTTACATTTGAAAAGAAATAGTCAAAATCATATGATGGTAACTAGGAATTTCATACCCGTGCGGTTACAAACTTTGAAAGAGGAATGTTCAGACGGTTTTTTTCTGGGAATGTGTTGGGGATTTGTTTTTTCCCACCCTACTTTATAGCACACTGTGTCACAATTCGTCCAGTTTCCAGTAAAAAATGTTTGATTATGCAGCAAATGCGGACACGCTCATTTCTTTCTGCAAAGTGAAAGCTGCAATTTTTATAAACACTTTCCACGTTATCACGAAATCCATGATTACACATCTGCAATGCACAGCAGACTTCGACGTAGAAATCCTCGGATTAGAGCCTGCACATCAACCACTTAAGTAAATTGCTGTCCTTGCAGGAAATGTATCAAAAGCATAACAGCTGGTAATCGGATGCGTTACCGTCTGAACTATATGGAGGAAGGGGTCCGATCTTTTTTTTTTGATTCCTTCAATTTACTGAAGTTTACTCTGAATATTTAAGAGCGTGACTTACGCCTTTGCAAAAAAAGATCGTTTCCTATTGATGAACGCTGCGTCGAGAAAAAAGATACTGCTGAAACACAAATTGTATTCATTTTACACTGGAAAAAGATGGAATGCCTGCAAAGGGACTATAGTATCCCATCCAACATTGTGGTTAGACTTCAAGCTGAATAAATCACACCTGAATTTTCTTTATTGAATGTTTAACGACCAGGTGAGCAACACGATGGGCTTCAAGCAGTCACCCACCCCTTAAAATATGTAACTGCTTCCAGGGAACGGAGAGAGCCAGTGCTGGAAGGAAAAAAACAACGTCCATGCATCAACGGGATTTGAACCGAACCTTTCTTGGACGAATTGTCATAAGCCATCGCTTAGACCTCTGCACACCGGGGTGGTTCACCTGATTTTATATGTGATCTTTTGTAACTTTTGTAATAGGTTTATGGCAGTAATTCAAAATTCAGTTCAGCCGCACATAAGCATTGAAAAGCGTGTCAGGACATATCACTCATTCATCAACACATGACTGTCAAGACAGGAAAACAAATAACCAAAACAGTCTCTTTTTTTTTAGTGAGTACTACATATGGTGTTCAGCAAAATCTAAGCGTTACATACAGCGGACATATTTTATTTTTCAAATACACACCTTTACTTTTCAACATAGTCTTCCCCGATTGTATTCACTCGTTGCACCGATCATGGAGTTGGCGAATTCCAGCTGGGAAACGTGATTTATCTTTCTCCTAAAACCAACGTTTCGTTTAAATCCGCAAAACGTCTACGCCACACATCTTTCTTTTTTCATTTTTTTTAAAGGAAAAAAGTCACTAAGGTACAAGGGCACGTGAGTAAGTAAAGGTGTTTCGGAAAGCAATTAGAAGCAACATTCTATCACAGCTTGCATGGAAGCATCATCGGAGTGGATTAGATAATTGTCCTGGGTACGCAGACGTCCTGTTGGAATTTTCCTCGTCGTTCACCTTTGATGGCTTCATGCAATCGTCTTAATAGTGCGGAATAATTAGGAGCATTCATACTCCTTTTGTGAGGCAAATAATCCATTAACATCATTCTTTCTGAGTCCCAAAAATCTTGTAGCCATATTCTTCCATGCAGATGGTTGTGTTTTTAACATTTTCGGTGATGCTTATCCGTGAGGTTTCAACTGCAGGTTCTCTTTTTTTGTAACATGTTCCCAATATTGAAGCCACATCTCCTGACCGGTCACAATGCAGGAATATAAGTTAACTGGATGGGTTAACGCAGTTAATTTGAACCCAATTTTCTTCAATTAACACGGCCATTCTTCATCTCAGGAGTTTACATCGGAGGAACTCATCCAGCACAGAACTTTGGCACGCTTAACCTTTAATGGAGAATGTCCCAAACAGAGACGACACTAATATGACTGAGTGATTTCCCCTTGCTTTTGTCTCCGAAAATTCTTTACCTTCGGTCGTCTCCGTTTTGATATATTCTAAAATTTGTAACTGCCACGTTAATTTAGATACAAGTCTTTTCCTTTGTGAATCTGGAGGAACGAAATATTTCAAATGTATTTATCTCTGTGCCAAGAAAAGAACGTTTCGATTTGATCGAAATAATGCGTCGTGTTAAATATAGAATATACAGGCAGAGGTAGCAGGAACAATTATTTCAAAATTCAACCCACACTTAAGAGGAATCGTTGTAAAATTATATCTGATAAATTTCTAATTCTTTGAATTTGAATTTCCAATGACATGGGATGAAAGCAGAATTTATAAATTTCATTTTTATTAGCGGTTCCATGTCGAAAATGAAATACAAACTTTGAGTATCTAGCGCTGCAACTGCTCACTGTAGAAATTTCAAAACCATATAAAATTTTGTTCGGAGAAAACGGTGCCAGAGATAGAAAGAATGTGTGAAGCTTGGCGAATCTTTACACTTATTACACTATTAAATAAACGGATTTACTACGCTAAAAACGATTCTTGAGTGTGCGTGGTCTGGTGTACTTTGAAATAACTATAAGAAGCTTTACATGCATCAATTTTTAAGTGGATATGTCAACAAAAATAAGCTTAATTTTATGCAGCTGATGCGACGTTAATATTCCATTGTCGAAACGACAAATGCGTATAATATTTTGCCTAGTGAGGGATACCGAAGAAAACAAAAACCAAAAAAAAGTAATGTACTGTTTGAGTAACTTAACGTGCCGATTGTAAATAGTTATTCTCATCCAAATTAATTTCTATCAAGATATCTTCACTATCAGATGGATCGTGGAGTTAATGCTGGATGAAGAAGAGGGCGAACTTAGATTCGCTGCGTCAGTCTGAGCGAGAAATACAGAATGAATAAGAGATTGCAAACACGTTTTTTTCAAACCCCATGCCATGACCGAAAAATAGGAATAAATTGGCGACAGAACGTAATTTACCCGTTGTGTTTTTTATTTCAAAGAGCAATACAATCCTGCAAACCTGAGATCTTCCAGAGGCCTTTTAAATTACAAAATCCTGCTTTGATTTAGTTGTTCAAATCAGTTACCACTTTTATTATTCACAGTATAATGTTTGTGCTTCAGTTAATAATAACTTTTTTGACGTACAGAGGGCTTCGGTCTCGTAAGGATTAATGCCATTCGGTCTGAGTGCTTCAGTCTCGTAAGGATTAATGGATTGTTGGCCACCGTGGCGTAAATGTAATGCACTCGGCGCGATATCGAGAGTTCTGTTGGTTCAATTCCACAGCGGTTGGCTGAAAAACAATTTTTCGGTTGCTGTGTGTTTCTGGAACGTGGAAAAAGTGATGTATTTATTTATTTATTAACTGTCGCCACGTATTTGGAGTATTTTAACCTGGATCTCGCCCTTTGGATTTACCTGCTATAATATATATAGCTAGTGCCGTTTATGCCCACCAGATGGAAACGTCTCAGTAGCTGAGCCCATCTTACGGATTTATGATGTCAGAAGCTGACCTAAATACACATAGCACCGTGGATTGTTGGCCACCGTGGCGTTAATGTAACGCACTCGGCGCGATATCGAGAGATCTGTTGGTTCAATTCCACAGCGGTTGGCTGAAAAACAATTTTTCGGTTGCTGTGTGTTTCTGGAACGCGGAAAGAGCGATGTATTTATTTATTTATTAATGCCATTGGATTATTATTCCGCCAAAAATACACGTAAGTAGTTTTAGCCTTGTACTTTCTATGATATCTTTATGCAATTGACAATGATTGTTGGAGAATACTCGGGGCCCCTATTGCAAAACTTAGCTTAATTGGTATGTGGGAAACGTATTTTTGCAGGAAATGGATTTCACCCCAACTATATTGAAAGTTTTCAAATCGTTTCATCAAATAAGGTGATTTTCACATTTTCCCCAGAACTAGGCTCATGGGTATTCGTTTGAGCTGGGAAGGAAGACATTCATGGTTCCCGTTTTATGACCAGGAAGATAATTATTGTTTCTGTGTTACCTTTAGAGATGGGAGAGGAAGAAATTAGAGCTTTTTTTAAAGAATATGGCACAGTGATTTCCTATGAACGAGAAGTTAGAGAAATCGATGTCTCCTTTCTGAGTGGAACTTTCACTGGTGGAAGAATTCTTGTAATGGACATACAAAAAGAAATTACGGACGTTGTCTTTATCAAGGGATATTAAGCCTTTTTTCTCATCCTGATACTAAATTTCAATGTGAAGAATATTGTAAACTAATGGCACACCCAGCTGCTAAATAGGTGTATAATACGCACAGATATTTCAAATGATTCTACTCTTTTAGCTCTTAAAGGCTTCTCGCTAAACTACGTTTACAAATCTTCCAGTCAAAGTACACGTTTGTTATTTCAGAAATTTCTTTTACATATATTAAGCTGCAAACTTATATTTTGAGTTTTATTTGAAGTAATTGTTGATTAATTTTGGAATATAATATTAAATAACAATTAAAATTTTAGTGTACGCATTAAAAGCTGTTTCTTAATCTGTGTTTAACGTTGAAAACAAAGCAGTATTAATTGTAACAGTGCACTGTCATATTCCAAAGTGCACTGTAAGATATGAATAGCGAAGTGTAGTGATTCATCTAACCTCAAAATTATTGCTTTTAATATTGGGCATAGATAAACATAAGAAGGGCAGCAGAGAAGAACTTGAAAGACAACTATCACATAATATAGTTTTAATAATCTTAGGATTTCCTGTATAACCTTAGTGAAGTTCCTTCAAAAAAAGAAAGAAAAACACTTGGAAATTTTAATAATTTGGTCGCAACGCATGTGTGATTGAATTGTCCAGTAAGAGGAGAGGGAACAGAAAAAGACCGTTATCATCATGTTGTTCATCTTATGAATGAAACACGGTTTAGCATTTAACGCAGGATGCACAACCTTTTAACACTTACTGGCAAATTTCAGATTGACTGAACAAGAGCGTGCTGCAGCGGCTGTTTCCAATAAAAAATTCCCGAGTGATCTAAAAACAGAGGATTAAAAAAATGAAAAATGAAGAAAGTGTACTGAAATTCAATAAACAAAACAGTTTACTTGCTTGAGCTACTCAGGAGTCTTTATAATTTGGTCGTTATTTATTTTTTAGAAATTTTATGTTGTTTGTTTCTTATTAGACTTTGAATATGTGGTTCAATGTCGGACACGCGCAGATCCCCCAGGTTTTCATCCAAGTGTTCATCAGTTAGACCAGAACGACTTCTTGATTTCCCCCAAAATAATTTGCATAAAAAATTCCCATAAAAATGCTAAATAAGTAAATTTATTAAAAGCGGATTTAAGAGTGTGGCGATAGCGAAACCGCTCTCTCCACCGGATAAGAATATATTGATAAGAGCCCAGAAGTTTCAAATTAATACAAATAGGAAAGCTGAAGACGTGCAAACAAAAAGTCTAGAAATCTATACTCCCAACAATTTCGACTTAATCAATTTCCACAGTATAAAACCACTCACTCGTATACTCTTGATAAATAATTTTTAATATAAAGGTCACCGTCTCTGCACGAGCAAATGAATAAGAAAATTAAAGAACCAAAGAAATTAAAAGCCGCAAAACTTTCAACCCATTTGCTTAATCTAAAGATACACATTAGTGCTTTCGGGCTAAAAAGTTCCATCGTTGACAGTTCGCATTAAGGCAGTGATTTGAAGCCCTGCCATGATGTTGTATTTGTGTTCCCGGATTCTACAAGCAAGTCTCCGTTTTTTACCACTAAAAATTTAATGTCAGTAATATGTTTGAAATTAGAAGAGACGAATTTTATTGATCTAAAATTTCAAAAGTACTACTTTCTTTTAAACAATGAACCTAATTCCTATCAAAAGAATTATCAAAAAGAAATGTGTATAAAAAGAAATGCGTATATCTACGGATTTTACTTATTCTTAATATATAGTTCCAGAGAGGCTTTAACCTGAAGAATAATTAATGTGGGATTTAAATTAAATTAGAAAAATAAATATGATATTTCTCTTCATTGCAAATATTTCCTTCATAGCCAAAACCTATCAGTAATTTATCCTGAAAATTTTTATAAATACATATATTTTTGCTGTTGGTTTGCAATGTGTGAGTGTTGGAGTAACCTTAAAGAACAGAAATGTTCCCGTCAAAATGAATATTAAGCTATACACCAGCTTCTCGGTACCAATAACGTCGAGCGAAGAAACGCGGAACCCATGAGAAATGAGTCTCACATTTTTAATACTTGTGTTAACTCCGAAAACGGTGACGCGAACCTAGGGGTGTTGCCGAAATTAAAAGTAACACACCCGTAGTAATCCCACCTGTTGCTCTTTGATCCGCCCTGGCGTGCTGCAATCCAACACCCTAATCAGTCACACCGTTATCACCGGCGTGTTGTGAGGGTAAGCAGTAATACAGGCGGATTTCAGTGAGAATTTCCTTCGAAAGTTCAAGCTTGAATTGAACGGTGTTTGAACTGAACTACGAAATGTAAGTGCTTTTTTTCGTTGTAGAAAAAATCAAGGCTATTTTTTTTTGTCGCATTGGAAAATATTTGGAGAATTTCTGAATCCTAATAGATCAATGACCATGAAAATGATGTGTAATCAACAGAAAAAAGAACAAATACTTTACACAATATATCATCGAATTTTACTCAGATTATAGATATATCCCACCGATATATATATAATATATATATATATATTCATAATGTGAAAAAATATTACAGCTGTAGGACTAATTTCTTTAAACATTGCTGATACCAATTGTGTCGCAGAAGACATGAATGGTCTAACGTGGAAATATTTTCTATAAAGTTTACGGGAGCTCATGTAAGAACCACAAAGAAACATCTCTAATACACGACAAGAGGATGACCACAGTATAGTAACGATGGATTAGTTTGAACGCTGACAAACAGTGAAATTTCTTCTCTAAATCGGTCTGTGTGAAACTTAATATGGGTTTGTTCGTTCTGTTATTGCTGTACATAGAATATTTAAAAATCCTACATAATTTTTTTCTAATTCGAAAATAAAAATTCGGGTTATAGCAAAAAGAATTTCATCAAGTGAGAAGTCTTCCCTAACAGAAAAAAGTGAAGGCATGAGAACTTCCGGTCGTAGTAAAAAAACAATGAATTTAAAAACTGTTTCTGTGACAAGACATTTGTATCTGATATGCATCGCAAAGCCAAAACCTATGTATTTACCGGACATCAAACAAATCTAAGTTTTGGTTTTGTAACATGAAAATTTTGTATTTCGTAGATGTAGGAATATTTTAAACAGTCTCCGAAATCAAAATGTTGTTTATATGAAAAAAAATTCAGTTCTAAAATAAAATTAGTATATATCGCGGAAAATGCGGTAAAAGATTTGCACTGCCTATAAGAAAGAGGCATGAGAAAAAAAACGTTTGAAAATATTATGAATCATTATCTTTTTTGACAGAGCGATGAAGTATAATGTTTCCGCTTTCCAGCTGAACCATGCAGAGATACGTTTTTCTAACAGCGAAAAGACGAACGGACCAGCTGTGAACTAAATTTCAGTTGCAGAACTACCTTTCATATCATATGTGAAAACCCATTTCTATTTGCAAAATTTAAAGTGTTTTCAGCTCGACCATGCATTTAATAAATTAATCAAGGACAAGAACCAGAAGTCGTATCAATTCCAAAGGATGCGTATTACTTTCATGAAATGCATCGAAATGATCCATGAACAGCAAACTTACGATTGATAATTGTAGAAGATAAAAATCTCCTTTCCGCAATCTCTGTATTTCGACTTATAATACCACGGAAGAATTTCAAAATAGAAAAAGTTATTTTTTAAAATTTTACAATTAATTGAAACCAAAACAGCTTCATATGTAAAGGATTTTAGGAAGGGAGTATCTGACCCCAGGTCTTAAACAATCCTTAGAAATAGGAAGCTAGGAGATTTGGACTAGAGTGCCCGATAGGAAAGTCACACGGAAGCGAAGTAGAAAACGGGCGGAAGACGCCTTTATTTATTACCGGGGGGCTAGTACTCGGGGTCCGGCGGCTTAACGTGCCCATCCGACGCTCAGCGGATATTTAGTGGATCGAGCGTTTGTACCTGCTGGGATCGAACGTGTGGTCCTGTCCGTGGCAGTCACGAACTTTGCCCACTAGTCCACCCGCGGCGCAAAACATTTTACAATTATTTACTGGATGATGTATTAACACTCTTATGAATAAAATGCGATGAGAGTTAACGGCAATGAGATGATTTCTATTTCTTTGTATTGGAAGGATTGCTATTTATAAATATTGTTATCAACATTTTACTCATTGTTTGAAAATTTATGTGTTTCGGTGTTCAGGTGAATTCAGACAAAGCACGTAATTCTGATGTAATGAAAATCTAGTTTTTGGTTACCAATCAAGTACCAAGCAAGCGTATCACAAATTTTTCCTGAGAGAAGATAAAATTCGATACCTCCTCTAGTCTCTGACAGAAAGATCAATTTTGTTTTTCATAATCAGAAATTATTCGCAGCATTAGTGTTAGGTTTTACCCTAAAATAAATGTCTTCCTTTTGTTCATTAGAGTTTTTGATGTCACTGGATTATCCGATGAAAAGAGGAGGAGACGTCAAAGAGGGTTTTAAGCAAAACAGTGACTACTGCTAACCGAAATTCGTAAATTGTAAAGAAACTGTGAAAGTTTACAAAACATTCATGTCGCATCCATCACCGCTAGCTGTTACTACAGCGTAATCAACATATACTCATCACCGTAACACAATCAGAGTAAAATTAAGAAGCTCGCTAATCTCTGTAGCATGATCAAAATTTATTGATCACGTAGCAGGTTAAGCTGAACAGCATACACTGCGTAACAGGCTTAATTCGCTCTGATATACTGCATACGTGTAAAATTTATCTAACTTCCATATTTTTCGGAAATCAAATGTATTATCAGTCTATAACTTAAGTTAGCAGAAGTTAGATATCACAACAGGTAAGAAACGTTGCCTTTGCTTCAGAGTCGGGGCCGTACATACTTACTGTGCAACACTTTTGACAAACGAAATATTCTCAGATGATACAATCTTCTCTTATACCCTGGCATTTGATAACACTGTTGTTTTGAAAAAAATATTTAGACAAAATTTGAACAAAACACACGTGGTTCATTTTCTAAGTCAAGCAACAAAGAAAATAAGCAACATGCACGTGGTTCATTTCTGAATCAAGCAGCAAAGAAAATAGGCATCATGCACATGGTGCGTTTTCCGAATCAGGAAACAAATGGAATAGGCAAAATGCACGTGCTGCATTTTTGAATTCAGAAACGCCGCCCCGGTCGCGCAGTGGTCTAAGCGATGGCTTCTGATCATTCGTCCGAAAGGGGCCCAGGTTTGAATCCCGGTGAGGCATGAATCTTGTGTTTGTCTTACGGCACTGGCTCGCTCCCTTTCCTGGAACCCATGGCCCTGAATTAGGGACGGGCAACTGCTTATATCCCACTGAGGTGCTCACGGTGAGACTGGCAACTGCTTATAGCCCACTGAGTTGCTCATGGTGAGACGGGCAACTTCTTATAGACCACTGTGTTTCTCACAAAAAAAAATCAGAAACAAATGAAAAATTATTTTGGTGAGACAGCCTGGTAAGTTCCCTAATTTCACAGTATCGTTCAAGCTTACAAAACAATCCCTCTTGTTAAGATACCATAGCAGATGTGCTCCTATATGTTTGATCCATTGATTAAAATACCACACCCCCTACTTTTAAGAAGTCCCATCTCATAGGCTCATAGCAATAGCAATAGTTGAAAAGAATTGAAAGACTGTAGCCGAGGTACAGCCACGATAACGCCCTCGCATTCCCGCCATTAAGATTTAATTCCTCGCAGGATTATTGTCAGGGGACTGCTGTGTTAGGGCCTTATCCCTTGGAGCAAGATGCTGCAAGATCATCCACGTCCTAAGGCACGTCCTATCCGGACCTTGGAGTAGGAATGTGCCTTTTCGTAGAAGCCGGCAGCAAACCCAAGGACGAATTTTGTTTTTGGCAACATTTTCCCTTTTCATTTAAGAAATCCAAAATGAATTTTCCCTTTTCATTTAAGAAATCCAAAATGCAAAGAAAAGGCAAAATTTTAAGCTCTCCCCCGAAGTTGAAGAAAGCAAGAGACATGAGCCCAGTTTGTCAGTCTACTGGGAGATTCCGAGAAAAGCAGATGCACCAGAATCTTAGATGAGCCCTTGAACTAGTCATGTTCAGAAGAAGGCTTTTGTGACACCAGAGATGTCCGGTCTTCAACGAGGAGTTCAATGTCAATAATTTCGAGGCACTCGTGAGTGAACCGCCGAATGACCATTGAGGAGGTTCTTAATATTATGCATTTGTCTGTTGATTCCGTTTATGACACTGTAAAAAACCGTTCGGCGAACCGAAACGTCTACAAAGTGGATTTTCCACTTGGTCACGGTGAAACAGAAGGCAAACCGTTTTATCACTTGTTGCCAATAGAAGTGCCTGCTACGACGTGAGCTACACGTTTTGCAACGAGTTGTAATATGTAATGATATATGTTTCCATTTCAATCCATAAACAAAACAACACAGTACCCAATAGAAAAATTCACAAAGCTACCGATCGAAGAAAGCAAAGGTTCAAGCAAGTGCAGGAAACGTCATGCATTTTGGATTTCTTAAATGAAAAGGGAACTGTGTATAACCAAGTTATTCCCACAAGGGAAAAGTTTTGCAGGTATCTACTGCTTTGAAGTTCTCAAAGGTCCTCTACAGAAAAACGATTCCCCAAAACTCCTAGAATATGCACTTACTGGCTGTATTTTACATCACGACAATGCCATTGCACATCGTGCTTTGCTTACCCAGCATGCACAACGCGCTTTGCTTACCAACACCAGCGTCGAAAGAGGACGCACTGTCTGTATTAACAGGACCTGGCGCCGTAAGACCTCAACCTTTTCCCTGAAGTGAAAAAAAACAACTTAGTCGGTATCGGTTTGCAACAAATACTTAAGTGATGAATGCTGTGATAGGTATTCAGAATCACATACCGAAAAATGTTTTCGAACACACTTTCTAGAAGTGGATCGAAAGCTGGGACCCGTGCATTCAGCTAGAGGGAAAATACTTCGAAAGTATGTATGTTTACAGCATTACACTTCTGCTCTGTTCAAAATGAGTTTCGATACGTTTTGAACGACCTTAGTAAATGTTTCAACCCTTTCAAATACGCTTTTGCGAAAATACATTTCCTTCGAGAATACAATTAGTTTCCTTATTTCTCTTCGAACGACTAATCTGAATAAGACCAACCGCAATAGCAATAACCATACTTTAATTTAAATCTGGTGGTTTCAGCATGTAGAGAAGGCTAGTGAAGTAGTGCAGGTAACCACATTAACTCATCTCGCACACGAGTGCGAGGCCACTCTGACGGAGCAATAGATTTGGAGGAAACCAGGAGTAAGACATTATATCAAACGAATTGCATTGGAAATGTTCTGCATAGTTCTTAAAAATAATACGATATTTTTGACACCTCATGATTCTCTTTTATAATACCCTAAATGCAGAAATCTCCACTGCTGTATTAGATACAAGAACACGAGATGGGTCAAATCAAAAATCGCTTAGAGCATAATAAAATCATGTTAATCTAAAACGTATACAGATTTGGCGCATTTTCGATCTGCACTGCGAGGCTTTCTTAAGGGACATAAATGCGATTTATGAATTCTTATTGACTTGGATATGTATATGTTGCCTTGAATATCTATATATTACAGCATTTAAAACTATATAAATTTGGTGCCCGTAAAAAAGGATTCTACTAAATTAGAAAGACTTTCGATTGTGCCCAGCTTCTGTATTAATAGAATCATTCGCAATTCATATAACAACCACACGTTGCACGTAGCGACCCAGTTTTTTGGCTGACTGTCCAGTCTTTAAACACTTTAACAACAGCTGCTGTGGAACATTTCATGAATGCGGCGATTTCGGTGATACTCGCTCCATGGCTCCGAGCTCCTACAATCATCCTACGTTGAAACTCCGTGAAATCGCATTTTTTACCCATCTCGTCACCCAAAAATCACTTCTACTACTGTCTCTAGCACTAAGCTTTCCCTTTTTATACTAGCCTCGCCCTCTGGCGGCAATAACGTACAGCCATACCTCATTTGCCTAAAACTGGCAGGTGGTCATAATAGAGTGGCCACTCATTGTATAGAGCGAAACAGATGAAAGTCTCAGGATGCAACGTCCGGGGAGTAAGCCGAGTGATATAAAACCTCCCAATGTAACTCTTCAAAGGTTGATTTGATGATGGTACCGTTATGTGGTCTGGCATTATCGCGTAACTGGATGTTTGGGAGGCGTCCTTTACCTGTACATGAGCGCTTTTGCTCAATTGCGGCGTTCAGTTTCTTCAACTGATCGGTATACTGTTGTGCAGTGATTGTTTTTCACAGTTTCAACAGTTCGAAGTAATGCATAAAATACATATACCTCCACACAAACAACAGTATGTATGACACCGCGGATATCTTTTTCAATGGATGCTGATGGCTGGCCTGGGTCGATCCAGGATTTCTTGCGTGCGGGGTTGTCGCAATGGACCCATATTTTATTCCCCGGTAACAACTTTCTACAAGAACTTCTTCTATTGAAACCTCTTCAGCAACGACATGCATATGGCCAATCGTTTACCAATTTTACGATCCGTTAAATTATGCGGAACCCACTTACCAATCTTCTGGATCTTCATCAAGGTCTGTAGACGCCGTACTACCGTTGATTGAGTCACTTTCAAAGGTGTCCCCAGTTGCTTTGTCAATTGTGTGTGGCATCCTCTTGCAACAGCGATTCCGGCTCCTCGTCTGCGAGTTCCCGCTGTCTACCTGCATGTATCTAGTCTTCTAAGCTCATATCACTTTTCTTAAGCCTTGCGAAGCATTTTCGACACATCCGCTCACCCATAACCGTTTCGCCATACCCCTGAAATATTGAACCGTGTGTTTCACTTGCAATTTTCCTTAAATTAAACATGAATAACAAACAATGCCACAAATTAACTTTATTGACAGCCATGCTTGATTTCACGTAGAAATTGACTACACGGGTCTTCAGCCGAATAGACTCTACAGCGCCCACTGGGGGCGGCTAACTTTTACATACCATTGTTTATAAAAATTCTAATAAGCCATATAAAAGCTTTCAAGTATTGCTTAGTTTGAAATTCATAGAATCAACTAAATTTCCTCTAAGAAATCTTATATAATTAATTTATCAGATAATTTAATGAAATTACTATTTTATCTGCTATAAATGTAACAAACGTAAACATTAAGAAAGGGAAAACTTTTAAAAAACCAGCAAACAAAATTTTTAAACAAATCGTACAAAAAAATGTGGAATATATTTATTTCAGAAACAAATTCGAAGACATTCGCCTGCCTTTGATGTACCTACATGTGAAGATCACACTCTGGTGGCCGACAGAACATTTGGAGACGTCTTACAGCAAACATTCGAAGATCACACTCTGGTGGCCGACAGAAGATTTGGAGACGTCTTACAGCAAACATGTGAAGATCACACTATGGTGGCCGACAGAACATTTGGAGACGTCTTACAGCAAACATGTGAAGATCACACTATGCTGGCCGACAGAACATTTGGAGACGTCTTACAGCAAACATGTGAAGATCACACTATGGTGGCCGACAGAACATATGGAGACGTCTTACAGCAAACGTTACTTTTAGTATAAATAATAACAAAAATACATAACTTGTATATAACTTGTATAACAATATAAACATAAATTTAATATTAAAGCAGGCAATCTAATTTGTGAATATATACTCTGGGATTGCTGTGCTATATTGTGTATTAGCACGAATGAGATATCCCTTCAGCAAAGGAATATGCGTAAATCTGATAAATGAGGGTTATCGATCATATAAACCAAAATCGTGTTTTAAATATATACCATGAGAAAAACTTACGCATTTGTTGTATATTCATTATTGTAGAATTCCATTTGCAAGCAATACAAAATTGAATGTAAATAACGTTTATCATAATATAAAAAGCACAATCGTCTTGGCAGCTAGTTATTGTGAAACGTAAATTACTGATCTAATAATAATATTTTTGAAAATTAAGAAATGAATACGAGCAATATGGCATTGACTACATAATTCATTGAGATCATAGGTTCATAACTGACATAATATTAAGCGGTATCTATGAGTAGTCTACTATTTTCATTTTCAAACAAGAGCTACCCTCTGAACACTTCCTTTTATATTGTAAAGTATACACATTGTGCAGTTTTATTTTTGTAGTACATGTCACAGATTCAGCTATTACCGAATTGGGACGGAATTCAAATTTCTATTTCCTTCATACAATGGACGAAAACGAAGATTAAGTGGACCCCAATAGTAAACTTAGAATCAGCAAGACTGGGAACCTTATTATTTTCAGTTGTCATGTTCCCATCGCTAAATCATGAAAATAATTTCTAATGAAAACCTGTAATAAGGTTCTTTAAGAATGCTAACCTTTCACGGAAAAAAATCAGGAAAATTGTTTACTAATGAAAAAATTACATTCAGCGAGCAATATGAATTAGTTGGCGAAGACGTTCTGAGTGTATTCAGTGTGGGTAAAGCACTAATTTCTCCGAAAATAAAGCAACAAATATAAAAGAATAAGAGCTGGTCCTCACTTTTACAGGATTAAGAGTAGTCAGATCGCTACATTTCAAAACTTTAGCGTCATTGCAAAAATTAAAAACAGAACCACGAATTATTGAATGGTCAAGGAGTTTCAGTTGACATTTTTAGAAAAAATTATGAAGAGTGGGGACCTGTCGGATCCTGGCAGGATTGCTCGCAAAGCCGTCACACACTTAACTTTGTGAGAGTTCATTTAACCCTGTGGAGTCCGCAATTGGACGGTACAGGTTAATGGTCATCAGCTAGTCGTTATGAAGATTATGACCGGCCGATCTGACACGGTCGGGGAGCGAGTTTCTACGTGATTGGCGAGTGCTGAATATAGATGGCACTAAGGGATATTGTTGGTAGCTAGCAAAGAGGAGTTTCACCACTCATCGTGCTTTTATGTTTTAAAAAAAGGTGTTTCGGTGTAGTCTTTGGATTTAGAAAGAAAATGCCTTTTTAAAGGTAAATTTCAGTACAGACCGAATAGAGATTTTCCTGTCAGATTGCGGGTACATCGTCGTCGTGCTGGTCCCCTTAATCGCAGGACCCTTTCATCCGGTATTATGCCGAAGACCGCGCACCCCCGTTTCCGTGAGTTTTGGCAATATTGTGAGAACCTCAAGGTGCCCACTCAGCACTTAGTATTTGTGACTTCCTCTCACAGAAAGACGTCAGCTGCCCACAAGGGTACAGCACCTCCCAAGAGGTCATCCCCTAACCCTTCCGGATCAACTCGGAAATGAAAGTAGTGCCCACAAAACTACCTAGGCTTGTCGGTAGTTTAGTAGGAGGTCCCCTTCCTCTTTCCACTTCAAAGGCTCTCCAGCGTGAGGAGTCACCTCTGGCCACTACATCCGTCAAGGGGGTCTCTCGAATACCACCGGGCCAACCCGGTTAAGACGTGGGGTAGGCACGTTTTTGCCACCACCATCCTTGGCAAACAAGGGGAAATCATCAACCGATCCCGAGCGATCTCAGGAAGTTGAAGGGTGGCCCGCTGGCCCTCAAAATGTCACTCTGGAGATCAACCAGCACCCCGAAACGCCCACGTTATCTACCCTCACAGATTTCATAAGTCAAATAATTGCTTACCTTTGGTAGGTGGAGTCCATTGTCAGGAACCTCCGTGTCACCTCCTTAGGCCGAGATAGTATTAAGGCGTCCTTGTGTGGGATCCGCAGGGCTTGTTTTAAGCAAGCTCATGATTCGGCAGTGTTAGTATGTAGATTGGACAAATCAGAGGCGTCGCGCCAACAGGCCGACGCCGAAGTAGCCTCCTATGCCGAAGAGGTTAAGATGAGGGCTGGTAAGGCGAAAGGGCCTTCGCCTGGCCCAAGTAGGCAAGACAAGGGGGACAAGAAATACGTTCTCCTGGTCTATCCCACAGACGTGAACACGTCCTCTGATGACGTGAAAAAGACCCTGCAAGCTGCAGTCAAGCCTGAATAACTGCAGCTTGGGTTAAAAGCAGTCCGGAGCATTAGGAAGTGTATGGTGATACTGGAGTGTTCCCGCCCAGACGGACTCAAAGGCCTCGCAGAGGAATTTAGGAGCAATCCCCTGACCAGAGATTGCACACTCCCCAAAACCCTACAGAAGAGACTTCCCCGGCTGATCGTCTATGGCGTCCACGGGGAGATCTCGCAAAAGGAGTACGAAGAAGAGTTTCGTGAGAAGAACCCCGAACTCGAAAACAGGTTCACATCCCGTTTTCCCATTAAGGCTACAGGAGGCCAGGTCCACTGGGTGGTAGTTGTGGAGCTCTAGGCCTTCAAGCTCTTAATGAAAGGGAGAATACTGAAACTGGGTTGGTCAGTCCTCCGCCTTAAGGAGTCCCTGTGTGAAGTTAGGTGCTTCCGATGTATAGGCTTCGATCATTTACGGAGCTCTGACGACCGGTGTGGCAATTGCGGCGTAGTTGGGAACCAGCAGCACAAGTTGTGCAGCCTCACCTAAATGCAGCAATAGCTCGGCAGCGAATGACATGTTCCGTCTGAAGCTGGAAGTCGACCACTCCAGCTTCAGTAAGACCTATCAACGTTTGCAACGTGAACTTCAGCAGGTTAGAAATCGCATGAACTATGGTTAATAGCATGGGAAACTATTCAGAGACATGTGGCTCTTACATACAGTATTAGGTGGTCTATGACCGATGTGTTTCTGATGACTCTGTCCCAGAGTCCTCACCGCAGCACTACTGCGGGCCATGTAAATAAATATTTATGTTTATTGTGATTTTAGTATTTTTGATTTGTTGTGAGAGGGGTTGCATGATACCCTCAATTTGATAAATCTGCATGTACCTGTTTTTATTAGATCCTATTTAAGGACGTATTTCCCGAAACCTCACGTTGGCGAACTGGCTGGTCTCCCACCCAGTGATGTGAAAATTATTACTGCTTGCCCCCGCCCATTAGCACGTCGCACACACGGGATATGAAGGAAGGGTGTAAAATACCGGTTCCATGGGGGCGGCTGAACCCCACAGGTCCCAAGACCGATCCTGTCCGACTGAAAGATGGTGGTTCCCGGTGACTGACGGGATTGTTCGCGTCGCGCCGTCCATTTTATAACCTTGAGAGAGTTCCGCAAATCACTACGAAGTCGGCATTTGTACGGTGCAGGTATAATCATCAGGTTAGCCTAATGAAGATTATAGGATTAGACCTTCAACCGGGTGCAATGAATTAATTCGGGGTTAGAAAAATCGGCTGAAATCCGTTATCGAATGTATTTCCTGCCTCAGATCGTGCCAAGGCCACTGGAAAAAAAAATAATGAACCTGATCACTAAAACGCGTTGCTTTTGTCTTATCTTTATTGGAGATGCTAAACCCTAACGAATTCTGACTGATCATTTGCTAAAAGGGATATAACAATGACGCAGAACTAACGGAACGAGTGAGATAAATGTTTGAGATACTTGTTTTTACCTAGTGACATAATGTTCGTGTCAGGAGTTTAACCGATCCCCATCATGCCCCTTAACAAAAAACAAAGGCGTGGAATAGAGCACTTATCACCTCTAAAATGCTTAATTCATGGTCGATATTTCTTACATGTGAAGAAAGAAAGAAATTGTTCCGTCTTAATTATTGTAAAACCCAGCTGCTATATAAACATTTAGTTAAAGAGCACTCAGATATTTGTGCATAATTTACTGTAATCGAGGGAAAAAATTTAGGGTGCCGTCCTTCTACCTGACTTACGTGTGAAGAGAGGCCGGGTGGTACTTCTAACGGTTGTTCAACAACTAGGGTCACAAAAACTGTCTTCGTAAAACACTGTGCATAAATTTTCGAATGTCTTATTTCAGTTAATTTTATGTTTCATATGTATCAGCGACGGAGAGGGGAATCTAGTATCTGAAGTAACAAAGAATGTCCAGCTGCATATTGTTTATGACTTCACACGGATGTGATCATCGGCAAATTCAAAGACCGGACAGCGAACGATGTCTTCAAATAGCATGCAGCAGAACAAAGCTTAGTTTCAAGTCTTTTGTCTTCATTCAGGAGACAGAAGTTCTGACAAGTATATTAAAAGAGGTGGTCCCGGCTGTATGAGCCAATGCAATAAACCATAATCGCCATTACCTGACGATTATGGCAACATGTGTGCGGAAATGTCTGCGTGACAGTTAGCTATTCCTCGTCAATCAAGTACATATGTGAGAAATGTGTGTTAAGGATGTTAAGCCATCCATAAGGACAATTCATCCAATAATACGAAGCTGTTTGCCATTATTGAGGACACTTCGCATAGCCCAATAATCCGCTGCAAATGTCTCACGTTGACCGATCTTCAGATCAATGGGACAACCTAATGTTCGCAGACGACAGACGCTTCAGTCTTTCGTCGGACTTCAAGGAGAAGTCGTCGTTGGGAGAATGAGGGAACATAATTCAATAGAATAAATGTGGCAGTCGATTTCATGGTGTAGGCAGTGGCCACCGTCAATGGACTACCGAAATTCAAGTGATGGATCAAGAGAAAATCACCAGGAAGCGATGCTGTAACGGTGCAGTTCTTCACCCCGACCTTTTGTTTCATGATTCTCTGCACAGTTTTGGATGAAGTGTGCTGTGCATAATATTTCTTTGCGGCCCAGACGAAATCTTCCCAAGAATTATCCCAGAGCTTTTCATGATTCTCCAGCAGAATTCTGAGAGTATTTGCTCCAAATTCTCAGGACCTACTTGATGCTCAGCAGGAAACACGCGGACAAAACATGCATTTCGGTGCGGTTGTACTAATTCTCTTCTAAGAACGTTCCCCTAAAATTGGAGGATATCTATCTAATGGAGAATTCAGAGCCCTATCCTGATCTCAGTACATTGCAACATGCATAATAAGATTGGGGAAAACCGGCTGCACAAAGATATTCTGCCCAAGAACAATCCAAGAGCTTTTCATGATTCTCCAGCAGATTAAGAGTATTTATTCCAAATTCACAGGACCCACTTGATGCTCAGCAGGAAATACGCAGACAAAACATGCATTTCGGTGCGGTTGTACTTATACTATTCTGAGAAAGTCCCCCTGAACCTTGTTCATTCATTGTTGATAGACCAGTGTAACTGGATGACCGGTAAGCGTGTAAATCCTTTGCAAACTTTTATTCTCTTCCGATATTTATCGTATATTAGTCACAATCGCTAATGTCGTACTTTTCCTCTTAATGTCCGTATTGAATTATATACCACATGTTGCTACAAAATAGTTTACTCCGATTTCGTCTGGGCCAGGTTTTGGACTCCCTTAATTTTTGGATGGCAGTGTACGAACCGTAACTAAACTGCCTCTATAGGTCCACGATTTCAACACCTGTATATAAAAACAAAATGTACATATTATGTGACGCAACAATCTATTACACTCAGATGTACCCTAAAAATGAATATTAATTATCACGTAACTGGAACAGATACTATTTCGAATAATGAATATCTTATTCAGCTTTTGCAGTTTCTTTTTTGTAAAAAAAATACTTATACATCATATTGAAATTGCACTATTTTTGGAAATGACCAATCACACTTAAATCGCCGCTTTTATTTGGCTTAAATGTATATACCGAATAATATCGCATTTATTCTGCATTCCAACACTCATATGAGAACAAGGTAGTGAATTCCACACAAAAAAATGATTAGGAAATTGATCTCACGGTGATTAACCCTATTTAGGCAAAATATAATTTACAACATTTCTAGATACGGCTGTAACACCGCCTCTTTCCTGCAATTTTTTTTCTGTCGGACTTTTATTTAGATATGTACGTAACAGTATAGGTGGAAGAACACAACTTAAAATTTCCAGCACAGATTCCGGTTTTTGTTTTGGTGTAGATGATTTTAGGAAGTGTCTGACCCCAGGTCTTAAACAACCCTTAAAAATAGGAAGCTAGGGGATTTGGGCTAGAGTGCCCGATAGGAAAGTGACACAGAAGCGAAGTAGAAAGGTGGAGGAAGACGCCCTTATTTATTACCGGGGGCAAGTACCCGGGGTCCGACGGCTTAACGTGTACATCCAACGCACGGCGGACATTTAGTGGAGTGAGCGTTTGTACCTGATTGGTATAGAACTTGAGGTCCCTTCTGTGACAGTCATAAACGTTGCCCACTAGGCCACCCGCTAACATATTTCGGTTAAACTTATGACCAAAAAATATGGAAATCAGCAATATTTAAATTTTTTGTTAATGATAAAGTAGTGGAACTTTTAAATGTTGGGAACTGTTGAATAAACAGTTTCTTCTTGAAAAAAAAAGGTATAAATAATACCTTTCAATGAAAAAACACTATTCCTACAGCTTCTACAATGATAAACTTTGACTTCAAATTAAATTGGAAAACGTCGGTTAAATTTGTAAGATTGATATTTTTAACTTCCACTTTAGCAGTGAAAAACATAAAGTGAAACACACAAACACACATCTGAGGTTAATCAGCTGCAAACTGATATACATCCAAAGTCGATGAAGCGTCATTTAAGTTTAGTTTATTTTGACTGAAGTATTAACGAGAGGAAAAATATTAAACTTTATAGCAAGTCATAACACAACTACAAAATAATGAAATAAAGTTTATTTTCGGTACAAAAATAACGAATCCTGTCGCACACTATGTGGACAAAAGTGATTAGAAACTGTAAGTAAATAGAAAACTAGCATTGTATTTACATCAGTATCTGGTATGTCCACCATTTTCAGAGATTACCGCAGCCACCCATCGAGGTAAACTGTCCACTCTTCTTCCATGAGTACGGAGAGTGGATTGTTCCCCTATTCCGCCTTGAATACGTCGACCAACTCTATCGGTGAATAATGTCATGTTAATCTTCATCTCACCCGTCGTTCACGTTCACCCCATAGGCGTTCAGTGGGATAGAAGTCCGGGCTCTTAGCATGTCAATCCATCCGCTGGACTTGATATTCTTCTTACCACCCCATTGTAACCCTTTGAACATGAGAAGTGCAATGTCGTCTTGGAAGAAACAATCGTCATGTCCGTAAAACTGCCACAACTTTGGGAGCATTATGTTACCGAGGATATCTTTATACGGCACAGAGTTCATATTGTTAAGAAAAACAAACAGTGAACATACATCGTACCAGCTGAAACAGCCCCATAACTTAACTTCACGCCTCCAAGCTTCACAGTCGGCCCTGTGCACTCCTGAAAACGACTTTCTCCAGGTATCTGCCTAATCAAGAGACGTACATCCCATTGGAATAATGTGAAGCGGGATTCGTCGCTGTATAACACTTGCCACCATTGATCCAATACCCAATTTTTGTGGTGTTGACTCCATAGTAACCACGTGTGTTTAATGGTATTTGTCATGAGAGGTTTATGGCTGGCTTCTCGGTAATGGTACCCCAATGCAGGTGTCCCTCTTCGAAGTGTCTTGATGGAGACCGTGACATATGCAGCCTTTGATATTCATGTGCTTTTGCAACCACTGACCAGGACCTGGTTTTCCGGATGTCTTTCTGTAGCACCACCCGGTTCCTGGGTTGCAGTTTTTGGGTCTTCCAGGGAAACGCGAATTCTTACAATGTCCTGTCTTCTTCCCCTTCTATATGAAAAAGGCCACAGTCCATTTAGCAACCATAAAGGCTTCTTATGCTCATACCTCCAATTGAGATGCCTATTGTAATGCCCTTTTCAAACTTGGATACATTGCCAGGAGGTCAATATTGCAGATGTAAACCACCTGATTTAATAAAAAATAATCATAAAAGTTATATAAAAGCGAAAAACGTTACATTATAGAATTAACGAAACAACTTGAAAAATACTGGATCATTAATTAACAACGCTAATTGGAACATACGTAAACAAAAAACCATATCTATTAAAGTCCAAGAACATTTCCAAAACACTGTAAGAAAAAAAATACTAACATCAAGGAATCCATGTGAAACTTCTCTGCACATCAAAAGACACACTAATGCTGATCAACCACATTATATTTTATGTATATGTATAGAGGACATTAAGATTTATGTAAATCTTAATGTCCTCTATACGTTTATAGTATGATTAATAATAGGCGTCTAAAAATTCAGGAACAGGATTTTTCGTAATTATCCAATTCAACATGACATTTAGTTGATGTACAATAGCATTTAACTAAAACTTATTTTCTCCGTAAAACTCCGGAGTGAGTGGACATTATTTTTTATTGGGCACAAAAAAAAAATCTCTCAACTCCAAAAGAATCAAAGGAACGTCTTCCACGGGGCAAGATGCAACAAGTTCCAGGATAAGTCGATACCGTGGTGGTTTATTTTCTTCTTCCTTCCACACAAATTCATCAAGAACAGAAGTATCTATATTATATAAATATTCCGGTTTAAAACAGCCAATAGCTTTACTACGTTTTAACTGATCACCACTTGGATCAGTACTGGGTCGTTTAGATGTCGAAGCCGTACTTGAGTTCTCTGCGAGATTCTGTAAAGCTACTGAACATTCTTGTAAGTTAGCAATGCCCAAAGTACAAATATTTGCTGTTGTCTGAGTCCCAGGATCCAAAGAAGTCGGCATTTTGATCAAACACTTCTCTACCGGCTCGACTGGACCCACCACTCGGGTTTCACAAGTCTCAGCCACGGTAGAAACCAAGCCAACGACATGTGTAATACCATGTTCTAAGTCTGATCTATCTTCAGCTAGAGCAATTCTTTCCTCATGGAAATCAGAGAGACTATTCCTCAAGGGTGGCCTATGTACATATGTACATTCAGCACGAATGTGCCCTCTTTCATTGCAAGCGTAACAAAAAATTTCATTGTAAATATTAAACATGAAACTATGAGAACCCAATACAATTTCAACTTTCTTGGGGCAGATCTGAAGAGATGATTTACTCGGGAAGATGACACGAAGGGTCCGCTTCAAACCACCCACATGACAATAATTTGAAGATTGGGGTGCTTCTATAACTCTATGAACTGGTCCCACCACCCGGCTAAACTGAGAAAGAAGAACTATTAACGCTGAATCTGGTACCTCAAGTGGCACCGGAAACAAAGTAACAGTGATTGGTCGTTCACGTGCATAAGCAGGATACAAAATTTGACTAATTATAAAAATCCCTTGCTTTAAAACAAGTTTACAATCGGCACTATTTATAAACAACACTGGTATACCACGTTTACTACGACCGATTCCTTTAATTGCCTCTCTCGGCACTCGTTCTTCCAAAGCTTTCAAATATACAGGTAACGAAGTCTGTGGTAACGCATGGAAAATAATAGTTTTCTCAGAAATATCATGAAAATCTTGACATACCTTTGAATCCTTTTCGAAAGTGAGACGAAACCGATTTCCCTGGCACTCAATCTCTGACGCACAACGCTGATCACTTGTGTTATCGGAATTCTCCTTTTCAAATACAGATGCCCAACTGCAAGTACCCGTCTCCATAGCAACACCGTCCTGCATTCTTATCGTCGAAGAAACTCTTTCAGCAGGGACACACGAAGACAAGCTCTGTTGATTTCCAAAACCGGTTTGACTTGTCTCTTGAGAAGCTCGGGTCAATCACCAGGGCAACCCCCTCAGAGGTCACGGGAGAAACGCTCGGCGAACTTAACGATGACTTCTTATCCGTAGATCTCGCTCAACGTCGATCAACCTCCTTTCGACGGTCACGTGCAACATGGATGGTAGATATCGCCATTTGCAGAACTCGTCAACGGCAAGGACAACCACAAAATAAAACTCTTCGTATGAATCAACTATAGCACTTAGCGCTCTCAAACTTCACCAAAAGAAGCATGGAACATTCATACATGCGTCACGCTACTGCAAACTGTCCTACAAATGATATTTCCAACTAAACACACGCAAAGCTTGGGAGCTCGAAAAGCGCTGACTTGTGAGCTTTCGTCCGTGAAGGGTCCGGGTGCGAATCGCGGTGAAACATGGATGTTTCTTTGTCTCACATCACTGCTGTCTCCTTTTCTTGAAACCAGTGGTCTTAAGATAAGGACTGGCGACTTCTTGTAGCCCTATTCTCACTGTGGTCGTTAAACTTCAATCAACAACAACAAAATACTTGGAGAACTCTCTCCTACTAGGTATTTTATCAGAAATTGATATGAGAGTACTCCCGTTGGCATTTATACACCTCATCGCACTTATCCTTTACAGGAGCACGTTATTGCTCCTGCGAGGGGATGTCCAATGACTTTTGTCCACAAAGTTATATTCTGGAAACCACTACGCAAAGTACGATATTAACTATCTACTCAATTCGGAAGTGGTGGTTTCAAAACTATCTGTTCAGAAATGTTACAACACTAGGGCAAATTATTGAAAACCTTCCTCTCAGTTTTAATGTCCAATACTTTACACCGATGAGCCTTCACATTGTGACCATCCCCAGGAAGGAGAAATGAGGGCGCATTGAGACCGAACGGTGGCGCAGGTAAAAGAGCAGTATATATAAAACCTGAGGACCGACTTTCTGTCAGTATAATGTTCAGAATCAGAATAGGAAAAGCTGAGGATTTATCGGAGTTTTATAAAACACATATTGTAACGGCACGGCGCCACGAAACTACAACCGCGGAAACAGCGCTCCTTGTAGGTTTTTCACGTGTCGCTCTAGTGAGTACGTGTCACAAGTGGTGCGCTGGTGGCCGAATGATGAGCTGTTGTCCAACCGTGTGTCGTCCGCCACTCACTGATGCCAGAGGAGAGGGGAGACTGTCGTGCATAGTTCACATGCGACCGCATGGCCACAGTGCGACAAATTACCCGCAGTTACAAAAGTGGTTATCAGCGCAATGTTTCACATAACACAATTCATCGCAGCCTTCTGCGCGTGGGCCATCGTAGCCGAAGACCCAGTCGGATCCCCATGCTCACATCACGTCATCGCCAACAACGCATGAAATGGGCCCAAGATCATCAATATTGGACCGTCAGTGATTGGGAGAAGATGGCCTGGTGTGACGAATCAAGATTCCAGGTCATCACGTAGACGGCTGAGTGCGGATACTCAGATTTCTAAAGGAGTCGATGGCACATAGATGCACTGTCGAACGGAAACAGGCCGGCGGTGGCGGTGTTATGCTTTCGGTAATGGTCACTTGGCACACGTTAGGCTGCATCATCCCATACCGCAACCCCTGACAGCTGTCAGGTAACTGAAACACCGTTGCGGACTATGTTCGCGTATTCATGGTAACTGTATTCCCTGCTGGTAATGGTCATTACGAACAGGAAAATTCACCATGCCACACTGCCAGGATCGTCAAGGTGTGGTTCGAGGAACATTCTGGTGACTTTATGTTAATGACCTGGCCTTCAAATTCACCTGGCATGAGGCCAGTCGAACATTTGTAGCTCGAGTTGGAAAGGCGAGTTCACTCTAAGTCACAACCACCAAGAATTGTACGGGAATAGGAGGATCTGTTCTTGACATTATGGTACCAGATTCCCCTGGATACCTTATCGCCACCTCATCGAATCGATACCTCGCCACGGATCAGCTGTTTTGCACGCGCATCGGGGTCCTACAGCTTATTAGGTAGGTGAGAATGCAACGCCTCATCGGTGTATAGAACCCATACGAAAATACAGTAACGAATTTGTGTGCTGTCTAAACATGCAGAAAATTTTCCAAAGCGTTTACTGAAGTCGAAATTTTGTTAGAGTTTTGAAAAATGCTTTTCGTTTAAGTCCAGACTCTGAAGAATATATCCAACTTCCATCTTATCTTGGAGTGGCGTTATGATATGCATTCTGTTAGTTTTTCCATAAGAGTATTAAGTTGGACTTGGAGGATTTTTCTGAATAAAATAATATTTAGTTCATTCCCACAAAAGAAATTAAGTTACCCTGAACATGTTCTTTCTGTTCGTAGATAATGTTCTGTATGCAAACAATGGCGATCTCTAGGTGCAAAGAAATTCACTGAAAATTCAAAACATTGTGACCACCTGTCTAACATGATGTTAGCATTCCACATGTAGCTGAAACAGCTTTTATCCTGTGAGACGTTTTCCACCCAGTTTCTGAAGTTGTATTGTCGTTTCTGGTACAACGTTAACAGCATTTCTCAAAACTCTTGTGAATTACGTGGTTCATACGGTGCAGGTCGGATTTGCTGTCCCCGCAAAATTCACGGATGCCAGAGTGGATTGTTTTCTCGGAAATTTGGAGGACAGAGCAATACCCGAAGCTTTTGTTATGTTGCATGAACCATTTTTGAACAATCCGGGAAATGTGACGTAGCACATTATGCAGCTGAAAGAATGTGGTCTAGTGAGGTATATCCCTTAGCCGTTAAAGGATATACTTATTATACAATGATGTTACTTATGTGACAGATGTCATAGTGTTTTGTAAATTAAATGCTGGATTCAGGCTTCCTCAGCAGAACATTGCTGAAAGCTGTACGCTATACACTACCACCACACGCTTGCTTTCGTCCCACGATGTGCCTCGGTGCAAACACTTCTCTAGGTAAATATCGCACACATACATGGCCTTCCACACGGTTCAACAGAAAATGAGATGCACTGGAATAAACGACGTTTTTTTAATCATTTGTTGTCCAATTTTTAATGCTCGTGTGCTCATTGAAGGAGATTTCGTCCATGCGCAGCTGTTAACGAGCGCACTCGGAGTGGTATATGGCTACACTGCCCTCTTTCCAGCAGGGCTCGATGTACTCTGTATTGTGGCGCATTGCACCTATCTCCAGCATTCAAATTAGAGCAGAGTTGCGCCACAGTATCTCTTCTGGAAGGTCATACCGTACTGTATTAGCCTTCGTTCACCTCCAGAATCGATGACCCGTGAACGGACCATACCTGGCGGGCTGATTGTGGTTTAAACCTTCTCGGACCACTTTTTGAGGGTACTTACCCCGGCTGACTCCAGGAGTATCCAAGAAGACTTTTTGTCACAGAAATAATCTGACCCATTTCCTTTCGGCTTAATCAAACTAGCGTATGACCGCTACCTTTCCCATCTGAAAAACAAGAATTATACTGATGAACAGAGTTTAGTAGACGTGCAATTTATAACCCTTAATTTCCATTACACACGACCTCATTTACATGGATTTTCCTCGATTTGCATACGTCATAATGTTTTAGCTCTACGGTGTATTTGAAACGCAGTTGGTCGCCCCGGTGGCGCAGTGGTCTAAGGCGTTGGCCTCTGATCATTCGTCCGTAAGGGGTCCGGGTTCGAATCCCGGTCAGGCATGGATGTTGTGTTTGTCTTACGGCACTGGCTCTCTCCCTTCCCTGGAACCAGTGACCCTAAATTAGGGACGGGCGACTGCTTATAGCCCATTGAGTTGCTCACGGCGGTCGTTAAACCTCAAAAAAAATAAATAAATAAAACGCAGTCGTATGCAATCAGGTACACCGATGATATGATATCAATTTACTGATTGAAATGACATTATTCAATGGATTTTACTTTTATTGACACTGGTTTACCTGATTAAAGTATGACACTATGTGATGGATTTTTCAGTCAGAACAAGGATCAGATGACGTCATATATCTGGGATCTTGTTCTTTCTGCGCTTTGCTATCTTAGTATAGTAGACTGTTTTCCATAATTCTTATACTATATCAAAATAATTCATGTTTTCTGGATGTTCCATTAAAAATCTATTTAACATTTGACCCCAGACAATAGTTCATATTTTCTATGCATTTTATATGTGCATTGAGGCCCATATTTTAACTTACATTACTTGTAACAAAATTTTCCCGATAGCAAATATTTAAAAAAAAATGATATTTTTCTTCCGTACATATCCTGTCTCTAGCACCGATCGAGCAGTTGTCTAAGTCGTGGTGTCCAACCATTCGTCAGAGATGTGCCTGTGTTCCAATCCTGGCGAGGCATACATTTTGGGTCTGTCTAATGCTCAGGGGTCCTGAAACCCTGAAACCAAAACTACAGGGTGTCCACAAGGTATTTTTACAACTTTGCACATTTATTACGGATACACTGTGTGAGGTAGACAAATGTGGTTGAGCACAAAGTAAGAGCAAAGACAAAAGTTTTTCTAACTCGTCACAAAAGTTCAATCTGCGCACCGTGAGTTGCTCGTTGCACATATTGGCGGAACTCAATTTCCAACCATGTGCGCGGCACCATGTCCTCAGTAATGGTTGAAATGGCACTGTTGTTCCTCAATTTTAGGTCATCGATGTCCTGCAATTTTGCCCGATACACGATATCCTTCACATATCCATATGCAAAAAGTCCAGAGAGAAGGAGATGTCCATGCAATTGAACCATCGCATGCAATCCACCTCCCAGGAATGCTGTGCTTAAGAAGTCCCGAACGGGGAGCACCCAATGTTGTGGTGCACTGTCCTGTTGAAATCAATGTCCTACAAATTTGTCACAACATACCCATGCAAAACATCCAGGTAAACATCTTCCGTCACTGTTTTCTCACTGAAGAAAAATGGTGCAAGGACTCGGTTATGCATAAAACATAACCAAACGTTCACTTTAGAACTGTCTCTCGTAAGATTGATAATCGCATGAAGATTTTTAGACCATCAAAGCCTGTCATTTTGCCTGTTTAACAGCCCAGAGGTACGAAAAATTTACTCATGCGTAGCACAAACATGTGTGAGAAACTCGGGAATTTCACTCAGTCTGTCCAGCATCGTTGCCGCGAATACTTTTCGTCGTGGTCTATCGTTCACGTCAGGTGCTTGTAACAGTTGCACTTTGTATGCATATAAGCGTAGATGTCTATGTAGCATACTGGGTCCCGTAGACTGAATCATTTGTAGTGTTCTCTGGCCGCGGAACGAATGGACTTCTTCGTGCTTAGTGAAAATGAATCACGAATTCGTTCGCTGTCTTCATTCGATGATCGTTGGCGGCCATTACGATATTGATCCAACCCGGTCCCAGTCTCCATGAATTTCTGGTGCCATTGCCGGATACTAGGACGAGATAGCGGGGTTTTCCCATACATAGTCTGGAAACTTTGATGCGTTTGGGTATCAGATTTTGTTTCGATGAACCAAGCGACGCACTACGTTCTCTCTTGTGGGGACCACATTTTCATATAACAGCAACTGCTACGTCAGTGAGGCACCCATAACAAAAATAATAATGTCAATTAAAACTTTTAATATTTACAGTATATCATACAACAAATACCATGAACTTACATAATACAGGGTGTCCGTAATAAATGTGCAAATTTGTAAAGAGCCTTTGTGGACATAATTATAAAGTCCCTGTATAATATCCTATGGTGGATATCTCGTTTTTTTCTTGCCTTTTTTGAGAATTCTCAATTTCCAATTTTATAACCGAAAGAGAAGAAAACTAAAAAATATTTTCGAGCATCGCTATGGATACTAAAAGAACATTTAGCGCATCTGCTTTTCTGTAAAGAAAGTGTATCACGGATTTCTTTTGAAGGAGGAACGGGTAAAAACCATACTGGAATCAGTAATTGAACAAATAAATTCTGCTTACATGTGTAAATTGATACACATTTTTTCTAAGGTAAGTTTTATAGAATACTTCACGGTAAGTATGAGACCATAGCTCCAATTTTTTTACTAGAACTTTTAGCTTGCTTCGTTCATTTTATCTAAATGAATAACGGTAGCTACGTAGAAGCACTAATTAAATACTTTGCTCCATTATTCGTAAGTTGAATTCCTCTCTTCTAAGATAACTTTTCGGCCCATTTACTTTTCAGAAAAAATCTCAGAGAGGATGGCCTATAAAAATAGCTGAAAGTAAGAAAAGAATTCACTTTGTGACACTGGGGTGAGCCCTATCGTTGTAGTTATAAGTTATCTTTTATTGTGGACGGTCACTGCCCAACCATACGGCTAGGTATGTCTTTTATAACCTGTGCTGCTAACCTGAGTATAAAGCACTTGTTACAAATCTTACCCTCTCCCATAAGTGCGAATTAGAGAGGAAAGTAACGCATACTAAGGGAATAGTAAAACTCTTGGAGCGAATAACGCAAAATGACTACCCAGCTGACCCTCTATTATATGTCTAAAGAAAAAAATCGACAAATCGATAAAAAACTATGAAGAGGTAAAGTTTTATGGTAATCATCAACTGAAAATCTTTTCTAACTTGTAGTTTTCGGCCAATCAAGTTCGATAACTACTTAGAAAAGCGGGCACTCGAAGAAACTTCAATTCGTTTAGTGGACGTTACGGAAAAGAAAGGGAAAAATACAGTTCAGAAATCTCTAGTGGTATTTTATTACAATTCGTTCATTTTGAAAAACTTTTTCTTCACAAATCACAATTGTGTTCACCTCTCAATACTTATTTAAATTCAGTGAAATTACTATAATTGCAATTAAGTTAGATTCTGTTAAATTTGGACCCTCTTGGGCTACAACATATTGGCCCATTTAAACGGCTGCCACAGTTATGTGTAGCATTATTGCAAATAGCTAAGTTGGAATGTCAAAGTATTGTTTCAAATAAACGGCTGCTCTGATTAACCGTTGACCCAATTGAATGGAAATTACTATTTATTAAAGGCGTTTAGTGAGTACCACTTTTTTAAAACATTCCTTCACATCATTGATATATGTACGCCCCATAAGAGAGCGGCTTTTGATCTTCTACGTACAATGTGCAACTCCTATGCATTAGTCCATTGCTAATGCTTCTGGCAGTAAATTCTGAATATTATTAAAGTATATTTGATATTTTACAAATATTAAAATTTTCAAACAGGTGTAGCGACGCTCTCAGTGTGTCGTCCTTTTTTATCTGTATCTACGTAGCTGTTCTTTGAAACAAACCATTTTGAGACGTTTTGCATTACATATAGTCGAGAAAAACAAGTAATAAGTAATTTTTTCTGGCAATCACACATAACGTGTTTGTATGGTTTCCGGCAAAAAAAGTTTATATTTCAATCAGCCATGTTTGGTCAGGTTTCATTTCTTCATATACGGACTCTATGAAATGTTATAGAAATTCGGGATCTTTGCGTTTTATAGAAATCCTAATAATTAAACTAACCATTGTTGTGTTTTTAGTTATTAGAATTGATTGTTACGACAAAATCCATTCTAATTATTTAAATCGCAAAAATGGGCTCTTTTATTTATTTGATAATAAAGACATCATTTTTGCTCAACAATTGTGATGAGAAACACTAGCCGAAAGTTTTATTTTAAATATTGATACTAACAGCCAGTCTTATTAAATTTCATCAAAATTCCCAGATGGAACTCCTCAAAGGCTGGTTCAATCGTTCAGCTGTTACCGTGTCTATGGTGATTTGGGAGTTTTTCAGAATATATCGTTCCAATTTAGTTTTGCGAAAGTCTGTGAGCTAATTACTGGTATCCACAGGTCTCTGAGGTTTTCATTATATTCCCTGTCTGAAAATGGAAGATAGTAGTGCAAGTGCTAACGTGTACCCAATGGAAGAGAAGAATGAAAAAGAAAGGAACAAACGGCCTTTATCGTATGGAAGGTCTATTACCCCGTTTGCTTCATTAAACGTGACAATCAAACACACGGCGAATATTCAGAAGTTTAGATAAATCTGATGGGAATCGAACTAGCCAAAACACTCAACGTCAGCATACAGCTGTAGCCACATTATGCCAATTGCCCAGTCTCCCTTTGGAACTTATTAATTAAAATATACAACCAACCCTCGATGAACCGCGAATCTATTTGTCGCTGCTTTTGCATAATGCCACCCATTGTGTCCGAGGAGACGTGCTTTGAATAATACATCCCTTTATATTCCATCACACCCTTCGCATTCGCCAACTGACAATGTATATTACTTCTCCAAACACACGAACTGCCTTTCCTAACACAGAACCAACCTGATGTACCGCCGCTTACAAGCTGTTAGGGAATTCCCTTCCCATTTTTTCGGACTATGATTTAGTTGAGGCGAACCTTGATATTAAAGACACTCATTAAATCAATGATGCGAATCAGTGTCTTCTGAGCAGACACACATAATGGCGATATTTTAAATGCATTTTTTAAAAATTCCTATTTTGCTCAGAAAACAATTTGATTGAAATTTATAACACACAAATGAAAGTGGACAAGGATTTTAGGAAAACTAGGATAAGTAAAATGACTTTGTTCAATTTTAACAGTTTTAGCTTGATAAAGGTTTAGTAACATGACAGTTTCTTTCTCATTTCTTCGTAGTTAAAAGGTTAAATTTATTTTCATACTATAAGGATTGCACAACAGTGTGTTATCAGTTTCGCACGTGCTTACATGCCTCCACTTAGGAAGGGAGTAAAACATGCAGGTAAGGAAAAATTGCCTTTACTTATTGCGCTTGATTTTGAAGTCCGCATCCTTAACAAGTGAATGTTTAATTACTGCAAAAAATGAAATAATTTGAACAGCAGCTTTTCAATTTAACTCATTTTGACGCAGAACGTTGAGAAACTTCGACATTCATATCTCTCTGACAAAAGACCATATGAGAAGTGTGTTATAGCATTTATTCTCTTAAGGATCTGTACGATAAGATCTCATCTGAAATCCTCTGGATAACTTACACTCGTTGTAGTCTCTAACGAAAATGTGTATTTCACCCCCTGTGAGAACACAAATGAAAAACATTTCAGTTTATGATAATTGTTATCTACGCTGTTATATTTAAAACAACGTTCAACTTCATCGCGTCGGTTTCAATAATGACATTTCTTAAAAAAGGTGTTTTGATTTAGCACTGCTTCAGATTTACATAAAATACCACAACCAATTTTATCTACTGAAATACACCCTTCTTCAGTAAACGGTAATTCTCGTTAAAACTGTATTCATCTTACTTGTACGTTTATAGATCTGGTGGATTGTATTCCTGGTAAAGGGCATTATGGCAGCTTAGAGAAGACTATCGATTTTTACATATATTTCTCAGTCTTTCAGCCAAAGTAATATAGCGATTCTAACTATCTGAATGGGTCTTCTGTTAGACTCAGAAATAGAAATGCAAATCAAGAGATCATCTCTTCCCCTTAGGCAAATGATATTTAAAGTCATTCTTCTGAAAGTTATTAAAACATAACTCCATATTTTGGCTATTTTGGACATTAAAAATGGACCACAGAGAAAAGCTTTCAAATGATATTTTAAAACCTTTGAGAATAAAAATATTTACTTCGACATAATCTTTCAGTAATACCATGCTTTTGTATGGACCTGTGCGTATTCCACTGCTAAACCTAAAGTTGTTCGTCACATATATTTTTTTGCAATCGGAAATTTTTTCATGCTATCAGAGTATCTACTAAGACGTATGTATATTATCTGAATTATGGAATACATAATAAATATAGAAAGGCATTCGAAATTACAAATGGCGACCGAACGGAATGCATCAGAATTCACTGTACACGTAGTGCACGTGAGTTGTTAACAGATCACGTGCATTTTTGTTATTGCACTAGATTAAATGCAATTTATGATGCATGCGGTGTGCGATCTGCATTCCCATACCATCGATCCCACACCACTGGCAGTTGTCCAAAGAGCCCGAACTTGGATGAAATCAATTACCGCGTCACATAGATTCTACAGTACGTACACTCATTCCTGACCTCCTGCAATCTGTCGGCTGACCAGAAAGACTACAACAAGTGAGTTGTGTGTCGATGGTTTTACATTACTTTTTAGATATTGAAAAGATCTTCAGAAAAGTTAACTGCATTCCAACACCAAAATATGTATTTTAAAGGAAAAGTTTTATTTCGTCAAGAATTGTGACTGGTCTATCTAATAAATTAAGTAAAGTACTTTTATAACCTGCCAATGGAGAACCGTCTGATGATGCCAATAAACAACTCACATAGTGTTCTGAATAAATAAGACTTTTCATCACAATAAAAATTCCAGAATGGTCTTTTCCAAACGACGTTTTCAATTCCTCTATGTTGACTTACATTTGAATGATCGCCAATTGCTGTTCAGATCATGACGATGTCAATAGGAGTATGACATTATGGAACTACAGCATGCAGCTTCTGACAGAATAATTGTCCAAACGATGAGACAAATTCACTTGTCGAATCATTTGGCGATCTTCGGAAAGTCTGAAGAAAACACCGAAAACCACCCATTTCAGAAAATATACATTTGCCAGTGTCTCAGTTTGTTGATTCTTTCATTCGAAACAATCGTTCATAAACTACACACTTCTTTTTTCAGGGCGAATTTAAGCCAGGCGGAACTAGGTGCTAAAGTGTTTGTTTACGCCAACCATCAAGATGTTTTTTGTGTGTGCTACATAATACAGTACATCAGTTATATAGAGATATGTATAATATAAAGTAATAATCCTGGGCGTTGATCCTGAAAACAACGCTAAAAGCAAGGCGCCATTTTGCACTAGTTTTCAACAGTACTCTCGTGTGATAACTTGGATTGTTCTTGTGATTCCAAGAGCCTTCTTCATCTCTAATCATCATCCCTCATCGTCTCTAATGGCAACACAGGCGCATTTTCCTTTTTCCACATATACCCTACAATATCACACACAAAATGGGAATAGTACAGCGGGAGATGAGGGGAATAGAGTTCAACAGCGGCACAACTCCACAACTTCATGAACTTGGAGACCGTTGCGGTGGCGCAGATTGTTGGAAATACGAGGAAAAGTATGACGCGCTTCGCAGTAGTCGAATGGTTAAAGTCCACCCAATAGAAGAGGAGAAGGAATTACTTTTAAATTCTCGTTGCAACGAGCGCGTGGTCCATCGCGTAAACTCATGCACGCTAAGTTGAGACAGAACGCATAATGATATTGTGTTTTTGTTGTTGTTCATCATCAGCTGCCATTTTGGCAAGATATAAGTGATTCCGTTAGTTCTATGTATAGAGATTTTATTACATTATTTTTATTAAATATTTCGTCCTTTTATCCAACTCAGGATGCAGTTATTTAAGATGAGTATCGTTCATGCATGCATTAGTTCTTCTTTTCCAAAGTCATAAGTCTGCCATTAGAGCGGAGCTCTACTTGCTTCCGAAAGGCTTCAACGTTAAATTGTAGATAGATAAACATTCTATTTTTCATATCACATATACTTTTCAAACATCCAATAATTTTGATTATGAGACTGAACTGTTCCATGATGAGACGAAAAAGAACACGGAATGAAACGTTAAATGCAATGCAATAACGATAAACACTAACAAAGGGTTTGTGAAACCGAAAGTAAAAAGGTTAAGCCATTCATTGCATTAGCCATATTGTCCGTGTAGTTTATAAAGAAGTGAAACTGTTGTTTTTAAACAATAAAATAAAATGACGTTTTCTAGTCCAATAAATGCGACAAATTTTTCCATCGTGAAACTGAATAATGAAAATAATACAGTTTGGAAATTTAAAATCCATATGCTTCACATTAAAGAAGATATTTGGAATGTTGTTTCCCAAGAGGAACCTACAGTTAGAACTGAGGACTGGATTAAGGAAAACGCACAAGCAAAGTCAACTATAAGTCTACTTTTGGCTAATGATCAAATAATAAATATCATAAATGAAAAGACTGCACGAAATATGTGGTTAGCTTTGCAAAGAATTCATGAAAGAAGTAAGTTGTGCAGTAAGCTCTTTTTGCTTAGAAAACTGTACAGTAAAAGGTACAATGACCGCGAAAATATGCAAGAACACATCAACCAGATATTAGAAATTGCAAATGAATTAAAATCAATAGGTGAAGAAATTAAAGATTCACACCTTTCAGCTATCATATTGTGTGGTCTGCTATCCACATGTGACACACTTGTAACAGCTCTTGAAGCAAAACATGAGGATGAACTAACATTACAATATGATAAAAATAAACTGATCGACGAATATGATAGTCGAAAAGAGAGACCAGAAACTAGCACAGATTTTTTTTTCTTTTGATTGTAGGTTTAACGCCCACCGTGAGAAACTCCAATGGGCTATAAGCAGTAGCCCGTCCCTAATTTAGGGTCACTGGTTCCAAGGAAGGGAGAGAGCCAGTGCCGTAAGACAAACACAACATCCATGCCTGAGCGGGATTTGAACCCGGACCCCTTACGGACGAATAATCAGAGGTCAACGCCTTAGACCACTGCGCCACCGGGGCGGCCTAGCACAGATTCCACAACAGCATTTCAACCAAGTGCCAAGTCTAACTGAAATGCAAAAGAAGCAAAATATTGCACATATTGCAATAAGAAAGGTCACACTAAAAATGAGTGCTGGCATTGGGGAAAAGAAAAAAGGAATAGGAATAAACAGAAGAACGCAAACACACAGGCAAGAAGTCAGGCGAAAACTGCCAGAAATAAATTTGAATCAAACAAGAATGATGAACTAAAATTCAAATATGAAGCAGAAGAGTTCACATTTAAAACAACGCTAGCAAGGTATAAAATACCAAATGGTCAATAGATTCATGCGCAACTAGGCATATGACCAATAATGAAAGTTTTTTCTTACAAATTAATCCAGAGTTTAAGGAGGATATTACAACCGCAAACGGAGCAAAAATGCAATCCGCCGGAAAGGGAACTGGATACTTGCACTGCGTAAATGCTAAAATGGAAGTAAACAATATAAACGTAGTGGAACTACTTTACGTCCCAGAGTAAGAAACTAGCCTCCTATAACTGATAAAAATTGCTGTAAAAGGTTATGGTATTACTTTCAGTGGAGATCAATGCATAATAAAGCGCGGTAAAATCCCTGCAGCCATAGTCTCTGTTGATAACCCAAATCTTTATAAGCTGAGTATAGTCGGAGAAACTGGAAAAAGACAATTTTGGTGAATACTGGGAAACACAAAATTGTATAAACTTCTGGCATAGTTGTTTGGGGCACAGAGATCCCAACATCATCCGCGAGGTGCACAGAAAGGTAATAGTAAAAAGAATAAAATTGTCTGATTGCAAAAGAAATGTGAATTGGGAATGCTACATAAAGGACAAGGTAACACTAAAACCATATCCCAAGGAGAGTGTATATAAAGTGCGAAAGCCACTAGAGCTAATTCATAGCGACATATATGGTCATAAGAAATCTATGGCTCCTGGAGGGAAAGATACTTCATAAGTTTCATTGATGACTTCAGCAGATTTTCACGTGTTTATCTAATGAGCAACAAAAATGAAGCTGCAGAGAAACTGAAGCAATATATTTCAATCACAAGCAACAAGTTCATAACCAAACCTGATACAATGAGAACTGACAACGGAGTCTGAATTCGAAAGCTATCTTGTTGGTTCAGAATTCGACAGCTATCTTGTTGGTTTAGAATTCGAGAGCTATCTTGTTGGTTCAGAATTCTAAAGCTATCTTGCCGAGAATGGAATTAAACACCAAACGTTCGTACCATATTCGCCACAGCAGAATGGCGTGGCAGAAAGGAAAAACTGGTATTTCGTTGAAATGGCAAAGACAATGCTTCTGTATTCGAAAATAGAAAACAAATTTTAGGGTGAAGCCCTCATCACTGCAACGTACCTGCAAAAAGGGCTACAAGCCTTACATTGGACATACACATGTGTGTATAAAAGTGTTTGGCTGCAAAACATATGCTTATGTGCCAAAGCAAATCCGAAAGAAATTCGACAGTCATACTCAAGAAGGAAGATTGATTAGATTACAGTGAACAAACCGAAGGATATCGTATCTTCATAACAGGAACAAACAGAGTGAAAATAAGCCGTAGTGAAAAATTTGATGAAAGTCCCAGTGTACGGGAAAATTGTAGGCCAATATCAAAATCAGTAGAAAACACGCAAAATATTGTTTTTGAAAATGAAAACAAACTTGTTAGAATAAAATGGATCAACAAGTGAGAGCAAAAGTACACAACCCAGAAGATCAGGTAGAACTACAAAAGGAAAACCGCCTGACAGGTTATCATGCATTGCCAAAGTGAAACTTAAGCCTGAACCTACATATTGGCACCAAATACAGAACTTGCCAGAAGAAGAAAGACAAAAATGGCTGTAAGCTACAAATGAAGAAATTAAACCTCAAAAGAAGAATAAAACCTGGGAACTTACTGATATGCATAAAGAAAAGAAAACCATCGGTTGCAAATGGACATTTGAAATAAAATACCATGCTAATGGGGACATAGATATATACAAAGCACGACTGGTGGCAAAGAGTATAAATCAAAAGCTTGGTGAAGTTTTTGACCAAACATTTGCTCCCGTCGCGATACACACTACAATATGCACCCTACTTACAATAGCAGCATACAGAAAGATGCATGTGCATCACTTTGATATAAAAACTGCATATTTCTACGACAACTTAGAAGAAGAAATCTTAATGTCTCAACAAGCCGAATACATAGAAAAGGGCCAAGAAACAAAAGTATGTAATCTTAATAAATCAATATATGGTCTCAAAGAATCCGCCAGGGTATGGAATCAAACCATTGCACATTTCTTTTCTAAAAAAGGTTACGTCCAAGGAAAAGCAGACACATGCTGTTTCACAGGCAAGGAAGAGGATTCCTTCACATATTTAATCGCGCATGTGGACATTTTAATTGCATCTGATCTCATGGAAAATATCAGCAAATTCTGAAAAATGTTTGAATCCATGTTTGAAATAAAAGACCTTGGGAAGGTGACAAATTATTTGTGCAAACAGGTGGAAAGAGAAAATGATTGAAGCTACAAATTTCATTAAAACCCAAAAATAAAGGATGTCATCAACAAATATGATGAAGAGGCCCTGAAGAAAAGTTATAACCGATGTCATCAGACTTTAGAAAACACAATCTAGTAGAAGAAGAAACACTCGCGGATAATTCCGTATACCGAGAAGTAGTGGGAGCTATGCTGTTCATTTCCACAGTCACAAGACAAGATAGAGCAACTGCAGTTGGTATTTTTAGTTGAAAAGTGGAAAACCCAGCTTCCCAAGATTGGAAAGCCATACAGAAAATAATAAATTATCTGAAAACTACGATCGGCATAGGACTTCACCTCAGTGAAAAAGACCAACCACTCTTTAAGGAATATGCCGAAGCATATTCCTCAGGTGATGTCAAGGACCGAAAATCCACCAGTGGATATGTATTCCAAATTATTAATAGCAATATATCGTGCAACCCCAAGAAACAGAATTGCGTCGCTCTTTCGTCAACAGAATCGGAATATGTCACCGCAGCTCATGTTTGTCAAGAACTGATTTGGATCTGAACTTTACTACACTGCTGGCAACCCAAGACGCACCACCAAGAAGGACACGAGATGGCAAAGCCATATTTACTGGACACATAACAACAGATACAAAGATGAAACGATTGAGCTTACAGGCCCGTGCGACTTGCGGAACACGCAAATATCAACAGTTTGGCCACTATTGCTGATAATAACGGCAGCTACACGCCGCGGCATTGGACAAATTAGGCTTTGGATGTGGGCTTGGGGTATGTCGGTCCAGGCTGCTTCCACACGTGGCCACAGTTCATCAGGCGTAGCAGCGAGTGGTGCTTGCCGGGCCACTCGATGTCCGATCAGCGACCAGATGAGTTCGATGGGCGACATATCGGGAAAACAGGAGAGCCACGGCAGCAGTGACCCCAGGTGGGCCGTGAAGAGGTGTTGCACAATGCGTGCCACGTGCGGGAGCGCATTGTCCGTTGAAACGTGGCCGCTGGCAGGTCCTTCCGGTAAGGAAGGACTACAGGCTCCAAAACGTCAGAAATGTAGCGGTGGCTGTTGAGTGTACCGACGATGCGTACCAAAGGCGTGCCGGTGACAAATCCAAATGTGCCCCAAACCACAACGCCAGGTGACGGACCGGTATGGCGCTGCATAATGTAGGCGCCATACTTTCTTTCGTCGCGGTGCCGACACACGCGGATCCGACCATCGTTGTGTTGCAAGCTGAAGCGGGATTCGTAGAAGAAGACAATGTCGTGCCATTCCGTTGTCCAGGTGTGGCGTTCAACGGCCCACTGCTGCCGATCTTGCCGTTGGTGTAACGTCAATGGTAATCGGAGCAATGGGCGCCATGCGACAAGTCTCCGCTCCTGCATACGACGTCGAACGGTACGTGCTGACACAGGTTGTTGCGCAACACACCCTAATTCCTGCGCTAACGTTCGTAATGTGGCGGCGCCAGCCGTCAGTGCCCGCATCACAGCATGCCGGTCCTCTCGTTCGGTGGTGTGCTGCGGCTGCGGCAACAGCTCACGTCGGTCCATCCGTCCCTCCTGCACTCACCGAATCCATACTTGCCTCACTGTCTCTGGATGTCGTTCCACACGGGTGCCGATGTCTCGGTACGATAAACCGCTGTCGCGATAAGCCACTATTCGTCCTCTGTCGAACTCCGAAACATGCTGGAATGACTGCCGTATTCTGCGACGAGGTATCAGGAATTTTCCCACGCACAGATCCGTAAGCACATCACACTTCCACTACCTGCACCCCGCCTTCTGTGAAACCTTCTAATAGTACTTCTCGGTGGCGTGCTGGGCGAACATGATTTGCGTATGCCCTGCAATGCAAGTAGTTTGCATGTCCTCTTGCGGGCGACGCACGCTGCGAGTTTCAGGCCAATCGGATGTTTTCTTCTAATTGTTGCATTTTGGGTGGCCAGCAGTGTAGATGATCTGCATTATCCACAAACACAGCAAACAATATTGTTTGAAGACAATTTGTCATGCATACATCTAATCAAAAATGAAAGAATAAGCGCTTGAACAAAACACATAAATGTTAAATTAAAATTTGTCAGGGACTTTAAGCAGACAACACTAAAACTAGAGCATTGTAATACGGAAGACATGACAGCATAGATCATGACAAAACCACTACGTAGAGACCAGCATGAAAAGTTAACGACTAAACTAGGAATGATATGCGATACAGCTCATCGATTGGGAGATTGTTGGAAATACAAGGAAATGTATGACGCTCTTCGCAGTAGTCGAATAGTTAATGTCCATCCAATAGAAGAGGAGAAAGAATTATTTGAAATCCTTGTTGCATCGGGGGCGTGGTGCATCGCGTGAACTCACACACGCTATGTGGAGACAGAACTAATAATGACGGTGTTGTTGTTTTTCGTCCGCTACCATGTTTTTTTTTCTTTTGTTTGGAGGTTTAACGACCACCGTGAGCAACTCAATGGGCTATAAGCAGTCGCCCGTCCCTAATTTAGGGTCACTGGTTCTAGGGAAGGGAGAGAGCCAGTGCCGTAAGACAAACACAACATCCATGCCTGACCGGGATTCGAACCCGGACCCCTTACGTACGAATGATCTAGGCCAGCGCCTTAGACCACTGCGCCACCGGGGCGGCCTGCCATGTTTGCAAGCAATAACAAGTGATCCTGTTAGTTCTGTGTATAATGTTTCTGTTATGTTATTTTTTAAATACCTCATCTTTTTTCAACTCAGGATGCAGTTATTCAAGATGAGTTTCGTTCATGCATGCATTAGTTTTTCTTTTCTCAAGCCATAAGTCTGCCATTGGAGCAGAGCACTACTTGCTTCCGAAAAGCTTCAACGATAAAGTGTATATAGATAAACATTCTATTTTACGGCCCGCGCGTGGCCTAGTGGTCAGCGTTCGTGACTACCATGGAGATAACCTTAGGTTCGATCCCGAGCAGGTACGAACGTTCGAACCACTAATTACCCTCCGTGCGTCGGATAGGCACGTAAAGCCGTCGGACCCTGGGTAGTGGCCCCCAGATAATAAATAAGAGCGTCTTACTCCCCCTTTCTATCTCGCTTCCGTGTCACTTTCCTGTCCGGCACTCTAGCTCAAATCTTCTAGCTTCCTATTTCTAAGAGTTGTTTAAGACCTGGTGTCAGACACTCCCTTCCTAAAATCCTCTACATATGATCTGATCTGATTCTATTTTAAATATCACACATAATTATCAAATATGCCATAAAACGAACATTCGATAAAACGTGTCACCGGTGAAATGTTCATTCGCCCACTAAATGGCACCACGCTCGCGGGAGGAAACAGCTTGTAATCGGAAGTACCCAAATAGGCAGGGGGAATTTCCGAGGTCGGCATTTCCATTTCTTTAACCCAACTTCAGATGTTTCATAAGTATTTCGACTTTTTTTAGTAACAGGCCGTCTTAGTGGCAGGCTAACAATGTGAGGGAAATATCTGTGATCGGCATTTTTTATTCCACCGTGCTCATGTTTATCCACGCATCTCCGGAAAATAGGTCCACATTTTTTATTCCATCGTGCTTATGCTACTCCATTCGCTTGCCACGTGATTTTTTTCCGGGTCTTTTATGACGTTTCCAGACAGTACGATGCACCGGTCCAAAATTCCAATATGCGGCCACTCCGTCATCTTCTCTCCTGCCACCTCGGAAAAGCGAAACTACGAGCGCGGTTTGGAAGAAAAAAAGGCAGAACTTCCGGCTCTCCCATAAGGGCAACCACTAGAGGGTCGGGGGCCAGAACTCTCCCAGATTTTGGATCATTTTGTGTAAATCATTTTTTATAATGAAAGTAGGCGCATTTTTATTAAATTAAAGCATTTCTTAATGAAAGTCGCATTTTCATCAAAACGTTTAAGTGCCGCGGGTGGCCTAGTGAGCAACGTTTGTGACTACCACGGAAAGAGCCTCAGGTTCGATCCCAGCAGGTACGAACGCTCCATCCACTAAATATCCGCCGTGCGTCGGATGTGCACGTTAAGCTGTCGGACCCCGGGTACCTGCCCCCGGTAATAAATAAGGGCGTCTTAGCCCAAATATCACAGTTTCCTATTTCTAAGGGTTGTTTAAGACCTGCGGTCAGAACTCCCTTCCTAAAATCTTCTACATATGATCATGATTAATCAAAACCTTTAAAAAAGTAAACACTTCCGGAAGGGAGGACCATCCCCTGAAATTGATTCATATTGGCCCATCTCTAAATACGCCCTTGGTATGTATTATTGTATTCTTAATTTACAGATTTTTATTGGAAGAACTGGAAATTCTTGTCCTGACTGTTTTTCTATGTACTGCTTTATGTTTTACCTCGAAACTCCTAAATAAAAAAATTCGTAAATAAATAAAACCTTGCCGCCATTTCGGGGACCCTGTTTATGTACGGGACTTGGTGGCCTACACCTTCAGACGCCACTGCCGAAGACAGATATTATACAAACATCGATCTTTCTCACCGATTTACAAATTCCTAACATAAACCACTGAAGAATAGCAAATATTATAAAGTAAAAAAAGAAGATCCTTCCATTGCTTGTGAAAGCGGAGCCATCCTGTATATCTGCATGTATGTCACGGCTAAGTATCCTGCGGACATCACCACAGTTTGTCAAGCTGGCGATCGCGCTGCACGTGTCGAACCGTTAGGCCCAACCTGTTTTTCGGTGATGTTTGCGCTGAGACCACGGACAGAAGTGGCAGATGCCCTAGCGATAGTCACAGGGTCATCGTCGCCGCTGATTGCATTTTCGCGTGCCACATAGAAAGGTACATTTTACGTAAAATCTTTTCAACAATGACTCTATCAATTACATTTTTTTTAATTTTTCATCATTTTTGATTTCAAAACGGATGCACGTCAGTTTTTTGAAATTTTTCGTCCCTAAATTTTTTTACATAATCTTCACGCTAACCTCCAGGGGATAAGGGTTAACGTCCTAAATTATTTAGTCGGAAAAATATCAAAACCTGGAAAAAGTGTGATGTACAGATTTTAGAGTATGGAAAGTAAAGGAAAATTTGCAGAAATTTCAAATTTTAAATGTATTTTAAAGATTTTTATCGCAATATTGATCTGTGTTTGCGATACTGTGAAGAGACGCTGCTGTAGGCCTAACGCTTCATCACGGTGAGGAAACGAAGCTTAGCTGCGTTGAAAGGAAGATTCGCTGCGGCATGTAATCCCATGGGGCATGTAATCCCTTGTGTAATTCACGCGCGGACGACTGCAGGTTCAAGCGATTATGTTACGCTACATATTACAGTTCTTTCATGTTTTGTCATTGTTTTTAAAGCAAATATTCAGAAACTTTTCGTTTTTTCGCATATGATTCCCTGATTCGAAATAAAAATAACTAATATTCTTTTCTATGTTGTACAGAAAACTTGGGAACTATATTTTTCGGTTCTGCTTTGAACGGCTTCCATTCATAGCTGATATGCTGCGTCACGGCGCTTTTGGTTATCCTGTTAATAGCTTGTTTGCTGGTCAGTTTCTATCTTACTCATATATATCTTTCGCACATCGAAGAGGTTTTATCCGGTTTTTCCGGCCAACACGTTACAGGATACAACAAAATAAAGGGTAGCTGATGTTGGCTTATTTTCGGTAGCGTATTACTACAAGATTTATGGCTCTCCTGCCAGCACCGTAACCTCTTTCTCTTGTACTCTTCCGCCGATCATTTCCGCCCAGCAACGAACCTTCCTTTTAACGGACCTAAGCTTCCCCGGAGCGATAAGTGAGGCCTACCGTAGCTTTTTTCAGAGCGTCGGACCCACAGGTCAATACTACGATAAAAATCTTTAAAACACATTTTAAATATGAAATGTCAGCACCATTTTCCATTAATTTTCATACACTAAAATCTATACGTCGCACTTTTTCGAGGTACCAATATTTTTTAGACGAAATAATTTAGGACGCTACTCTACACATTTACCGTTCCGGCTTTTTTCTGGGTAAATATGTAGATTAGTGTACTAAATTATTTCGTCGGAAAAATATTATTTCCTGGAAAAGTACAGATTTTAGTGTATGAAAATCAATGGCAAGTGGTGCTGAAATTTCACGTTTTAAGTATCTTTTAAAGATTTTTATCGTAATATTAACCTGTAAGTGCGATGCTGTTAAGAGAAGCTGAGGTACTCCTAACACATCGGTAAGGCAACGATGCGGAGCTTTGCTCCTTTGAAAGGAAGGTTCGTTGCTCTGCCGAAATGACTAACGGAAGAGTACAAAAAGCTGTTACGTTTTCAGCAGAACAGCGATTACTGCTTTAGAGATACGCTACAGAAAATAGGTTCACATTATCCACCTTTATTTTGCTGTATTTTGTACGTTGTTGGCAGGAAAAACAGTATAAGACCTCTTTGATTTGCAAACGATACGTAACATTTATATAGAAACGCACCTGCGAACATGGTATTAACAGGAGAACCAAAACTTCACTAGCACAGCAACTCAGCTACGAATGGAAGCCGTTCAAAGCAGAACCGAAAGTTATACTTCGTAGTTTTCTGTACCGCATAGAAAGTCATATTCCTACTTTATATTTTGAACAAGAGAATCATCATATGCGAAAGAACGAAAAATTTATCAACATGTGATGTAAAAAAAAGATGACAAAAAATTAAGGAACTATATTCTGTAGCGTATGAGTGCAACATGGTTCGCTCTCCAGCCAAGAATGTACGCAATTGTGCTTGTAGTTCTCCGCATGAAAGTTACCCGCCGCAGCGCATCTTCCTTTCTGCTAAGTTTCATATCGTCGCGGTACCATTGCGTTAGGACTACAGCAGCGTCTCTTTACAGCATTGGCCTTACAGGTAAATATTACAAGAACAAATCGTTAAAAGACATTTAAAACATGAAATTTCGGCACATTTTGCCAGTAATTTCCATAATTTAAAATCTGTACTTCGCACTTTTTCCAGGAACTAACATTTTTGCGACGAAATAATTTAGGACGCTAATCTACACATTTACCCGTAAATCAATTATTACAAAATTTGTAAGTTATTAGGAAATATCTCGCAAAGTCTGTTGTTTTATACGTCTTCATTTATTTAATTTTTTTATGTCGTAACAGATTTATGATTTAATTTGTTCCAGGTATGCGTCGACGATACTATAGTGCTGAAGGTTCACTTAATTTCCCAAATTAACTCTTTCTGGAGTACAATATGCGTGTTTGTAAATTTCTTGGTTCCAATAATTGGCCGAGTTTAGTGTTGAGGTGCATCTTACATCTCACTAATCTATGGTCACTACCCGTGTTGAACATGTATAGCACACTGCAGTCTTCTATGACGAATTTTTTGTTACACATATTAAAATCAATTTTACTTGTCGTCCCATTTGGATGTCTCCATGTCCATTTCCTGTGTGGCTTTTTCTTGAAGAAGGAGTTCAAGATGAAAAACCCTTCTGCCTCTGCAAACTCAACGTGAGTATTTCCACGCTGGTTTCTGTTGCCGTGACCCAATTTACCTACTGAAGTTACATTCCGTTGCTGTTGCCCTATTTTTCCATTGAAATCTTCCATAATTGTCTTCAAGTGCTGCTTACCTTTATTATTTAGATGACGAATTTCCTCATAAAATTCTTCAATTTCTTCTTCAGGATGACTTGGGTTGGGTGCATAAGTTTGAATAATCTGAGCCTTGTATCCTCGAGAGTTAGATAACGAGTCGTGCAGCTCTGTCAGAGGAACTTTCAACTTCTACGACTTTATCCTTCAGATTTTTGTTTATTATAAATCCAACACCATTAGTTCTGCCAGTATCTGTCCCACGATAGTAGAAGAGATGTCCACTTTTCAGTTCAATGAGATCTTCTCCTTTTCTCCTTACCTCACTTAGCCCGACGATGTCCCACTTTATCCTTTGTAGTTCCTCTTCCAAGTCAAGAAGCCTTGAATCAGAAGATGAGGAGCGTCCATTATACGTAGCCAAGGTCAGCATCAGACGGCAGCCTAGTCCGGTCCTCCGGGGATTCTTAGCACCCTCTGCCTTCATCTCGCACCGGCCGCTGCCTTGGCCAGGTGCATTCCAACTGCCGGAGACTGAGGTCCAAGATTTAAATTGTGGAGTCATTTTGGAGGGATTTGGCCATAACTTATCACGCTGGCCAAGCGGGTTGGTAAGTGTGGGATAGCATTTCCTCTAATCCCGATAATATAGTTATACTGCTATTGGCGGTCGTCAGAGCCCCTTTAGTGATAACAGGATGCACCACGAAAAGGCGGGGTTGACATTTGTCAAGGAGAGGCTGTGATGTTACGCATCACCTTTCCTTACATCCACAACGATGTACATATATATTGCCAGGTGTTTTTTCCACTAAGTTTGTGTGATACTAATTGTTGTGCGAATAGTAGTCCGTCACTGTTTCTATTTAATTTAGATTTGTAGAATTACTCAAATACAATTCGATATTCATGAAATTATGGAAAAATGCTTTTCTGCTTTATCTTTTGTGCTTACCCTCATTTGGTCTTGTACACTGCTGGACTACTGCTAAGGACGGATCATAAACGGCTATATAGCGCATAAAAAAGTAAGTGTGGTTGGATGCCAAGTGAAATAAAATACTGTCAGAATGACAGGACATTACAAGAAAGACGATTTATTGTGCTCTGAATTCCAGAAGGCTTTGGAACGTGTTCAAGGGGCAAACAGGCCATTTTGTGCAGAATACGTAAATGTGAAAAAAATGCAATTACCGTCCGCAGGCGTTCCGGCGTAAGATGTCAATACGGTATATGGCCACCATGGAGGGCGATGCAAGATTCCACACGTCGTGTCATGCTTCGCACAACATCATCAAGCAGCTGTTGGGAAAATTTATCCCATTCCTCTTTCAGTGCACGGATGAGGGTGTCCTTGTTTATTGGAGGGCATTGGCGACCAGCAAGACTCCTCTTCAAAGCATCCTACACATTTTCAATGGGATTCAGATCTGGAGAACGTGCTGGCCATACGAGGCGTTGAATATCCTCGCTCTCAAGACTCCTGGACAGCGACCTGTTCGATGACATGTTGCGTTGTCGTCCATGAAAATGAATCTATCACCGACAGCACCACGGAACATGCAAACATGAGGTGGCAGAACATCCTTAATGTAACGTTGGCCAGTCATAGTCCCAGTTGGAAGCACATAGAGGGACGTACGGCTATTGATAATGCTGCCAGCCCATACCATGACACGACATGTCGGATATAGATCCCTTTTCTGTATGTTTGCTGGACAATCTGCAGTACCCCTGTCACGCCAGATTAGTTGTCGTCGACAATCAGACGATAGACTGTATTTACTCTCATCTGAGAAGAGGACAGCAGACCAGTCGTTATCAGTCCAATTGCGATGTTGATGGCACAATTGCAAACGGGCGGTACGGTGTCGTCTGGACAATGGGATACACACAACAGGACGGCGGGCGTATAGTCAGCCCTCCTTCATGCAAACGTCTGGCGACAGTTTTTCGGGAGATCCGCTTGCCAGTAGCAGCCATAAACAGATTTGCTACCTCACTAGCTGTGCTGCGCCGGTGTCTTTTTGTTGATAGGACTATGTACCGATCTTCTGCAGGTGTCGTACTGCGAACACGACCTCCCCCGTGATGTTTGCTACACTCTCCATTTGTTTGAAATGATTTCCAAAACCTTGAAACAACACTGTGGCTGACGTCGAACTCCCTGGCAACATCTGTTATTTTTCGCCCTTCTTCAATCTTGCCAATAATACGGCCACGCGCAATATCATCTAGGTGATGTCGAGAAGACATACTGAAAATTGCAAGTTCGTCAATTGATTCTTTCCCTTTCAACTTTGCGTTTGAACAACAACGGTCAATACGCGTCAAATCCTTTATATCTCTTATCAGCGCTCTGACGTCACGAACAAGTTCGGCAATCCAAAATTTGCATACGCACAACACGTCTTACTGTATCCCGCACTTATGCTAATTTCCACATTTTCCTGCCTTCCATTTTATGGTTGCTATCGTTGCTATTGTCATCCGTCCTTAGCAATTGTCCGGCAGTGTATATATTTTTGTTGGAAGATGCCGATACCAATTTTTTTTTTTTTTTTGGCGAAATGTCCAGGGTCCATAATGCTTGGAGGTTACTTCAAATTTCTGTTGCGAGAAATTATTTCCACGTAGATGTAACAATAAATTTTCACTGTGCACAAATGATCCGTAGAAGGTTATGCATGAATTAATTTACGCGCCCATCCATTTCAGGAATCAATGACAAACACTCTAATAGAAGCTAATTTTGTATCATATCGATATATTCTGTTCAAAAGTATTAACATAGCCAGGTTTCCGAATGACTGATTTGAAATGACGAACAAGTGGAAACATTTTGTTTGCACTTCTGCTCCACGTGGTCGAGTTTTAAACATTTTGCCTCTTGTCTATCATTTGCTACGAAAAATGACTTGCACATTCTTCCTACTTTCGCATTACTCACAATTTTGTCGCAACTGATATGAGGGTGTACTGTAATTTAAATATCTCTTCGGAAAACATTTTCTTTGATAAAACAGTATCCATAAAAAAATATTTACACCCATTCTTCATTTGAATATCGTAGATATTTTTAAATAAGAGGCGTACAGTTTCCGAATTCCTGTTTGCCTCATGGTTAAAGGACATTCAAATGAAAAGTAGCCAGCAGTATAGTAAACTGCCGGATAGAATTCCCGCGGTAGCTGCGACGCAAAACATAGATGTCACCGCTGTAGTGTAATGATGCAGTGAAATGTGGCGCTGCGATCACGTGAAGACGGAAGCAATTGGGCTTTGTACAATACCTCGTGCAGTTGTTCGATCAAACCAGTCAATATTAAAGCAACAAACGTTTGACAGAGAGCGGTTATAAGGTTTTTAGCCGTGGGAATATGACGATAGTACAGAAATTCATCACTCACTGAGTAGCGTACACGTACGAAAACTGCTTGTCTTTGTCAGGTATTAGAGACTGGAGTAAGCGGATCCGAGTGGGGTGGTCCCCGTTGACTAATGTTTCGAAGCCAGGGCAAGCACACCATCGTGTGATAACCGCTGTCTCCGTCGCTGACGTGGATCGTCTTATTCGGAAAAACAGAAGAGTCAATTGGAAGTACTTGCAGACAAAGTTGGAATCAAGTTAGGGAGTATCATCTGGTATCATCTGTAGTACTGAAAGATTTGCACGTAGTGAGTGCTACACAACTTGAAATGTGTGCATAAAGCAATTCGCATAGTTGTGTCTTTGGAACATTTAATGCGGTGTCATACAGAACGTCACGATTTCACTCACAAAATAATTGCAGTGGGTGAATTGTGGCACTTTCATAATCAACCTGAGAGAAAACGACAAAGCAGCCAATGGAAGCACATTTTGTCTCCTCTGCCAAAGGAGTCAAAAATAATTTAGGCAAGTGTACGAAAAGTCATGTTGACCCACTTTTTGTGTACAAGGGGCCCCTTGTTGAAATAAAAAGGTTTCGACACCGGGAACACAGGAAAAGCTTCCCGGCGTGCCGACACACTTAAATCTCTTCCTGTAAACACCGCATTCTCCGTACAGCCGCTGGACATGGGAATCATAAAAAAATTAAAGACATTGCTTCGCAGAATATTGCTACATTATATTATTGGAGCAATTGACGAAAGCCAGAACAGAATTCTTAAATCATGCGTGCACAACATTGGACCGGCGGATTGGAGTATTGTCATCTTGGAAAGACGCCGTCGTATGATATATGAAGCATAACTCATATATGGACACCACAAACAAAGAGAAAATGCCTAGCTTTTAAGAAATACTATAAGTATCAAATTTACCATCGTCATTATAGACGGCCTTTCATCTAGCATTAAAATAAAATTAGATTTCAAGAAATACAGCACTAGAGAAATGCGATAAAACCGAAAATAATCATATGGGACATATTCTAACTTTATATGCATATTAATGTGAATAATGGTAATTCGGTACTTAACTGCATTTACACTGCTGGCCATCCAAAATGCAACACCAAGAAGGACACGAGATAGCAAAGCCAGATATACTAGACACATAACAACAGATACAAAGATGAAATGATTAAGTTTACATGCCCGTGCGACTTGCAGAACACCCAGACATCAATAGTTTGTGTAGCCCCCATGGCTGGCAATAACGGCCACTACACACCGCGGCATCGAACGAAAGAGGCTTAGGATGTGGGCTTCTGGTATGTCGGTCCAGGCTGATTCCACACGTTACCGCAGTTCATCATGCGTAGCCACGGGTGATGCTTGCCGGGTCACTCAGTTGCAGATCAGCGACCAGACATGTTCTATGGGCGAAATATCGGGAGAACAGGCGGGCAACGGCAGCAGTGACACCTGGTCGGCCGATAAGAATTATTGCACAATGCGTGCCACGTGCGAGCGCGCATTGTCCTGTTGAAACGTGGCCGCTGGCTGGTCCTGCATATAAGGAAGTACTACAGGCTACAAAACGTCTGAGATGTAGCGTTGGTTGTTGAGTGTATAGGCGATGCGTACCAGAGAGGTGCGTGTGTCATGTCCAAATGGGCGCCTAACCATAACGCCAAGCGACGGACCGGTATGGCGATGCATAATGCAGGCGCCACACGCGGATCCGACCATCGTGGTGTTGCAGGCAGAAGCGGGATTCGTCGGAGAAGATAATGTCCGGCCATTCCGTAGTCTAGGTGCGGCGTTCAACGGCCCACTGCCGCCGCACTCGCCGGTGTGTAATGTCAATGGTAATCGGGGCAATGGGCGCCGGTCGACAAGTCCCCGCTCCTGCAGACGACGTCGAATGCTACGTTCTGACACAGGTTGTTGCGCAACACGCCCAAATTTCTGCGCTAGCGTTCGTGATGTAGCGGTGCGAGCCGTCAATGCCCGCCGCACAACATGCCGGTGCTCCCTTTCGGTGGTGTGCTGCAGCTTCGGCAATCGCTCACGTCGGTCCGTCCGTCCCTCCTGCACCCACCGAATCCATACTCGCCTCACTGTGGCTGGATGTCATACCACACGGACGCCGAAGTCTCGGTACGATAAACCGCTGTCCCGAAAAGCAACTATTCATTTTCTGTCGAACTCCGAAACATGCTAGAACAACTGCCGTATTCTGTGATGAGGCATCAGGAAGCTTCCCACGCACAGGTCCGGCAGCACAACACACTTCCACTACTTACACCCCGCCTTCTGTGCACCTTTTTTATAGTGCTTCTCGGTGGCGGGCCGTGCGCACATGATGTGCATATGCCCTGCAATGCTAATCGTTTGCATGTCCGCTCTCGGGTGACGGATGCTGCGAATTTCAGGCCAATCGGATGCTTCCTTCTTGGTGTTGCATTTTGGGTGGCCGGTAGTGTAGTTCACTGTTACCCGTGTAGCATTTCGGAAAACCTTAAAACTGTATCAACACGGAACACGAATAGAAACAACATCATCTAAATTCCGACCTCGCAACCGACCCTTATAGAATACAGGAAAATATAGTACTCAGAAACTGAAGATAAAGCATTATGTCGTAGAAATCTGGACCAACTTCAGATTAGCACTAGTGGACGAAATCAAATGCTTCGTTGTTAATGAATCTCTTTTATCCGGAAGCGATAAATTTTCGCACTTGGAAATTTACCATATGTGTGTGATAATTTCTTCCATAAATTTTGTGTTTTCAAATGTATCATCATCATCATCGTTGTCAACCATTATTTATCTACTGGTGGACGAAGGTCTCCCCAAGTTTCCTCCACAAAGGTCTGTATTGTGCCAGCTCCTCGATGTCACCCCTGTATAGTCACGTTAAAATAATAATTGAAATAAATGTGCTCAGGAATGCATTTGGCTTATTGAAACGCAACCGTTCTTTAGATACTCATTACAACAAATTCTTTTGTAAGCACGCTCAGTGCTTTTAAACGGATGTAATTTTAGAACATGATATAAAGTCCATTCAAGGGACAAACAGGCCATTTTGTGCAGAATACGTAAACGTGAAAAAAATGCAATTACCGTCCGCAGGCGTTCTGGCGTAAGATGTAAATACAGGATATGGCCACCCTGGAGGGCGATGCAAGATTCCACACGTCGTGTCATGCTTTGCACAACATTATCAAGCAGCTGTTGGGGTAATTTATCCCATTCCTCTGTCAGTGCACGGATGAGGGTGTCCTTGTTTATTGGAGGGCATTGGCGACCAGCATGACTCCTCCCCAAAGCATCCAACACATTTTCAATGGGATTCAGATCTGGAGAACGTGCTGGCCATGTAAGGCATTGAATATCCTCGCTCTCAAGGTACTCCTGGACAGCGACTGTTCGATGACATGTTGCGTTTTCGTCAATGAAAATGAATCTATCACCGACAGCACCACGGAATATGCGAACATGAGGTAGCATAATATCATTAATGTATCGTTGGCCAGTCATAGTCCCAGTTGGAAGCACATAGAGGGACGTACGGCCATTGATCATGATGCCAGCCCATACCATGACACTACATGTCGGATATCGGTCCCTTTCCTGTATGTTTTCTGGACAATATGCAGTACCACTATCACGCCAGATCAGATGTCGTCGACAATCAGACGATAGACTGTATCTACTCTCATCTGAGAAGAGGACAGCAGACCAGTCGTTATCAGTCCAATTGTGATGTTGATGGCACCATTGCAAACGGGCGGTACGGTGACGTCTGGACAATGGGATGCACACAACAGGACGGCGGGCGTATAGTCCTCCTTCATGCAAACGTATAGCGACAGTTTTTCGGGAGATCTGCTTGCCAGTAGCAGCCATAAACTGATTTGCTACCTCACTAGCTGTGCTGCGCCGGTGTCTTTTTGTTAATAGCACTATGTACCTATCTTCTGCAGGTGTCGTTCTGCGAACACGACCTCCCCCGTGATGTTTGCTACACTCTCCATTTGTTTGAAATGATTTCCAAAGCCTTGAAACAACACTGTGGCTGACGTCGAACTCCCTGGCAACATCTGTTATTTTTCGCCTTTCTTCAATCTTGCCAATAATACGGCCACGCGTAAAATCTTCTAGGCGATGTCGGAAAGACATACTGAAAATTGCAAGTTCGTCAATTGATTCTTTCTCTTTCAACTTTGCGTTTGAACAACAACGGTCAATACGCGTCAAATCCTTTATATTTCTTATGAGCGCTATGACGTCGCGAACAAGTTCGGCAATCCAAAATTTGCATACGCACAACACGTCTTACTGTATCCTGCACTTATGGTAATGCCTTCCATTTTATGGTTGCTATCGTTACTATTGTCATCCGTTCTTAGCAATTGTCCGGCAGTGTATGAGTAATCAAAGCATTTTACTTTGCTTTCGGCATAAACGGTGCTCAAAATTCTGTAGCGAACTTTATTCTTTAATGTTAAGATATTTCTCAGTCCTAATGCCGTATTCGAACATTTTACATAAAACTGGAACCAAATTTTCCCACGGCATTTATATTGATTGAATTGACGTATTCAACAGCATTTGTATTGACTTGCTTTCCAAAAAGGCGAAATAATTAAATGAAAGAAATGCATTGATTTTTATATGAGTAGTGATATTACAGATTTAGCCGGGTCAAATGGTTTTCGCGGCGTTGAAGTTTTTCTCAGATATGCTTTCCATTTCAAGATTTATGTATGCTAGCTGATTTTGTCATGCCAACTTGTATCCACCGTGTTCCGTACAAGTATTTAAGAAGATAAATAAGACTGAGAAAAAGAAGTAAGGAACTTGCCTCACGTTCACTTCACTAATTATAACTTCGATAACGCGGATTTTTTCGAGACCGACTACGGTTTAAATTCACTGGCTGTGTCTTTGATTATATATCTGTTGTCAGTTCTTCTTCCAATAACCATGGGTTTTATAGAGCACTTTTCGCTGATTTTAAGCTTTGCTTTACATAAATAAGCATTGGTTTTATAATACACACATTCACTGATTTTAAAGCAGATAGACTATAATCCCTGCTGAATCAACAGATAATGATCAGATCAAGAAGCAAATATTCAGAATTATGATAGGAAGATTAAGTAAATTTGAAAGCCGTCTTCGATTACTGGTCCTTCAAACCTTTTGGTCGTTGGTTGGTTGGTTGATTGAGTTTAATGGCGCAAGGGCCAAGGTTGGCCAAAGAGCGCCCAAACCTTTTGGTCGCTCGAACGCAATTTGACCAAATCTTTACAGGCGCGTAAGATGTGACGCCATAGGTCCAACAGTCCTGAAATTAGGTATTAACATTTATTCGTAAAGGAAAGCTTCAAAGTAATTGTATTGAAAAAATAGAGTTAGTACGTATGCATCGCCTTAGCCTAAATACTAAGTAGTTGAAACGCTAAGTTTTATACTCTGATTTAAATTAATTTTTGTATGTTTGTTATTTCGTGTTTTATGTAGTTAATTTGCGTAATTAATCATTGTCAGGTGTGGTTTAACTGACATAATGTTTTTTAAATATATTGGAAAGATGATATTGCAAAATTTTTGTTAGAATCTTTTTTTTTTTAATTGCTTTTGTTTGGGTCAGTTTGGGATTTATAAGCTGCCATTTGCAAAGCATGAAGAAATTCCAGAGGAAGCTGAAGAAGTGCTTTTGCTTGGATATGTTACAGCTTTCAAGAAACTTCTCTTTGCAAAGCAAGAAGAAATCCTTGATGAGGCAGTAGAATGCTTTCGCTTCGGTCTGTTAAAACTTGAAGAGCTGCCCTTTCCAAAGCGGAAAGAAATCTCAAACGTCCTCGAACGTGAAGTTTTTCACTCGCTCTTGTTGCGAAAATCCTCTAATTTGGCTCGCGTTTCCTTGGGTGACTTTGGCTTCCACAGATGCCTTTTGCTTAGCAAGTAGAGTCAACCAAGAGACGAGAAAGGGTATAGCGTGAAAATAAATTAACATACGGAGCTCTAATAACAGAGTTGCAACTTAGTCCATTCGGCCGATGGTTCACCATGTATGCGCCCACTCATCCTAAAGGAGGATGACCTGAATTAATGTTAGCAAGCAATGAATACATGATGCGTTTTTAAGCGAGACGTATTAATAAATACAAGAGCCCATTCAACATACAGCTTGAGTCCACATTCGATGAGCCTAAGATTTTTTTTTACCTTTTTGTTCAACAAACAAAATTACAAATCAAAATAATCCCTCCTGGACGAATAATTAGGTAGAATCAGGTACTTCACAACGATCATTTCAATTTAAACGTCAGGCGAAGATTTTTAAATGCAGTTGGACAAAATTCACCAGCGCACTCTGTCTCAATTTGTTGTAGATAACTCATTTAATTATGTTGCTTTGAAAATAAAAATTAATCAGAGCAAAACGTTTCAGATCAAGATGGATGGTTTTTGTTTTAAAATTAAAGTTCACTTTAAAGGTAAACTGATCTGGTGGAAAACACAAGAGGAATTGTATGGTAAAGAAATATATAACATAATTATGAGAAATGCAAATTTATTACAAAAGAAAAGAAACTTTGTTTTTAAAACTGTTTAATATACTATATTTCGTCAACGCTATAGCCAGGGAGTTTCCGTCGTACAATTGGTATTTAAAAACTAAATTAACCTGTTTCATTTTTCATACTGATATTACTGATATGATGTATTTGTTCTCGCCCATCTGGCTGCTGTTTTCTTAATGGGTGAGAAAATGATTCTGAAATGCAGAATTAATTATGCATCTTCCCATACCTATGTGACTCAAACGGCGATTATAGAAAGAAAAAGATAACATCGCTTTGAATGATATTAAGGATTTGGAAGGTCCGCCTTGTAAATATCAAAGAATTTCAACTGCGTTATTGAATAGATTGAGAAAAGTTATGTGATGCATTCGTTTATATCCACTAGCACGCTGACCTACCTTAGGATGTCCAGCGTTTTAGAGCCCAGAATAAAGACTGCAAAATCGAGATCTCATCACCAGTGTCAGGTTAATGATCAGTGCTGATGAGCTGGGAAAAGTAAAGTTTCCTCTTTTTTATAGCTTTCTTTGAACCCAGTCCCTATATGAACAATTTCTGTTTCGAAGCTCAGATAAATTTAGGGACCAGATAAATTTAGGGACTCAGATAAATTTAGGGACCATCGGCTTGTTGAAGGGTTAAGAACAACGGCCAAGCATAGCCAACCTATGCAAATGAAGACGTTCGCTTATTAAACTGTCTCCTAGAATATAACTAAGCTTAATGTTTTAAGTACATAAGCTTCTTCATCTGCCGAAGGTCATCTCTCCTGTTGGCATGGTTTGCACTTAGTAGCTGTTATTTCCAGTGTGTTTCTCGGGCGTGTGTTTTCTATTGGAAGCCAGTAATGTATTTTTGTTTTAACACCTTCCTTTAGTGTGCTGTAAATGCAGATTTGGAAGAGATATTTCCGGGAAATTTATTGGGATGAGGCTTCGTGTTTTCCGTGGGGTGAACGATAGGAATTGTTTCTAGCTTCAAAGACATGCTCAGAGAATCACCCAATGACTTTCAGAATGGATATGCCTCAATGTTTTTGGATAATTCAGATATTGGAAGAAGCACGTTTCAGGAAAGAATGAGGTGTGTCCACGTACATTTTGGACGTGGTTCCATAATGCTCATATACCTCATGATATCGTAATTATTCAGGTGTATCGTTCCACCAAAGTCTATCTGACGAGGACGCAATCGAGAAATCGACACAGGCTGTTGATATCACGTCCAATGAGACAGTTACCGTCTTATATTACTACTGCAGAATACTAGTTTCGAAAGTAAAGGAACTAACAAACATAATGCTACAAAGAATGAAATTACAAAATATTTATATACATTTTAATTCATTGTCTACTGACGAAGAACAGGAAAGTAGTCCTTTTATATATTTATGTCACTTAAAAAACGAGTACTTTTCCGGAAGCGTCGACACGTCCGCTCGTTCATTACCGTTTTGCCATACGCCTGACATATTGAACCGTATGCGACACTCGCACGTTTTCCTAAATTAAACATAAATAACAAACAGAGCCGCAAATGAGCTTTTCGACCACCATGCTTGGCTTCATGTCCGAACCGACAGCACGGGTCGCCTACCAGCACCCCCTAGCGTGGGCGACGGAAACTTTTGCATACCCTAATATGACAGAGAAATGTATTTAAAAAACTTGTAATAGATACCACATTTATCCTACTAGGATGAAAGTACAAAATCATATGGGAAATATTTACGTATTTTCATGAAGAAATGAACGTTTATAAAAGTTACTGAGAGTTATTTGCTTAAAGTTAAGGAAATGTTTGTTACAAATTTAGAAGATGACAATCCGTTTTTTGGTGTAATTGTGACAAGGACGGTAAGTTAGATAAAATCCGAAAACTTAAAAATTTCGTCGTCCTGGAGAGGAAATTTAACCTGCGTCTCCCAGATAGTGCCCGTGTGTGCTGCCCACTACACCATTTACAACGACCAATGCTCAAGTTTTAGATTAATTTTAATATAACCATCACAGGATTCGCTAGTCGAAGCAACCAGCATTCATGTTTAGTGAATCTGGATTTAGCATGCCCGCGCGCTATCTCGGAGACGCATGTTCGATTCGTGCTCCAGGACGAAGAAACTTTCAAGTTTTCGGATATTATTAAACTTACCATCCTGTTACAATTACACCAAAAAACGGATTGTCATCTTTTAAATTTGTATGATTTGGTGTACTCTCGTGTTATTAAAGATTCTGTTACTTTAGAATTTTGTACTTAGTTAACTGCTCAGAATTATAAGCCCACTGAAAGGCGAAAACAATTTTTGGGAGTCATTTCCAGATTATAAATTTCATTCATTGCTATACAATTTATAAATTTATTACCATGTATAAAACTGGAAATAAATAAATCACAATTACACAACAAGTATAAGAATTGATCTCAGTGCGTAATCCTGCATAACTTCTTATCTGTAATTGTGGGATATCTTTAATATATTATTGGGAGACGAAAGACGGGTTAAGTATACAATATTTGTAAATAAATAATGGGAAAATTTGCACAGGGTTGTGCGAATAATGGGCCATGTTGTTATTTGGTGGCTACTAAAAGAAGGGTGGGAAAGCAGGATTAGTGGCCGAAGATAAATGACCTATTTATACCTAAACCACTTCAGAGAGAAGTATCTAAACTGGGCAGACTGAATTTCATCGCTATAAAGATACATGTACAAATTACCAATAAAATTACCAATAGCGCCTTTTGCGACCACGTACAACAGAGCTGTCAGTAACAGCGCGAGAACAGATTACACTCATATTAATATCATACGCGTATTTTCTCCGAAAGAACTGTTTTCAACTATGTAAAGAAGGTGAAAAAGTCACATCGCCCATGCTAAATAGATCGTCATGTCCGAAAGATGAAAAGACTTATAGATGGCATAACAAGTGTGAGGACGTAGAGACTTATTCAGTTTGCTAAAAGAAATGAAACGCTAGCTTATCACACTTCGTTAACAGTTTTTGAAATTGAATAAAACCTGCATAAAGTTAAAAGAAAACAATAAATAGAGAGGGTAATATTACGCAGGCTTATTACAGAAGCCAAAACCAAGAGGCCTGTTAGATTTGATCCGGGGTATGAAGACCCCTTGACGTCTGCTTAGGAAATCGATGCAAGTTATGCAGCTTATCTGTGAATTCTGAGGTGCACCTCTGCGAAATACCGTCAAAAAATCTAAACCTTCATCCTACGCCAAAGAAAGTTGTGTCGCCTGGGCAACGACAGCAAATAGTGATCTCTTGCAACAAATGGGACTAATGGTGTCCTTTGTCTTAGTAAACCAATATTTTTTTTGTCAGCGGGTATACGGAAAATCCAGAACAACTCTTTTTAGTGCTTGGATATGTAAGTTTACCGAAAACAAATTAATGTGGCCAAGAAAGTGAAGTGAAATCAAGGGGCCTTGCAAGATGTTTAGAAACAATTGAAATCCTTCGGTACACTTTCGAAATCGATGAATCAACGACGATAATTTCCGCTATCGATGAAAAGACGTCGAATCGACCTATGAAACAGACACAGAGAGAGAGGGACTCACTGTTCTCCACGTCGAGATGACATAAAGACAACGGGGGAAGGAAAAGAGGAATAAGCTGTTCTCCCCCATCTGATCGTCGAAAAATCAAATGTAAACCGCGTTTTCACGAAAAACACATGCGTATTTGTGTTTGTTCCTACTGTCAGCAAAACGATATAATAGGAGACCCATGTGCGCTAAATTAAACTTGTAAACATCTACGTTTTCACCTAGTGCCGCCAACCTGAAAAACAAATTGGATTGCAATTTTGTCAAAAACTGTAAATACAGCTGGACGATTGTCATTACGATGTGTATTTCTGCCTATAGGTTAAATTTCCTAGCATTTCGATATGACTCATGACTGCATTATTTATTAATTGAACTGTAATTTATGTGAATTATTTTATTTGCTCAGTTCCTAAATGAACTGCTTAAAGGACTAGGGTCCCGTGAACTGAGTTTGCAAAGTGTTTTTGAAAAATTGAGACCTATCAGTGTCTGTTTCTTTAGGGAACTTGCAAGCCCTAAAATTGAATTACTAGTTTTCAGTGTCTGTGGAATTTTGTTTTTATTTGTTCAATTTTTAGGCATAACCCTCTTGCTCCAAACAGTAAGATTTCTGCGGAAAAGGAATGAAGATTGAAAAATTTAATGTCCTATGCATATCAACGTGTCGTTAGCTAATGCGATACGTGCTATCAGTTTAAATTCTAACTGTGTTTCTTCAGGTTTGCTCGGCACCCCGGAGTGCAACAATATGTTAAACTAGAAAGTAAATGACAAATAGCAGTTCTACAATGGAAACACAGCAAATCAACAGAAAAAGTCATCAATGTAAAAGTTTCGATGTTTTTCAAAGCTAATCCACTTTTGTCTGTTACATTCCAAGTAACGTAGCATTCCATTATGTCCTTTACTTTTTTTTTTCCGCCAACACAAACTTCTCTGAGACTAGAACGCAATCACATCCGTTTTTATTCGCAGAAATGAAATAAAATTACGTGGAACCGAAAGAACAGGAAGGAAAACTTTCCCTTTCATTCTTACAACGGACAACATTTGGCGAAAGTATATAATTACGTACGTTTTGTGAGGGCAAATATGATGATCATCGTAATCAACCGTTATGAATCCAAGCTTGGAACAAACCCGCCACTCTTTTGTCCCACAAATCTATAAAATAGCTTTCGTGTTGTATAACTCGTAGTTACACCATTGTTTATTATTGAATAGATCGACGCGTTAAAATGAGTGAATCATCATTATATGTCTTAAAGGAAATGCAGAAAAATTAAAATTTGGATCAGCAAACTGTATCTTACACATATTTCACGCTTTGCGTTCGTTATATCACAGTTTCACTATGAGAGATGATGGTGTTAATTCCTTTTCGCCATCTTCAGTCTTGACTAAATAAATTATACTTTGATGTACAATATGAGAAATAATGTGGCAGTGCGAGCCGTCAATGCCCGCCGCACAACATGCCGGTTCTCTCGTTCGGAGGTGCGCCGCGGCTGCGTCAATCGCTCACGTTGGTCCCTCCGTCCCTCCTGCACCCACCGAATCCATACTCGCCTCAATGTGGTTGGATGTCGTCCCACACGGCCGCCGATGCCTCGGTACCATAAACCGATGTCGCGATAAGCCACTTTTCGTCCTCTGTCGAACTCCGTGACGTGCTGGAATGACTGCCGTATTCTGCGACGAGGCATCAGGAAGCTTCCCACGCACAGGTCCTGCAGCACAACAGACTGCCACTACTTACACCCCGCCTTCTGTTCATCCATCTTTAAGACTTCTCGGTGGCGTGCCGGGCGCACAATGCTAATCGTTTGCATGTCCTCTCACGGGCAACGCATGCTGTGAATTTCAGGCTAATCGGATGCTTTCTTCTTGGTGTTGAATTTTTGGTGGCTAGCAGTGTATATACATGTTGAGGTGGGGCATGGTTTAATTTGCAAATTTTTTAAAAATTTTGCTGCAACTATTTATTGGAAAGTAGCTAAATTGCTACTAAATACTGAAAACCAGCTTAAACCCTGGTTGGGCGATGCCTTCTATTTTAGAACACGGACACGGAATAACAGTCCGCTCAGACTGAATCACAGTTTACCCATGGTTGGTTGGTTGGTTGGTTGTTGGATTTTATTGGCGCAAGGGCCAGGTTTGGCCAAAGAGCGCCAGACCAAGAACTATCAGCCACAGATTTTTAAAAAACGTGGAAAATGATTAAGAGCAGACAGGCTTGGTAAAAGTTGAAAAAGAGTATGATGAAAGCTGTGAAGACAAGGTAGTTAATTAGGTTTATATAAAAATTTATTAATTGACTATTATAATTATAATTTTTTTTTTTTTTTTTTTTTTTTTTTACAGAACTACACAAAGGATGAGTCACTCTCCTCCCCCACACTCCCCTGCAATGCTGGCAGAGGGCGGGGACGAACTGTCACTCTCTTCTCCCCCATGTTCCTCTGCAATGTTGCTTGAGGCTGGGGACGAACTGTCACTCTCCTCCCCCCTATGTTCCTCTATAATGTTGGTTGAGGGTGGGGACCTCGCTGAGGCCGGGACAGTTGGATGGACACTGCACACCTTTGCGGATTGAGGGCCGGGTCGTCCACACGTGCAGGCTTTCTGCTTTAAACTGGAAGACAGGGTCGGCTGCAAAAGAGAAGGCCCAGAATCAGGTAGTCGAAAAATCGCGAGCTCGGGGAAAAACACCTGTGTCGCTTGGTCAGCTGTAGATCGCTTGGCAAGCGCTGCGAGAGCTACAGGGCGCGGAACAAAGGGCTGCACGGGTTGTGGCAGAGACTTAACAACTGCGGCAAAACTACGCTGTCGGGTGTTGGGAATACCCAACTTGGCTTTGGCAGCAGGGTACGAGAGGCCTTCCAGGGTCTTGAGGCGCTGGATCGCCATCTCGTCCTTCCATTTCATACAGTTGCTGGAGTAAGCTGCATGGGCCTCACCGCAGTTAACACAGCAGGCCGCAGAAGTGCAACCTTCCCCGTCATGTTCACCGGAGCCACAATTTGCGCAACGAGCGGAACTCTTACAGAATCGTTGTGAATGCCCGTACCTCTGGCACCTGAAACAGCGCAGAGGACTGGGAATGTACGGGCGAACTGCACAGACCAAGTAGCCTGCTTTGATTTCCGTCGGAACTTTCGGGGAGTCAAAAGTCAAGATGACATTTTTTGACTTAATCATGGAACCATCACGCCGGAACATCATACGACGTGCAGCAATAACACCTTGATCAGCAAGTTCAGTCACGAATTCGTCTTCACTGCATGGCAAGAGATCAAACTCCGAAATAACACCCCGAGAGGTGTTAAGAAACGGGTGAGGTGTCACTTTCACAGGAATGCCTTGAAGACTAGTAAGGTTCAGAAAAGTGTTACTCTGAGAAACACTGCAAGTTTGGACAAGCAGGTCCCCAGAGCGAAGCTTCCTCACAGACTTCAAGGGGCCAACCGCAGCGTCCAAAGCTTTAGAAATGAAAAAGGGAGATCTGGTGGACAGTCTCTCATGCGGATCGATGGATTCTACAAGCAAGTGAGTAGCATGCGTAGTCACAGCAATCGAGGGGAGACGACGCTTCGGAGCGACTGGTACAGCTGCCGAAGAAGAGGTTCCACATTCTTGGTCCAGGTCAAGGTCTAAAGACCGTTTAAGGGTATGAGACTTGGTAGGTTGAGAAGACGAAGGACAGTCGTTGTCAACTATCATTTTGTCAGGTGACTTAAATTTGGAGTTTTTGTTCTTTTTACCCATGGAAAAAAAGGAGGAAGATTCGTCTGCAGACTACTCCACCCACCACCGAGCCCTACAAGGGAGAACTGGAGGTCTGCAAGCCAAGAAAATGACGCTGGACACAGTTCTGGAGCTTATACGTTGCAGATATAGTCCGTTGGCTGTGATCACACGCACTCGGCGGACACTTCGGCCTCCGGGTACCGTCATGCCAACGCCTTTGGCATGATCCCACAGCCCCCGGGCTCACCCTGCCGTGCAATACGACAAAAAGCCGCTAAAGCCCTGCACACAACTTGGTACAAGACTTCTGACCAGAGGTGGGTTAGGCTCTAGCCTCCCGTTTACAGCGAAGCCGGGGTCGAAGAGGAGTGTTGGTACACAGGAGGCACTTAACCGGTCTCCTGCGACCTCAGCCGCCAGACATCCCATTTCCGCCTCACGGGTCTCCGCACGCGGCAAACATGCAGGTAGGTCTAGCACCCAAACCAGCTAAAAGGAAAAAAAAAAAAGAAATCCAAAGAAGACAAATCCTGGCAGGGAACCTAAACGGAATCTCAGCAACCTACGAACTGAGCGGTTAATATAAATCAGTTAGTGGTGGAGGGTAACAAAACCACAAGACCGGGGTGTTAGTACATAACGTGGTAGCGATTAGGTAGAGAATACAACACGGGCAACTAGCCAGTGGAGAAAATAAATAAAAACGAAAAAGCGAGACACAAGACCAGCTCGGGAACGTGGGGCCGCGACTCCCCAACAGCTGGATGAACAGCCGTCCCTGCAAACACCAACAGCACCAAAATAAGAAAAAAAAACAAGCTGTGGCATGACATCAGATGTTGACCAGTCACAAGGTCAGCTCGGGCCGTGGGGGCGCCGCTCCCCAAATAACTGGAAAACCAGTTATCCCCGTGCGGGGAGTTTACCCATGGAATACATACACATGAATTCAAATTTAAGTACGAGTCATCTGATCGTGACAACTGTAGGAGTAATGACCTAAGGCATCAGGAACAGTTTTTTGAGTCCGAAAGAAGCTTGTTAAACCTTTATTTCAGGTATTGGAGATTGGCTGTCCTCGTCTAATTAATGTTTTGCAATTGGGGGAATTGTACATAAATACAATATATGATAACTTCTCAGTATTTTTATTTACGTTGCCTACTTGAGATAGTTCAGCAGAGTCAGCCGCGATAACCTGCTACATTTAAACCGTATGGCTGACAAAATCTGCGAAATTAGTGATCCCTCGACAGCAATTTACGCAATGATTTGTCTTCATCTCCTGGGTCAAATGCTATTATCGAGCAACAAAAACCACGGTATGAAGCTAAGGTAGATAAATTTTCTTCCAAAGTTGCCAGGTACCTCCGATCTCGTTGCTGCAAAACTGAAAACAAAGGTACCATCGTTCATTAACAGACGTCAGCTTTGGAAACCCCGGCGAAACAAAACGTCCCTGCAGGAAGCGTTTATATCATCAGTACTTCGGCGAGACGGTGGGAAATGTAAAACACCAAACTCATCCTTTTCGGATGTCATATATGGAAAAAAGGCGAACTGTAAACAGTTTTCCGGACCATGTTGTCTACCAGTATTAAATACTTAGTCAACCAAGAGCTGATATTTCTGTTTTCTCAATTTTCGTCCCAAAGCTCATGAATTTCAAAAAGCTGCAATTGCTTGATCAGATACGCATAAGAATGACGTGTGATTGCTAACAGTGTCCTTAAGTTATGATGGGCTGTCCCGGTGGTGCAATGGTCTAAGCGATGGCTTCTAATCTTTCGTCCAAAAGGGGTGCGTGTTCGAATTCCGATGAGGCATGGATGTTGTTTGTCTTATGGCGCTGGTTCTTTCCTTTCCCTGGAGCCAGTGTCCCTAAATTAGGGATGAGTGACTGCTTATAACTCATTGAGTTGCTCACGGTGGTCGTTAAACCTCCAATCAAAAGAAAAAAACAACAAAATTATGATCAATGTTTTCATGTACTTTCGCGATTGTATCAGCTTAACTTTCGTTTACAGCAGATTTCCATCGGTATACCAGATTGTTTGAGGATATTAAAAATTATCAACTTGTTGATACAGTAGCAAATCTCAATATCGTGGGCCACATCGTTCGGACTTCCGAAGTTCACCCAGCTCTACAGATGCGTCAAAATGTTTTTCATTTTATTGATATTTGTTGAGTATGATTTACTTCCATTCGGCAAATGGAGACTCAGCCAATCGATAGATGACTGATTAGAAACTTTTTTTCATGGAATCTGTGGTTCGTTTCACCTAGCTCCGAAAATATCTGCTGATTGGATGTATTGGGAATACTTTAGGTATTGAGATGCTCTTACCTTTAAAAATGGACATCCAGCTTTGTACATTCAAAATTACACTCAATTTCTATCTTCAAATTCTTTTTTAAACCCTGGTTCTGATCAAAGCTTATCATCAACTACTGATTAATCAATAAAAAGTCCACGAAACAGCTGTCAAAACGTCTTTTGAAATATAAGAATATGTATGTATATCATTAGGTCAAAAAATGTTTCGGGAAAACTTCCGAGGTTCATCAGTACCGTTTCTCAGACACAGTGCTGCTGTACAGCGTATCTGGATGATATGCTTTCGCTTTAAATACACTTGATGAATGTCTCGTTCGTGTGCGTACAATATTCGAAACCCTTTCTGTTTGGAAGGTTTTCCTTCGTTGTACAAATATTTTGAAGGAAACAAAAATAAAATAATACTTTTATTCTTGAGGGAGCTGACAACTCTTATCTTAATAAGGGATCTCATTCATGACAACACATACATGTATGCTTAAGAAATTTTCCTCGAGAATACACAAATTATAAATCATTTTGAGATCTACATTTGTACCTTTTTATTTTGCTGTTCCTTTAACGTACAGTTTTTATACCCATCGATATAAAGATGAAAATCAAACATAAAAACATTTTTCAAAGCCTCAGTGTACGTGTGTATGTACAGATCATTATACTAAATGCACTAACCTAGTAAAGGTTGCCCCAAATAAGACATTTAAAGATAAGGATGAAGTAACCAAAACATACTGATTATTTCCAGTGTCAATTATAGAACACTAGAAAATCAAAGTAAGGACGGTGTGAACTACTTCCAATCCATATACACCTGAATACATCATGACAACGCGAAAGTTCGAATATTTGGAAATGTAATGTTTTATTCGGGCACATTTCTCGGATTTTTATGTCAAAGGCTTTTTTTCTGTAATGTTTTGTAAAATATACCTTTATTAGGTGGTAAGCGGTTTTTTATTTGTAAGAAGAAGTATATAATTATAAAACATTTTGCATTTTCTAGTGTGGTGTGTAGCTCTGTGAATAGTATTTGAGTGAGCTGACGTTCACAACTGTACGAAAATTAGAAGCGATACAAATACAATCGATGAGGTTGTAGTATGTCTTTTAAAAAGATCAGACGCAATTTTGTTCACTGAGTTAGAAGAATCCTGATCTTCTGCTGCATGATAAGTACGGCATGTCTAACATTGCTCATTTAATGCAAGCAAAACGAAAGTCTACTTAGTCAATTTCTTCAGTCAATAGTCTTTCGGATGACAACCGTCTACACTAGAACTCGTAAGGGGCCGTCGGCAAATTGCGTTTTAAACAGTTATCTAGGAAACAGCAAGGATTGTCAAGCGGAGCATACAAATTCTGTCTTATTACATAGACAAGAAAGTATTTGCACTCTATTTTATTGCGATGACGTCTTTCGTCCTTGTAAATATCTCTCTTTTGTCATATTAACAAGTAGCCTCCTTTACAACCCGTGGTGAATCCTGAGAAGCTGCAAACTGCTTGTTAAGGTATACATAAGAAAGACGTGTAATTGCTAATACACATATGATACCCATAAAAAGGACATGGGTAATTAGATGGATCACCTATGCCTTTCATCACTGGCAATGTTTTTGTCACGTTCCTTGCTTACAGATACAAATGCATTGTGTTCCATCAAATGCTTGCCGCAGAATGAAGCCACTTCTTCCAAAGTACTGTGAAGCAGGAAAAGGAGCCGGAGCCCAAATGAGAAAACACGAAGTCATATATGCAAATGAGCCGATAGCAAGAGTTACCTCCCGAACTAATGAAGTTACAGAAATCTAATACTACTTGCTCTAAAGCTTAGAAGAAATTTTATCTCTAATACATTGTCTGTATGGACCATGGGCTAACACCAAAGAAGTTAAGGAATGACATTACCCTGAAAGCAGGTAAAACAGTGAGGCAACTGGTGAAAATGAAACTGCTTCTGAACTTATATTTTATAATGTAATACTAGCAGTTAGATAGAATATCTAAGCACATAGCATACAAAGAACTAGTTCAAACATCATAAACTATTTTAGCAATTTTCATAACATCCATTTTCCTGGTTTGTATATATACAATAATCTCTAAACTTTGTAAACTTATTCATCTGCAAACATTATGCTAATAATTATGGGCGCATGTCACTTAGAACTCCAGTGGATATAGTGACAAACAAAAAAAAACGTAAGTGTGTGCAAGTCAACAGTTCTTGTATATAGAATAGGGCACAGTAGTAGCGAAAATAAACCCATGTAGGAATGGTAAATATGACCCAATAATATGTAGGTAAAAAAATTGTGCTATAAAAACGGAATCTTGTTAATATGAGAAAAGATATGTGCATGTACGGGGATACGGAGGAAGATGTTATTGCGTTCCGATAAAATGTAGATGCTTTTCTGTAAACGAAGTAAGTCTTATTTTAATTTGTTTGTAGCCATCTGACAAACCCGAATGTGTTTCCAAGGTTGCTATTACGAACGCAAATCGTAGTCGGACTCCTTAGTGTTCCAAAAGCCGACGCCCATCAGCAAACAAAACTGCTGACTGACCTGCGATCCACGGCCGTGATTTCTTTGCACCTCCCGGCGCATTTGAAAATTCCTTGTGTTAGTACATTACCAAAAATATATTGCAGATTTGAGAGAAATCAGTTTATTTAAATTACATATTGTACCCCAAAGCAGTCTAATTCCGTTTTGGAAACATATGGATATATAGTAGACGAGGTTTCATTACTGTTCTCTGAGTAAGATCGGGAAAATAATCTATCTTGAAAGAGGGTTTAACAGAATAGCATTGTAGCACAGAATTTCCAATACATTAAAAGTAACTGATCCAGCTCAAAATAAAAATCATGTAAAAGGTTTTAGAAAGCCTTACAGTGTACAGCATTTAAAAAAATTGAAAACAAGGTTCATCATTAGATACATATATTCGGTAAATAATTTTTCAGCTACTTGCAGTTTTGGGTTCAGTACGCATATTTACTAATCGAAGATGGGTTTACAAATATGTTCGTTTGAAATGATTAAATTAGTCAATCGTTCTAGAGAAGACTATTTGCGGCATCTGTACCATGTGCATAAGGAAAGAAGAAATAGACGAACTCAAGTTGCCTAAAAGAAACTTCAAAGAAAACTATTCTTTTAAACAACATCATTGATTCGTATACCAAGGAAATGCTGATAAGGAGGTTATTAAATTTGAACATGCAATTTCTATATATTTCAAGATCGTAAACTGTGCCTGCAATTATACGAACAGTAGCGAACAAAAGTATTTGGCAAAACACTTTTTCGACCATAATTTTTTTTCTGCTGGACCAAATCGTGTCATTTTGGGATATGATATGTGTTATTCAGTTGTAAACATGACACATATGCACATGGAACGGAAACCTTAACAGAGATCAGGTATCGAGCTTAATCGCAAAGGTCATACAAATTTACCAACAAAGGAGGTGTGTATTACATTCATTTAATGCAACAATAACAGAAAACAAGTACGGGAAAACGACAAAACAATAACTAATACTTAGTGGGATAACCACGAGACTTAATAACAACTGCACAACGGGCCGGCATCGAGTCCACTAGCTTCTCGACGGTGACCTGCGGAATTCGCGCCCATTCTGCAGACAGCTGGTTAAATTTCTGGTCCCTATTCCGGCAGGTTTTCTTCGCACATCGTCTCTCCAGCTCCTCCCACATGTGCTCGATATGGTTGATGTCTGGAGATTGTCTTGTCTAGTCTAGAAGTGTGACCTTTTGCTGCTGGAAGGCTGCCTTCTCTACTCTGGAGGTGTGCTTCGGGTCGTTGTCTTGCTGCATGATCCATCCGGCTGGCATGTTCTGGTTTGCCCATGGGAAGACATCGTTGATGAGCATGATCCTGTAATTCTGGCCGGTCATTATTCCGTCAATCTTGATGATGGGGCACATTCCATTGCGAGAGAATGCGCCGTAAACCATGAGCGATACTCCTCCGTGCTTGACATTTGGCTGGATGAACTGGGGGTTGAATCTCTGGCCACACGGACGTCGTACGTATCAGATGCCATTACCTCCGAACAAGTTGAACTTGCTGTCGTCGGTGAAAAGCTCCTTACTCCAGTCTGCCGCTGTCCAGTGTCGATGACGGCGCGCGAACGCGTCTCTGGCTCGTCGATTCTTGGCTCCGATGAGTGGTTTCTTGGCGGGGAGTCTTCCATTCTATCCACCAGCAATGAGACGACGGGAAATGGTCATTTGGCTGACGTTCATGTCTTCGCTGTCGCGGAATTCGGTGGCGATGTCCACAGCAGTCAAGGTGGGATCAGCACGAAATCAACGGAGGATACGTCTATCCTAACGCAACGTAGTGGAACGAGGCCTACCACATCCCGGACTGTTCTCGACGGTCCCAGTCTTCTTATAATGTTGCAGGATAGCTGAAGTCGACTGGTGTCGGATCTTCAGGGCCCTCGCAATGTCGGTGACGCGCATTCCAGATTCCATCATGTTCACGGCCGCCTGGCAAGTTCCAACAGGGATATCCGCCTTTTTTACATATGTCGTAAAACCTAAGATTGATTTATTATCACACTACACATTCCAAAACCTAAAAAAGTCATAAGAAAAACATTAATACATGCAGCAAACAAATGGGTAATAATTGGCGATTCTTGAACATGGCCCATTTCGAACGGCAAATTCGCTCTGAGCGAAATACAAACTACGCGCCATGTAACCCACGACTCAACACATATCATATCCCAAAATGACCCGATTTGGTCCAGCAGATAAAAAAATATGGTCGAAAAAGTGTTTCGCCAAATACTTTTGTTCGCTACTGTACATCCACAGAAGCAAAGAAATTTCATGAATATATCAAATGAAACGTTTATAATCGTCTGCTAATTAGATGTGAGATAAAGGATATACCTTTTTATTTGTTGTTTCTGGAAAGTTTGTGAATGAATATTATTGAAACCTTGTAAATATCATATAATAAGGAAATACTTTTTAAAAATACCAAAGTTTAGAAAACTTGTCTCCTGTTATACCAACGAAAGAGGACTTTAAACCATATATTGTGCAACTACCATGTATTACTCTCATCTGCATATTTGTGTAAGTGAAAGATGTCTACGCGATTTTAAGATATATTAACACATGGTTTATCATAGTTGTTGAAGCATTTATGTGAACGGAATGTTAGACATCATAGAGTTATTGTAATGTGAATTTTGAAACAGAAGTCGACTTTAATTTGTAACGAAATACCATATTGAAAGCTGTAGTGTTTCAGGAAATCAAGGATACATTTCATTGAAGCCTCTGGTCAAAAACGTTGCTTTAATTTTAAAAATGCCATTAACTCTACATTTATTGCAATGGCTTTCGTGCAATAATTAAATGTCCACTTTTTGGGTGAGAGGTGTCCATGAATGCTGGTCATTGACTTAGTACCATCAGTGGACATATGAAAGCATTCGTTCAATGAACGTCCCCTTCTTTGACATACGATACAATCACGTTAAAATTACTTTTCCTTGTACTCCAACTGCTCTATGGATTGCAGAAGAATAAAAAAAAGGTTTGTCTTTAATTTCGTTATTATTTGTGCACTGGGCGAGAGGGAGATATACTGCGATTTCGCCCACACCAGTTCTCTCGTGAACTTGTAATGCGTAACATTTGCTTTTTTTGTACGCTCAAAAACATCATTATCAATCTCTGTCCTCATTTCAAGAATCTGCGGTTAAACAGCATCCTTTGAGATCAGCATCATTGCTATAATACTTCTAAATTGAGCGCCGAACGTAGTTTCAAACACATTTATTATGCATAGCTTTACACACCTTTTCATTCATGTTACCATCAGCTGCCGATGTTAAGTTTATCTTTCACCGTTTTAAATTTTTGAAACCTCCGTTGAGGAAAAATTCACAGGTTTTCATTAATGTTAACTATGATTTATTTGCAAATATTTTAGCAGCTCATTTGGATCTAATGTGTGTTTTAAAAAAAGGATCTCTCTGTCCCTTTGGAACATAGGATTTCCTGCAGAAGTTAAACAGTATGTCATACAACCATGTAGTATTTCCTCACTTTAATGTTTTTTTATATACCTGAACATAAGTTGCAGGATTAATGCGGTGCCCTTGAACCTCATCAATTTCTTTTCTAATACCTGGTACATGATCTATTTCCTCTCCTAACATCCTCTTTTTAAACAGTTGATTTTGTCTAACGTACCTAAAAAGAGAAAAGTTGAAAATAAATAAAGTATTATAAACGACTAATCTCAAACTGACCATTAACCAGATCGTATCACCTGACATATGAGCTACGAATTCCCTCTACACCGCTGTCGTTATTTATAGACTACACAGTCAGGAGGCGTTATCATCGAATCTTCGTAATATTTTGCATATTAGAACGTCATTTGTGGCGTTTGGTAGTGTGTCAAAAGGCGTGATAGAAAAAACTGGAATCTTTTGGAATAATGCAGCAGTGGATTGCCCGCTTGCTGCATTAGTGCTGCAATGATAAATGTCGAGTGCTGTGGCAAGAATTTTAATTCGCGCGTACAACTGTATGATCACCAATAATTTTTGTCTGCAATTAGAGTCCCACTTGAAGGTTTGAGGGACACTGATCTAACATAAGTTCTGTTTGAGAAACAGTAATCTCAAATACATTCTGCACAAGCAATATATCCTCTACATTGCAGTACACCAACTGCATCAGTGAAGAAAACTCGTATGTGAAATGGCTGGAAATTATTTATCTAAAAAAAATAATATCATTCGAAACTTCCACGTTCGACCCGGTCGTCCCGCATATAGTTTTTTAAAGCAACGATAGATGGCGCGATGGTACAGCTTATGCCTGTTTGCGATCTTAGGACGTGCCTATCCGTTTAGTACAATTCAGGTGTCGGAAGAAGCACGCTTCCGGGAATGATAAGTTCTCTTCCCGTACACTTGGTACGTGGTTCTTTCATGCTCAGATTCCTATTGATAGAGTGAAGATTGTGACGTTTGTTTCGCTAAAAGATTGTCTTACAATGAGGTGACTGAAGAAACCTCACATGGCAATGTTACCACATCCACTGGGACAGTTTGCGACTGGTATTCGTATTGCAGACAACTAGTCTCAGAGTTTATGGTAGCCTCACAATGTGAGGAAGGAAGGCGTGGTATTGATGAAATCATCGTGGAAGTGGACGAAGAGAAAGCGGGCAAACTGAAGTAAACTGCGTTCGTCTCGTCGAAAGCACCTGGATTCTTAGTATCTTTGAATGACATAACAAACGATTCAGGGTGGAGGTCTGGCCTGATAACAACATATCTACAGATACATTGCTACACCTCATCCTGAAACACCTGCAGCCAAGATCGGAACCTGACAAGCTGTGGCTACGACCATTTCACTGCGAACCACTCCATCAACTTATTGATCCATGACAGAGAAGCATACGCAAATAGTGTAGATCAATTGGCTCTCCCTTAAAATATGAATTTACACAGAGCAACCAAAAAGTGTACTTGGCAGACCACATCCTAAAGTATTTATTCTAACGGAATTGCCGTCTTTCCTTCGAACATTGCTTTGAAGTCTTGATTCGTGCGATCAGACAGTTCTTCCCTGGCATATAAAACTTTTCTTGGTTTTATTCTGCTATCTCGACAGTTTCGTATTCATGAGGAAAGGCAATTCTTTCGTCAAAATAAATATTTCACATATATACCACAATCAACATTCAAAAAGGTATTTTTAAGGGCTACCGTTAATCCATATAACTGACTTCCTTTGGTACTTTCACAACGTAACGAAACGCTTAACTATGCAGCGATAACCTGTCGCCATCTATCTTCCATGTGAAAAACCATTTTCCCGTCCGAACGCCGAAGGTTTACCAATCATTTTTCCAATCAGAGTAACCTAACTCATGTTGGCTTATTTATATCAAACCATTTTTGTGCCAAAGAATTTTGAATATAACATATTTGGAACAGAAAAAAACTTGAAAATCTCAATGAAATATGCTCAAGTCAGATATGCTGAAGGTATTAAGCGGAAGTCTTACCAGTACAGTGTACGTCTTACCGAAAAAAATGGAAGATTTACATATACACTGCATTGCAGAATATTTGTTGAGGAAATGTAGCAAAAGAAGACAATGTATTTATGTATAAGATGATGCATCAATCTTTCTCCAGAAAATTAGATAAAAAAATTGCATATCGTTATAACGTTAGGTAAGTTCGAAGTTATGAAAAACAAAATACCGGTAATAATAATTATTTGTGTTTCTTCATACTGTGTAGCCACATTATTTTCCTTAAAGTTCCATTTTACCTACAATAAGAGATGTCCATTACAACTTGAAAAGAATTTTAAAATTTCGAATTCAAATGTTGCAAGGTGTATGAGATTGAAGAAACAAATGTTTAGTCAGAATTAAGAACACTTCCTTATCTGTCATAAATATGCTGTTTTTCTTGCGTCTAATTGCTTTGAGTTTCATTTAAATATAAAAAGTTATATAAAACTAATTAACTTTGAAAAAGAAGGCAGTGATCACAAAAGAACACCAGCAGAAAAGAAAACTTCTTCTGAACGATTTTAAGAAACTTTTTATAAAAGTGGCCTGTAAATAACGGAGGGAATTAAGCAAAAAATTGAATTTTTACGTTTCTTGAATCGACTATAAAGAGTGCTATTTTGTTTACAACAACAACACATTTATATTCCCGAAAAATGTATGTTCCACTGACCTCAAAATTCGCTTGATCACACTTTCGGAAAAGAAATTATATAACGATATATTGTATAAAGATTGAAAGCTTCTAGCTGTTATATGCGAAAATGATGACTGTAGTAATTAAATCTGTCGGTCAGGGTAAAAACAGAGATATGAGAATATACGTAAAAACATTTGGGGTACCGTTCTTTGATGAGATATCTAATACATATAGAACTAATAAATATGATTATGTACCTAAAAATTTATATTCTAACAGAGATATCTACGGATAGGTTGATAAAAATGCATGATATGTTTTTTCGAGTAGCTAAAAATTTCGACGAAAGTGTGAGGATCTCTCTCTCTCTCTCTCTCTCTCTCTCTCTCTCTCTCTCTCTCTGCAATAAAACCACTTATAATACAAGAATTTTTAAACTACTGATCCTATAAATGCCTTTTGCAATATTAACGTTTTCCAGGAATTCGAAATTCAAATTTCCAAAACGGGATATTTTAAAATAAAACGTTCAGTCGGTAGCCAAACATGAAAATATGAAATCCAAAATATAGCTGATTTTCTTTAAATCCTTATTCAGAAGAATTTTGGGTAATATCTGTTCTAACCCTATGTGTTTCGAATCCAGTTTTTCTTTCTCGAATTCATAAGTTCAACTACTTTTGGCTCTTAATTTTACATACGGAAGGAGGATTTGTCATTGACAAAAGTTTAGCTTTTGCCTTCCTCCGGTGGGCTTTCGAATTAAAACTAACCGCATACGGTAATAGATCGCGCCGAGCCAGAAAAGCTGTAGAAAGAAAAAAAAATTCAGCATTTCATTAACTATATTCGTCGCGCTTTTACTCCAGTTGCTACAGAGAACACATAATATTAGCACCACTTTCTTATCGGACGACGTTAAAATATGTAAAGAGACAGGATGTATTTCTAACACAGGTTGTGCTAAGTCTCAGCGTTTCAGAACTTTGGGGAACTTTTTGTCTCCCTTTCCTGATTCGGGAAATCATATTTTGGCATAAAACATCAGTGAGAACTTCCTTTTTTTTTCAATCCCGCAAATTAAATTACGGTATTTAAAGAAAATCCTAAGTATCCCGTCAGTCATTTAGAAAAGTTTATTTCCTCAAAATTGTCATAAAATATTTCAGCTTAATTAGTAGTTCAAGTTCAAGTTTCGATGATTTCGTACTTTAAGGAACACTAGCATATATGCTAAGGACGTCACACTAGCAAAAAGAAAAAAACAAACAAATTGAAAATGCATACTATTGGATTTCGAGTGGAACTTTCGCAAGCTCGACGATTTGATACCAGAATTTACGTTCTGATGCTGACTTGAATACCGCTTTTACACCCTCACCATTAGAAGTCTGAACATTTTCAGACCACTCGTTTCTACTGTACATGTGACTGCGTTCACATTTTCCATTAAAATATGTAACGAGGCAGCATGACTTCAACTCTCCAATACTAAAAATTTTCAGTTTTAGTCTAAGAATCCAGGGCATTTACAAATTATACCTAAATCTCAACAGAAAATCTGTATATTGTTTTCTATTTTGTTTCATTCCCGAACACTGAATTCGCGCATTTTTTACTGATTCTGTCCGAACGAATAAATGACGTCGAAGAAAAAATACGAAAAATATGATTATTTTTGTGGGGAAATATAAAAATATGATACTCATATAAAGGATAATTTCTCAATATAAGTATTTCGAGCAATTTAATATATACAAACACTGAGAGTAATAAATGATAAAGCCTATCTTCAGAGGCATGCCTTTGTTAAGGAATACGTTTCAAACCATAGGAAGAAATAAACACTTAAAAACTAGTACTAATAACATAAATCTAATACTGTAATTAATATCGTCGAAGGAAAGAGCTACATTTTTTTATACGAAAAAAATAAAAAAAAATATGGAAAACCTTTGAGATGCAGTAATTAGCTTTCTTTGAAATTTGGATTGAATGTAACAGCTATAAAACAGAATATGGCAGGACATATTTTGGATTATTATTCCAGCGGAAGTGTCGAGTGATGTTCGCACAACGGTTTAATTTTTTTAATCCACATAACTGTAAGAATAACTATCTGAGAAAGCAAGAATATTTTTCTTTTTTTTTCTTTAGATGAGTAATATAATATCCGTGAAGAATTATCCGTCTACATTAAGAATAATTATCCTAAAATGTTTAACATAATGGAAAAACCAAAGTTATGACTTTTGAGACAGGAACTGTTAGTAGTGAATGTAATATAAGTCAAATGGCATAGTGTTTGACCAGGTGAATGAGGTTCAGTAATTAGGAAGCATGTTTGACACAGAGAACAAATTGAATGGTGAAATTAGTAGGCGAGTGAATTCTTAATTTAAAGTAATAGCTGTTTTGGGAGTTTTTCAAAGTAATCATGGGTAATCAAGAGAGTTCTGAATGGCTGGGTATGAAAGTGTAATTATTCTTACTCTGATGTACCGTAGTGAAACACCAAAGCAGGAACATTTAAAAAATTATATTTATCCGATTTTAAAAATGCCCAGTCATATTGCGTGCCTTAAAACCTCTGTCATTACTCTTTCTCCAGTAATTAAAATTTTTATTGCAAGACTGGTTTAATTACAAATGCTTGAAATCCAAATGTATCATATAATATATATATATAATAAAAGTTTTCAGTAAAACACTTGGAAAGAAATTTATTAATATAAAATCTTGAATAGGTTAAGATGTTCATCACTCAATGCATATTGTGTAACGTTAATGAAAAAATTATTTAAGCTTTGAATTTTAAAAATAATCGAAACAAAGCGGAATAATAAATTCTCGAAGGCAGCAGACAGAAAAAAAAGGATGGGAAAAGCTCTCCTTTTCTAAGATTCTCAACTAGGAAGCCAAGTCTCTAATGGGGATAATCAGGCCCAGAAATTAACTGGGGTTTCCTAAAACCCGAATGGAGAAACAGGATTTTACGAGAAAGAAATTCATGGCACCCGAGTTCTAACTGAGCTATAGTCAACTGCTGATGGACATTAATTAGCTTTTACGTCCAGTTAAAATTTATCGGCAGAAAAAAGGGGCATTCGTGTGGGCGACACTGACACACCAAATGGAGAAATATAATCGAATCATCTCCTGCCATTCATCACTCACGGAAATACAGGTGAGACAAGACACTTCACTGTAAATTACACAGGTATCTTGAAAGGAAACGTACTGTATCTTAATGTTTGGAAAACGACACCTCTAAAAAAAAGTATTATTTTTTTAATTACTGCAGAAAAGCAGAACATAGCGAACAATTTCTTAGGTCAGTCAATTCTTATAAGATTTACAATTTTTGAAAAAATTCACTTACAACTGATAAGATGTAGCGAATCCTTAAAACAGCACTTCTGAGGTTATGGGGAAGCAATAAAAACATCCCTTTTGAAGTTATGGGAAGCCCTTAAAACATCCCTTCTGAGGTTATGGGAATGCCGGTATAAATCATACAAATCTTTCAGTGAAATAAAACTACCTGAAATGCGGCGTCACGCATAAAACAATTTCTCCAATTATCTTCCAGATGTTTTTAATTAGTTAATTTAATTTCAGATCTTCTACCATGTGTATTACCTAAACATTTCTCTCTTTCCAATGCATCATTTTCTTGGATGTAAGTAAACCCAAATTATTCGATGAAAGCATCTGTGCATTCGAGCTAGGAGAAAGAAGGTGAAGAATTTGTTGACGGGACAACGGCCCGATAAACAGAGGGATTCAGTCCACCATACGTGTAATGTCGGCTGTGATGATAGCAGAAAACTCAGAAACTTTGCTTGAGAGAGAGAGAGCAGCGTCATAGTACATCTTTCGGCATTGACCGGAAAGGTATCAGGAAGAGCTGATCCTCCGGAGGTGTCCAAAGAAAGCTAACGGGACCGTTGACGCAACTTTTTCTGTTTGGCAAATTTTTGAGGAAACAGACATCTTAGAAGAAATAGTAGCAGTCGACAATCCATCTGCTGATGAGGAACTGCCCCAACTTCGGTGGGAGGGAGATTAGTTTGCATAGGGGAATCATCAGTTCGAGAGTTGACTCCTTCCAAAGGAACAAAACAGGGCAATACGCATCAAAGGTAGGGTGTTCCAGGGGAAGGGAGACCGGTGGAGCCACATTGGGGTTTCCGTTCCCAAACGTAACATTGGTGACTCCCCAATGGGAAGTACAGAAAGAACGCTTGGCACATCAGGGTCGGAAAGTTCCGTCGTGGAAATGTGAGTATCTGAGACAGTGACCAAAGGCACGGAGAAGAATGCAGTACTTTTATCTTAAACAACGGTGAAAAAAAGCTGAGGTCTTTCATATGTCCATGTGGAAGCACAGAAGACAGTGGAGCAACATCAGTAGATGTACTTGCGGAAACATCAGACGGCAAGAAGGAGCCAGCTGCCCCAGTAGGATCATTTCTAGTTTTACATATTCGGAGCGATAACGAAGTAATAGTTTGGCAGTAATGGAGTTACGTTGCGAGGTATACCGATTTGATCGCAGCCAGGCAGTTGGAGCCCGGAGGGGAAGTGACAGTATTTCAGAAACAGCAGCACTTCTTAGCTGATCCTGTAATGCTGCGTCAAATATGTACCAGGACTGGATTAAACATGAACAGTCATCGCCAACAAAGGCTATTATTTGTCAGTCATTCCCAGTTGATCCTAGAAGTAAGCGTCGGATGTCATGATTGGTAGCTGAGCTACGACGTGCAAGAGCTTCCCAGAGTTACAGCTCACGTGCAAGAGTTACCCAAGAGTTATCAAGCTCACCCACCAGTACAACACCAGTGAGATTGACTTATTTTCACATCCACCACGCGCTGTATGTTTTTAAGCCTGGGGTTTCACAGCCGAAGACCAACGAGGGTGCCCATTATGACCTCCAGTCACCGCAAACATTGCCTCGCATTTTCCAAGGAACATTGCAAATGGATATAACGCAAATGGAGAAAAGTCATGGGGAGTGACAAGTCCCATTTCCTGTTGCACTATGCTGATGGTCGAGTTACCACCGACGTAAGCAATTGCCGTTCACCGATGCGCAGATTACGCAACGTCTTAGTTGTGTTGTGCCAGATATGAGTTACCGGACAAGTGGTATAATTCCTAAATAGCGGTAAGTTTCATTGTGTCTCACAGTTTTGGGTCCTCCTTGCCTTTCATGCCTCATTTACTTTCATTGCTTTATGGGTTTGTGTGCTCTCAGTTTGGCAACCGTTCATATCTCGGACGCCTCATGTGGGCTTAGAAGATACATCGATGAGAAGTTGCAGTCTGCTTTTGTTGCCGTATCTCCGTGGTGTTCCTGGTGCCTTGTTTCAACCGATAACGCCCGTTCAAACAACGCTTACAACATTAGGGTCACTGCTGGCGTACCGGTATAATTATTTGCTTCACACAAGAGCAGTGTACTGTTTAAATGAAACTAATTAATTAATTAATTAAATGAAAATTTGGGAGCGATTCCTAATTGATTGGAGGAATCGCTCTCATATTTTCGGGTAATCTGAGAAAAAACATATAGCAAATTCCCAGAACGAAAAGTATTTTCTAAGCAAGATGAGGTTCTTCAGTTTAGTGCAATGAAGCTATAGGAATATTTTCTTAATTGTTGATGAGGAAATAGTTTTATAAGTAAACACGGCGAATCACAAATGTAGAGGAGAACCTTATAAGTAAGGCAACCAACTTTGTGCAAATAAAATCTAGACATTATGAATTTTAAATCCAAAAATTATGCAAATTGTGAATTTTGCGTTTAAATACATATAAATTAGGTAGAAAACCCCTGCTGCACTTGGTAGAGTTATTTTTATTATGTTTATTTGTTTATGTGAGAAAAAGGGAAAATTTGAAAAAATATTTTTGAAAATGCCTTTAATTAATGCCTAGGATTTAATGTGTACAGTATTAAAACAACATGTCTGTGTCAGAAAATCAAATATTACAGGATTAGCTCACCATTTATTCAGAATCTGAATCCCGAGCAGCAATATGTTCAAGTTCTGATTCCAACTTTTCAGCTGCTCCGCTAAATGTCACTCTAAGATGGGCCTCCAGGTTGGCTTCGGTAAATTCGGATCTATCCGCATATAGTATTTTTTGTGGAAGGAGAAGCTTCTTTCAACGTCAGCAGTGTTTCCTACGACGGAAGCACCTTCAGTGCTGCGTCACTTAACAGGGGACAGTCCCTGCTCATCTTTCTCCAGAAGGACACCGAATCTACCTATTTCGTCGACTTGTCCACCAACGTCGCAGCATAGAGTGAGAACTCTGGGTCTGGTATAGCTTCTAGCGAAAATCGTTGAAGTTCAGGGTGCAGAGACAGTACCACATCTTCTGGACAACATGTGCGAGGATCAAAAATTGAGCACTAGTGCGCCTGCCGTCTAGGTAGGCCTACAGCTTGGAACAAGGGAGGCCACTTCGTTGCAAGAGATTCCGGGTCGAGGCTAGCAGCAACCAAATCTACGAGGAATGGGTTCTTTGAGTTTCCAACTTCTTGATTGCAAGGTCCAAATCGACTGCAACCAATGCAACTTGCTGCGTTTGCTCAATCAATGTGGGACTGCAGAGCAGCGCCTTCAGTTCCTCTACGGCCAGGCTGTCGTCGTCCAGATCTTCTACCCACCGTACTTCTACCTCAAAGTTCTCGGAACGCTAATTGGCAGCTCGAAGCCAGGTCCCCCAATGGGTAATTACTTGAGAGGGCGGAAGTATTGGGTATTTCCTGGCAGCGCGTAGACAGTCTTGTAGGTCTTGCCGTCTAGCTGGAGCCTTAGACAAAGCAAACTTGACGCATGCGATGTGGTGATCAAGGATTTTGTGCAAAGATCATATTTCTTCACAGACTAGGTGCAGAACGTGTGCCCAACACGTGCTGTTCATAAGTCTGCTTCAAACGCCTTTCAACCAGTTTGCAGCAGCACACGTGTAGGCGGCATTGTCCGTGGAATACACCACTATATTTATTCTATTGACCCCTGCGGTCTCCAAAGCAGTGAGGGTGACGTCTACGACAGTATCTGCGTTGCACTTGTCCACAAGAGTTGTCTACGAAGACCACTCTTAGCCTTGAGTGGTTCCCCAGTGGAGTCAGCAACACGCTTATTAATTTCCGAGTAAAAGAATTTCTACGTTTCGTCAACTATTTTTCGATTCAAATTCAAGTCTAGTTCTTGGAAACTGTAGAAGACTAGATTTGGCTGTAACTTTGTCTTTTCCCATTTTTGGCGGCTTCGTAAACTTTTTAAACTAAAGTTTAACACACCGCCGGAAAACATTTGCTTATGTGCTGTCTTCAGACGGCTGACTGGCGCTGCTGCGATAGGGAGACAACTCAGAGGAATATGAACTTTGGCACATGAACTGCGTCATTTCAGTAGATTCCCAGCTCACACTCTTGCAACCGATCCAATGCAACCTAAAACGCCACTCAGCTATGCCCTCCTCCCAACTACCGCAGCGGACAAATCCATTTCGCAGCGTCGCGTCGCCGGTCGCGTTGCCATCAGAGCGCACCTCAATTTTATCAAATAAAAACCTTTGAACGCCATATATTGCTTGGTAGAATGCAGCTTATGCATTTTGGAGCGGGAAATGCATGTATGCAAATTGATGGAAAATTTATGCATTTTATGCATATTGATGGAAAAATATGCATTTTGTGCATTTCGTGCAAAATGGGAACCCAGGTTTAAACACTTTCTCAGCATAGTTTGTATAAGCATCGTATTTAATATAGCAACCCACGGTCTCCGGTGTTGAAAAGCATTTTATGCATTTGGGTTGTTGCTCAAGTTAATACAAAAGGAGTAGAAAAAGAAGGGTCATATTTTCAAATGTTTAACTTTTGCTCGCAATTCTATAATATCTCTATTTGCAGATGTTCCCATAATATTCGTAAAATTATGAGGAACTTTATATTACTAAAAATTCGTTGACAATGAATCTTTAGGTGCTGTGTAAAGAAGGTTAATCTTCAGGAATTTGGAAATATGTTTTTTTATATTTTGAACAGTTTCTCTGCATTAGAGTAGAGATAACTGTTTATTTTGTACTGCACGTCAGACCTAGTTTCGCAGTACGAATGGTATTTACCGATGGTGACACAAAAACCAGGTTTTATGGTACAAACATATACAAAAAACTTCAGTAGTTACATATTTCAGTGAATTGTTGCAAGCACTTCAGATACAAACTTTTTCAGTAATAAATTATATACTGATGGAAAAAAATCCCAACACCACGAAAAAATAGTTGTAGAGGAATGAAATGGCTGCAATACATTTGAATAGGTAACATATTTAATCGATTAAGGTTTCAAGATCACAGCTTATTGTAAGCGCGAGAAAAGCCATTTTAAATGTGAAATGCTGGTACATTAATAACCGGTGTAACCACCAGAATGTTGAATGCAAGCACGCAAACGTTCATGCATTGTGTCGTAGAGGTGCTAGATGTCAGTTTGTGGGATGGAGTTCCATGCCTGTTGCACTTGGTCGGTCAATACAGGGACGGTTAACGCTGGTTGGGGGTGACGCTGGAGTTGTCGTCCAATAATGTCCCATACGTGCTCGCTTGGTGAAAGATCTAGTGATCTAGCATGCCACGGCAACATGTCGAGAATCTGTAGAGCATGTTGGGTTACAACAGCGGTATGTGGGCGAGCGTTATCCTGTTGGAAAACACCCCCTGGAATGCTGTTCATGAAGGGCAGCACAACAGGTTAAATCACCAGACCGACGTACAACTGTGCCATCAGGGTGCGTGGGATAACCACGAAAGTGCTCCTGCTGTCATAGGAAATTGCTCCCCAGACCATAACTCCAGGTGTAGGTCCAGTGTGTCTTGGCCGCCGACGGGTTGGTTGCAGGCGTTCACTTGGCCTCCTCCTAACCAACACATGGCCATCACTGGCACCCAGGCAGAACCGGCTTTCATCAGAAAACACAACAGATCTCCACTCCGTCCTCCAATGAGCTCTAGCTTGACACCACTGACGTCGCAAACGGCAGTGGTTTGAAGTAAGTGGAATGCACGCTACAGGGCGTCTGGCTCGGAGCTGTCCTTCAAGTAACCGATTTGTAATAGTTCGTTGTGTCACTCTGGTGGCAACTGCAGCTCGAATTGCTGCCGCAGATGCAGTACGATGCGCCGCAGCCATACGCCGTACACGGCGGTCTTTCCTCTCAGTAGTGCCACGTGGCCGGCCGGAACCTGGTCTTCTTCAGGCAGTACCTTCCCTTGACCACCGCTGCCAACAATCATGCACAGTGGCTACATTTCTTCCAAGTCGTTCTGCAATATTGCTGAAAGAAAATCCACCTTCTCGTAGCCCTATTACACGACCTCGTTCAAACTTCGTGAGCTGTTGATAATGGCTTCTTCGTCTTCTTAAAGGCATTCTTGACTAACATCAACACCCTACGTCGAATTTCAACGATAACTAACGCTCCCGAACGTTACAGCGCGTATTTACAGCAAACCTGCTTTGCATGTTCCGAGGGGCGCTACCAGCGCCACACGTATGCGCCGAGCGTGAAATTTGCATAGGCATCATCTTACAGATGTACTCTCACCGCCTACCAACTGTCGTTTATCTAACACAACCCCTTCTTGGTGTTGGGATTTTTTCCGTCAGTGTATAACCATCAGTTTTTGGTGTTTTACCTAAAGATGCAATTCATCAAAATCTAGAACTTTTTTTAAATTTCGGGAGTTCTTTGTTATGGAAAATGGGGCGTAGATAATTGAATGTCCTGATAAAAATATTTGAATTTTGTGCGAATGGATATTTCAAGGAAAGAGTTTGAGATTGATTAAGTCATTTGTAGAAAATTACGTTCTCTAACTCAAGCAACTGCCATGGTAAAATAGAAATGATGAGCATAAACTTGAAATAACATAAAATATCTCGATTCTACAAAGTTTTGTAAGAAAATGTCGGTTCAAATATTTTTTGCACCAAAGTTCAGCTTGTCAAAATTTCGGCGAGAGTAAGTACGTATTATGCTTTGTCAGATGTATTATTAGAATTTCATTAACCTTTAGTTCTTCCTTTCGGAAATAATTTTTAGTCAAATTCAAGGAATGTGTTTTTAGTTTTTGTCAAAAAGTGCTTGCTAATCAAATTAAAATAAAGTTTTTAGTAAATAATACAAAAAAATAATAATATGTATTGATTTTTTCGGATGATTCATCAATTGTGTTAGGTGGACTCTGATTAAAGAAGCTTTCTCTTAGGCTCTGGAAGCATTCATTGTAACGAGCGGTTTAAAGCTAAATCAAAGTTGATTTGCATAGGCTGGCTCCTTGTTTTAATCATTTTGACATTTGCCATCGTTTTCGTATCCTACAACCTATTAGCACAAGGAAACGGATGAATTACTTCATCGCATTAAACCCGACGCCACACGTTTTCTGTAAATTTAATAAGACAGATCTCAGTTTGTATGCCGCCGCTAGAAAAACGCGATTGTGGTTCCTGGGTTATTGTTACAAATAGAATTTGCTGATGGGAACCTTAGGTGTCCCAGAGTCTACGGTCGTCAGGATAGAAATATATCGGCCCACCGAGTGACCTACGCTGGGAGATATCGCGGCATCAATCAGTGGATTTACTATTTATCATGTTTTGATGAAAAAAAGTTCCTCAAGTGAAAGCTACAAAATACATTAGGATGCTTGCCAATAGTGGATCGCAATCGGCAAATATAGGTAAACATATGAAACACTTTGATCGTAGATGCATTGTCGGCGCAAGACAGGTTGATCAATTTATCGCCCAAGTGATATGAACACTAGAGTTCCTGATGGGAACCGTATTGAGTGTGTACCGCGTGTATACCATAGACGGACGTATCAGCGCGTAGAGAATAAAAAATGTCCGACCGGACGCCATTAGCGACTGGGTCAACGTAGATTATCCAGGCTCGTACAGACACATCGCTTTGGAAAGGCTATGCAAATCATATCCAGCTCCAATATCGGTAGCCCAAACAGCGTCACCGAGAAAAACGTACGTTGCACGGCATATTCCCTGGGCAAAAGTTGTCGACGCCCTACTCGTGTGCTACTCTTCATTGCTCCTCATAGGGTATTATTACTTGCAAGCTGCCGATAATATCAAAACTGGGTCTCTGCAGAGTGGCACCGCATCGTGTGGTCAGATAAATCCCGTTGCACCTAAACAGAGCTGGGGGAGGAAGAGGGTCTGTCGTCGTCCCCATGAGGACATGACTCCGTCGGATCAGGTTTGCTCTGTTCAATGTGGTGTTGGCTCTGACAGTTTGGTGAGCCATCTCATGGGAAACATCAGGATCCCTAATGTATCTAGAGAGGGTTTTAACCTCTACAAGCTACAAGCATACGCTGTTGATTACCTACACGTTTTCATGCCTTCTCGCGTCCAGCAGCTCATAATCTGTTTCAGAAGTCAATGCGCTGCCCCACCAGACCGCAAAGACTTAAGCATTGCTTGAGGAACATTCATATGAGTCTGGAACAATCCCGTTATTCTCAAGGTACCCAGGTTAAAATCCCGTGAAATCTCTGTGGGACGCCTTGGAGCTGAATGCTGGACAGATATCTCCCGAGGAGTTGTGGATAATTCTGCAATTGTCGTGGCTGGCAACACCTTCGAAAACCTCCGGAATCTGATGAACTCGATGACCCGGCGTGTACAAGATGTTATTCACAGTTCAGGAGGACCAATGCGCTATTAGGTATCAGTAATGTGTTGTCCATTGAGTGCATAGAATGTTTATTACAGTGCAGTTAAAAATCTGATTATTTCCTATTTAAGAATATTTATGGGCCACGACAAACTGTGTGAGCTTGCCCTATAAAGTGTGGACAGAGAAGAAATGGAAAAAGCCAAATTTGAGGGCATCATAGACGAGTTTGTAGCAATGAAGGCAAGATAAATAGCATTGTAATTTTTATGTACATGACGGAAAAAATAAAATGTTTTGAATAATGAAGATATTTTTATCTTTCTCCAGAGTCAAAATCGTGCTTAACAAAGAAGTAGAAAAGAAAACGTGGAGTTGGAATGATATGCATGTAGGTGGGAGGGGGGGGGGGTAAGGGGTAAACGCAAATTCCGCGATTGCCCTAAGCGCTGTTTATACGCTAGATATGCCACTGGGTAAGCGGACGTATCCAGATTTCGTCTGCGACCGTCCTATCGCTCGTAACGCAGGCGTAAAGGTATGGGTGATATTGCACATGATAGCAGATCACTTCTTGTCCGCAACACGGGCACACTGACAGCTGTAAAGCGCGTGAGCGAGGTTCTGCTGCCCATTTTGGTACCGTTTCTGATTTGCATACAACACCCCATTTTCCAGCGAGATAACGCCCGTGTATACACCGATCGGTACTCCAGACAATGCTTGCAACATGTTCAAACACTGATATAACCAGCATGATCGCCCAATTTATTACCATTCGAAAACCTGTGCGACCACATTGAACGTGGTCTGCAATCGAACTTTTCTGCGCACGATTTCGATTAATTGTGGGAGCAAGTTAACCGTGCTTGGTGTTCCATTCATCAGGACGATATCCGCCCACTTTGTGACTCATTGTCACGCCATTTTGCTGCCTTCGTGGCGTTGCAACCACTTAATAAGGCGTACCAATTTTGCTGCGTTATATCGTCTCATAAACATTGCACGAGACTGAACGTAACATCAAGCTAAACCTATAAGTATTCCTTTTTGCATGCTTAATTTCACTCCTCTATCCTCACTCTTTCTGGGTGGGGCAATTTCAATGTCTAGCAGTGCGTATTGTCTTATTACAAAGTATGAATACAGGTGTAATCTATAACATCTGAATAATGTTAAAGTAAGTAAAACCCCTTAAAGCCTAGTTAAAGGTGGTTTTGAATGAGAAAATATGGGTAAAAATAAAGAAATCTATTTGAATAGTATATATTAATTTTTATTTACAAAGAAAAATGCGCAAATTGTTTCTTCGTGTATAGGGTTTAAATACTTAATGATCAGCAACGTATTAATTCATTTTAGGTATTCTAAACTCGTGAAAGAATTATGCATCGATATTTTGAACGAAGTTGCATGATGGGAAACATTTGAAAGCTTTGAATAATATACAAGTTCAAAAATGTTGCAATAACAAAGCATAAAATTTGATTACAATTTTTCATGAACTTTTGAATTTACCAAAAGTTGTCAAAACTTACGAGATCAAATGCTCATGACAAAAATAGTTTTAAAGCTATCAAGCAGCGAATTAGAATTATCTTTATTCCTAAAAGAAACGATTGTCTTAAGGGCACTATAACCGTAATTTCGGTCATTACCAACGAAATAAACAGGGTTTGGTTTCTTTAACTAATAAAAGAAAAGTTAGCAGGAAATCGTTTAATATATTTTTTTATAACTTAAAGCCTGGTGAAACAGAAGTACTGATATCTTCTCGATATCAGTTCCTATGACAGCGTTAAAAATCTTGAGGTGCCTCGATCATATCCCATATTCAACCTTATTTAACGTTATACATAAATCTACATGCCGCACCGTAAAAACGAATCGAAGAAAATATCATTCGACTTTCTCGTTTGATATAACTTTACCACAGTTCATATTTGTGGGAAAAATTGCGGAATGAATTTGTCTTCGATATTCTTCTGCTACGAAGCACGTTTTATGTATCGTCAGGTAACTATTTGTAATGCGTAATAGTTAATTGCCTGCAGTCAACAACTACTCAAAACTAACAGATCTTCATCGTAAATAGTGAATGGTTAGCTGGATCTACTATACATATTAAATCCTCGATTGCTGGGACACTTATTCAGGACATGAGGCATTAACTTTATTTCAAATCCATGTGCTCAAAATAAATTCAGAAAGGGAAGTGCAATGTTGGCAATTAAAAATTGCTAACCATGAGGTGACTTATCACTGTGCAGTTGCTCAAAAATGGGAAGAAACTAAATCGGATGGAATGACACAAGAATGAGGATTAACCTGAATGGTGTTTCGTTCTCAACGAACGAAAGTTCATCGTGAAGGGAGAATGGCACCTAACTTCATATTTTTCTGTGTGGTATTACCGCTTTTATTACCGCCATGCAAGCTCTTGAGCGTGAGAGAGACATTCAGCGATATGATTAGGTGCTAAAATTACTGGACTGTCCCTGCCATTGAAATATGCATTATTTTACAGGCAGAGATACAGAAATAGTCCTATCTCTTGAGATAAATTGAAAGCTTGAGCACCCCACGCATGTCGCGGATTCTCATTATCCAATTGCACGAATGTTCTTTTAGTTAAAGGCAAAAGCACTGCAGTAAAAAATATTCAATATAGACACTAAAGATATCATTTAGGAACGTTGTATATTTCGATAGGTTCCAATAATTCTTGACCAAGTATTAGACAAGTAGGAAGCATTTATTTTTTAATTCTATCAGCTCAGAATAAGTATGAGGGAAACGATAATTTTATTTACTTATTTATTTATTTGTGTTTTGCAAGAATATGTTTTCTGACAAACAGGTGAGCTGAGAGGCGTTTTTCGTTTTGTTTCTTCAGCATCCATCGGCCGCTCTGATAGAGTTTTACAGCAAACTACTTGTTTGAAATATGTTCTGGCAGCTGTGTAGGTCTTCGCATATTCTAAAATATTTCAGCAGTGTTTCCGCTTTGTCCTCAAAAAAAAAATCCTCAGCCAAGTTTCTTCCAATTCGTAAACGATGAATCAAATTGGGCGAAATGTAATTTTTGTCACAAACATTTCTCTTTTGAAGGCATTAGTAAAGTGGCGTACTGTGACAATTCGTTTGATGTTAACTTTGTGTTTAAACTTCGATACAGTCGTTATGTTTAAACAGCAGCTTTATTTTTACAATTTTAAACTTCCCCATTTTGTTCATTCTAATCATTCTTGAGCTCAAAAATTTTCCAATCATCTGTTTGAAATGTCGTGCTTTCGATTGAATGTGTCACTTATTTTTTTCTGTGTGTGCTTTGTATGTTACAAGGTTTTAAAACTGACTGTATTTTTATTTAAATCTGACGTATTTTTTCGTATTTTTCTGTAGAAACGCAGATTCATTAGAATTGGAAGCCACATGAACCAAAAATATTCATTTTAATTAGATTATCGAAGAAGCCAATACGTAACAAGTCACTCACTTCTAAATGACAAAAATGATTTGCATGTCAAACACTTACAGAGGCTCGAATGAGAAATCAAGCAATGAAGTAAACTTTATATCATAGTTTAGCATATGAGAAACCCATCAAGAGGTTTCGTTTATGCCACTCAATTTCAGTTGCCGTAAACCAAACATTTCCTTTCTCTACCAGTTGCAATGAAAGACATAATTTACTCCCTTCCTCCCCAGTCACACGTTTCCTTCTCATACACTGATCAGAATGCTTGACTCTCACAAAACTCAAAACTCATTTGAATATGCGAAACGCGTTTTTTTTAAACGATTTTTTTTTCAGTAGCAAACAAAACACATTTCAAATGAGTCATGTGTGCTATTGTAGCACTTAGTGAATTCAAATGCTTTATTCAACTTTGTTTGCAGTATATTAGCTACAAGCCTTTTCCATTAACTACTACTTTCTCGTCGAACGCGGGTTTTTAAATGTGTCAGTTATTAAAACCAAGTACACTTTTATTTCAATCTAAGAAAACAAGAGCTTTACTGTTACTCTAAAACGTCCGTTTACCAGATGCAATTTATACCGCAAGAGCATTGCCTTTTTATCTTTACCTAAGAAAACTTTGCAGGAAATAATAACTGCGCAGGCAAACTTTGGAAACAGCGTGAATGAATAAATAAACCATAGTTTCGGCATGAATTTTAATATATGTAAAACTGCAGAGAAATCTTAAGGATATGTACAAAATACACAAAATACACCCAAATAATTGCGCACAGAGGTTAGGTTACGGTCGCTATTTTCGCGAAATGCGATGAGTTAATCCAAAATGCGAGAGAGAAACTAGTGTCTGTAGCAAAATGGTGCCATCCATTTAAATATCAATCCATTAGCATATTCTGCTCTGACTTTTCTTTTTCTCTGAAAACTAAAGTTTCCTAAATTCAGGCAGTGTTTCGCGCTCTGCTAATGTTATTTCTTTTATCCCAAACGTATGTTCTTACGGCATCTGTTTACTCAATCATCTCTAACAGCATACATTGTAGAGCATCCGATGAACGGTGTGGGTAAAATTATAGAGGCTACGAGGTTTATAGATCCTTTCCCCAATTAAAAATTCAAGTTTAAACGAGTATCAACAGTGACGTCTACAGTATTCTCCCAAACCCATCAACAGTAATTTTACTCTGATATCCAAAGCGTTGTTAATGTGAACAATGCAGTTGATGTTAACGATTTTTCGACTAACAGAATGGGCTAACTTTCTACAGCATTGCACTAAAAATTCTTTCTCCATTTTAGCATTTGTGGTAACACCTGGAACTCTGATGAGGAAAACAATAAATTCACAAAATTCCTAAATGTTGTACCCCAAGCATTCGCCTGTCAACGGAAAGCTTTGTCAAATCAAGTTACAATAGGCGATCAATAACCCGTTTGGAGAAGAAAATTAAAATACGAGGAACAGAAAAATGTTTGAAATCATAAATTCTGGATTACAATTCAAGCACATGTACCTGGGATTATCATTTCGTTGATCCAATGCTCACATATTATGACACGCAAAGATATTGAGTCATAATCTTTGTCTCGAGTTCAGTGACTGCGGAAGACGAAGTTCCACAGTAATGATAAATCAAAGACACCCTCACTTCATACATCATCTCTTGTGAAGATTTCAGTAGTCCGACTGATCGTGATTTTCCTGTAAGTTACATATGTCCCACTCAGGTGAAACTAATTTGGTTTCAACAGTTCTGTAAAACAACAATAATATTTCTTCAATTGTTCACTAAAAGAAGATTATTTTTCAGGTACCTTTAAAGACGTTGATGTATATAGCATTATGGAATGAAATGTCTAATAGTGCAGACAGGTTATGGAAAAAATCAAAAGGATACCATGCTTTTGAGAATCGAGATTCTACTTTCCATAAAATTAAAAATGAAGGAAACATTTATGTTACAATTGAATGAGATTCAAGAGATTATATGGAGAACATGCAACCTTCTTATGTCCAAATTATCTGTTACTGAAAGGTTTTTGGTAAGCGTGTTTCGGAGATTGTACGATGTAAAGAAAAGGCATTGAGAAAAAATATATATTACTTAAAAATTAGGAGTTCGTTAATCCTATTCCTTGTTTAGATTCAGAAATATTTGACGAAATTAATTCGAAGTGAAAGAACAAAAAATTATATTTTTAATGGTTGCCTGAAAAACATGCAGAAATGCTATTATCTTACCTTCCTCGCCCCTTCCCCATCTAGTTTCCTGTGCCGTATTTTACTCTTTGCTTGTATGGATTTTCGTACTTTTGACATACACTCAGGTTTTACTTTTAGTGTCACCTATTGTGGGGATGCCGTATCCTCCAAATTTAGTCGAGTAATTTATTAAAGACTCTACATAATTTCTGAACAAATTTCGTGTATAACACCAGCAACCTCTCCCAATGTTAGTTAACTAACAGTAACTCAAAATCCTTCTGAAACTCGAAAACTGTATGAACGCAGAAACCGACACGTCAATGATTATTAGCTCACATACTAGAGTATAAAATATTGAAATGGCCATTCATTATTATATAAAAAAATCTACCGCATAATAAGCAATTCAGCGGGATTGAGAGCCCCAGAAATGTTCTAGAAAAAGGCGAGAAAGAATAGAAGTCATTGGTTGTTCCTGATGAGAATAGAAAGAATTATTATTAAAAGCATAAATTAAATTATGAATTGGGAAAAATATATTTCTTGTTGATCCCAGTCGCATGAATACAGGAAGATCTGTTACTCTCTCGGGAAAAACTGGAGCTTCTTCTACACACCAAAGTAATTTATCGAATGGAGAACGCTACTTCTTGGTATTTCCTTTGATATCTATTCACACTGTTTTGGAGGACACAGTTATCCATAAATTGCATGAATATATATGTACAGGCGTTTATAAAGGCAATGGCATGTTATTGTAAATTGCACTCAGCATTAAAGGATATTTAATGTAATGCGTACTACAAGAATTTTACCCTTAAGACACCGCACAAACGGCTATGGCCCTTAACAGTGAGAAATAGCCGAAGCTTGAATATTGCATGTTATAGGTCTCCTTCACTTCTCATTCTGATTTTTCCTGGATGGCATTCTGGACTAGCGTCGGGCTGCAGTTTCATGATTCCCCAATTAGCTGGAATGGGACGTTACAAGACTAGCGTCTGGTGACAGGTTTAAGATCATATGCCGGCTGCCAAATGTTTAAATATGGCTGGAGCTAGAGATTCCCACTAATTAGCGTGGTCCACTCAAATACGTGTCGAATGTAGTGCGAAGCATCATTAGGGTGCAGAACAACACATGACATGACTCGGAGGTTTGTAGAAATTAATGTTTTTTTTTTTTTTTTTTTTTGATTGGAGGTTTAACGACCACCGCGAGCAACTCAATGGGCTATAAGCAGTCGCCCGTCCCTAATTTAGGGTCACTGGTTCCAGGGAAGGGAGAGAGCCAGTGCCGTAAGACAAACACAACATCCATGCCTCACCGGGATTCGAACCCGGACCCCTTACGGACGAATGATCAGAGGCCGACGCCTTAGACCACTGCGCCACCGGGGCGGCAAATTAATGTTTCCTTTCGCATTTTAAAAAACTCAGAACACACTGTAATGAATGAACATTTTTATTTAGAATACGGAAGTTTTTCTTCGAAACTCATTCAGTTTCGTTGATTAAGGAAAAGATTAAAAAAAGAGTTTAATAAAGCATTTCTGAAACGTTTATACAGAAATACGTAAATCTTCCACTGCGCTACATGAACTTTTGAAGAACTGTTCATTTAGTGCTTTCAGAAGCTGAGCTAAATGTGTAGTTTAGCGTCCTAAATTATTTGGCTGATAATTTCGAGAAACTATAGACAGAATTTAAAGTTTGTAAATTGTTATGAAATAATGAAAAAAATTCAGCTTTACAGCGATTTTAAACATTTTTACCAGTAAAATTTACCTGCAAGTAAGGTAATGTTAATACACGTTATGGCGAAAATATCCCAAAGCTCCAACACAATGACGTCCGAGGCTCCGGCAAAGCGATTAACTTCGAGTCGTTCTGCAGGAGCCACTTTGTGATTTTATGGATCTGTCGAAACAAAGATCTATATGATTATTTATTTATTTATTGTTATCGACTGAGAAACTGAGTTATAACGCTCTTTGTGAAATCAGTAATGGTAGATTTAAAACTCTTCCAGGGCAAAGCATTTCCGCCCATAAAATGGCCGCCTCACCATTAGCCGAAGATCGTTTCGACAGCGTGGCGGTGCTGGGATCATTTTAGCGTGTGTTTACGTCTCCGTACTTGCAGGTACGTTTTACGGTAAAAATCTTTAAAATGTCTTCAAAAGCTGAAGTTTGATTTTCATTTTATGTCAACTGACATACTTTAAATTATGATTACCATTTTTTTTCGAAATTTTCATCCAAATAAAGAATCTAGGAATCTAAACTACACATTTACCGAAGCTGAATTCAACTGGGTTTTGAGAATGGCGGTTTAGCGGGTACACTTTATGAAAATAATTTTAATATGAAAACATGACTTGAAAGATCAGTTTTTCCTCGGAATGATACTTCTTTTCATGCTTAAACAGATTGCTCCTTGTGTAGAAGGTATCCTTACAAGTATTCCAGGTGCTTGCAGAAGCCATCTCCCGGGTATACAAGAAAACACTGCTGATGCTCTGATCACACAGCCGTATTTAAGAGAATCACGCCAGTTGTTGAAAATCTGGGCCCGCGCGTGTGGCCCAGTGGTCTGCGTTCGTGACTGCCATGGATATAACCTCAGGTACGATCCTGGGCAAGTACAAACGTTCGTATCACTAAATACCCGCCGTACGTCGGATGGGCACGTTAAGCTGCCGGACCCCGGGTACTGGCCCCCGGTAATAAATAAGGGCGTCTTCCTCTCCCTTTCTACCTCGCTTCCGTGTCACTTTCTTATCGGGCACTCTAGCCCAAATTTCATAGCTTCCTATTTCTAAGGGTTCTTTAAGACCTGGGGTCAGACGCTTCCTTCCTCTACATATGATCTGATTTGATCTGGTGAAAAACTGTAGCACCACCCATATTTGAGACGCTGACGCCAATTGCTTGTATCAGGTATATGATCCCAAACCTGTCGCCAGACGATAGTATTGAAACGTCACGATCCCAGCGACTTAAAGATGTTCGGGGAATCCTGTAATTTCCGCCAGACACAAGCGGCTTTTTAGTACTCGCGCTCTTTGCCCTTATTTTCAGACGGAGTGCAGTAAATCTGCTCCAGTTAGTGATGACCATCATTAACAATCGTTTCAGTGAAAACGTAATTACAATACAAACGAACTGCTAGTGCTTACTTACTCTAAAAACAATGGATGACAACAAAATGGCGCAAGCGAAGTAACCATACTGGCCAGATGAAGAAGTTACTTCAGTTCTTAAATATATACATCAAACTTTTCAAATATTAAACTTAAGTATTTCTTAAATCGCATGATCAACTGATGTTCCAGCAAATATACAGAACAAAATTCAATTTCTTGCTTGTACTAAACATGTCTATTAAAATTATTTTGGCTTAAGCTAGGACGACAGTAAATCTTACATACTGCATTATCATTTCAGTATGTAAGATTGTAAGTATATTGCATGCATTTGCATCAAATTACGTGAACTGACAACCTTTAGATTTTTAGATGGACACAAAACCATTCGCTGTGTTAATAAAGCTGTATTTAGGCCATTTCAAGCATAGAAATAATAATTGCAATTTAAGAAATGGGTTTAACGTCCTGAAGTAAAATTTCACCGAGAGTTAAACTGTGATAATCTTAAAATAACCTTTAGCCAGTGTTTATAATATCCACCACATCTATCGGTGATTAAATGCCGTATTTTGAGCAGGCAGTAAAAAAATGTTTCATAGAGAGTAATAAAAATTTTGAAATGCACACATAGTTGTGTTTGCAGATATTTTGTGATCGTGCTCCAATTTTGAAAGGCGTCAGATCACGGAATGCTAAATGCAGATATATTATTTCAGCTCTCATTAAATGTGGAAAGGCAGAATTAACAGAATTCGCCACCCGTTGAAATACGCAGTAAAATATTTTTTTTTTTAGTCTTTTATATTGAATCTGATATAAAACCGTTGCCATATTTAAAATTTCTATCAACTAGTAAAAAATCTAGAGAGAATCATTTTCTCTGACATAAATCCTTTTGGTATGAGCATTGATGGCTTTAATATTGCTAGGATTATGTTCTCACTTCAATAGCCACATAGGTTGATAATTATTTACGTTCCTCGGATTTTAAATTTATGCTGTTCATGTGTTTCCTTTGAAAAGTTACGCAAGTGGATTTTATATTATCAGGACTAATTTCACATGCTAATATCAATCAATAAAAGCAGTTCTTAATGTAAGTAGTAGAAAATATTCTTGCTGATCATAATCACAAAGAACAAATACGTTGAATCTAAAAAAAAATCTGTCTGAGCATGATCAACACTTAGTCTCACACTTCAATTAAAAACTTTACTTACAGACTAAAACCTAAGTACAAGGATTAAAATGGCAAGATCGTTAATGGTAGTAACGACCACTTCATCAGGCTTAAACACCCGAACGTGAGCCAACACTAATGTCAATATAAAAATATAATATACAACGTCCCTCCCCCTTACACCATACATGTTGTCAGAGAATGTCGTAAAGAAACAATAACTTGCTCAGTAAATACACCAATTAGCAGAGTCCAATTATTCATCGTATGGTTGAAGGCGGTAGCAGGTTCACAAGGCGTTTCCTTACTGCAGGTAAACTGTAGAGGAGTTCGTCGTTGCAACACAGCGGTCCGAAGTAGGTAGGTAGTCCATAATGCTTCAAGTAGGAAAGGAGTTTTTCGATTATTCGTGGCGCCCATAATGCGAGCGTTATCCCAGTATGGGTAGAATCCACTAAATTTCACTTTTCTGGGCAAAGCAGGGGCTGACTTGGATGATCTAATATAGTACTCATGTTCAGCCACCCTCGTAGATAAGTTCATAAAGGTAGAGCCCAGATACAGCTTTTTAGGAGTAGTATGACCCGTTGACTTTATAGGAACACTTTATACCCTATAGCGGATAGCCAGCGGAGTGGTTCTCGGTCGTGACGAATCATGCTATAAAAATTAGTCGTCCTATTCCCGAAATCCACAGACGATTTTCTATAATACTTCTTCGTGTTTAGTGACGAGTCACAAAACACGACCTGTTGCCAATCAGGTCCTAATCTCTGTGTTGGAGAACCCATTGCAGCCTGAGGCGTCAGTGGTTGAGGGTCAAATAAATGCACAGAAATGGGCTGCTGGCAACCAATGACGATGACGTTGAAATGTGCTGGGCGAAAAAGCCCGACATGTGACAATGCTTCGCTTACACCGTGGATGTCGTTGTGTCATCGGTCAATGCTAAACGGTACGATTGTCTATTATCCAGGGCAGTCGTGAGAATTTGCAGTCCATTTCAGTATCTCTGTGTACTCGGTCCTCATCTTGCAACGCTCCTAGCCATTACTTCCCCACCAGAATTTACTTTGTCCAAATACTATCTCGGTAATATGTCTCTCTCTGGGTTAGAACCCACGACTAGAACGTAATGTGCAGTAGACAGATATTCAAATAAATTTACAATGACAAATAAACAAAACATACACAAATTACACTTCTAAATATTTTTATATAATTCAACAGTTTTAGTGCAACCACAAGTCAGTTACTTCAGAACGCATATTACTAAACTTAATTCAAATTCTAACATACTCCAGATTTCCATCCCTTTTGCTTCTTCAATTTTTATCACGCCAGACAGGCAATACAATACTAATAACATTAGGTATTTAAACCCCATTAATCATTATCCTGTCATTTCTTTAGACAACATTCAAAATCAATCAAATCACATGAGCACTCTAAAGCACAAGAGTGACAATCAACTCTGGGTATGTAAACACTATTAATTTTAAACTCCTAATAGTACAACATGCATCAATGAACACCACATGGGAATAAACCAATTTCAAATAACTTTCAATTATCTTACAACCCTACTTTAAACTCTGCCAACAATTAGCCAGCGGAGTGGTTCTCGAAAAAAAAATAAATAAAAAGACGTGATGAAAACTTTCACTGCTTCAGACACCGAGGAACAATGAGGCAGAAACTCCAAGTTCTCACAGCATGGAAGGACGTAAAGTTTTTGCTAGCTCAAGAAAAGACACTCTTGCATTCTCAAGAGAAAACTTGAAAGAGATAACATTCATCTCCAAAGAGGTTCAGCCATGGAGATTCTCTTCCGGCTGATTTCCGACCATCCCGCTTCACCACTTGAAACCAATGAGAGTTCTCGCGTGGTTTTCCACGATGAAATCACTCTGCCCTTGTGTGCCACACGCAGAGCAAATGTGCAAACGATTCCACAGAAAAAAACGAGCAAGCGAGAGATAAAGATCACCAATATATACCGCCAAGGGACCCTGAGCTCCAATCAAGCCACTCCACTACGAGGGGCGTCAGCTCCGGTACATTTATGCATATAAGTATTTTCCACACATCAAGTCCTTAATCATAACTCACAACGTAATAAATTCCAACATTATATAAATAAAATATACAACAATTTACTTTACAAATAACACATACTAAACAATTTATACAATCATTATTTGTGACCTCAGCACGTGAGCGACTACAAGTATTCTAAATAAAGTATTTAGAATTTCCCCCTGTATATAAAAAACTTTCTCAAACTATAACCACTATTAATTCAACTTTACATTGAGGTTATTTTTATCGTAGCGACTCAAGGCCATGACTCCGGAATTAATTTCACCAAGACGTCACATGATGTCCATTGACAACACGTTCGTGTCACTGTACTGGCATTTCGTATCTTACGAGAGCCAATTGGGTGGCACAAAAATCCGGATTTGCTCATTCCAACAATCTCTCTTCTCCTAAAGTTCGTCAGATATCCAACACTCAACCTTCTTCGTCAAAACCGCAAAATAATACACAGAAAACCAATTCGACTCTGTGTCAGCTTTTCTCTGAATACAACATCTCGTTTGATCTGGCTCTTTATACCCAATACCGGAGAGTTCAGAGGGCGGTGCCTGGAACCTGATGTTCGCTTTCGCTGATATTTTAATCATTTGCTGGTCCTAACCTGTACTTTTACACTTTAAAACCATTACATTATTACACATAATTTAAAAACCCTTACATTATCACACATATTTTAAAACCATTACATTATTTACACTTAAAAACCGCGATCGGTTGCATATCCAGCAAGTTTTGAACTAATACCAGCAGTTTTAAATGATGTTGCAATTTTTACACTCAGAAATGCTATTTAATATGCGCACATCGGTTACACCTGCAACCATTACCACTAAAATAAAATATTACCATAGAATATTTAACTCCATTTACTTTTGTTCCTAGCTCAAATCGCCAATTCTTCCACAGTTATATGTTAAAATTAACAGGCATTTTGAAAGTGAAGCTCAGTGATACGTTTTAATGTTTACATATGCAGCACCCTTTCCGTGCTTTCTACATCCAGCACACTTTAAAGCCGTGATCAGTTTAATATTTGAAATATTTTTATGAATTGTTAACATTTGAAGTTTCTGTAACATTTAATTATACAAATACAGTTTATCGCATTCAGCCAGTAGCAAGTTTCCATTTTTAAGAATACTGTGCCGCTGCTCACAGGTGTGGATTATATTGCATATAATTTTGTTGACGGAATTTAGAGCAGAGTAACATACAAGATAAAGATGCAAGTAGTTTAAGATTTTCCATTAGGCAACCATTCGTTAAATACTTGAATACAACGTTTCTGTGTTCAATTCGCTTTTTACTATTATGTACCGATGAATACCTTCATCTGGAGTCTTCGCAAATTGCACTTTTAAGAAAGCAATAAAAGCACTCAGAAAGCACAGCAATAAAGCACTATAATCAAAGTACTCAAAAACGTTATAGTGACGCTCAGTAATCGATTGACTACATTCCTGGAATTGTTAACAACCTGAAAAGTAGCTGCGGCAACAAACAATTAGATTTTGGTATACGCACAAGAAACATACTTTTGTGGATCAAAAACGACGGGTACCCAATCCAGGAGGACAAGAATTATGGTGTATACCTCATTCCGTTAAAATCCTTGGATACCTCTTCTAACGAACACTATTATTTTGGCTACACGATGGGGTCAATTTAAACTGGACTCTAGGAACACCAATATTGTTTGAAGACAAGTTTTCAATCAACTGCGCTTTAGAGGGTATCAAGTAAAGGCACTAACTACCCGATTTGGAATGAAATGAAGATTCTGACTACCCCACAAACAAAATTGCAAACGTTATTTTCCTATAGCTTGTTTATACATTACTTCAATGATATAGCTTTTAATGACGATACCCCAGTTAAGAAACCCAAATCATGGAAACAACTTTTGTAAATACTATAATTATATTTTATATGTTACTATTATCTTTACTGTAATCTTGTAGTTAGTATTCCTTTGCTGTTGTGTACACTGTAAGCGTTGTTATCTTTAAAATGTTTTTCACGACCATTTTTAAATTCGCAATGGGGGAAACGAAAAAAAGGACGAGGAGCGTAGAGGGGGAAACGTGATTAACAAGTAACAGGCAGAAACAGGGGAAGGAAGAGTGGACTTCTCCCGCACCTGTGTTCTGCGCATGAATCTACGTCCTCAGGACTACAACATTGACAGTATATATGTCGATGTTATTTGTATACTCATTGGTAGCGCTCCCATTTGATGATGGCCTTGTTGTAAGCCGAGAGATCTCATGGTTTTTACATGTAAATACGTTTTTAACCTATGATTTGAATAAATTTAATTTTTTATCTGAGTTCATCGATACTACACATCGCACAGATACGACCTATTTCAATTACCGTATATACTCGTGTATATGTAGACTTTTTTAAATGAAATATTTAGGTCGCAATTAGGTGGTCGAAATATACACAGAAATTATTTCTGATAGGTTGAAAAAATTTTTGATGCCTTATGGATATGCGCATCAAAATGTTTTCGCCATCAGTTCATTTGCAGTTGTATATCTAGTCATTTTCCGGGTGTTACTGGTACAGAAGAAAGTTATTGCTAAGAATTTCCTTGATTTTATATGTACGAGTTTTTTATTCACTAATAGAAAAACTCATTTCTCAAGGATGTCTCAAAGTCCGTTTTAGATCTGTCGATATGGCCTTGACTGCCCTGCTGGTAAATCACCCAGAGCAAACAGGTGAACGCGTCAGCCAGTAGTTTAGTTCCACCGTGCCGTTACATACGACGTGCTAAATTCTCGACGGGATAAAGAGGGAAGTGAACAGACTGTTGAAAAAGGAGACCGCTGCCCCTGCTTAGCGACGGCGAAGAGGAGAGAAGTGACAATCTACAGAACAGCGGTAACTTGATCACTGCATCACGAAAACGAAAGTGTTTAAACTTGGCCGATCGCTCAGAATAACATTGCCACTGATAGTAAAAAAGTGCATTAGTTTAACAACCTCCTTACGTTTGTTATTAAATTGAGTGTGCCACGGCTGTAAAAATCAAACAAACAGTAACCTTTTCTGAAGACTAAGAGCGAGCAAAAAGGTTTGCATCTTTACTGAATGTGGCGATGTTTGGTTTTGTCACTAAAGCCGATTGTTTGTCACAAACACGGTGGAGAGGAGGTTGAAACTCGGGAGTAGATAAACCACCTCTCTGTCAATCAGACACTCTTCCAGCTCAGCAGTTGACCGACAGCTGCTACGCTGCGCAGGGTAGTGGGAGAAAATTTTTATAGAACAAAATTTCTTCAATTTTTTAAATAGTCGCGTGCAAATTTTCGTGTCCGCAATACATCATAATAAAGATTCATTTTAAAGTTTGAAGATATCCATTGAAAACTTCAACAGTTACACATTTATTTTTTACGGCATGCATATTCTTTATGGGATAAAAAAACTATCAGGTTGACATCAAGGCCTTTTTACGCTTTCCAATTATGTTTCAGGAAGTGTTCTTATTTTATTTTTTTTATTTTTAAATAACGATGTGCCTTACGATGTTTGGTAAATGCGTCATAATTCGTTTGCTGCGGGAGCAAATGCTTTACTCTCCATGAATGAAGTAACCTCGGGAGTAGATAAACCACCTCTCTGTCAATCAGACACTCTTCCAGCTCAGCAGTTGACCGACAGCTGCTACGCTCCACAGGGTAGTGGGAGAAATTTTTATAGAACAAAATTTCTTCAATTTTTTAAATAGTTGCGTGCAAATTTTCGTGTCCACAATACATCATAATAAAGATTCGTTTTAAAGTTTGAAGATATCCATTGAAAACTTCAACAGTTACACATTTATTTTTTACGGCATGCATATTCTTTATGGGATAAAAAAACTATCAGGTTGACATCAAGGCCTTTTTACGCTTTCCAACTATGTTTCAGGAAGTGTTTTTATTTTATTTTTTTTATTTTTAAATAACGATGTGCCTTACGATGTTTGGTAAATGCGTCATAATTCGTTTGCTGCGGGAGCAAATGCTTTACTCTCCATGAATGAAGTAACCGCAGAAAACTCGCTCGCAAAAAGTGGGAGAAAGGGGACTATGTGCAAAAGTGGATTCATATATTGTCAAAGTATGTAATCTGCCCCTGAAAACTCTCTAGCCAGGGTGGTGAGCTCTATCATATTCCCAGAATTGTCCCTCAATTCCACCCATATTTTGCGGGAAACTGACGCAAGCAACATTGCGAGAGCTAGCTACAACAATGAATAGTAGGTTCACATTTCCGCATTTCGGCGCATCCTCGGAAAATATATATTTGTTTTATACAGAGGATGATCAGGATGAAGATGGGCGAGGTAGTGAACTTATGGACTTCGTCATTTCGTCAGATCTGACGATCCGGAACGATTGCGACAGTGTCCCCACGTTCCAAGGTGCTACTGGGACGTCGTGAATCGACCTCACCGTGACGTGGACATCGATCCTCACCTTCCTCCAGAACTGGCAGGTTGTGGACGATGTGGGTTGCAGCGACCACCTTGTTATATACTTGACGATTGGGATTCAGAGAGCTGGGAAAAAGCCCAAGTCGAGGTTCAACACCCGAAACCTCAGATGGTCGGACCTCCAGGGCCGACTATCAGATCTGCTAAGAGGCAGAAGTGCAGCAGATCTCGATGATGTAGAAGATCTGAATGAATATCTCGGTAATCTTACCAAAGAGATAGTAGCGACTTGTGAGGGTTGCAGGAAAGCGGGGGGTAGGGAAAGACCCCTGCTTCCCTGGTGGTCGGAAAATCTGAGCCTTCTGCGAGGGAAGGCCAGACGCAGCAGACGAAGAATGCAACGAGAGAGACTTGACCCGGACAGGAGGGAACGCCTGAAATGGGAGTACAATATCTCCAACGCTACACGCGGAAGAGCAATGATAGCATCGAAGAGAGAATACTGGAGACAGTTATCCGAGACCACCCCTATCGGGCATCCCTATGGGATACTGTAAAAAGTGGCAAAGGGCTCCCTCATCGGCCCACTGTTACTGGCCTCCATCAGAACAGAGAGTGTATAACGAAGTAAATTTCTCCGTCATTTTTGGTCTACGCCGGGATTCGAACCCGAGTCCGCTTATTCCGGAACAAGTTGCTCTACCAATTAAGCTACGCGGACATTGATTCTAATTGCTATCTGCCTTTATGTCGTGTGCGTCCTTCTGGCAGGTACGTCACATCTCCTGGTACGTTACAAGTGGCACAAACACCGCCACTCTGCAAGACACAGTGGAGGTGTTCTTAAACCACAACTTCCTTGCTGATGAGGAGTCGGGGGACACCCCAGAACAAAGATCTACCAGATAATGCTGCAGAGATCTACCAGACACGGACTACGACCCGCCGTTCACGGAGGCATAGGTAGGTGCCGCAATCAACAGCCTGAACAAAGGCAAGTCACCATGCATAGACAGGTTGGACCTCTCGGTCATCAGAGAGGTTTTCTAGCCAACCCGGAGTATTGCGTAGCCTTGTTGAATAAATGCCTAGAACGAGGATGTTTCCCATCAATTTGGAAGACTGCGCTGCTCGTCCTTTTCAGCGAGAAAAATAAGAACCGAGCAGACTCCGCAGCCTATAGGCCGATTTGCCTGTCAACAGCATGGAGTAAGGTGCTGGAAAAGGTCCTTGTGACCCGAGCAACCTATTACCTAGTCAGCCTAGATAAGGTCTCCAGCCGCCAATTCGGTTTCACACCGGAGAGGTATACCAGCCAAGCGCTGGTCAGCCTTACTAAGCAGGTAAAGCTAAATCGAGAACAGGTAAAGCACACCTGCCTCGTGTCAGACACAGCACTCGCGCTTCTCCTGGAAGACGGGGTGCATCTGCAGGCCTACGCAGATGACCTCATACTTGTGGTGTCCGCATCTGGTAGGCACGTGATTGAGCGGAAGGTACACACCGCTCTTTCACAGCTCCATAACTGGAGCAAGGAGTGTAAGTTCCGCGTCGCTCCCGAAAAGACTACACTTTTGCTATTTGCCAAGAAGGGGAACTGGTCACTCCCCCGAAATACTATTAAAGCGGTGAGCGACGGGAATACTATTAAAGCGGTGAGGGAAATGTGGTACCTAGGAATCATCCCAGATACCAGGCTGTAGGGGATCCATCACCTCCGTTTCTTGAAGTAGAGATGTACCAGCATCCTTAAAAAGATCAATGGGATGAGGCTGACCGGGCCAGTTTAAAAGGTATTTAATTAACGTGGGGTAGAGCGCATGCTAACATATGCGTGTTCCGTCTGGTGGTCGGACACGGTTAGAATACGAAATGGTATAAATCAAATTCAGCGCAGAGCGCTACTGGGCATCACGAGGTGTTTCAGCACGAACTCCACAGCAGCGCTGCAAGTGCTGGCTGGATGCGAACCGGCGGATTTGGTAGTAGCGAAGGAAGCGGCAATGCAGACTCTCTGCTATGGGGACAACGTATCTATCCTCGGACACCAGTACCGGTCGTCCGAGGTGGAACTACTGAGAATGGACTGGGCTTGCCAAACAGCCAATGAGCTATGTCTAACCTGGGACAAAGCTCTCCGCACAGGACAGGTGAAGGAACTGTTCACGGACGATTCTAAGATAGGTGGTAGTGTTGGCGCGGGGTTCTGTGTATTCTCGGATGGCAACGAGGCACACGCGGAACAAGTGAAATTATCGCCCCACTCCTCTGTCTTTCAAGCAGTGTTGTTGGCATTCAGGGAGGCGCTGCGATGGGGACTCTCCATTAATAGCGAAGGGGCTTGTAGCATACAATCTGATAGCCAAGCGGCCCTGAAAGCGCTTGATCAGTTCTGGAGTAAGAGTCCCCTTGTAAGAGAGATAAAATCACTACTAAAGACTGCTGGAAGTATGGTGGTTACCTTCCACTGGACCCGAAGACATGTCGGTACAGTTGGAAATGAACGGGCAGACCAGCTAGCAAAGGAAGCTGCTGGAAAAAAGGAATATATTTTCAGATGCGAACACCGGTGCAAAGCGTACGGACACAACTGAAAAAATCCACATTAGTGGAGTGGCAACAGAGATGTGATGAAGGAGATACCGGCAGGAGAACAAGTCGTATTTTCCGCCGAGTCACGATCAGGCGCATTGAGAGTAATGGGTTCCTCAACCAGGTACTAACCGGTCATGGTGTCTCGCTGGAGTACTTCCGCAGATTCGCGGTACGGGAACGGGTGTGCAGCTGTGAGGCCCAGACTGCAGATGTCGCACAAATGATTCTCGAATGTCCTTCTCTGTCAGGTAAGAGAACAACTTTGGTGCCAGAATTGGCAAAGACGAAGGACCTCTCAATCCTGCTCGCGTACCCGACAGTGCGACAGGGGATCATCGAGTTGGTCAAGCACCTCATTGAGATGCAGACGGTCTACCTAATTGAGTGGTGAAAGCAGAAGATAGAAGAAAGAAGATACAAGAGGGATGGAGACGGAGAAGATGAACTGATGACTCTAGCCCAGAGTCATCACCGCAGAACTGGTCCTAGTCAGGCGGCAGTGTTAGTATGAGTGTAAATAATTTCAATGTCATTTCGGTGTGAGAGGACTCATTGAACAAAGGATTTATTTCCCTCGAAAAGATGAATTCCTCAGTGTATATATGTGCATGCACCTATTTTGTTTTAATAAAGGGCTGTCGCCCCAAACAGTTCTCGCTAGCAATTGATTCTCCCAGACAGATGTAGATATATTTTCTAGCTCCTGCCCAAATGGCACGTACACACGGGTCTCGACGGAGAGGTGAGAAGTACCGGCCCACGGACGCAGCAAAAAGCTGCGTGTCTACTGACCGATCCTGTCTGGGTGGAGGACTGTTGGATCCTGGCAGGATTACTCGCAACGCCGTCACTTTTAAGTTTGAGAGAGTTTGTTTAACCCTGTGGAGTCCGGAATTGGACGGTACGGGTTAATGGTCATTACCCTTATTTATATTTGTAGGAGAAAAAAAAAGAAAGAAAATAAAACATAGTTTTTGTGGTTCTCCGTATGAACTACCATAATATTTTAACATTTGCAACTGAAGAGTTCTAAAATTCCGAGAATGCTTTTATTATTTAAATATTTTTTCTGCTATCTGGCAAGAGCAAGAACAGGAGAACGTAATTGCTGGCTGTATGCGTGACATTTTTTATTTTTTTTGAGGTACATGAAACAATGCGTGCTTTAGGGATACTATGCATTTTATGAGAGGTTATGCAGGACGGGAACCACTAAAGCGGCTTGCTTTCAAACGATTTTACAGAAAAATTGTCGGAAATATTACAGCTGGCTGTAGCTTTTGTTTTTAATATATTTCATGAGCTGCCTATAGAATAATCTGATGTGCGGCGAACAAACACTGGGAAAATGAGCGGTTGCCGATTTTGATTGTTGAATCCGTGCCTGATCCGATAACTTTTTTTTTTCTTAAAATATTATAACTATATTTTCTATCAGAATCTCTTAGCGTAGAATAGAAATAAAACTTTCAAGTTTTGTTTCTATGCTGCACAAAAAAATCTTATTATTAGTATAGTTATACTATTTGGAGGTACGGTTCATACTTATTATTTGCTTTTCCTACTTATTAATTGCTTTTCTTTTATTTGACGGGCTTTCACCTAGTCAATTATAATTTATTTGTAATATTGATACTGGTTTCTGTAGTTTACTGAGATATTTTTAGTTAAAACCTTATTTCTGCGAAAGTTATCTGTCCACACATTCGTCTACAGAAATGTAGCGTGACCTGAAGCTGGAAAAAAACTAAAGGTAGCTCTGCTTAGGTATTCGCTGTATTTTAACCTGAGGAGACATAACTATTAAAAACGAGTAAATATGTCACTTCACGAACTACGTCGTAAGTTGAGTTATACTTTTGCAAAATTATTAATTTATAATGTTCATCATTAAAAGTTACAATTTTGAATTTAGTGGTATAATAACTGCTTCCGCATCCCAAATTTTTCTTCCTTGCAACCAAAATCAGTATCAGGAAAAAATACTTTCTCTTAAGTGTTTCCAAATACTGCGGGGTAAACTGTTTTACAATAAGTAGAAGAAAATATGTTTTTTTACGCAGTCGATGTATGCTTGAGTTTTCACTTAGATCTCAGCAAGATTATATGCTATCACGCTGTTACTTTGGATTTACTCGTTTAAAAATATTGCCCATCGAATGGGTTATTAATCAGATATGGTCATAATTCATGTTTTTCACGATCATATTCCATAATTTATAATTATCTTAATATACCAGTTCTGTCCTTGCATAGCGGCTCATATTATCTGGGTAACTTTGTGTTTTACTGTTGCAACAACGAATCATTGTATCTGTTCTCGATTAAATGATAAAAATCAAAAACGATTTCCGCAGTTTAATATTAGCGGTATCTTTTTTCCGTAGATTACTGTACACGTATTTGTTGGCCGATTTGTATGAAATTTGGAATTTAGGGGTTTTACTATGTGCTGAATAAAATGCGCGTTAAATAACATACCTCTTATATGGACAAATTCGGAGATATAGAGCTTATTAGTATGTTAATTTAGCCTAATTACCAGTTTATCTTTGAACCATATGATAGTTCCTTTCGAGTCTTTCCCGACGATACCTTATTTGTTTATATGAAGCTTACGATTCCAAAGTTAAGGGGGGGCTTCTTTTTTTTTTTTTTTATTTCTGTGCATTTTCAGTAAGATTCCAACATGCACAATCTTTATGGTTCATCAGTTTTCTGGAAAATGCAAACCGTTCATCGTTTTGATTACAATTTTAATTAATTTGTTGATAACATAAAGTTCCCCCCAGTGGTCTTTAACAGCTGCGCTTTTAAATATAACTTCGGATCTTCAAATTACTGAGGAAAAAAACACTCTTCGAACTTATTATCATTCTTCGAACTTATTACCTTAAAGATCGTCCAAAGTTTTCGTACCGAAAAGTGCACTTCATGTGGATTAAAAGGTCAGTGATTTCTGCTCAGGTGCAATTCAGATAAGTTTCAAAATAGCCAAAGTTGTGACATTATATCGAAAATTTGTATAAATAGATAGATAGCATAAAACTCGTCTAAAATTCAGGTTGAGATAACTTATCCTCCAATAATATAATTATAAATACACTACACTGTGAATACTCAAGAGACAAATATAGCATATTTAATCCGTTTATTTTGCGGCGTAGTAAGTACAAAGATTCGCCAAGCTTTCGCACTCCACTGGGAGGCTTTCTCAAGGCCATGGAGCGCGAACTTGGCGAATCTTTGTACTTCCTACGGTACCAAAATAAACGGATTTAATACGCTATTTGCGTCACTTGAGTATTATCCTTGAATGGATTAATTCCTGTGATGATTATTGCAAGTCTTGACTTACATGTATGTTTCACTATACCTTATTTCTTGCAAATAGAAATATACACTCATTGACATTAAAAAATGAAACATTCCAATCAAATACTGAGGGAACCGTGAAGTACTCCTCTTCCAAACATGGAATGTGTAAAATTTCACCATCAATGAAGTCAACGTCGGAACTGGAGTGCTTTCCAAAAGCGCACAGACTGATTTAAATGATGGCTGTTAAACTGACGTTGTAAATATTATTTCTGCGTTATCGGTTGCAATTACTTAATCTCCAGTATATTCCTTTTATAGGGATGGAAGGTCAGATGATGCATAACATCACAGCCTCTCCTTGACAAATGTCAACCCCGCCTTCTCGTGGGTCATCCGGTTCCCACTAAAGAGGCTCTGACGACCGCCAATAGCGGTATAACTATACCATCGGGATTAGAGGAAATACTATCCCACACTCACCAACCCGCTTGGCCAGCGTGGTGAATTATGGCCAAACAACTCCAAAATGACTCTACAACTTAAATCTTGGCCCTCAGTCTCCGGCAGTTGGAATGTACCTGGCCAAGGCAGCGGCCACTGCGACATGAAGGCAGAGGATGCTAAGAATCCCCGGAGGACCGGACTAGGCTGCCATCTGATGCTGACCTTGGCTACGTATAATGGACGCTCCCTATCTTCTGATTTAAGGCTTCTTGAATTGGAAGAGAAACTACAAAGAATCAAGTGGGACATCGTCGGGCTACGTGAGGTAAGGAGAAAAGGAGAAGATCTCATTGAACTGAAAAGTGGACATCTCTTCTACTATCGTGGGACAGATACTTGCAGAACTAGTGGTGTTGGATTTATAATAAACAAGAAACTGAAGGATAAAGTTGTAGAAGTTGAAAGTTCCTCTGACAGAGCTGCACGACTCGTTATCCAACTCTCGAGAAGATACCAGGCTCAGATTATTCAAACTTTGGCACCAACCAGAAGTTATCCTGAAGAAGAAATTGAAGAATTTTATGAGGAAATTTGTCATCTAAATAATAAAGGTAAACAGCATTTGAAGGTAATTATGGGAGATTTCAATGCAAAAATAGGGCAACGGCAACAGAATGAAACTTCAGTAGGTAAATTCGGTCACGGCAACAGAAACCAGCGTGGAAATACTCTCGTTGAGTTTGCAGAGGCAGAAGTGTTTTTCATCTTGAACTCCTTTTTCAAGAAAAAGCCACACGGAAATGGACATGGAGACATCAAAATGGGACGACAAGTGAAATTTATTTTATTATGTGTAACAAAAAATTCGTCATAGAAGACTGCAGTGTGCTAAACAAGTTCAACACAGGTAGTGACCATAGATTGGTGAGATGTAAGATGCACATCAACACTAATCTCGAACGTGGAAAGCTCATGAGACAAAGAAAATGTATTGATATAACCAACCTTAAAAAACACCATAATACCTTCAAGTTGGAACTGAAAAACAGATTCTCAGCTTTAGAAGGCCTAACATCAGAAGAAGCGAATATTTCTGAAGTTAACAGAAAAGTAACCAAAGCTCTTATGGAAACAGCAACAAAATTAGCTGGGTCTAAGGACAATTTACATGTGAACAAATTATCAGGAAAAACCAAAATGTTGATGCAAAAAAGAAGAGAGATGATGACAACAAAAGAAAATGTGACTTCCAAAGTGGAATATATAGAGCTATGCAAGACAGTATGAAAAAGTATCACCGAAGACGTAAGGAAATTCAACTGTGAACTAGTGAGGAAAGCAATTGAAAACAACCAAAGCCTAAAGATAGCAAAGAGACATCTCAGTAAGGGAAGAAAACAGATTATGGCACTGAGAAAAGAAGATGGTTCTGTAACAAGAAATAGAGGTGAAATTTTGACAAGAGTGAAAGATTTCTACACCAAAAGTATAAGAAAGGGATGATACATGTACTCCAGATATCATGAAAGGCACCAGTACGAGAGTTCTTCCAGTCCTTTCAGCAGAAGTTGCACATGCAATCAAGAACATGAAGCGGGCAAAGGCTTCAGGAGAAGATGGAATTACTGTAGACATCATACAAGAAGCAAGTGGAGAAATCGAAACAGTAGTCGCCCAAATTTTCACTCGATGTCTTAACGAAGGGAATATTCCTGAGGATTGGAACAGCGCTACATATCCTGCTACATAAAAAAAGTTGACATTGAGGATCTCAGGAACTACAGACCTATCAGCCTCCTATCAGTGGTTTATAAAATCTTCTCTAAAGTTCTTTCACACCGCTTGAAAGGTAACACTGGACATGGCTCAACCGACTGAACAATTTGGATTCAGGAGTGGCTACAGCACAATAGATCATATCCACGTACTGAGAGCACTAATTGAAAGAGCGAGGGAATATGAACTTACATTGTGCATGGCTTTTATCGATTATTAAAAGTCTTTGTTTCTGTGAAACCATCAGCAGTTACAATGGCTCTGAAATCCTGCGGTATTGAAGATGCATACAATAATATTATAATAACATCTATGAAAATGCAAGTGCAAAGATTCGGCTGTTTGAAAATACAACACACATAAAAATTGGAAAGGGAGTGAAACAAGGTGACACCATATCTCCGAAGCTCTTTAATGCCACAATGAAAATTGTCTTTCATTCACTCAACTGGGAAAACAAAGGGATAAAGTTTTATGGAGATTATCTAACCCACCTTCGTTTTGCTGATGACGTAGTCATTTTTGCAACTACCTCATCAGAGCTGCAGAGTATGATTCAGGAATTTGCTGACAAGAGTAAAGAAGTGGGATTAAAAATGAACTTTCAGAAGACAAAAGTGATGTTCAATGCTTTTACAAGAAATAAAGATTTATCGATTGATGGAGAAAAGCTGGCAATAACAGACGCGTACGTTTATCTTGGACAGCAGATATCAAGTGAGGGTCACATTGATGAAGAAATTAATCGGCGTACAAAACTTGCCTGGAGAGCTTTCGGAAGAAACAGCATAATTTTCAAGAGCAATATGCCATTATGTCTTAAAAGAAAAGTGTTTGATCAATGCATCCTTCCAGTGCTTACATATGGTGCAGAGACGTGGACCTTAACTAAAGAAGACATACAAAGGCTGCAGACAACTCAAAGAGCCATGGAGAGGTGCATGCTTGGTGTAACCAGGAGAGATAAGAAGAGAAACTCGTGGATCCGAAAAATGACAAGAGTGGAAGACATCATGATCAGAGTTAAATCCCTGAAATGGCAATGGGCTGGACATACTGCCAGAAGGACAGACCGTCGATGGACAGCCGAAAGTTTCGATTGTATTCCAAGTGACAGGAAAAGACTCAGAAGAAGACCACATGGGAGATGGGTGGATGAAATTTCAAGGTTTGCGGGAGTGACATGGAGGAGACTGGCACAAGACAGCCCTTTGTGGAAGAAACTTGTTGAGACTTTCGTACAGCAGTGGATTGATAATGATTGACAATGATGATGATGATGATGATGATATTCCTTATAGAAATAATTAAATCGATGGGCCTGCAAGTCGCTACGAACTGCTGAGCGCATTTTAAAATAGCCGCATCGTGAAACTACGGGATGCAGACTAGCTATCTCGATGAATTAGCCATTACTTGAGCCGTGATTGTGCAACAGTAAGACTGTCTAGGGAGAAGCGATAGGAGCAAGATCATGTATAAACATGGAATGGGATTTTGTATTCCCAAGACTAAAACTGATAGATGATGGTCTCGCAGTCCTAGAAGCGCGAAAATCTCCAATGGCTTGTATTCTTATCATCGAGAGGAATGTTCAGTATTTTAACTAGGTCGTATTCGCAATCTTCACCATAGCATATGGTAATGGGTGGAAAACGATTATTTCTAATCGTAACTACTGAATCGCAGATTCCAAAGCAAATATAAATGCATCTTTACGTTACGTAACAACAAAACTGCGCTGAACAAAGTTTTCAGCAGTAAGTAGAGGCAGAAATCACATCTTAGTTGATATAGAAATCTTGCATTACGTTAGAACAAAAGATTTTGAGATAAAATAAACTAATGCATTTTCATATTAATAAAGAGGAAAACAATGAATTCTCTCGATGACGCTACGTGTATAAAACGTTTTTCATCGTGATCAGTACCTCACGAAGAATTAGAGTTTTCTGTAGCGTTTCCGGACTCGTATACACTGCGTCAAATGTGATGTAAACAAAAATGTGCGCCTATTATTTGAGTGCTGACTCTGTGGGTTACAAAATCTTAGAAATTATATGAAAACAATTTTTCTTCTTGAAACTTGAGCCTGTTAAATAATGTGTGCGTGGAGGGAAACATTAATTTTTTGACAAATATAAAGCCTAAAAAACAATAGCTTCTCGAAAAATCATCAATTGTATTTGATTGATTTGCAAAATGTTAAATAACAACTTGGAAATAAATGTTTCTGCTTATGTTATGGTATTTGGATATTCCCGCTAATAGGATTAGAGGTAAACCTCTCGTACAACACATAACGATGTAAGCAACCGAGGTCTAGAAAACAAAAATTTAAGGCTTATATGTAAAATATTTTACGAACTAAATACTGCAAAAAATTTATTACAGGATTAAGATTCTCTTTCTATAGAGGGTAGGTCGAAGGTTTTAAAAATATTTGCACAAACGCGTGTGCTGCAGTGGGTATCTCAGGTATTTAAACTAGTTCAAGTCACTGACTGCAATCAGTCAAAAGGGATACAGAGTGTTAGTCGTTGATGTGAACAGCATTGCAAGTCGTTGATCTGTCTGTGGTTGGGACGCCTAAAATATGAACAACAACACCCGGCTTATTAAAGAACTTTTGCTTTACGAGTTTGAACTCAGCCATAACGCTGTGCAAGCAACACGAAACATTTGTAATGCGAAAGGGAGAGATTCCGTGGAACACAGCACTGCAACCAGATGGTTCACGAAACTTCGCTGAGGGGACAGAAACCTCGATGATCAGCCAAGTTCAGGTAGTCCCCGAACCGTGGACTCTGAGGCCGCGCGCTAAGCTGTAGAGGCAAATCTGATAACCAGCACTCAGAGATTACCAGTCGAGCTTGACATATCAGAAACCACTGTTGTTCAGGACCACGGCAATGTATACAGAAGCTGCCGCATTGTCCCTCATCCGCCCCGGTGGCGCAGTGGTCTAAGGCGTTGGCCTCTGATCATTCGTCCGTAAGTGGTCCGGGTTCGAATCCCGGTCAGGCATGAATGTTGTGTTTGTCTTACGGCACTGGCTGTCTCCCTTCCCTGGAACCAGTGACCCTAAATTAGGGACGGGCGACTGCTTATAGCCCATTGAGTTGCTCACGGTAGTCGTTAAACCTCCAATCAAAAAAAAAAAAAAAAATATTGTCCCTCACGAACCGACGTCGGCTGATTCATGAAGAGCATTGTCAAGTGCGATGAAATGTTGGTCTACATTCGGATTGCTAAACGTGGACACTTCGAGCACAAGGTCACGCTCTGCGTATGGTGGAATATCCATTACGAATTTGCTCCAGACTGTCGCACGTCAACGCCAATCTTTACTCTGAACAGCAGGAGCAAATGTATGCCGTTTTGGAGGAGAGGTTCCCGGCAATGGTGAACAGAAAGCCTGCTCTTTTACATCAGAACAACGTTCGTCCTCATACCGCGCAATCTGCCCGGGCAAAACTCCAGGAACTTGAGGCTATTGAACTGATGCAATACCTATCATATAGACCTAAGCTTGCCCCGTCAGATTATTATTTGTTCCGGTCCATGGCCCACTTCCTTCGCGGGTGGCACTTCAACGATCAGGAGTAGGTGGCAGCTGGTGTGAAGCAGTTTTTCGCCTCGAAGGACAAGAAACGGTTACACGGCGGAATCAACGAACTGGCTGACAAATGGTTAAAGACGGTGCAACAGGATGGCCTATACTTTGAATGCTAGTCAACTTTTGTCCTAAAGGTACGTATGAACAATTAAGTGATACAGTGAGTTCATAGACACTCACTGCTTCAAATATTTTTGAACATTCACAAAGCAAAAAAAAAAAAACAACCCATCCCTAAATGTAATTTTTACATCGATGCTTTGTACTATCGACCATATTTGGTTTTCGATGTTAGAAATACACTGATGGAAAAAAATCCCAGCATCACGAAAAAATAATTCTAGAGGAATGAAATGGCGGCAGTACATTTGTATAGGTAACATATTTAATCGATTAAGGTGTAATGTACCAGGAGATTTTTTTTTTTTTTGGAGGTTTAACGACCACCGTGAGCAACTCAATGGGCTATAAGCAGTCGCCCGTCCCTAATTTAGGGTCACTGGTTCCAGGTAAGGGAGAGAGCCAGTGCCGTAAGACAAACACAACATCCATGCCTCACCGAGATTTGAACCCGGACCCCTTACGGACGAATGATCAGAGGCCAACGCCTTAGACCACTGCGCCACCGGGGCGGCACCAGGAGATGTGACGTACCTGCCAGAAGGACGCACACGACATAAAGGCAGATAGGAATCAGAATAAAAGTCCGCGTAGCTCAATTGGTAGATCGACTTTATTCCGGAATGAGGGGATCCGGGTTCGTAGACCAAAAATGACGGAGAAATTTACTTCGTTATAATGGCGCCCGAACTATCCGGATGACCCGACCGTTCAAAATCTCACATTGGTGTGATGTTATTTCCACACCGCGAGATAGGAAAGATAAAAGGATCCCTTCTCCAGCACTTAAAAAAAAAAAATAAGGGGGAGATGATGTAATGTACCAGGAGATGTGACGTACCTGCCAGAAGGACGCACACGACATAAAGGCAGATAGGAATCAGAATAAAAGTCCGCGTAGCTCAATTGGTAGAGCGACTTATTCCGGAATGAGGGGATCCGGGTTCGAATCCTGGCGTGGACAGAAATGACAGAGAAATTACCTTCGTTATAAAGGTTTCAAGATCACAGCTTAATGTAAGCGCGAGAAGAGCCATTTTAAATGTGAAATGCTGGTAAATTAATAACCAGTGTTACCGCCAGAATGTTGAAAACAAGCACGCAAACGTTCATGCATTGTGTCGTACAGGTGCTGGATGTCAGTTTGTGGGATGGCGTTCCATGCCTGTTGCACTTGGTCAGTCAATACAGGGACAGTTAATGCTGGTTGGGGGTGACACGCTGGAGGTGTCGTCCAATGATGTTCAATACGTGCTCGATTGGTGAAATATCTGGTGATCTAGCAGGCCACGGCAACATGTCGACACTCTGTAGAGCATGTTGGGTTACAACAGCGGTATGCGGGCGAGCGTTATCCTGTTGGAAAACACCCCCTGGAATGCTGTTCATGAATGGCAGCACAACAGGTTGAATCACCAGACCGACGTACAACTGTGCCGTCAGGGTGCGTGGGATAACCACGAGAGTGCTCTTGCTGTCATAGGAAATTCCTCCCCAGACCATAACTCCAGGTGTAGGTCCAGTGTGTCTCGGCCGCAGACAGGTTGGTTGCAGCCCCTCACCTGGCCTCCTTTTAACCAACACACGGCCATCACTGGCACCCAGGTAGAACAGGCTTTGATGAGAAAACACAACAGATCTCCACTTCGTCCTGCAATGAGCTCTAGCTTGACACCACTAACGTCGCAAACGGCAGGGGTTTGGAGTAAGTGGAATGCACGCTACAGGGCGTCTGGCTCGGAGCTGTCCTTCAAGTAACAGATTTGTAACAGTTCGTTGTGTCACTGTGGTGGCAACTGCAGCTCGAATTGCTGTCGCAGACGCAGTACGATGCGCCACGGGCATACGCCGTACACAGCGGTCTTCCCTCTCAGTAGTGCCACGTGCCAGGACGGAACCCGGTCTTCTTGAGGCAGTACCTTCCCTTGACCACCGCTGCGAACAATCATGCACAGTTTCTACATTCCTGCCAAGTTGCTCTGCAATATTGCGGAAAGAAAATCCACCTTCTCGTAGCCCTATTACACGACCTCTTTCAAACTTCGCGAGCTGTTGATAATGGCTTCTTTGTCTTGTTAAAGGCATTCGTAACTAACATCAACACACTACGTTGAATCTCAAAGATAACTAACGCTCACGAACGTTACAGCGCGTAATTACAGCAAACCTGCTTTGCATGTTCCGAGGGGCGCTACTAGCACCACACGTATGCGCCGAGCGCGAAATTTGAATAGACGTCATCTTACAGATGTACTCTCACCGCCTACCAACTGTCGTTTATCTAACACAACCCCTTGTTGGTGTTGGGATTTTTTTTCCGTTAGTGTATATACAGGTTTGAATTTATTCCTTTCTTGTTTCTCTTTCCAATTGTTCGGATTTCAAAATATTTTTCTACAACCGGTGTATTGAAGTTTTCTTCACAACGAACATATTTTTAATTATTATCACTCCAATCAAATTAAAGAACAAAATGTCTAAAGATTTAACAATGTCTAGTGCAAAAATGATGAAAAAGATATTGAAGAACGAAAATTTGAACAATCAGTAGTAATGGAGATATTTAGTCGTCGAAGCTGTGATTACATTCCTGTTCGTAACACAACAACTCCAACTTTTGGTTTCCAAGTATTTTCGTGTATCGCAAAATGTCTAACAACCAACATAAGTGGAAAGGAAAAAACAACAAAGAAAAAACGGTATATTCTATTGAATGGTTTACTTTTTTAACATCAATTTTGACCCTTCAACCGGCCTGTATGTGTTGCCTCAAATTTCTTGCGTTCCACAAAGTGGAGTATTCACATATATTTCAGGTTTTACGAAAGCTACGGTAAAGCAGATACTCCTCTCCCCCCCCCTTGTCTCAGCAATACAGACTATAATTATGTAACAGTTGAAAAGGGCTTCATTTACGTCCTCTATTCTCTCGTCCAATAGCCAAGTTATGACGGCGATGTGGGGGAGAGTTCACTTGACACTGACGTCATGCTACTGAGTAAAAGCACGTGACTAAAAATAATTCTCTCTCTCCTTTCTTTTCTCCGTAGTTACTGTTATAGCTATTTGAACAGTTAAACAGTAAGATATGGTACAATCACACCCATGGAATAGGACTTTGAATGGATTTCACTGGTTTCAACCGAACTGTGTTCACTTCTTACACATGGAATATATTCGTTGGAGATTACTTCAGAACATTTCGCTCACCTCGAGTAAATTATTCCCAGTTGTTTAAATTGTTAATTCTGATTTTGGAATACATATCAAAATATGAACGTGGCATCGTATTCCCTAAAATGGCAAAATAAAGCAAGAAACCGCAGTAACATCATATCGGCATGATGTTTCTGTTGTTATTTTTTATATTGAAATAAATTACATATAACTTTTGAAAGCGGTAGAATTTGGAAGGATTGCTGAGCATACCTTTGATAAGTTTTCATTGAAGAGGAACTTCATTCCTTGTCACAAGGAATGAGGAACTTCATTCCTTGTCACATGTCGTTGGAAATTTCATAGGAGTTTGTGATTAAGAACAGATAGATGCCCACATATCTCCCTTTTCCTCTCTGCCAGCCATGTGGAAAAACTTCACATATTGTTCTGGAAGACCTGTTCAAGCGTCGACGGTTGTACTATAGCGTTGTCGAAAATGCTGTTTACACTTTTCCTAAAGTTTGCCGAATAGAGAAACAAGAGTTTATTACAGAAATCCCTTTCTCTGTGGACTAGACAGTCTCCATGGAATGCAACCCCTTTAAGTCACTTCGCGAATTATTCTTACAATATGAAACTTGCACAATACTAAGAAGAAAAATTCTGTAAAATATGACCGCGTAAGTCTCAGGCAATTCGTTTCTGATACAAAAACTGTAGTGCCGTCTTTTAAAATCTCAAAACAGTGTTCCAATGTATAAACACTTACTGTGATGTACAAGTAACCAGGATTTGTGTATGAAATATTTCATCACTGAACCAAGTGCCATCGAAATATTAAAGATATTCTTTTTACATACATTGAAATTTTGTGTGTTTATCAATTTTTGAATGATCACATAATAACTGTTAAGCTTAATACGTTATTTTTCATTTTTCGCAGCGACTATCATTATGCCAGGTCTTTTGTTTTCATTTCTGGACCAAAAAACATAAAATGTTGCCAAAGTAATACTGTCTGAAAGATGCACATATAGATACACATATTTCTGAGTTTGGACTTTCCGATATTGTTATAATAGTATTTGCTGTAATTACGCAATTTGGCTTCATATTTCATTCAAGCTATAGCTTAGGGGAGGTTAAAACAATAATTGTAACATCTTTTTTTATGTGTACTAAAATAAACTGATGAGATCGACACCTTCACGCGTTTAAGGATTTCATTCTGTTTTGGTAAGGATTAGGTAGTGTGAACAGCGCTCTACACTTGCAGTTAGTGGCACCGAACTATCTCACATGTATCATAATCAAACTATTCGGTAATTTTACAACATATTGTTGCAAAGCAACTGTTTATTGCTTAACTGTGCCATGTTGCTTCGCAGTGGGCTGCTGCCACTTTCTCGTGAAGTAATTTTATGAGAGAATGAGGCGGAACCATTCTATCAACAATCTAGATAGCTTTCATCTTTTTTTGTTGCAAGAATTTCACTAACATGCTGAATAGGTTGGAAACATTTTCCGATGCCCACCTGAATAATTGGTGTATGTAATAGTTCTGCAGCAAATAATAATTTTAAAGTATCGTACCAAAACGCTCATTTCGAATCGTTTTACATCATCACTGTCTTAATTCTCATCATAATTGTGTTTACATAATAGTGGCAGAAAATCTGAGTTTTTTTTTTATTCAAAGAGTAGCAGGTTTTATTTCCGGCACTACCACTTCCTTTCCCCAATCCTAACATGAAAGCCTTTGGTATCTAAAATAAAGTAAACTAAGACCAACTATAAAGTAGATTCTAAAGTGACCTCAGAAGTTCACATCCTCCACAGCAACATCAGCTGCATATTTCAACATACTTCAGAAGTTGGAATATTCTTTCCAAATTGGTAATTTATCTTTATTCCTATAATTTTTCAAAAATAAAGTGCAGGAAATGTAAAACGTTAATAATGCATTTGCGAAATATTTAAAACTGTAATAAAATTAACTAAATAGAAAAGTGAAAACCTGAAACCGTTTCAGTTTGGTCCAAAAATTATAAAAAAATGAATGATTACAGAATATTTCCAATGACTAATTTTTTCTGAGATATTGTGATTATATTTTATCTGATACAGTATTCATAAAAATAAAGCAGAGCACGCCTCATGAAATATACTCCTCCTTAAACTGTACAATTATGTTGAAACTTTACTCAAATCGCTGTCAGTTGCTATCTGAAGTTATGTAAAAGGGAAATTTTCCCTGCCGCATATTTGGATGTAGACAATTCAGGGATACATTTTTGGGTTTTCAATCTTCTGCCACTGAAAAGATGATACATTTAGCGACATTTACCAACCATAGACAAAATTAATAATATTTTTCGGAATCAGTAAACTTATATCCATCCGTGTTGCACTATACGGATTCAGAAATAGGAAAATATTTATATACTGAATTTTCACTAAAAATATTTATGTACTGAATGTTCATCTGCCTATCAAGAAGTGCGACCTTCTTACACCAAGAGAATGGTGGACACATGGAATGTTAGGGACTCAGTGAGGTACGTATGTAATAGGGTAAATAGATATCAATTTCAATAAATCCCTACTTTGGGTTATACCATTAAAAAAATGTATACCTATTATAACCGGATTGGTCACATTAAGTATTTAAGGTGAATCAATAACACGTTGGAAGATCTGGTTTACAGATTCTTAGAAGTTTTCCTTCGTCGTTAATCCACGGCGGGCCTTTATATCTCTTTCAGGAATACGCATAGTAATTCCATTGGCAAAAGGGCAGAAATCATTCGTAAATGTTATAACTGACTATTTGAATACAATTACTTACCAACTCTTCAGTTAATGTTACCACTTCACCATCTCATATGTTAGGCCATGAACTTGAGTTCTGTATCTCGGTATCAATTTGTTCTTTATTTCATTTTCTAACTGTTTGATATCCGAAAATAAATGCAGCTCTGAAATGTAAGGTTTCTTTCTTCTCCTATGCCTTCATTTTCTTTCTTTATCGAGGAAAACCACTTCTTTTACCGTGATGCTAAGGATGCGTATATCTTGTATAAACAAAGTGCATTAATAGACTAAATTGCTTGAAGGGGAAGCATTTTGAACTACATTCATCAGTATTATTTCACGTGTAATAAATAACTCTCGAAACATGTTTCTGTATTTCACATGTTTTCATGAACAAGCAGTAAGTAGAAAATTAAACTTACATTTGATGTCTTCACGCCACTGTCACATTAGTGCGGAATAATGAGCAGCATTCGTGCTCCTTTTATGATGCAAGTGATCTGTTAACAGCATTTCTTCTGAGTCCGAAAACATGGTAGCCATATTCTTCCATGCTGATGGTTGTGTTTTGCACATTTTTGCTGCTGGTGTTCCGTAATTTTTTGCACTGAATGATATTTTGTTTAGTATCATCTTCCTAAAGGTCAAGCCACGTTCATCACCAGTCACAATACAAGAATAGATTACTGGATCGCAGCTAATGTGGTCATGTTGAACCAGACTGTCTTTATTCAACACGATTATTCTTCATCTCTGGTGCCAAAAAATATCCCTTACTTTCTGGTAAATTTCTACTGTGGTCATGCCAGCTTAGAGTTACACGCGAGGATAGCTAACCAAAAAGTTTCTTTCCCGTTTGAATGGAGAAGCCCATCTTTTGACTGTGGCATATGAAATTGCACCACCGACGTACACACGGACCATCCTATGATGAATACTACCTTGAATTTCACCTTCTTTCGAAAAAATTCAATCACCGCTTGCTCTTGAAATTTCATCTGTCTCTTATCCATTTTCACCTGATATTGTGTCATCTTCACCTGACACAATATATTGTGGCTTTGTCTCAAATGATGACACTGCTACCACACCTTACTTTTATGTAACTAAAGAGTGATGCAATACTTTACAATACTTCCTTTAGCCACCAACCACTATTTTCAAAGTCACGCTCAGAAAATGTTAAAGTTCCCTCCTATGCCTGCTGTTCTCTTTGTGATGGGAGCTTAGGGAAAGGAATACAACTGCTGCGGCACGCACCCTTTTGTTTGAACTGCTGGACGTAATCTCCTCTTTCCATTAACTCGTCAAATATATTTACATGTTCTTCATGTCTCAGGGACGTGACAGCAAATTGATGTATCTTCAGTTTGCATTTCATCGACTAGTCACGAATAAAGAAGGTAGGCATGAGAGTTTAACAAAGACTCGGTAAAGATCTATTGGAAATACATTTTTTCACTTGGAAGGACAGCTGCACACCCATCCAGAGTATAACATAGTTTTTAGGCAGTAAATTCCAATTTTTTAGAGAGGAAGAAAATGACTCAGACAAAACACTCAACGTTCTTAAATTAAAACATAAATATTTTATACAAAATACGGTAACATGTTCTTTTTGCCAAACCTTTTACTCAAGTTTCATTAGCCACAACGCGAGTCGTACCATTTTTTAAGTTCAAAGGACAGACACTACGTTTTGAAAATCACCCAAAGTCCGAATATTGATATCTAGGGAGAGAGAGAGAAATAAAATAAAAAAAAAAGAAATAGGACCTTAAATAATTATCTTTTCAAATAATTAATGAAAAATTATCCCTTTTTTTTACTAAATCGATTTAGATACCTAATAAAAAGATTTTTAACTATTTACTTACAAAACCACACTCAGAGTCGTTCTAGATTTACATATAGGACTTATATATTATATCATTTTCCAGACATAAGATTAGAGGTGGAGGTACTATTGATGGCACTATCGATATACCGATAGCTTTGTCCAACTCATTACATCGATAGTTTTTCGGAACTATCCGTAGTTTTATGGTTTTCAATGATGTAAGTGTAAATCACAATGGTGTGAACTATTATTCATCTTCCAAAGATAGCTTTGATGACTGTAACGCTCATTTCCATCTCATTTGTACTAGTGTCTTAAACATTCATCCCAGCCATATTGATACATGATGACAGTTCGAAACTAAAGTTAACTGTAACCAAAAGAAAAAACAGTAAGGGCATGCGGTTTTTTCACTATGTTGTTCTTAACGCTAAGTCAATTTGAAAGCGAAGGTGTACGTTTCAGTCAGATGAAAGCGAAGTCAAATGCATTGTTCTTGTTGTTTGTATTGGAAGTTTAAAAGTGAGTCAAGTGCTGAAACAGTTATTTGTTGAAAGTAAGTAATCAATAATAATGGGTAAACGTAAAATAGCATTTCTGAAGCATTATTTTTCTTTTGTTTGGATATGGTGTACGCAAAATTCTACCTTTGCGAAAAGAACTACGAAATGTCGAAAAATACGTTAACACTTAATGATTAATTTAAAATGACGGCATCCAGCCACTGTCGTTTAAATGATCTCAGAAAAAAAACAAGAAAGAGCCACATTCAAAAATTCATATATTCAAAAACAGCCCCATTCAAAACTTCATGTATAAAACAACAAGGAACAGCATCAATCAAAACTTCATATATTGAGCAACAGCCCCATTCAACACTTCACATATTCAGTTTCTCACGAATTATTACTTATTTTGCAAAACATTATAGAAAAAAATATTTTTTCATGCAAAACTGCAGAATTTTCTTCTATAGCTTTTGTGAAAAGAAACAAAAAAAATCATACAATACAAACAGAAAATGAAAATTAAGGAGTCACGTATCAGCTCCTTATTCATGGAAAACATTTTTTGTGACCTTTGCTCATTCACTTCGGGAGGATATAATCAAAACGTAGGCGGCGCAGTTGTTTAAGCCCTGGTTTCCTACCATTCGTCAGGGATGGGTCCGGATTGAAGTCTCTTGAGGAGTAGAAGTTGTGGTTGCGTTTGTGTTACAGCACTGGCTTCTTTATCCCCTACAACAAGTGGCTTTAAATCAGGGACGTGCGAATACTTACAGCCCATCGAGTGGCTCACGGTGGTCGTTAAACCCGAAACCAAAAATGAAATGGTTAGTTTCAAATTTATGGGAGATTAGCTTTTCGACAATGTGGAAAAGTAAGAAAAATTCTTGTGGGAAACAATTTTTCATCCCGGTAAACAAATTTTCTTCCGAGAAACTTTACCAACACACTATGGATAATTATTTCATTTTTTGACTATGGAAAGCTATCGATGTCTCCACTTCTACTATTCTATCAATGTTTCACATTGTATAGCTCGAAATGGCTTTTCAATAACAGCACTGACCAGTTATGTTCCAATTCAAAAGAAACTGATATTTTAATTAGATATTTTTCTTCGATATAAAACTGCAAATATTTGTTTTTTTCTTGCAAACAAATATTATTAGGAATTATTAAAAATATTACTGAAATTCCCATTATCTCCAACATAATGAGGAGATTTATTTAAAAGCTGTAGTGCTGAATAAACTTTATCTCACATATTTGAACATCCTCATCGGGAATCTTCGATCCTGAAGTAAATGCCAAATACAGAGGCGTATAAAACCTTGTATATCAGGATCATCGCGAATGCCCTAAGAATATGCACAAAATTATAACACGAATTTCTTTTCTTCACAGAATTCTTCTTGGTAAGAAGGAAAAACAATGCTTTTCAACTAATAGCAGCGCAAACATGAACCAACAGTCTTTAGCTGAACTGAGTAATTTCATAGAGAAAACAACATCTACAAGGCCTTTTGCAATCGTGTCGAATTACGTTGTTTCACATACTGCTAATAAATTATTCCCAAGTTTCAAGAATTATAGAACTGCCACTAAAATTGAGGCCTGCATCCTGAAAGTACTCTGTTTTGAAGTTTGCATGTTGGGAACTATAAACTTTTACATGCAAAACGATGACAAGTAAAATTCTGCTTTTTATTTACGAGGCCATCTATCTACTTAACGTAATGTCTTTGCTTAGCATAAAAAAGCACTGGGCCGAATAACTAGGGGTGGAGATACCATCGAGAGTATATGCAATTTTGTCCATATCCTTATATCGATTATGTATAATACATTTTCTGAACTATCGATAGCTTTCTGGTATCCAGGGATATAAGTGGAAACCATTAAGCTCACAGGATGGAACTTGTCATAAAAAAGCCTACTGTCAGCTCATATGTTGGAGTCAGAGATGGAGCATTAAAAAATTGATTCGTTGATTATTAGTTTTTCATTCAGCATAAGAAAATTAAGCGATTTAACACTTAGCCAGTGGTTGTACCACTGCAGCTTTACTTCGGAAATGTTCTCCTCAATAATTTACCGCTGATATCTTTCGATTGTGTTCTATGTCAAATACCGTCTTTATACGGTCCGTACCGAGGTTATTTGATATCCCTTTAGGTTGATCCACTTCGGATACCAGCTGCTATTGGCCGGCGAAATGACGTCGCACTGGGAACAATGCAGCGAGAGAGGAGATCTACCGCTGCTGCCTGCTACGGGTTACACGTTAGCAAGGAATGTAAATAAACGCGTTGGAAAATGTTTTCAAATACTACTAATTTCCAACTTAAAAGATTATCATATTTATCGGTGATCTGTTATTTCGTCTTTCATGAATTAATTAATTTTGAAAACAAAATAAATTAACAGCTTTTATATAAATAAATATAAGGGCATTGCTGTAAACAAACATATTGCTGAACTTTGTAGTTCCGTAGTTCGCAGGAAGTTATATTTACAAAAAAAGTTATTATCAGTGCGAAAGTAAATCCTTAAAAACCCAAACTATTTAACCTCTAGTCTTCCGATTTTCTGCGCATCAAGTAGTCCCGTGCCGTTAAGGGGCTAGACAAACAAGAAGTATAAATGCTATTGATCATTCAGAAGCACATTTTTGCAAAATAAATCTTATTGTTATTTACAGAATTCCGCTTAGTAGCCTTCAAACACAAAAAAAAAAATTCGCGCGAAATGTTCGTGTTTCAATTTATTTGAACAGGTGCCACAAAAGCCCAAAAAAACTATCAAAAATTATATAATACTCTTGCAATGGCAGGCCGAATTTAAATGAAAACAAAAATAAAATTTATCATAGTGTGCCACGGTCCATACCTGCCTAAAACTTCCTCCCAACCCAGGCTAGCTCAAATCCGTAGAAAGGGACTGCCTTAAATTAAGTGGACATGATATTACGTTACTGACAGCACACAAAAAACTTAACAACATAATTATTTGAACTCAATTGTTTAATTTAAATTTATTATCTCAAATTTAATACAGAGGATACCGTTTACCTTGATAATAGATTCAAGTCAGCAGAACGGCAATGCTAACATGTACATCTTTGTTGTCATAGAGCAAACAACGTATCTGGTTTTCTGTAAATATATTACGTAAGACTTTATTCACGTCAGCTGCCACTTGTGAAGCTGAGTTATTCCGACATTCACGCAAATCCCTTTGAGTAGATGCAAGTTTGTTATTAAGGCACTTATTTTGCATTCTTAATTTGGTGCACTCAACATTTAATCTTTTATTTCTTATTTCCAATGAATTTATCTTCGTCATCAGAAGTTGAACATCAGCTGAAGATGATGACGTTATATCCGTTGACACAGATTTATCAATTTTTATTTTCTTTGGAGACACATTGCGCAAGGTTTGAAATGCTCGTTTTCTTACTTCACGTCCATGTAATATATTTGCTACAGAACTAACATTCAGAACGTTAAGAATGGAGGATGATGATTCATGAGGATTAGCAGTTGCAATAGGCTTATGGACAATTTGACCTGAAAGATTGACGGTACACCATTTGCTTTCAATATCTTTCTGCCAGGTAATTCGAGTAGTTCTGATTTTCAGTCACCAACATAGCTGTCAACAGTAAGATGTTTCGAGCAAATTCTTGCATATTTAACGTTAAAATTATCCTTTCGTTTGCATTTCAGCACCCAGAGTTTTTCCAAATCAGGATTTGCAAAAAAAGAATGATAAATAATATCCGAACTCTGAGTCTTCCTACTATAGGATAAACATCATACTTTTTCACATCCAGGTATATTATAATGCACTGATATAAGAAAATAATATGCACAGCTGATGTAGAGAAATAGCTAGTTATGGAGTATATTTACCATTTATGACGAAAGTAATGAATTGCAAAATATCAACAGCCCTACTCACCGAAGCGAAATGCTTTTCTAAGCATGTGAACGAGTTTAAACCCTCCAAGTTTACTTAGTATTTATAAAGTATAGTTACTAAGTAAATTTGGAGGGCTTACACTCGTTCACATACATTGCAAAGCATCCACACAGGTCTGATCAGCAAAGTGGAATGTTTTTTCATCTAACAACTTCAGCTTTTTCTAAGAACGTGAACGAGATTGTGTTTGCACTCCCAAGCATTAGATTCTGTGCGGCGTCGTTATTGGCTTGGTTATCTGGTGTCGTGTTTGGCGGCGTTTTCTCCCAGTAAAACGTCATGCGCAAATCTGAGGAAATGGGGACTGCAACTGCACATTGAAATGGCTCCCTCCTGAGGCAATTAAACTTATAAAATTATTTAAATCCAAAACACTTCTTGGTATTGCAGACTTTTATTTTTATACGAAGCGTTATGTAAAATGTTCAGCAGTGTACATTAAATATTACCCGTATTTTGTTAAACGGATAATGATATCCATTTTATATAGCATATTTCCATTTTACATTTTGAGAAATTAACTTCACTATGTCACCACGTGAGAAAGTGGTGATATAGTGGGGACATTACTGTAGATTATAACAAGATAGCTATTCTGTCTTTACCCATGTTACATAACAAACTAAATCTGATATTTATGTATCTCAATATATATCTTGACTGTTGTTTACATTAGTGAAAGAAGCATTAACATTAAGTGAAATTGTTGAAATTCATAGAATAATTTAAACATTCCTTTTTTTGCATTTTATTAAACTGAAGCATTTATTTAACATACTATGCATTTCTTTGCATTTCGTTGACCTGGCTAAAAATTACATTAAGCAGGACGTTTCACGGCTATTCAAACAAACAAACCTAACGTGGTGCTTCGTATACTGGACAGAACCTTGAATTTTCATTTTCAGAGCCTTGAATTTTCATTGAAGGAGCACAAGACCCACATTCGGAACTGTGACTTAAAGAAGTCATCCATGGCTAAACACTGACCATAAATTTCTCTTTGAAGAAGCAAACCTAATTGACAAGCCAGATTCAACCAGTAAACACAAAAATTTGAAATCTTTCCATATATATCAAAATTCTTCGCAACTTTTTAATGACATGGCATCCACACCATTTCTATCAAACGCGTGGAAGTAACTAACCAAAACCCATGAGTGTAAACACCATTTGTGATGTCTTATACAGTTTGAACATTTACGTGCCATTCGTCTTGATGAAGCTAGATCAATGCCCAACGAAACCATAGCCGGCTTGTCAAAATAAATATTTGTGACAAACCTAGTATTATCTTAATATATACCTGCAGTGTGTTAGAAAATGAAAATAATTTTATTATGCAATTAAATTCTTCATGAAATTTTAAGAACGTGTTGAAAGCCGATATCCACGCCACTTGTCCAGAGGAAGAAATTCAGTAGCTTACAATGGTAACACAATATGCTTTTTCCTACTCGTAATTCAAATCAGCGCGCAGCACTTGCAGAAATTACCGTGATTTCCCACATCTGAAATGGAAATTATTGAACGATTTCTTTAGAAGCAATGGACGTGCACGGTTTCATAGAAATTCGCCGTTTCTTTTCTTTTTTTTTCCTTTTGTTTAGTATTTCCGAATTTTCTGCCAAGCTCTACATTTCAACCTCGATTTTTAAGAAAAGTTCAGTAAATGACCCTAGTCACTTTGAAGAGCTGCAGATTTTTAGGTTTATGGGAACTGATGCGATTTCATATATTCACTAGAATAATAGTTTTAAATAAATAACTAGATATATCAAGTTGAAACACCTGGAACAAAAAATATTGACTTAAGTTAATCTGTTATTTCCATGTAACATAACCCCAGAAATAAAATTTTCAAATTTCTGTGGTTATGTTACATGAAAAGAACAGCTTGATTAAAGTCAGTATTAGATAATTAGATATTTCTCAGATAATAACGACATATGAAATACCGCTCGCACTGTCCTAAATCAAAAGTCTATAACTTAGCACATGAAACTTATAGGCATCTCATCACTTATTCTTTCAGCATAGCCAAACCACCGAAGCTTATTAGTCTCGACCTTGCTAACAATATTTTGTTTCACATTGCACAAGTGCAACACATCTTCATTTCTCACATGATCTGAACGTGTCTTCCCACAGCCAGCAGTAAGTAATGCATTTCTCCTGCACACAAACGACTCCTATGTCTCTTCTAAAGTACCCAGATTTCACTACCATACATCAGAGTAGGAACAATTACAATTTCATACAGAGCTATTCGATACTCTTTTGAGAATTAATCAAAATGTTCGAAATTTTTCAGAATCACACTACCATTTTTTAAGGTGCATAATTTACACGAAGTTCATCGAACAGTATTTTACCCACAATGCTTCTTCGTTCAGATTATTTAAAAGTATGAAACATCTGGAAACCACCATCGGACTTATTCTCGATAGTCATTGGATATCTCAGGGATTTTTCTTGGATATTTATTTGTTCAAAATAACGAGCATAATCTGTCTGATGGAAAACATTTGAAAAAGAACTTCATTGGCAAATTATCCACAACACTTCTGTATGTAATACTTATTGTTTAATCTTCAAAATTGTGAAACGCATGTGCGTTGTTACCAAGGAAATGATATTTCTCAGTTCCTTTAGTGTTATATATTTTATTAATGAAAAATAAAAATAAAAATGTTTTACACTTGTGTTTATATGATACGTAGCGATATTATGTATCAAAATTGAACTTAGAGTTTTAACTAAATGGACAAATTAAGTAATAGGTGACTCATATCTCTCAAGCCCTTCTGGTTTTAGATAGAAATAATAGTCGATTGATCGCTGCAGGAGACTTCTGAACCGGATGATCTATCCGTTATTCGAAGGTGTCTGCTATTCGGAAGTACACGTCAATCTGCCCATCAGCCCAAGCTGTTACGCAATACGACTTCGTTGCCGTTTTCTTATGTAAAATGAATGAGGTGTAACACTATTTCAGAAATTTAATAAATTATCATGAACCTGAGTTACAGAAATCCGCTTTAATCCCATGCGTTTCTCAAATAAAGGAATATTTGTTACTAAATTACCTCACTGCATTTAATGATACATTTCCACTAAATAAGCATTTTTTCTTAAAAATATAACAAAAATTAAATTTTCAAGAGAAAGTTGCATTCATGATTATTATAATTTCTAATACTTGAGTAACCCTGACATAAGCATTCAAGGTAGCGATATGAATATTTTTTACGTTGAAGGTAACACTGAGGTAGAGATAAAAAAAAATGCGGTTATGGGCAAGACGCGATGAAGGTGGTAGCCGCACTAACATTCCACTGGAGACATTTCTCGCGTCTGCTGACGAAGAATATCTACCAGACGTTAAAAGTAACATAACTGAGCACCTGCGTGATTAATCGATTGGGTTTAGAGATTACTTCCCTGCACAAAAATCTAAAAAAGCATGGATAATGAATCCTTTTCTATGTGGTTCTTAACAACAAACAACTCAATCTGAGGAAGAGATGATGCATTTGTTAACGCGACTTGTGATGGTCCGCTGAAAACATTTTTTCATAGACTCAATACTCGACCACTTCAGGCTGAATGTTTTACCTGATAATAGGAAGTTAAGGAAAAAACAACAACATTTGAAACATCTACTTCCCATTTGTTCCATTATATGAACATTGAGCATGGAAATCGGTTCGATGTTGATGCGGACTTAAGATTACAAGTAAGAAATACTGAACGCTTCGAAGGCACTGCGTGTGACAAAAAAGTATGGTTTTTCTATCATATTTTCGTTGAGTAGCTTCTGGCCGTATCATATGTTGCACACTTGTATTTGGATTTAATACATTTTCTTTTTTCCCTATCCAAATCATTTTCATTTTCGCGTGGTAAAATCAGAAATGTTTGATATGATTTTTATCATACATAAAGAGAATCACTGCACATTTTCTCCACAAAATTGCGCCGCATAGGTATTTATCATGCATATATCAAAATATTCAAAACAAGGGAGCCGGTGGCTTTATTTTGAAATACGGTGGTTCTGAAGTTCTGCGCGTTTTGGAAACTACTGTCCTAAGGTATCTTTGAAATGTGTCCATCGTTTATTGACATTGAGATAGGCTCTGACAGAATCGTTGTTAAGTATTCTGTAAGATGTATTTTATTGGGAAGATGTTTAAATTTTGCCTAGCAAAGACAAACTCTGGACACCTGGCAAGCACTTTCTGCTGGTTTGCCAGTGTGCGGGGTGGTATTTTGTTGTTGAAGATGAGATAAGGAATACCGCTGAGTAACGGCAGCAAAACGAATTCAGCACATCGCCGACTCAGCATCGTTTTATAATTGCACTAAATGTACAAAAGAGCGATGAACATAGATGAGAAAACAATAGCGCTACGAAAACAACACCAGTCTGTGAACCGTATAACACTCACGAATGACAGCAAGATCAGACCGGCGATATCGTGTCTATTGACTGTCAATCGACGATCGTCGGCACTGTGAAAGACGCGAGACTAGTCAGTGAAAAAGAATATTTGCATTCGTCCTGTCAGATATATCCCTTACGGCATATTGTTACCTTGCGCGATGTGGTGCTGCATTTGCTGACACCCCTTGTAATAGCTGGCTAGAATGAAATATGAAATATTTAGAAAGTACAAAATTATGGACATTTTTTATATGAGGTATATTCCATATTCCTTTATAGACCCGAAAAGCCTTTGTCAGTTACCTGTGATGTGCTAAGTGATTTAGAAAGATATAGCTATAAATGAATTGCTTTGTATTCCTAGACTTTCAAATCATACTTCGAAAAAAATGAGTTAATCTTAGTTAACAGATTTAGCCACCCTATATTTCGAATATGATATTTAATGTTGAATATAATAAATAGAAGCGTGGTTTGGATTTCGTAAAAAATACTTCATTGTAGAATAAATTAATTCAGAGTAATTACAATCCAAAAAATTGCTAGCAAAAACACCCTTTCGTGGGCCGCAGTATTAGGCGGCTGCATTTGCAACATCCTCGTAGACCCTGTCGTTGATATTGCTTTTACAAATAGGTGACTTGGGTGTCCCTGATTATTTTACATTTACATAGAGACAAATGAAATAGTTTCATTACTAGCTCCATACTTTACGTGGCTAGTAAAACATGTAATGGCAATGTTCCGCACTCTAGGAAGAACGATTTTCTACTGTACATCTGTAAAAGCCGGACAAACAAAACTTTGAAAATGCAGATTTAGCGGTTTTCTTTGACCAGTTGGTGAATTGTGATTTAATAACTGATAGCTCCTAAGCCTTTGTACAAAATGCCAATCTTATGACTCATTTTAGGTGAATTATTTAAATGCCAATCTGATGAATTATTTTCAGTGACCCAGTCCCTATGTTAAAGTCACTTAATTATATTAGTTCAGCTATGGTATTGTATGCTATTAGTTATACGTACAGTATAGTGCATACCTATATGCGTGATAATTTCATCATTAAACTAACAAATGAATGATCACTTCTTTTCTGTCTCTTTTTCCGACTTTCTTCGTTTTGTTTAGCAATTTACCGTGATATCTCGAACATCTGCTAGCTCGATCTTTTTCCCGTGAACTTCCGGATATCTAGAGCTTACTGTAGTTTCTAAACGCATTAAACATAACATTTAAAAAGAATTCGCTTAGAAAATATGATATATATAACACATCATTCATGTAAAGTCTTAGAGATTTAAAATCACAAAGTTATGGAAAATGTTTGTGTACGTATGAGAGTGATGATACTAAATACTGAAATCAAAAAGAAATGAACCTGGATAACTTGAGAACAATATTTCTTGTTTGGTATTTACCATAAAAAGAGTACGGTAGCTTTTCAAATTAAACAAACGGGTCATTTTTATCACTGTCTTTGCTTCCCTTTTTAAATAAACATACAGCACAAACTTATATTTCTTAAAATTTAAGAGAAATGATCGAGTATTATTAAACAACCTGATACTGAAAATAAAACTAACAGCTAATGGAACGGACAATTTATTCTGCTGGAATATAAATCTGTGCAAGAGTTGGAAGGTTTAGACTTTGATTTTTCATTTAGATTACTATGGAGTACCTTGCATTTTGTTCAAAAATACAAAAGATACCCAACGGATTTTTCCGGAATTCCTGATAGGAACCTGATTAAACGAAATGTTTTCGCAATTTGACATCATCGAACGGTTTCCCAATTTTTACTGCTGCTTGGTTCAAGTCAATTCTGTTTTCGAGTACGTTTTGTGTTTCTCAGAAGACATTTTCTTACCTTTTCTTACATTTATTATTTTCTCATCTACAATTCCTACATCAACGAAATCATAAAATGACTGGATTAAATGTGGAGATTTTGGCATCTAGTTTACATAAGTTAATCTTCTCTAGGGGTGTTATTAGTTCGTTACATACAACATTCATGCATATTCATATTTGTTTCCCACTTTTTTCTTCAGAATTTAAGTACAGTCAAAGTAAATATTTCAAACCATAATTAAGCCTACTGAAAGGCGTTCAATTAGTTTCATATTTGAACAAAGTACCTTCATTCTCAAATATTTTCATTAATAGTTAAATTATTTTTTATTGAAAGAATACTGACAGATGTTATATTTTTTGGTTTTTCCTTAGGAATAATTTCAAAAGACTTAGAACTGCATAACCCTTTTTAATACGTATTGATTACTTCCTGCTCTTCGAATAAGACACTGTTAAATACATTCAGTAAAGCCTCATTTAACTTATACCTACGAACAACGCTACCCACCAAACAACGGCAACCTCCAAGCAATGGCAGGTTTCGGTCGATACAGAACAGCTGTTGCAAGATTAACATTAGTGGTAACCTCGCCTTCTAAACACGGGGCCTCGAAATTCTATAACGGACAACCCAGTCTGACCTAAGCAAGTCTAAAGTACAATTTGACAATAAGGATTTTAAGCAGTTCATTCGAATATTCGGCTAAATGAATAAGAGGGGACAAGGAATTTCGCCTTACATACATTACGGCTAGAACAGTGGAATTGTTATGCAAAATTAAAGGAGTTAACGTTTAAATCGACTTGTAACGGTAATTACTTAAGGCGTGCTCTACATTCCGCGATAGTTTCAGTTCCCCATACCCCTGCGTTAGGTTAGGTTGGGTTGATGCTTTATATGGTGTCCGTTGTTGGCGCTATCGATTGGTTTATCTCTTGTGGGTTCTGTCCCTACATTCCACTGGGGGACGGTAAACTCTGCAGTTACACTCCACTGTCTGTAGCATTTATCTGTTGGAATACCATAAATCGAATTACCTTTCAAATGGCTGTTTAAGACCAGGGATTAGGCACTGACTTCCTAAAATCCTCGAAAATATGATTGTTGGATTTTAGTAGCTTTACTAGGGTCATACAGTTCTAGTGAGTAATATATGAAGACGACGAGAAACGATTGTGCATTTGAACTGCAAGTCATACTCGTTACTTCTTATCCTGCTTAAAAAACTTTAGCTGTAAACAGCCAATTGTTTTAGTGTCCTAAATTTATACAAAATTGCCCTTCAGTGTATTCAGTTTTTTGTTGGTTAACATTTGCGTCTGCATTCTAACCCCTACATCGCTAGAGGCGCGGAGCACATCTGCCTCCGATTCCGTATTGACTTTCAGGATTTTCTCAACCCAACTAATTAATGAATTGTTTGGCATACAGAAGTTATTTTCCAATTAGTTGTGTCACTTTCTCCCAAATTCGTAGGAAACTGGTTTCACATGCATGCAAGCGGAAGATCTGTAGTACGCAGGACGACGTTTCGACATTCGCAAAAAGCACCTTCTTCTGCAGTTTAAATTCGTGAGTTCTTGCACTTCCACGAAAATAAGTGAAAATAGAAATAGGAAAATTTTTGCCATTAGCAGAAAATTTGAAAGCCATTAAAGAAAGCGAAAAGAGAATGAGTGTTAGCCATGTAGCAGAACGTTATGCTTGTGGAAGGGTGCAAATCAGAGACTTACTCCAGATGATATGATTATTGCAAAGGTTTCAGGGCATCAAAGCCAAGATGAAGTTCAATAGATTGAAACCGAAATACCAGCAACTGTTAAGTGAAAACTTATAAGGTTTTGCAAAATTTAAATGCCACTGGACTTTTTTATTTGATTGGAGGTTTAACGACCACCGTGAGCAACTCAATCAGCTATTAGCAGTCGCCTGTCCTAATTTAGGGTCACTGGTTGCATGGAAGGGAAAGAGTCAGAGCAGTGAGACAAACACAACATTCATGCCTCACCGGGATTCGAACCCGGTCACCTTGCGAATGAATGATCAGAGGCCATCGCTTGCCGTACACTATTGCGCCACCGGATCGGCCATTGGACTTTTGCGTCAAAACAGAATGAGTTATTTATTCACGAAATTATCAGAGTTTACTCTATCTGTTGTGAAAGCAGTTACGAGAAAGAAATCCAAACAGACATGGGAAACGGGACGTTTCCAAACGGAGTAACATTTTATAACTTTAAGTAGTGGGGCCTTATTCCTATTGCGCCACCGGATCGGCCATTGGACTTTTGCGTCAAAACAGAATGAGTTATTTATTCACGAAATTATCAGAGTTCACTCTATCTGTTGTGAAAGCAGTTACGAGAAAGAAATCCAAACAGACATGGGAAACGGGACGTTTCCAAACGGAGTAACATTTTATAACTTTAAGTAGTGGGGCCTTCTTCCTATTGCTTTTGCCTTCTTCCTATTGCTTTTTTGTTATTTTGATATTTTATTGACTTTTATTTCTTTTAAGCTTTATTTCTTCTAAGCTTTATTTCTTCTAAGCTTTATTTCTTCTAAGCTTTATTTCTTCTAAGCTTTATTCTTTCTTTTTCAGATCCCCTGCGTTTTCAAGAACTTCGTCACACCTACACCTGACGCGACGGTGCCTGACAACTGTTAAAAAAGCTTCTAAAGATTTAGAAATAAGGCAGACTCTCCTACACTTCATAAGTATCTTCTTAATTTCTACAAGCAAAATAAAGTTTTATCCTTAGTAATGTGATTGCTAAACATTTGTGGAAAAAATAAAAATTATAAATTCCGAAACAAGAATTACTGGAGCAGTTATTATTTAGATAGAATATTTTTTGGTTCTACAATAAAATTTGCGTTAAACTTCATTTCAACAAGGAAAACTTTCATATGAGCACTTTCTTTACATTTAAGTCTGTGCTATTCCGTAACACAGATTTTAAAGTAAGTTGGCAGTCTTCCATATTGTCCAATTACCGTGTTGACGTGTCCAGTTGATGGAATGTGTCCGAAGTCGTAGTGTAAACAAAGGCACTCTGGTGGTGTTCTTCTCCCATGCCCCGTGAACGATAAATTAAGCTGCATTGACCTGACGGATATGTCTCTGGTGTCATCTGAATTGAATGTGAGTGTCGGTATGACCAAGAATGCATTTAAATTGAGGCTTCTTGAGCAAAAACTAGATGTTAAACAGGGCAGGTTGACGACGGCATTAGCACGCCAGGTTAAAACCTACGCTGCTGTCCCTAAATGGGATAATATAAAAAAATTCGATTCATACACTGACGCTAGAGCTACGTCATATAGGAAAACTATTGAGATCCTGTCAAACCCTGATATCTGCAACGGAGACGTTTCTACTGAATTACCTTCTATTTGGCGCGCGCTTTTAGGTGTTCCGCATGCTCAATTCGAAGGATGTTATAACCTGTGCGAGGATTTACCATTTGTACCTAACCCGTTTTCGTTTTGTTCGTGATTTTAAATTTTAAGCAGAAGCACTCATTTTTCACACCGAATTGTTTTCCTGATGAAGCCTCCCGTCTGGTGGTGAAAGTTTGCACGTTTATTCTTGTATATATTTACACCTAATAAACGAATTTTTAACTACGATTGCACATACTATTATTGGTGCACTCTGCCCAGTCCTATTATTGGGTTTTCTTGTTATTTTCGCTATGGTTTCAATTTTACTGTTGTATCCAGCACAAAGTCCACTACAGGGAGAATTCCGATAAGGATCTTAGATGTCCTCGTATTCCTCTTCTCCGGAGAGGGCTTCAGAAAATGTGACTGCAAATCTAAATGTACCACAAATAGGTGTGCTTGTCGCAAAAACCAATTGCTATGTAATTCAAAGTGTCACCAATCTTTAGATTGCACTAATAAGTAAGCATAATTTTATCATATGTTTTGCAAATTCATTTCCTTAATTATAATAATATTTTAAACCGTTAGATTCTTTCTATTATAGTTTTTTAATTGATTGATTATTGATTATATCAACTAATTTGTTGATTGTTTGATTGTATTAACTTGATTATTTATATACCGAAATATAAATAAATAACATAATGTTAATTTAAGCGTACAAAAACGTTGCTGTTGCTCTAGCAAAGATCTTATTTTCACTTTAACGAGTGCCTAGTAGGTAATGTGCAGATTATCCAGGTAATTTGCAGATTAGCTAGGTAATTTGAGCAATGAAACAATTTTCGGCACTTTAACGAATCACCCTAGTTAATCTGCACAAACCCTAGATAATCTGCAGAATAACTGATTTCTGAACTTTCGCGGTTACATATATATTAACAAGTAATAAACTAAATAAGGCTATGTGGTTCCATGTAGAAGAAATTCCTTGATTTACATATCTCTAATCGAGGGAATTTTTAGCTGCTCTTTACTACTTCCTAACGTCAGTGCACTGGTATTTTTATTTTGGTAGTGACTTGAGTGGATAGCTTGTGGCTTTGTTTTTGACCTTCATATGTCTTTTCGTGTGGTACTTCTTAGAAAACTTACGGAAAGGTTCTCTGTAGAGAAATATATAAGAACTCTGCTAAATAATTGTATGCTCATGGATCTGTACCACATAATTATGGACAATGTCGATCTATAATTTCTGGCAAGCAATGCATCTAATAGAAATGCGTCTTGCAGATTTACGATCTCACAAATACACCTTATTAGATTAGGCTTGCAGCACCATCTGTGTGGTTCGAATAAATTCGCTGATAATACTTGGAGATGAAATTTTCTAACTTATTCTTCAAATAAAATTTTATAAACTTATCACCATAAAATGCGTACTTATATTAATTGTTTAGGCCCTTCTCACATTTCTTGAATGTGTGATAAATTTTAACAATTATTTCTATGAATTTCTTAAAAAGTATGTTGAGTCGCTTAGGTGGATCATTGATTTTCTAATGAAAGAATATTATATTTAAACGTGATATTACAATGACGAAACTTAAAGCGCTTTAGTACTGGCTAAGACATGCATGTTAGGCCACTGAACCACCTGAGTTGTTCTCCGCATTCATAAGATCAATCGTGTCCATGTGAACGTGAAGGGAATCCGGCTATAATTTTCAGTGATACGTACCTGTTTGCGGCATTGATATATTTTCTATTTCGTTTCTCCTTTCAAACCAAGAGTGTTTCATTCGTCCTATAATTGTCTCAGAATCACCCAAACGAATTGATACATGTATAGGCGTTTCTCCACTCGCCTACAAGTAAACAATTCCGTCAAATGCGTTCTAGTTTTTGTTCAGATTTTCAAGCGTACCAATCTCCATGCCAACACATTCAAACGGGTGAATTTAGCATTGTAAAATCCTAGAAATCTTTGCAGCATTATATTTTTCTTTTCAGGAATTCAGTTATTTATAGATGATCTTTTTTTTTTGAACACGTTTAAAAAAAGGACCAGAAATGGAATTCTCTAAATAGAGTGTTTACTAGCTGTTTTTTTTTCAGTATAGATTTGGTTAAATAACAAGGGTGAGAAATGTCTGTTTCATGCTAAGACTGCAAATCTGTAATGAATAAATTCTATTTACAAAGTAACAAGATATGTTTCGCCAAATTTTCTGTTACACAAAGTCCTGGTCAGCAAACAAGAAGTATCATCTACATAGTGCAAAAAAAGAAACGTTTGGAATGCTGAAACAATTGTAAATTACAGTACTATAATCAGATAAAATGTATAAAATTGAAATGTCACATTACTTTACTATTTTTTATCTTTTGCAGCTGTCCTAGCATTTATTATTAACAATATAAGCATACTGATCCTTTTGAAAAAATCGATTCTTTCGATTCAACTTACTAAGAGATTGGTTCGGACAAATTCGGTCGTTTGATTATTCCGGTTTAGAAACTGATTTGTATCTAGGAAACGACTCTCAGCCGCCCCGATGACGCAGTGGTCTAAGCGCTGGCTTAAGACCATTCGTCTGGGAAGGGTCCGGGTTCGAATCCCGGTTAGACATGAATGTTGTGTTTGTGTTACGGCACTAGTTCTTTCAATTACCTGAACCGAAAGGCCCTAAATTAGTGACGGACCACTGCTTGTAGCCCATTGAATTGCTCACGGTGATCGTTAAACCTTCCATCAAAACACAAAAAGAAAAGAGCCGTCCCGGTGGCGGCAGTGGTCTAAGCGATGGCCTCTGATCATTCGTCCGAATGGGGTCCGGTTTCGAATCCCGGTGAGGCATGGATGTTGTGCTTGTCTTACGGCACTGGCTCTCTCCCTTCCCTGGAACCAGTGACCTTAAATTAGGGACGGGCGACTGCTTATAGCCCATTGAGTTGCTCACGGTGGTCGTTAAGCCTCCAATCAAAAAAAAAAAAAACAAGAAACGAGTGCGAGTAAAATCCTTTCGTTCATTCACAGTAACCGGTTTAGTGAAATAAATTTAAGTTTAGATTTGGTTTTAATTCTCACGAAAAATTTGTTCCTCGATTTTGTGATAACTTCAGTTAGAAACGTTCACGTAATTTGTTGCATTTGCACATTTCTCAATAAGGTAAGGTTTTCTGAGTACAACATGAACCTCCTCACCAAGACACCGTGGTAAAATTTTTAAGTCTAGTAAGAAGAAATTTTGACTGATTAATTCAAGGAATCTCCTCTTTTGCGGTATCGATTCTTTTCAGGATATATTTGTTCGCCAATGACTCAGTTTGCTGATTGGCTCTTTTCAAAACAAATCGTTCGCAAACGACGTATCTCTATTTCCTATCTGCAAAAGGTTACGTAACGTAATAAAACTTGACAGATTTAGTAGATACCCACACACTCGACAGCAAGCATAAAAACTGGCAAAATAATTTAGCATTTTTGTCTGCACTTTGTTCAATATACCATACACAATGAGCCTGATTATAAAAAAATAAATAATAAATTTTACTTAGTGTTTCACATCCGGAGTTTCATATGAGCTTATGTAAGGAAAAATAGTGTATAATTTGCACAAGAGATTATACTTCAAAAAGTAATCTGCTATTAAACGATTTCAAAAATTTTGCTAAAAATAAAATCCATTAATTAGTTTGTTATGGTCACTAAACATGGAAAAACATGATAAAATCTGGATTATATTAAAGCCTTTGAGGAATGATTCTAGAAATCCCTCATCACAAAGGGGTACAGTGTTGGAACGGTTAGAGATGATGGCATTTTTTCTATAGAGAAAGTAATCTCAAAGTAATTTTATGACGAACGAGTGATTACCTTCATTTCAAGAAATGCCGATTGATTTCCAAAGCAAATTCAGTAATACCCAAGAAAGACTTTTCATAAACCGTGAGTAAAGTACATAAAGCAAAAAAAATGCATTAGTAATAGGTGACAAAGATCTATTCTGCATTTTAACATGAGAAGTACGTTTTCTTCCTTTTAGGGCAGATAAACAGGCATTCAAATGATAAAGACTTTTTCTAATCCTTGCTGTTTATCAAAAAACTTTTTTTAAGGGTATGATTTTCTTAATCAGTCAAGAACCAAAGGTTCAAAATTGTGAAGCACATGCTTCAAAAATGTTGAAAAATTCCTTCTAGTTACTGGTTCCCTCAAAATATTTAATCGCCAACACACGAGCTCCTAGGCGCCTTGGATGACGAAAACAGACCTGACGTCATAGGTCCAACTGTCTTGGAAGGAGGAATTAACTGATATTCAGTCAGGAAACCATTAAAGAAAAGCAGTGAAAAATTAGAGGTAGAATATATGTATTGCCTAAGGCTGAATGAGAAATTGGTTAAATACTACGCTACCATCTGAGCTCTGAACTATTTAACTTATAATTTTTGCTTTGTCAATTGTGGCTATGATTGGTTCTTTTGTTTAATCAGTGTCTGGTTGTTTTTATTAATAATAAGGCTTTCTGTATGGGCATCATTATATGACATGTAGTGTCTTGCTCTTTTAACTGCGATATGCGCGTTTTGTGTGCAGATGTTATGTATAAGTTTCATTATAATTGTTGTTGCTTGGGTATCTTACGCTTGCAAGCAGCCCTTCTGTCATTGCTTTTGTAGCTTACACTTTTGGAACAGCCCTTTGTAAAGCAAGTAAATCTAATTTGTCTGTCTTTACTTTTGCCTTTGGTAGCTTGCCCTTCTTCACCAGTTTCTTAGGTTATCGCACGTTAATATATTGATTGCATATTGCATATTTTACCAGACAAAAAGTGTAACTGCCTAACAAGTAAACTCATAGTGTCATGTTCAATTTCACAAACAGTCAGTAACGTAAACATGAGAAAATATTTCAGTTCTGAAGCAAACAAATGCTCACCTTCGAAAAATCTACTGATGCGTAGTTGAAAGTCATTATACTAATGACTCTGTATCTTTTCTTCTATTCGTTTGTAGGACATCATTCAGTGTTTTCCGACCTTTTTTTTCTTCACCGATCCCAAGCATCGCGGAAGCCCAAGTCTCATAATTACGCAGGAACTACATTATGTTAATCCATTTGCATAATATTTAGTTTTCTTTTAACAAATTATCGAAAAAGGAATGATTAAAATTACCCAAGTAATATTGAATGTGATGAACAAAAATGGAAACGAATGTAATATAAATTGTATAATTACGTAAGAATAAAGTTCAACCCAAATGCACTTAAACTAAATTTATTAGTTCTTAAAAGATATGTAAAATATATTGAGATACTTGCTCTTGTTTTTTACTGCACAGCAATTTTATCTGTGGTCGAATGGTTGACAAAGAGACATGAAGTTCTTCTTCAGCTGATAATAATCTTTCTTTAACCTTTATTTTCTTCAATGAGGAAACGGCTTGCTCCCATAAATATGAACTACAGAAAGGCAGTAGCACATTTAGCGCTTTTGTGAAGAAACTGAGAATTAATTTTTGATGGAGAGCCAGAAAACATCAAGCGGTAACTCATTGTACTTTATTTTCGGTGTTCGATCATATTTCAGTGAAATCAGCTGTTCATCTTCTTGTAGAGTAAAAATGTTTTCGTGAGCCCTTGCACTTTCTACGAAAGGCTTCCTGGCGCAGTTATACTCGTACATGTCAGATGACGAAGAAGGAAAGTAATCTTCTGGGATGCCGCGCAGTGATTATCAGCGTTGGGATATAAGATGTTTAACTTGTGCATATTTTTCTCCTCCCCTCTCCTCAGCTGTCTTAAAAGAGGAAATATTTCGAGTTACGTTTTCTCCAGAGAAATAAGTTACTTTCAATGTCAGAACCTTACGAATTTAGATTAAAATATTTTCTTTGCGTCACTGGATGAAAATGTATTTAGTAAAACAGCATAGTACTAATAAACAAACGTTGAGCCTTCACATAAGAACAAATGACACGTGTTCGTTTGATAGCGTCCGTGCTATTGATATGCAAATCAAGTATCGCAGTCAAATGACATATATTAAATAAATTCCTATTTAATGAAGGTCATACAAAGTTTTTAATCTTATATTTGAAAATGTTATATACATATCATATATTTCAATTAATTCGTCTAATTGGATAATATGTGAAACGTTGTGCTTCACATTTCATTAAGCCTTTTAGGGGAATTCTCGTTACCGGTTCCTAGTTCGAGTGTCTTCCAGCTTTTTTGGAGCAAAACGAGCGAAGAACCTTGTGGTGGGTGAATCTCAGGTATTGAGTGAATGGAACTTTTGTGACGTGCAAAAGCGTGAAAAAGGCGGGGTGACAGTTGAGTGCATAGAATTTCAGAGTTAGACCCTCAAATCTGTTTCAGGTGTTGAATGGCTGAGAGGGTTTCGCTGTGTTTACTGAGTTTTAATATGTGTGTCCCTCCTGCATTCGGGGAAGAGGGATGCAGGGACATCAGGGTTCCCCACCGGGGCACACTTTGTAGTTTGTTCCATGAGGGTTCCTTAATCTTTGAAGACAAGGACTTTTAGGGGAAGATCCTTTATGTGTAATATGACAGCATTATTAAGCAAGTAGCTCACATGATGGTTTGGCATTCCGACTCAGAAAAAAAACGTAAAGTGTACTTTGCTTGATGCCGATAGGTGTAATATTTGTTCCTTATTTGCATTCGACAGCACAGAGAATACGTGTGCGTGTACAAGAAGAATACAGAAATGCTAAATGGTGATACACCTTCCCTTTTCTCGGAAATAGGAATACAGCAAGAGGCACTAACTCTGCAAAAAATTTAAGTATCTGACATTTTTGTTACTTCATGTACAAATATTAAATAACCCAAATTCAACGGGTCATGCTTAATTTTCGGTTGTCATGAAACGCATGCGTTCAAGCGTTCATTCGTTCAAAACGTAAGCCACATGACTGATTTGGGAAATGGTTTATTGTCAGTTTGATGATTTTTACATTTTCAAATTTTTATATTCGTATTACTTTCAAATAATGTTTGTTTAAACTAACTGAGTCTCTTTTTAAGTATAAATTGCAGCGTGAATTCAATATTGAATCACCAAAATTATAAGATTATTTTGTTAAGTGCTAGTACATGTTAAGACTGTTTAGTTTACCTGTGCTGAACGGAAAATAAAACTAAGGAGAGGAAGTCCAAGCTTCTCTTATGAGAATGGCCAGATTCAGCTCAAACGGAAGCTTCAAAGTTTAGTTCAAGGATAAATGATTGACTTTTGAAAGAAAAAAATTGAAAAAGAACGAACTTTAAAGAGACTAAATAACTACACGAAATATCCATGATAACAGACTGCAACATTACCATGAAATATTAACGCGCTACTGCAAAGAAAACATATTTTCAGTTTTTTAATAACGCAAACGAGCACATAAGAAAGCTCGAAACCTACAAAAATTTTATTTATTCTGAAGGTATTTGCGATATTTTGAAAAATATGGGAGAAAAAGGAATCGTTTATTTTTAAACATGAAAATAATTTTAAAAGAACTTTCAAGTATACGGAAACTGCTTTTCCAGATTTCGCTCCAAAGCGAAAATGCCTTTAATAAGTGTGAACGAGAAACATTGAGACTTAAAATTTGCACATTTAGCACCAGAACTTATTGTGTTTCGTTCAAATGTAGTTCATATAAAATATAAATATCGGAAATTGCATTATAAATAATTAAGCAATGTTTTTTATTTAGAATTATAAATTAAACAGTTAATAATTATTTCATTGTTTTTTTTTTCATATGTAGGGGAACACACGAGACTGGTGTTCACCTATATAATTGGCAAAAACGTTGACACCATTTTAATTTTTTTTTGCATAATAGACAACTGGATTTTGATCGATATTCAAGATGTTTGTTAAACGTTGATATACCTATCACATTTAGCTTGAAACCGCGGATGTTTTGAATTGTTCTCTAACGGTAGAAAATCATGCTCAGCTTCCATCGCCATTTATCAGAAGGAAAGAAGTCACGAAATGTGTTCCTTTTATTAAGTAGAAGACGCTGACTTATAAAGATAAACAAAATCTTTAGGGAAATACATGAAGTTGAAAAAAATAAGAAGATTGTAAATAAAATCATTATACATTTCTTGAGTGTTCTTTTGGTCCTCACTCAAAACTGTCCTTTTACTAAATATTTTTTATAGAACGTCTAATAGCTCTACAGTATTCCTTTAAATGTTTTTACAATAAGTTTGATGAGCAATTTTGGGATCAACTTTCTGTAGAATTATACACTGTGAGCCACCCAAAATGCAACACCAAGAAGGAAGCATCCGATTGGCCTGAAATTCGCAGCATGCGTCGCCCGCGAGAGGATATGCAAACGATTAGCATTTCAGGGCATATGCAAATCATGTGCGCGCTGCACGCCACCTAGAAGCACTATAAGAAGGGTGCACAGAAAGCGGGGTGTAAGTAATGGGACTGTGTTGTGCTGCCAGACCTGTGCGTGGGAAACTACCTGATGCCTCATCGCAGAATACGGCGGTCATTCCAGCACGTTTCGAAGTTCAACAGAAAACGATTAGTCCCTTATCGCGACAGCGGTTTATCGTACCGAAACATCTGCGCCCGTGTGGGACGACAACCAGCCGCAGTGAGGCGAGTATGGATTTGGTGGGTGCAGGAGAGACGGACGGACCGTCGTAAGCGAGTTGCGCAGCCGCGGCATACAACCGAACGAGAGTAAGCACCCAGCGCAGTGCTTCTCTGATCGCCAATAACTCTGCTTGGAAGACAGAGGAATTGGGCGATAGTTTCACTCGCTCCGCGTGCGTCTCGTTGCTATCCTTGATCACGCAGAAACCTGCGCCAACACTACCTCCTATTTTCAAACCGTCCGTGTACCGTTCCATTCCCTGACCTGTGGGGAGAGCTTTGTCCCAGCTCAGACAAAGCTCGTTGGCTGGGTTGCAAGTCTAGTCCATTCTCAGAAGTTCCACTTCGGACGATCGGTACTGGTGTCCTATGAAAGTCATATCGTCCCCGGAGCGAAGGGTCTGCATTGCTGCTTCCCTCGCTACGACCAGGTCCGCCGGTTCACACCCAGCCAGCACTTGGAGGGTTGCTGTGGAGGTCGTGCGGAAGCACCTCGTCATGCGCAATAGCGCTCTGCACTGAATTTGGTTAATACCATTTCTCATTCTAACGGAATCTGACCACCAGGCGGGACACGCATATGTTAATATGCGCTCCACCCCTCGCTTATAGAGCACCCTTTTAGCTGGCCCAGTCAGACGCATTCCGTTAATCTTGTTCAGAATGCTGATGCATCTATCCTTCAAGAAGTGACGATGATGTAGCCCCGACAATCTGGTGTCAAGCATGACTCCTAGGTACCACATCTCTCTCACCGCTCTAATAGTATGCCCATTGTAGCGACATTTTGGTGGGGTGACCAGTTACCCCTTCTTTGCTATTAGCATTAGTGTCGTCTTTTCGTAAGCGAAGCAAATCTTACAATCCTTGCTGCAACTAACTAGCTGTGAGAGAGCAGTGTGTACCTTCCGCTCAATCACGTGCCTACCAGATGCTGACACTATTAGCTTTAGGTCATCTGCGTAGGCTTGCAGCTGCACCCCGTCTTCTAGTGGAAGCGCAAGTGCAGTATCTGCAACCACAGTCCACCAAAAGGGGCCCTAGCAAGAGCCCTGCGGGCACCCATTCGTGTACTCCCTGCTGTAGGTCTTATCTCCGACCCCAAACTCTACTCTTCTATGTGAGAGAAAATCGCTTATTAGCAGGAACAGATTCCTGGAGATGCCAAGTCTTTTAAGACGGTCTAACACTAGTGGCCACCAGACGTTGTTGAAAGCAGCGCACATCCAACGAGACGAGGCAGGTGTGCTTTCCCTGTGCTCGATTTTGCTTTACGTGCTTAGTAAGGCTGACCAGCGCTTGGCCGGTACACCTCTCCGGCGTGAAACCGAATTGACGCCTGGAGGGCTTACCTAAGCCGACTAGGTAATGGGTTTCTCGGATCACAAGGACCTTTCTCAGCACCTTACTCCATGCTTTTAACAGGCAAATCGGCCTGTAGGCTGCGGGGTCTGCTCGGCTCTTGTTTTCTTTGCTGAAGAGGATGAGCAGCGCAGTCTTCCACATTGATGGGATGCAACCTCGTTCCAGGCATTTATTCAATAGGGCAGCGAAGTACCCAGGGTTGGCTAGAAACACTTCTCTGATGACCGAGAGGTCCAACCCATCTATGCCTGGTGCCTTGCCTTTGTTCAGACTGTTGATTGCCAATGATCACTAAGCCCGTACCGAGTGTAACTCTGAAGGATATAAATCATCCATATTCTGCATCGTGATCAATGTGACAAAAGTAAATATAATGTCGGGAATAAATACATTTCTTCCACAGAAGGTTTTTTTGCAAGCTCTTTGTATGCATAAGTTTGCTGTAGCTTAAACGTAGAGAACGTGATCGCCTGCAGTAGCTGCTCTGCAAGAGGGCGAATGTATTTTAGGTAAATCCACCATATTTAGCTATTTGACGTAGAATCGTCATCACAAAATTAACCGAGGTGTGTAGAAACCCGTATCTGTAAGCTCATCCGAACTCTATCCTTAGCATTTCAGACATGGAGCCTTTTATTGGAGCTTGGGTAAAATGATTACGGGAAATATTTAGTCCATTTTTCACTGTGTTCATGTAGGATGAGACTTGGCATTTAAAGCAGTGCACAATAAATTTTTCTTTGTTTTTGGAAGTGGTCCGTACAATAAACTGCCATGCACGTCGCATATATTAAATTCTTATCTATTAGCAATTAAAAATGTTTAGACCTTAGACGAACAAATATATTCAATCTAACTGTAAACTTTGTATTTTCTTCTTGCAACGGACGTTGTATATGCACACAGCCACTTCGGTAATTCCTTAAAAATATTTCTAAACTGCAGGCAAGCTAAAATGCATTAATACATTAAAGTGCAGTATAGAATAAAAAATATATTCAAGTTACAACACATTGTAATTTTCTCTTTATCAGTGAATAAGATTCGAACAGAGTGTTATATATCAGTTTTAAACCCTAAAATGAAATACACCCTACGCCATATTGGAGTACCTTAGTTTGTGTTTCGTACGTTGTTCAAGAAAAATTCAATCTATATATATCTTCTTATGACGTACTTTCTTTGTTTGTAATACCGTTTCTAATTCAATGTTATATTTTTTTCCTTATGAGACACTAATGAAATGAATTATGTATGTAGTAGAACACCAGGACGAGCCAGGACAAATTAACTCTTAGCCAGAACTGGTCACGAGCGTTTAGCATTATTCTGCGAGTACTTGTACTTTCCAAACTTATTTTGCTGGCACATTTTAAATTATTATCATAATAAATTACGGACAGCTGTTTTTTTTAATGGCGTACAGGATGTCTTGAGCTTTCTTCTCCGAAAATGTAGCTCCGCTGAAGGTTTATAAATAAATAAATAAATAAATAAATAAATTCAAAGTTGCTTGTATTATAATTTTGTAATTTGAAACTGAAATTTTCAAAAAAACTTATTTTAAAAAAGTAGAGTTTCAGTTGAAATGAAGTTTCTGTGACATTTCAGGTAATATTTTCGGAACCTTATGCGGAATATAAACGGAAACAAAATGTAAAAAATTCGTCATATTTAATTTATATCCTGCTAAAGTATGGCATATTTTAGGCTGAATATTGAAAATTCCAAGAAGAATACGACAATAATCTTAATAACTATGCACTCTTTCGGCAAACATATGCATATGAATTTAATTACTTTTTAATTCACTAGCATGTCTGCACAATGAATATTGCGTAAAGTCCATGTGTGATCAGGGAAATTTGTCAGGGGTGTGAATATTTTCATCATATTGACACATTTTCCGAATTGCTATAAAATTTGTAATTACACCATTTTAATACTAATTTTGTTCAATTGCTGGTACCTTTTTCACGTTGCTCAACATTTGTGAATACCACTAAATACGAATAAAAGTTCCAGTTATGTGGTTAATAAATTTCTCCTACAATTCAAATGTGTTATATTTCAAATTTCCGTATCTGTTGCTTATGAAAATTCTAGAACCATAGAATTTGTGGGATATTGGATATTTCTTAATATTTCTTTCAAATGAATATCTCCTGAATGATCATTTATGAACAAATTATTGAGTTACTTTATCGTTTATTTTCCACATACAAAACATTAGTCGATTTTTATATCTAATTTTGATCCATTATTTAGTGATGATGGATGCTCATTTAGCTTCACAAAGACGTTTCATATTTTTCCAAAAAATAATATTCAAGGGCTATAAACCTGCTTATGATCTGACGTGCAGCTCCGAAGGTGTTAGTTTCCTTCCAAAAATTCATTTTTATTCAAGAGTGCTTTCGTATGGTTTTCAAGGATTGTAATTCCGCGATCTGTGTCCAATAAGATTTATTTCTAAAATTACTCATTGGAATTTATGGGAAATGAAACGCACAAAGAAGCCGTTAAAAATACGAATAACGTATCTAGCAATAGCACGAAAGACATATCTGCAAAAATGTGGCCCAGAATGTTTTAAATTCAAATGTTCACCTTTAGGAAAGACCAAAGTTCTGAATCGACTTTAGGTATAAAATCAACGCAAGAATAACTGTCGTTTTATGGAGCATGTCCTTTTGTCCTTTTTACCTTAGCCGTCGGGGCAACAATGAAGTACAGTGCTACATATCAGAATTTCGCAGAAAAGCTGCAAATCGAATTTCATACGAAGAATAGTTTTTCGAGAAAATCATAAAATGTTTGTTAAGCTAAAGTGTCCGTTAAAATCGGAGATAAATACCTTTTATAAATACTTATTTTGATACCAAACGTTCTGCAGTGATAATTCTGATGTGATTACATGCCAGTTCTTTTACTTGTATAAGTTGTGAAAATGTACTTAAGAAATTTCTCACAAAAATTGATTAGAAAACGGTAATCCCATTGGAAAGTCTAGACAGGTTGCAACTTCTCAATTTCAGAAATCTGTAAAAAGGCGATGAGTTTTACATTTTTTGAAAACGTTCACTTGTTCGGGTTAGAATATATTTTTTTTCATTGTATCTGCGAAAATGCCGTTAAAAATGTTAAACGAATTAAATCTGGTAAATGCTAAAAGTCTATCCTACGAAAGGTCACTAAAGTAATTCACCGATGCTGTCACACGTACGGTCATTCACAAACATAATTTTCAAATTGCAGGTCAAGATTAAAAACACTTTATTTACAATTAAAAATTAATATTTACACGCGAGATCTTTCGGGGCTGAACATAGCACCCATCATCAGGCTCAAGCGCCACGAAACACAGTAGCAGACATTATATACTGTCAAACCCGACCCACAATCCACTCGGTTTTCTCAATCACCTGTGATTCAATCAACAAATCGTTAAAGTCCAAAAAATCAAGCTTTAATATCTTATCCTATAAAGTCTTCTTCTTCAGAGTTGTGTGAGGAGGGGGCAACCATCTTTCTCCACTGTCTTGGAACAAATGTCGGGAGTTCAATGTTACAGCATGTTTCCCCATATGCAAGAATGAAGAGGCTTTCCGTAAGGAAGACAGTACGTTTATTAACACTTGAGTTAAGTACCCTAACATTTTTCCAATCTGGGGAGTAACCTCCCTGGTTAACAGCTTGAGTGAAAGCTGTGGAAACCGTTCCAGAACGAAGAGCGTATTTATGTTCACCCATTCTAACATTAAGGGTTCTTAGGGTAGAACCTATATAGTATTTAACTGCAGTATCTAAATCCTTATGAATTAATGGTATGCAGTAGACGCCTGGTTTGTTAAGTGCTGGGACTCTATCTCTATCATTTCTTATCGTGGAAAAAAGGTTTCTGGTGGACACTCCAAACGTTAGATTGTGTTTGTAACAGGCTTTTCTTAAGATAGACACAAGAGGTGGAATGAAATCAACTTTGCCGATGTACTTGGTAGGTTTGTTTCTCTGTGGACAAAGTCGTGAATCTCAGTCTTTGAAATTGTTGTAATAGTCCTTGGAAGAGGTTGACAGACCACGCAAACAATAAGGCCAAATTTTGAACTCTAGAATGTTCATCACGTCGAGTTTTACTTGTCGAAGAATGGGTGAAGGCACGTCTTATTAAGAAGCGTAAAGCTGAAGCTTTATGTTCGGGAGGGTGAGAAGAAGTGAATGGGATCATACAAGATATGAACGTCGGTTTACGGAAAACACAATGCTTGATTTTATTGGAATTCGAATCTCGAGACAGTAAAATGTCCAGGAATGGCAATTTTCCCTCTTTCTCAAGGTCTTTGGTAAACTTTATAGTTGGAAACTGGGTAGAAAGACAATCTACAAATTTGTCCAGTAAAGGTAAAGCATGGGGCCAAAAAACCAACATGTCATCAACGTACCTAAACAACAGTGACGGTTGATAAGGGGAGTCCAACAAGACCTTGTTTTCAAGATGCTGCATGAGGATCTCGGCTAAAATGGGGGAGAGGGGGTGACAGCATCGGTGAATTTCTTTAGTGATATACTTTAGTGACCTTTCGAACGATTTGACTCTTTGACTCTGGGGAAACTGAGTTCATAATGGCTTCGCTGGATGTACTATCACTATTTCCACGTATACCACTCAACACCGTTCGCTCAATTATTGAGGACAAATTACAAGAAGACAATTCCATCTCTCCACTTGAAGCTAATGCAATAATTTCTGGTCTCAAACTCGTAGCTAAGAGAACTTACTTTAAATTTGATGGCAAGTTCTATCAACAAAAGGAAGGGGCACCAATGGGTTCCACCCTCTCCCCCGTTTTAGCCGAGATCCTCATGCAGCATCTGGAAAACAAGGTCTTGTTGGACTCCCCTTATCAACCGTCACTGTTGATTAGGTACGTTGATGACATGTTGGTTTTTTGGCCCCATGCTTTACCTTTACTGGACGAATTTGTAGATTGTCTTTCTACCCAGTTTCCAACTATAAAGTTTACCAAAGACCTTGAGAAAGAGGAAAAATTGCCATTCCTGGACATTTTACTGTCTCGAGATTCGAATTCCAATAAAATCAAGCATTGTGTTTTCCGTAAACCGACGTTCATACCTTGTATGATCCCATTCACTTCTTCTCACCCTCCCGAACATAAAGCTTCAGCTTTACGCTTCTTAATAAGACGTGCCTTCACCCATTCTTCGACAAGTAAAACTCGACGTGATGAACTTTGTAGAGTTCAAAATTAGGCCTTATTGTTTGGGTGGTCTGTCAACCTCTTCCAAGGACTATTACAACAATTTCAAAGACTGAGATTCACGACTTTGTCCACAGAGAAACAAACCTACCAAGTACATCGGCAAAGTTGATTTCATTCCACTTCTTGTGTCTATCTTAAGAAAAGCCTGTTACAAACACAATCTAACGTTTGGAGTGTCCACCAGAAACCTTTTTTCCACGATAAGAAATGATAGAGATAGAGTCCCAGCACTTAACAAACCAGGCGTCTACTGCATACCATTAATTCATAAGGATTCAGATACTGCAGTTAAATACTATATAGGTTCTACCCTAAGAACCGTTAATGTCAGAATGGGTGAACATAAATACGCTCTTCGTTCTGGAACGGTTTCCACAGCTTTCACTCAAGCTGTTAACCAGGGAGGTTACTCCCCAGATTGGACAAATGTTAGGGTACTTAACTCAAGTGTTAATAAACGTACTGTCTTCCTTACGGAAAGCCTCTTCATTCTTGCATATGGGGAAACATGCTGTAACATTGAACTCCCGACATTTGTTCCAAGACAGTGGAGAAAGACGGTTGCCCCCTCCTCACACAACTCTGAAGAAGAGGACTTTATAAGATAAGATATTAAAGCTTGATTTTTTGGACTTTAACGATTTGTTGATGGCATCACAGGTGATTGAGAAAACCGAGTGGATTGTGGGTCGGGTTTGACAGTATATAATGTCTGCTCCTGTGTTTCGTGGCGCTTGAGCCTGATGATGGGTGCTATGTTCAGGCCCGAAAAATCTCGCGTGTAAATATTAATTTTTAATTGTAAATAAAGTGTTTTTAATCTTGACCTACAATTTGAAAATTATGTTTGTGAATGACCGTACGTGTGACAGCATCGGTGAATTACTTTAGTGACCTTTCGTACGATAGACTCTTAGCATTTACCATATCTTAGCTGCAAATTTCTTATGCCTTGTAAGGAACCTCTTCAAGTGGATACCTTACCTAAAGTGCACGAGGAATGGAGAGGGCTTTTAAAATCTTATGTGTTTTTCGCAGAAAATTATCTGTCAACGAGGCCCACTTAAGCTTTTTAATTAATTGTCGCTCACTGAAAGTGATGCCAAAGTTTCTTAGAATCAGATGTTTCGCAATATCTCAAAGAGATGCCTGGGTCTTCGCCAATGCCCAACAAAAAAGTTAACAGCTGAAATAAGGAGGAAACGAAGCTATGTGGACATGCTCAACCGTAAGTCATATAATGCATATGCCTACCTGACGAGACAGGCTCACCAAATTATCTTGGGTAAGCGTTTAATGATTTTCTTTTCTAATTTACAAAAAGAGGTGAATGTGGTTAATCAACGACATATACGGAAACTCTGTGACCTGGTTCTGGTATCAAACCGACCCTCACAAATTCATCTGCGAAGTCAAAATGTTGAACATGCTGATGAATACTCGCTACAAGAACCATTCCTTAACTACAGTTCTGTAGAACTCTCGGACAGCCAACGTTCAGTCCTAAGTAGAGGATTTAAATTTAGCTTTCCAGTGTCTTCTTTTCGACCTCTAAATACCATCCCACAGGTTGAAAACATTATCAGTGCACTTCCCGAAGAAGTACGTGATTCTACTCGTTATACTTTGGCCAAGACTCTTGCAGGGCCTAATAAAACATCACCAGCTCTGAAATACGAACGAGAACAGTTACTACAGCTAGCAAAAATTCCAAACTTGTCAATCATTTGTGCAGACAAAACACAACAAATCATGATTCTGGACCGTGACGACTATTACGCTAGAATGAAACAGGCCATCAATTTAGTTCCCCACCGTGTTCTCAGGTCTGACCCAAATTCAGCTACTATTGCAGAATTAAGTAAACTAAGAAACGAAGGTTTCCTACCTAAATCTATTTCTACAAAAATGAGACTTCCAGTAGGACCTAGGGTTCCCGAGGTCTTTGGAAAAATGAAAATTCACAAACCGGACCAACTTCTTAGGTTGCTTGTTTCAGGATATGCTAACCCTACTCGCACACTCGAGACAGCGTTGGCTTCATTTTTAAAACCTCTCACCTCATATTCCTCTGTATCCATTAAAAGTTCTATGCAGGGTATATCTCGTATCAAAACCTTTGACTCTGGGGGAACTGAGTTCATAATGGCTTCGTTGGATGTAGTATCACTATTTCCAAGTATACCACTCAACACCGTTCACTCAATTATTGAGGACAAATTACAAGAAGACAATTCCATCTCTCCACTTGAAGCTAATGCAATAATTTCTGGTTTCAAACTCGTAGCTAAGATAACTTACTTTAAATTTGATGGTAAGTTCTATCAACAAAAGGAAGGGGCACCAATGGGTTCCCCCTCTCCCCCGTTTTAGCCGAGATCCTCATGCAGCATCTGGAAAACAAGGTCATGTTGGACTCCCCTTATCAACCGTCACTGTTGATTAGGTACGTTGATGACATGTTGGTTTTTTGGCCCCATGCTTTACCTTTACTGGACGAATTTGTAGATTGTCTTTCTACACAGTTTCCAACTATAAAGTTTTCCAAAGACCTTGAGAAAGAGGGAAAATTGCCATTCCTGGACATTTTACTGTCTCGAGATTCGAATTCCAATAAAATCAAGCATTGTGTTTTCCGTAAACCGACGTTCATACCTTGTATGATCCCATTCACTTCTTCTCACCCTCCCGAACATAAAGCTTCAGCTTTACGTTTCTTAATAAGACGTGCCTTCACCCATTCTTCGACAAGTAAAACTCGACGTGATGAACTTTGTAGAGTTCATAATTTGGCCTTATTGTTTGGGTTCTCTGTCAACCTCTTCCAAGGACTATTACAACAATTTCAAAGACTGAGATTCTCGACTTTGTCCACAGAGAAACAAACCTACCAAGTACATCGGCAAAGTTGATTTCATTCCACCTATTGCGTCTATCTTAAGAAAAGCCTGTTACAAACACAATCTAACGTTTGGAGTGTCCACCAGAAACCTTTTTTCCACGATAAAAAATGTTATAGATAGAGTTCCAGCACTTAACAAACCAGGCGTCTACTGCATACCATTAATTCATAAGGATTCAGATACTGCAGTTAAGTACTATATAGGTTCTACCCTAAGAACCGTTAATGTCAGAATGGGTGAACATAAATACGCTCTTCGTTCTGGAACGGTTTCCACAGCTTTCACTCAAGCTGTTAACCAGGAGGTTACTCCCCAGATTGCACAAATGTTAGGGTACTTAACTCAAGTGTTAATAAACGTACTGTCTTCCTTACGGAAAGCCTCTTCATTCTTGCATATGGGGAAACATGCTGTAACATTGAACTCCCGACATTTGTTCCAAGACAGTGGAGAAAGATGGTTGCCCCCTCCTCACACAACTCTGAAGAAGAGGACTTTATAGGATAAGATATTAAAGCTTGATTTTTTGGACTTTAACGATTTGTTGATGGCATCACAGGTGATTGAGAAAACCGAGTGGATTGTGGGTCGGGTTTGACAGCATATAATGTCTGCTCCTGTGTTTCGTGGCGCTTGAACCTGATGATGGGTGCTATGTTCAGCCCCGAAAGATCTCGCGTGTAAATATTAATTTTTAATTGTAAATAAAGTGTTTTTAATCTTGACCTGCAATTTGAAAATTATGTTTGTGAATGACCGTACGTGTGACAGCATCGGTGAATTACTTTAGTGAATTAAATCTGCTTCTGTAATTGTGTAAAGATTTTTTTAACAGTTGATGTACAAATGATGCATATTTTCGTCATTCTATTACACACATGCAGGCATATTGTTATACTCTGAATTTGAATTTGAAACTGAGTTTGAAGTTGGCTCCGACATTATGACATGCCTCCATTTACAACAGCCTTTTCTTTAATCTGAACCTACACTGACTTTTATCACACCTTCACACATAATCCTTTGTTCTTCATAATCCGTATCTTTTTTAAGTGCAGGTATTTGAAATACTACATCGGACGTCTTCTATGTTTCTTTCCTTCCAGTTTGGCAGAATACATTGTATTAGTTATCATGTATCTTTTAAATAGATTTGCATATAGCAAAAGGTCATTAGCAATGTGCTTGTGCAGAACTGAAAAACTTGGAGAAGCATTTCTTTGAGCGAAATGATTTTGTTGCTGATTTCAGAATTACAGGTGTATAAGAATACGTGGACATGTAGTTATATTACATATTCATGTGAACTTTTTGCTTTAGCATGCGGTGAGTTTTTTTGGCATTGGTTTTTCTCTGATACATTTGTTTCACCAAGAAAACGTTGATCTGGCAGCATACTGTATATGTCATGTCAAACTCACGTTAAAAGTAGTTTTCAAAAACATTCAAGCGGATTTCGAAATCTTCACTGGACATTCGGGAACAGGAAATATCGCAAGGAAAATCTTGAATATTCTTTGAACGGCCGCTTTCCAAAAAGGAATTTTTAACCGATCTAAACTTATTTCACAACATAGTTTTGAAAAATTCCAAAATGTAACTCGCAGGGAAAGAAATTTACGCAGTATGTTTGAAGAATTTGCAACTTTGATTTGCAGGAGAATTTGTTTCCAAAAAGTGAGTTTTGACAATGAGGAATATTTTCTGTTATAATGAGATCAAAGGTGCACAACAAATTTCCAGCTCTAGTGTAAACTTTGGCAAATAAAAGGAATGTTAAAGCACTCAACAATACCCTATTCCGTTTTGATCTATCAGGTATATTACCATTTATCTCTAAATGATGGTAATTATTTCTTCGCAAAGTAATTCAAATATTTCAAAAATTCCAAATTTCAATTATCGTCGTGGGGAATGACTGATTTTATTAAAACAAAAGTTCGTTCAAAATTTCTTATCAGCTACAAAAGTATATCTGTGATATATTGCTTAGTAAAAATGTATAGTTCACTCCACATTGACTGTGTTATTCTATTTGCTTGTTCTTCACTAAGGTTTTCCCATGAGGTTCGAAACCACACCCGAAAAACTCCCTTCTGAGTAGAACGTGATGCCTTAAAAACACATGGAAGGGCAAAAGAAATGCAAGCACTCTACTTGCCACTTGTACTGCGGTACAGAATTTAAGAGAAAAGCTGAGGAACAATGTGATAATCTTTCTTGAGAAATCATGCTGCACCAAATAACTAATATCCTGAGAATCCGAATAACCAAAGAGCAAGGGTAGCATTACAAGTCAGTTAAGATAAGACTGATATGCTCTTAGAAGAAGTGCGATAAACATTTATATTGTGTTCAATTCTTTTAGCTATGTATATGTGTGTACATGTGTAGTTAGCATGTCTTTTGACGCATGTCCAAAACGACTGTGACATTACGAATGCCTTTCAGTACTTTGAAGTTCCCATAAGAAGAATTACATAAAAATGCTTTTACACCACTCTGCCCCCAATTTTTTTTTCTAGGAAACTTTGATGTGTTTTCTACCTTACATAATGTGGCGTTCATTCTCAGACGGCACACGCGTGAAAATAGAGGAAGATTACTTTCCTTATCTACTAGTACGGGATTACACCATTGATATTTCCTTCCTTGAATTCCGCGCCTCCTGCCACTCACTGGAATGAATTCTAAGAATCCAGATTCGCTATATATGAATGCCGACTTCTTCAACTAGCGAATCCTGCACATGGTTATATTCAAATCTATCGGAAACTCGAAACTTGGTCTTCCTGGGTGGTGCTGTGGTTAGCATACTCGGGCGCTATCTGGAAGACGAGGATTCAATTCCCGACCAGAACGACGAGATTTTCAAATTTTCGGATATTATTTGACTTAACTTACATGCCATATTTACACCAAAAACAGATTCACAACTTCCAAATTTGCATTGTACAATGGTGTAATCCCGTTTTTCATTATTTAACAATAACATTTTTTAATTTTGAACCTAAGAAATTCTTACTAATTTTAATTAAGCACTTCAAAGTCTAGCTCTTTAGAAGTTCACAAGCGTTTGGTTGATTGTTTTTTTTCATGTCTACGGTTATCCGAGCTGAGAAATCCATTTACATATGCAGTAGTGACTTAATAATGCGATATATTTTTCAAGTTAATTGAAATATCTGCAGCGTACAGACAGCAAAGTGCTACATGTGTAAGGTACAAACCCGTTAGTCGTGAAGAAAGTGCTGCCATTTGTATACGAATAAGATACCTTTTCTTTGAGCGGAAGACTCTCCACTTTGTATTTTATGGAACGTTTGCAGTTGCACAAGATATTAAGGTGCTCAGATCACTAGAAACGTTTCAGAAGCGAATAAGTAAATGTTAACGCCCAATCGTCGCACATAACGAGATATAATTATGTTCCCATGCCAATGTACTGAATTTGAGAGGCAATATTAAGACTCCAAACTGGTAGCGCATTTACTACTCCGCAAATGAGCGTAAACTTCGCATAGCTGGCACAAATCATGCAATAAAAGTTAACCTGCAGTTTGAGTATCTTCGAAAAAATAGCGAAGATGATCACAACGTATCAGGAAAATGGAGATGTGCGTTTACTACTGGAACTATTATAGTATTGGCATTGTAACAATTTATTACGCTGAATCTTTACCTTGTCAGGTGAAATGCGTTCATTAAAAACGTGATTCAAATTTATTCAAATCATTTACCTCACATAAATGTGTTCCTAAGCATACATACTGATGTACGAAATTCGTATATGAAATCCGTTTTTAACTCGTTTTCTGGAAAAAAATGCACCTTCTCTTACGAAAGGCTGATGATTCCTATACGTTTATAAAAGTAAGGCTTTCCTTCAAATATTTCGTAAATGTGGGTCAAATTCAGCGTGCCCAAATGGTAAAACACAACCTGTGTTATCTGTTTTGACACTATTTTCGAAAAACTTTATGATATATTACTGGTCCACTCGAAATTTTCTATGAAGCACATGTTACAGATGCCCCAGAAACGCAAAATGACAAGGTCGTCGTGTAGAGATATCATCGCTGCTGAAGTTGTGATACCATAAACTTGTAGTTCTTCTTTGAATAACTCTGCATTTAGGCGGCTGAAACTGATAATAGGTATGGAGCAAATTATTGACAAAAATACTTCGCGATGATACATAGTGCCTTGTAGCCACACCATTATTTAACTTTCGGTGAGTGCAACGACACACACAAGAGTTTTCTACACCCTTTCTGAGTGTTGACACTTCCGTGAAATGTAAATGAGCTTTGACACTTCACAACATCTTTAAGGGCCACACATCGATCTCCTCCATCCAAGCCAGGAATACCAGAGGAGAGGTCAGATGAGTTTGCGTTTCACAATGAAGCAGTTGTTGAGTGTGGGTTATATTTCAGTGGTAAAACTACAAAAGTATGCACATGATCCTCCATACCGTTGGGTACGTGGTATCCAGTTGTCGCGAAATAGCTAGTGCAATGCTGGAACCTGGTGTTTTATCATTTTTTAAACCTACTTCACGACGTCAGCAGCAAATTCTGCCACGACGTGGGGAATAATCCGTCTGCGCCCTCATCCTGGTCTTAATACGAAATTTCAGGTGTTCTAAGAACACACAAACGTTTTTTGAAAATCCTTAATAGTCAGTTCCTCTCACATGTTTCAGTCGCCATAATTCTCCACTCACAGCAGTTACATTGTATCTTGTCCTATCACGAGAACCACTGGGCAGAAGTCAAAAACGGATCACTGTGCGAATCTGTGAGATTGTATCAGTCGTCCTCACACACTAAAACCGGAAATTTTAGACAAAAGTATTCCGTAGCGTACTTTAGTACTTAAAATTACCATAACTAGCATCTTGACGGGTTTCACATGATTCGCTGCCATCTAATGAGAAAACATTCTGAGTGATGCTTTAAGATAGACGACTGAAATCTGAGTCTCTGAGCGAAGAGGTAATACATCCCGCATGGTCAATATTTCTTGTACTTCCCCGTTCCTAAGTCATATCTTCATTGGTAATGAACATGTTCTAGATTAAAAGGCAGATCATGTTCTAGAATATGATGCAATTAACATGTTCTAGATTAAGAAGCAGATTTTTATGACCTTAGCAAGCATGTGTGAACTCACCATTTGTGTAATTGTAATTTGTTAAAAATAGAGATTTGTTTAAAACTAAAAGTATTTTTAGACACACAAATCCAAGTTTTTCGTTAGGTGAAACACGTGGACAGTAAATTCACGGAATGAAAATTTATAATAATAGTGTTCTGAATTTTAATTCGCTGATGATTGAAAGTAATCCGGTATCAAAGTAGAAGTGATTTCTTCTGATCTTTTTTTGCTGATGATTGAAAGTGACCCAGTATGAAAGTAAAAGTGATGAGCATCACTTATCTGAAAAGTGAAAAAAAAAACATTTCCAATGGGAACACTGCAAAATGCTGTACCGTACTTTGCATTATAAACGAGCGATAGATATAGTGGGGTATTACTTTATCAGGATACAGGTTTTCCGTAATAATAAATAGGAATTATTTTCATTCAGTCTAATAGCGGCTGCTCTAAGTCTTCCCAGCATGATGTTTCTTTAGCATGTAGTAAATCTATGTCTCTCCAACACTAAAACAGACTACAGAATGTATGGATTAAATTGTGTGTAAACTAACTGCGTACAGTAATCTATATGTACTAGACTTTAAATTTAATGAAATTGATCGGAACCCAAAGGCGAGTTCTTTCGGAGCTTCCACTTATATAAAACAACTATAGATGACGCCATCCGCTAGAAGCTATATGAGGAGGAATTTGTGTCCTGAAGCTAAAGAAAGCCTTTAGCTTCAGGACACAAACTGCACGTTGTAATTTGGATTGCGCTGAAAAGCTGCGCACGATTTGCAGGTAAGCATGTATGTATGATATACGTAGTTTCGCAACCCGTTATAAAATTTATTTTGAGTCAATGTTTTTTCTTTCTAAATTTTTGTCGGAACATAATTACTACTTTTTTGTCTGTGGACGGGGGTGAATTTTCTTTAAACTGCTGTTAAATTCAGTAAATAATGGTTTTGTAATATGAATGTCGAAATCTTATCAGGAAATATTTCTTTAATTAAATATACTTTCCGCGTTTAGTGAATTCATTATTTCTAATAGTGTTTTCTGTAATGTATTTAGCAAGTGATTGGACTCGGCGATCGTTAGAAAAATCCAGTTAGCGGGACGACTTGAAAAAGGTCCTTATATGCCTATATTATTTTATACTGTTTGGTCAAATGTTCATCTGACCGAGCGTTATTCTAATTCAATGCACAGAAAACAGCAACACTTCAAATTTTTTGTTTAATTAATATTCATTGTTTTCTAAGAAAGAAACGGCAAGACATGTAAAGCCAACGAAAACTCTTATACAAAATACAGTTTACTTCGAATTAATCAAAAGTAATTAACAAGATATATGAAAAACACAAATCCAATAAAAACCACAGCATGTGTAAAACTCATTTTACACATTTTAGCTTTGAAAACTGGAAAACATTGAATGTAAAATTGAAAATTTCACTATCAATGTCCATGCAGAAACCGTCCGTGACGTGTACGGGTAACGTAGTTGCTTTTCTGCTCATGCCAAATCTACAGCCCGAATTCCCACGTGCACAGCAGCTATTTGGCATCAAGTAAAGCTTACCATAATTCACCGAATAGTATTTGTACATCAGGTAGCTTATGTTTGTTCTAAAAAATAAGTAGCGAACATTAGGTAGAGATTAAACAACGCCCAAGTATGCTAACCATCAGAATATAACCATCACGGCGAATCCTCTGATGGTTAAATTCAAATTAATCGGAAATATTAAACTTGGTCATTTTGGGTAGTGTAGTGGTTTGCATATTCGAATGCTAACCGGTATACGAGGGTTGGATTCTGTCTCCAGGACGACGAAATTTTCAAGTTTTCGGATACTATCTGAGTTACCATCCACGTCATATTTACACCAAAAGACGGACTGACATCTTTAAAATTTGTATTGCACAATGATGTGATCACGTATTCCATCCATGATTTATCTGCTCCGCAGGCCAATCACGGGATAGAATTCTTATATTCCAGATTAGCTGAACATGAATGCCGGTTGCTTCGAGTAGGAAATTCTCTGACGGGTATATTCAAATTAATCAGAAACTTGAAATTTGGTCGTTCTGGGTGATGTAGTGTTTAGCATAATCGGGCGCTTTACGGGAGACACTGGTTCGATTTCCGCGCCAAAACGAAATTTTTTTCGAGTTTTCGGATATTATCTGTCATACCATCTATGTCAGATTTACATCAAAAAATGATTCACATCTTCAAAATTCCTTCATTATGGTCACAAAGGTATGAGACACGTCTTGTTAACACAGGTAGAAGGTTTGATGAAATCCATGACGAGTTGACAAGTATTATTTTATGTATTTTCCGGCGGATGACATTTTGAGGAATACTTTTCTATGTGGATGAAAATATAAAAAAAAAAGGGAATAACATGTTATTTTGAAGAAAATGAGTAAAATAGGATCCTTCACTTGTAGAAATAGGTTCTTTCCTAATATGTACGAGTGGTAAGGATGTTAGATTTTGAAATTCCCGCGGCTTCTGGCAAATTGCGGTTTCTTTTTCTTTGATTACTTTCCACAGCCGTTTGGAGGACGTTCCAATAAACAGGCGAGGGACTACACGAACCTTCCTTTCTTTTCTACCTCTAATCATCAGCAGCAGTTTTTGTCTAAATGTTTGCGCGATCTGAGTATCTGACAAGCCTTCACCTCAGTACCGTTAACTTTCAGACTGCTTCAATATCTGTGATCAATTGTAACTGATCGGTAACCGAAGGGTCAAATTTTGAAGCAAACACTTCAAATATTTTGAAAATCTCCTTCTGGTTACTGGGTCCCTCAAATGATTTTGTAGCCAGCGTGCCAGCCACTTGGACAACTGGATGACAGGAAAAGTCGTCACGCCGTGGGTCCAACAATCTTGGAAGGAGGGATGAAAAAATATTCAAATAGGAAAGTTCTAAAGTGACAGCAATGAAAAATTAGAGGTACTAAATATGCATTGCCTTTAGATGAATCTTAAATCAGTGAAAGCTGAATTTCATACTGCGAACTGTATAATTATTTTAGTTTGGTGTTTGGTCTGCTTTCTTCTGAAATGAGAGAGGTTCATTGCTAATTTATTAAATTAATTATTTTATATATTTCAGTAATGAATTCTTTACGTTTCTCTTGTTGTTGTTTTTTTAACTGCCATTTTTTTAGTGCCTTGGATGACTTACGCTTTTAGAACTGCCCTTTGCAAAGCAAGTATACTCCCGTTAATGTCAGCTTGAAATGATGAGTGAGAAAAAGGAGCATTATAATGTTTGGAATGCACGAATATAGAGAAATCCTAAGAATATAGGGTACCTTAAAGCCACAATCAACTTAAAAGATACTTGCATTATTTACGAACTTTTCAGTCCATGTGTGGGAGAGAAGAGTGGAGCGTGCAAAGAAGTCCACATACGGGTTCTAATACCTGTGATGCAACTTAGTCCATCCTAAAAGATGGATCACTATGTATGCCCCTATACATTCTAAAGAAGGATGGCCTGAATTAATGTAGAATGCAAATTCCATCAGTTCACCTCAAATTCCTAACAACACTTAGCAAATAAGTATTCCTAAGAGAACATATCAAATAATATACTAGTATGTTGCGATCGAATAATACTGCCCAAATCAACTGGGCATCTTTTCGAAAGTACGCATTTACATATGGCGAATATGGTTTTTGAATTAAATTTAAACAAATAAGACCATAATTAAAAGGTTTTAATATGCTATAAATCAAACAAAAAACAAGTGTTCTATTAGTTGATGTGTTTTAAAATCTTAAAAAGATATATCCGTGTGCTTAAGAAAAGATCAAACATGCTGCGCTTGATATTTAGTTTTTTAATTCATTCATTTGTCGTCAGTTTCTTCTTCTTAAAATTATTTACATTAAAAATGTGTTAACATTTTTTGTTGCTGAACTCAAAATAGTTTTTGAAAAAGCTTCCTGCCCAATAATGTGGTGGAAAGGATCGAACTTTCGGGTTACTAAATTGAAAAATTTTAAAGACCCCTTAGTTTCGTTCGAGGGAAACAGAAAATGCTGTGACGTCTCCTACGATTGGTCTTGGTGTCTTTATGTTCACAAGATTTAAACTATATAAATTAAGCGTTTTAAAATGGCGTGTGATGATTTTTATTCTTAATATTGTACTATGTGGTTGTAGAAATACTCACTTTCGTATTTGTTAATACATTAGGAAGTTAAATATTAAAGAATACCAGGTACATATTGCGAAAAAACTCAAGTGCGGCCGGAGTTCTGAGCTGGTGCCCGCATCTTGTGAGTTAAACCGCAATGAAAAAAAAATCAAAAATTGAAATAAAATAGAATTTATTTAAATGCAGTACATCTTCATTTTACTGCAAATTGTTAGGTAAAACTAATTATTAATTGGTTATAAGATCGTTCTAGTTTCCTGTTAAACTAATTTAAACTAATGAATTAGTATCAGGGAGAAGTTAAAATGACCTTCGGTCCGAATGATTCGGTAACAAACAATAGCAATGAAAAAATGATTTAATTCGATTTTCTTACAAAATCTTAATTCGTATTCACAGGAAATGTTACAAACCTTGTGTGAACATTGAACTACTTCCAAAAAGGTTCAGCTGAAAGTCTCTTCAAGAGAAAATCTTAATTTCCCTTAGTCATTTTAACTACCTTCGTGAGTTTGAAACGTGATAAAGTAATTATATATCAAAATAATTTGCAAAATGCATTTATGAAATTCTGAAATATGTTATTTATCTTCGGGTCGATAAAAATAAATTTCCAATTTTGGGATGTATGATATTTTAAAATACTAAGGCCGTATTATTTTTTTTTCCGTTTTGTGAGCTGTGAATCTTATGGATTTCTGAATATGTGGAGGACAGAATCACACAGAATTGACCTGCTGAATGACACTCAAGAGCCAAGTTGTTGAAAAGTTGGGTAACGAGATAGGTATGTGTATGTAATTATAATATTTCCCCAAACCTTTTCTACCTAGAATATTGGAAACGCCACACATTTCTAAATGCATGGTCTGCCACATCTCAGAGAAAAATTGCTAGTTCAGATGAAATCAAGGAATATGCTGAGGAAATTGATCTCGTTCCTCAGTTCGGCAGGGAACGGTATTGTAAGAGTTCACAAACGCAAGCATTAGTGTCACAGTCTTTGACCCCTAAATGAGAAGGCAATAGACATTGATTACATGCAATACTCATTTTAGACAAATCAACTTCTGGAAATGTGTATTGCCTTTGGTTAGCTAAAATAGGAGAACGTTGTTTACTTTTTCTCCATACCAATCTTTTCTCTTATGGGCTACTTTTAAAACCTATTAAAGGTATTTCGATCCGCGACCTCCAAAAGAGGAACAAAAACATCTTCGACGTGCATACTGGTAGACGGAACTTTTAATTTCGTATTTGGATTACTTTCCGTTTGGTAACCTATCTTTTTAACAGATTTGTGATCTTTTATAACAGCTGCTGCAGATTTCTGATCTTTTTAGAAATAGTTCACATATTGCTGGTATTCGCCGCAAATGCGCTGAAACAAACCACCAACGTTAATACATGGTGTTACGATGTAAAAGAAAATGAAAAATAAATTTAAAATTTCAACAGGCTGGAACAAATGTACTCGAAGTAAATAAAATGAGCAAATATAAACTTAGACGTACATATTCGGTGTTTAAAAATCGGGCCGTACACGGCTGGAACAAGAGACCCTGTTCGCCACAACGCGTTTCCCTGCCCTTAGCTTTGTTTTTGCAAAGTTGTAATTTAGAAACAAGATTGATATTAATCTTTTCGAGCTTATTACAAGCTAAAATAATTATACCAATGGCGAGGAAACTAAGCGAAAATAAAAAAAAAGCAAAAAAAAAAGAAAAAAAAAAAAGCGAGAGAGCAGATGTTTGTTTCACTTGTTTCACCCAGTGAAATGATGACCGTGCGAGAAGTTTTGCCCTTATCCGTCATGCCATCAATCATAGAAGATAGAATAATGGGCTATATTACGAAGTTCTTATCACCTGAGATCGGCACTACTCCGATCAGATGAAGAGAAAATTGTTTTTCCCTAGCTTTTTGGGGAGCGGAGAAAATGTTGGTCAGTCAAAAACACCGGCCCCTGATAGATTTAAGGTAAAAGAGTTCGTTTCCTCTTAAAAAAATCCTTTATAATTCGCATGTTCCTCTTTGTGCTTTTTAGCTTTTAATTTTAGACTATTATATTGAACTTTGAATAATATTTAAAGTATGTTTTAAAAAATGGCGCTGCATTTAAAACTAAAATCTTACAACCACGTTTTTTTCTCTGTGTTCCGAAATTCGTTCAGAAATAAGTATAAAACAGGACAATTAACTCCTTTGTTTTGTAGTAAATTCAGGATAACCCAAAGAAATAAGATGTGGGAGTAACGCCGCTGTATCTCAATTAAAATCTATAGAGTCCATAAAATATTTCTGGCACCATCTCATTTTTTTCCTTAAAAATCAAATTCAAGTAAACACAAACAGAAATCACAATGCTCACAAATTATCACTCTGCTTTTACTGAGATAGGGAAGGAAAAGAAGTGTAACATTATTGTCCAATACTCTTTGGTCCTTAGAGTTTTTTCTGCAAAAATGGATAATCTATTGATGACATTATCTCAGCTTAAATTTGAACTATGGGGTCATTTTTACGTCCAATGATTTTCTACAAATGAGATTGACTAAACACCGTAGAGTATCGTCTGTCAAAAGATAGATCTACAGCCCTACGGTTTCGACTTTCCCTTGAAATGTATTTGGTGAGGTGTTTCATAAATTTGTTATGCGCTCGTCAAATTCTGAAACAAAGCGAACCTCAATGTTTCAGGAAAAGCTCGACATTCAGACGATATGCTGTTATTGATCAGTCTCCGATTAACATAAAAACAGTTTAACAATTTTACTATATAAAAAAAGTTACATGCTCCTCTCAGTAATTTATATGTAACAATTATTTCAAATAAAACCAATAATAAATTTACTGTCTCATGCCATCAATTAAATGAATTTCCTAACGTTGCTTGGCAACAATCAAAAAAGTAAAGTTTCATATGATCGGAATTATTCTATCCACATGAATAACTTTCCTGGTCTATGAAATGCAAACGACTAAACTCATGCACGCATTTAATAACAGAGAGGAAATATTTAGTAACATTTTTCAGCTCAATACCCTGATTATCTTTTATGAACCCAAAATTTGTGTTCTGTGTCATATAGTGATAATTCACTCCGAAAATTCTATAGTTAAAAGATTATCTTCACATATTTACCTAAATACTATTACGTACCTTACAATCCATAGCCGATATGAAGCACATTGTTGGTGTGTTAATTTAATTTCTTTGTGGACACACTGATGAATCTCAACCATGCCGCGATTCTTTCAATTACAGTTCCTTCGGTAGACGATATGCTTGTATTTTATTGGTGAAATGTTTTTAACCAAGTTTTAACTGGTTGTACAACATCTACATGTGAACATCGATGGATTATGAAATGTTACCGGCAGGTACATACTTAGTATATAGAGTGTAGAAATCAACGTGCAATAGTGTACATGTATGAAAAAATAAATTCAGATGTTTCACCGACCGCAGGAGTTATAATTGGAAGAAGCGCAGCATGGTTGCGATTCATCAGTGTCCACAAAGAAATTAAATTAACACACAGACAATGTGCTTCATATCGGCAATGGATTGTAAGGTACGTAATAGTATCTAGGTCCATATGTGAAGATAATTTTCCTAACCCTGAATATAATACTCTGCAGGCTTTCCATCCAGTGAAACGAATCATCGCCGATAACGCTTTGATCAAATTGGTGGCCTCTGATCATTTGAGTGAGATGTATCGGCTTTCAAATCTCAATGTTCTGTTTGTCTTACCGGATTGGCTCCATCTTACCCTGGACCAAGGACCCCAGATAATGGACGAACTACTACCAGTAGCCCAGTGACTTGCTCGCAGTGGTCGATAAACCCTCGAACTGAAACGAAAATCTGTTTGGAATCTATAACCTTTCATTACTTTGAAAGAGCCAGAGGTTAAACTTCACCTCCATCATTCAGCGCTCTTTAAGTCAGTGCTGCCGCTCCGGTGGCGCAGTGGTCTAAGGCGCTAGACTCTGATCGTTCGTCCGTAAGGGGTCCGGGTTCGAATCCCGGTCAGGCATGGATGTTGTGTTTGTCTTACGGCACTGGCTCTTTCCCTTCCCTGGAACCAGTGACCCTAAATTAGGGACGGGCGACTGCTTATAGCCCATTGAGTTGCTCACGGTGGTCGTTAAACCTCCAATCAAAAAAGATAAGTCAGCGCTGACGTGCTGTCATCCATCGGCCGCAGCGCATAATTTGTGTAATGAACCTGTTGAACTACCTTTGACTGGCCCTTAAAAGGATTTTTATGAATGCTAATTGTGCGCATACTCCGAAATATTTATTACGACGGAAAATTTGTGTTTTCTTGTGAATGGCGAGGTGTCCACCTGGAAGAATATACCAACCGATTACTTGAATTTTATAAGAATTTAATGCGTCTGAGACGATAACTGTGCGATGTGGCGAATCATCACCTCAAAGTAGTGTGCTGTGGAAAGACAGCAATTCCGTTCGAAAAACATATTCTAACTTATGGTCTGCCTACCAAATTTTTGATTTTCTTGTGTGAGTTGGGCTTGAGTGGTCACCCATATTACTCTAAACATCTTGAGTCTTGTAACGTGATCAATGAAATTTGGAGAATGGTTCGCTGTAAGTTGTTCAAATCCTAAGCTCGCATTAGTGTGATAGGCGGCCCACTGATCTGTCATAACTCTGCTTCCTGGCTGCACATATTTCTGGAAGAGGAGCCGTAGTGTTTCAGCAGATCGGTCATTTGCAAGGTGGTGATTCCCCTGACAATGACAGTAAAATGAGTGCAATTATTTTTTATCGGAAATTCAACACAGAATAACATACCCATTGTACATATAATTCCGAATACAGAAGTTCAAGATAAAGAAATACAAAGTATTTTTACAAATAAAATATTCGCTACGTTGTCATAAGAGCGATTCGATAATAACGAGAAGGTTAATTAATGCGAATATGCAAGGATGTAAAATCATGGAAAAGAAGACGAGCTCTAAAAATTGGATGACTAGTTTTTTTTTGTCTGCAGTGGTGTTTGGAAGACCACGAGTGCCACTGAAAACTGAAAAAGTCACGAGGTCTTTTGACCTGTAGTACAGATTGTATTGTATCGAAGGTGAGCGGGAATTATGAGGGATACCCATCAATCAATTTACCCAGCTTACCTTGTAAACATAACAAAAGGTTCTGGTGCTGGTGTCATGGGAAAGAGTGTGTTCTGTTGATTTATAATGGTCTGCTGATATTTCGGGAAAGTGGTACGTCCTTCAAGGTTTGTCTGAACCATATTTCGGCTACGTTCATGCTAGACTGATGGCTTTTAGTCGCAGGTGACGGCTGCTTTTTCAACAAAAATGCTGCTGTCCATAGCGTAAGATGCATTCAGCAGTGATTCAGCGACCATGACAGTGGCTTTCGCTATCTTTCCTAGCTACTACAAAAATGGTTCTGACCTAAATTAAGAATGTACGGGAGATGTTAATAAAGTTGAACCCGGAAAAACCTCCTTTTACGTTAAATGTGAGCCAGATAAATGACTGGTGAACGGCTGGCCACCTGTAGACGTCGACACACTCCAGCATCTTGCGCTGTGTAGTTTGAACTTCATACGTACTATAATTCGAGCTAAAGGTGATCCAACCCGGTATTGAATGAAATATTCTGATATATATTCAGAGACGAAACGTTCAGGAAAGATGCTTTTTTCCCGCTTTCCTACCTTTATCGAGAAAATAGAAAACGAAAAGGAAACAATTAACAGAATAGAATTGTTTAGGAGATATTCAGAAAGAAGCATAATATTGAAATTACATAAACACATCAGACTTACTAGAGCGCAGTTCGGAATACATCAACGCTAAAATGAAATTCTGTACATTTTTATCACTTACAATTTAAAACGTACAGTTTTTCATTTTACTGAAAATTACACTAATTCTCTTATTCTCCAAACAATATATCATTTTTTGCAGACGAATTCTGGAAAATGTTGAAGCCGTTTCAGAAATTGAGGGTGTAATGTTTGACTTGAAAATTAGGGGTTCTTTTTAAAGAAGATTCAAAAGTATTTCACTAAGGTTCAAATATAATGAGAAAAATAAAAATTTAATTTCCTTTCGTTGTATAGTAAAATTGTTTTAAACGTTTTTATTTACTTTCTACAGTGGAAATTTATATTTAATACACTCGAAGACACTGTACTTAGTAGATCGCGCAAGCTGAGAATAATATTTTGGTTCAATCTTGAAATATATGTCAGATATTTGCTTAGTAAAGTGTTGAAATATATTTTTATAATAAAATAATTTTCAAAGTTGGATCTTTGTCGTAAGAAACAATCAGTTTAAATTCTAGTGAGTAGTATCTCGCTAATGTTCGGGCCGCGGGTTTCCTAGTGGGCAACGTTCGTGACTGCCAAGGAGAAGAAATCAGATTCGATCCCAGGCTGGTACGAACGCTCGATTCACTAAATATCCGCCGTGCGTCGGATGGGCACGTTAAGCCGTCGGACCCCGGGTACCCCCCCGGTAATAAATAAGGGCGTTTTCCTCCCCCTTTCCCTTTCTACCTCGCTTCCGTGTGACTTCCCTATCGGCACTTTAGCCCAAATCTTCTAGCTTCCTATTTTTAAGGGTTGTTTAAGACCTAGAGTCAGGCACTAACTTCCTAAAAATCCTCTACATATGGTCATTTGATCATATGATCGCTATTGTTCGAACTGTGTAAAAATACACTTGTTGGGTTTTAATAAGCATTGCCAATTAAAAGACCCTAATTTATAATTTTTCTACTTTGCAAAAAGAATGCATGTATACATCTTATTATGAGATTTGCCTAAACCAAATTCTGTCATTCGATTATGGGTTCCATTTCAGAAATTTCAAGAAAGCCGGGAAATTTTTAGTAAGTTAACAGAACTACATTTGCTTAACCCTCCGGGCGCCAAGAGCGTGTTAACGCGTCTTCATTGTCTGTCCCCCAAACGGCAAGGGCGTCTGAACTCGTCCTGGAATCGATGTCCCAATAGCGGCATGAGCGAGCTGAGACGTCCTCTGAAAGATTTCCCAGTAGCGCCAAGAGCGCGTTTAGGCGTTTGTTCCTTTCCCCTGCGTGGTAACCTAAGACACGCCCCATGTCAGTTGTTAATTGATGAATGGAGTTTAGCCAAACAAAATCCTGTGACCCAAAGAGTGCGAACAAAGGCCCCCCAATTTATCCCCTATGGCGAGCACTTTGAAGGCAACATCATTAGGACTATGTGAAATGGGAGAAGTAAAACTGCGTCGCACGGGAATTTTTTCATTTCTTCTCAGGTTTTTACTATGCTTTATTTTTTCATTTCTTCTCAGGTTTTTACTATGCTTTATTTTTTCATTTCTTCTCAGGTTTTTGCTATGCAGTTATGAACGTGAATTGGCCGGGTTAAAAACCGTTTAAAAGTCCTAGGGTCTACGAATTAATATTTAGTGCCTAAATAAAAGTGCAATTCTATTAACTTGATATGTAATCGTTGTAAATATGACATTTATAGAATAAAATGTGTTAAAAAGGCCTAGGGCCTATGAATTAATTTTTAGTGTCTAAGTAAAAGTGCAATGCTATTGACTTGACGATGTTAAACGCTGCAATTATGACATCATTAGAATAAAAACCGTTCAAAAAGACTAGATCCAGGGCCTATGAATTAATTAAATAAAAGATAAATATTAATAACTTGACAAGTTATGTAAATATGTAGTTTCAACGTAAAAGCGTAACGTTTTTAAAAAACTTCCAGCTTATCATATTTTTCTTAACACAGCATGAGTCGTGCTGTAATTCTGTAGTTTCATCGAACATTGAGGTTTTAAAAACTGTACTAACTCACGGCAATTTCTTTCTTCAAATTAAAGTGCAAAGCTCGCTTGGCTTACGTAGAATGTTTTCTCCAAATTTGTTTTGAGTTCCCAATTCAATTCTCAATAGAGGCCAAGAAACGGCAATCTTTATTACCCCCCCCTCCTGCCCCCTAAACTTTAGTGGCAAGTTACCCTACACTCGTATGAACCAGCCTGAAAATTCAGACAAACAAAAGAGCTCCTTCCCGTCGTTAGACAATTTAGAATACTGTCACACATAATTCGGTAACTTGGAAAAATGGCACACATTCGCTGTTCCTCGGAGGAAAAGTAAATTGTGCCCTGAACCTTAACGAAAAACATGTGGCAGTTTTCTTGTGTGGCACTTTTCCAAGTTGCTGATGATGTGTGGCTCTTTTCCAGTCCCGCGGTTTACCAGCAACCATATCATAATCAATCAATGCATGAATTAATTTGCTGATTTTAGCACATGTAATAACTTGTGTTTATGCCTGTCTGTCTCTTACTATCAGACTTTTCTGTTAAGAACTTAGTGCTTTCTGAGGAAATTATAAAAGTTAGAAAAAAAAAGAAAACTTTTGTGGACTCTTAGGCTAAGTACAGCTTTTCACTATGAAATGTTTAAATTGTATAGTTGGTTAGCTAACTTCCCGCTCGAGGCACAACAACAAATGAACCAAATTTAAATGAATGCATTTAAAAAGCGGTTTTAGTTCATTTTAATTCATTTTAGCTAAGAGTTGTGTAACGTATACTCTCGATTCACTTTCCTTTTGATTTTACTAGCTCTGGTTATTTTATTTTTCTATGTAAATTATCTTCTTACTGAACGAGATGTTATTTCTCCCGCTGAATGAGATCTGGCAATGTGTGTAAGTCATGACGTGATGGTAGCGAGTATAAATAGGCGCGTTCAACGATACCTAGGGAGAGCGTTTGTTGTTGTATAGGGAGAGCGTTTGTTTATGAGGAAGAGAGCGTTTGTTGTTGTATAGTGAGAGCGTTTGTTGTTGTACGAAGTGAGCTGTGGTTTATGAGTCAGAAGGCTGGTGCTGTATAAAGAGAGTTCGTTTATGTGTGAGCGAGAAGTTGACCAAATAAAAGATTGTTGTCGTAAGTACGTCTTTCTCAGTTCATAGTACTGTCAGACCTCTGTCTGGCTGTTAGGTTTATTTCATTTAGTGTTATTAGTAACAACCAGCATAAGAATTTATTCATCTTAATTACTACTACAACATTACTACCAGTTATAAGCTTGTTCATTATTATTACTACACTACTAGCAGGAAAGTTTATTCATAATTAATAACACAACAACCATTAGAAGAAGCGTTAGTTTAGTACAAGCATTGAATTCATTATAATACTAGTGAAAGCTATATTCACTATAATTAGCTAGTGAAAGCAATTTTATTAATTATAATTGGCGCCCGAACTTTTCTCGAACACGAGATCTTGACAATTATTACCCATGTCTTTACTACCTAAGACAACTTCAATATTTCACCCTAAGACAAGTTTTGGTGGTGATGGGATTAATCTCGACCATCTGCAAGAAGCCTGTGGGTCTCACTTTGATATGAATGATCTACACGTACATAGGCATTCTTCACAATTTCGTAATTCACCAGCTTCCTATTACTCTGAGTCGCGGGTCGTACCTGAGGGAGTTCAATCCTCTCAGCGAAGCAGAATGCTTGCCCATTTCGTGCCGCATGCAGGAACAATTCTTTTTAATGGTTTGGAGGGGTCCTTAAAGTTCCTCGAAGATTTGGAAGATCATTTTGATCTATACAATATTCCTGACGACTGCCAAGTACAAATCGCAGGCACTTGCTTGAAGGATACCGCAAAGACCTGGTATCGGCAGTGGAGAGTGTCGAACCCGGATTCTCATTATGATAATTTCCGTGCAGAATTTTTGGAGGTCTTTCCTTTCGGCCTCAGTCGAGCTAGCCTTGCACAACAACTTTTTTCTCGTCAGCAAGGACCCAACGATAGCCCTGTTGCACTTGCGTTGGAAACAACACGCTTATATAACTTATGGGATCCACATGCCAGTCATGTCGACATGTTGGATACCCTATTGCAGCAGCTCGACCCATTTCTACAAGATTTTCTTGAGGTTCGACACCCTGCTACAATTCATGAATGCATTCGCCTCATACGAACGTATGAAGAGCGACATGGCAAACATGGTTCAACTCACCATGCTCGGGCACCTCGCGAGGCTTATTTCGAAAACCCTCAGCGGCATAATAGGAATAATAACTTCCAGCGCGAGCATACACAAGTGCACACCCAAGCTTCATACGTTCCACCACACAGAAGAGTGGAAAACCAACCACGAGTTTCTGAACAATCTTCGGGATATCGTACAAATGCACAGTATGCTCGACCCCGTTCCAATCCGCAGCATTCGGAACGTTTTCATGCTCAGGGCAATGATGATTTTTCTGCCCGTGCTGAGGGAAGAAGTAATAGATATGACAATGTCAACAGACACGCGGAGTTCCCGACGCAGGTTTCAGGCAGTTTTCCTCATCGTGAAAATTTTTCCGATACCCGGCAGGGTCGAGGTTTCAGACCGCATGATAATCCAACCAGGAATCCTTTAAACTTCCAAAGGAAGTAGACCAAGGAGTCGGTCCTGCTTCCTGATACCAAGCATTCTGACCCTAAAACAGTATTAGTGACTGTCCAAACTCCTCAGTTGCCTGATGTATTCTTGACAATTGAAGATATTATTGTCGAGACAAAGTTCGACACTGGTTCTGAAATATCAGCCCTAAATACGAAGTTTTGCACTGACAATTTTCCTGCAGTCCTCGTTCAGCCTGCGACGCAGTATTTGCGAGGTGCAAATAACGAAATCTCCAGTATCACAGGAACTGTCACATTATCTCTAGGGCTAGGAACGGCTCGTTTTACGCATTCTTTCCTGCTTATAGACGAACTACCTGTGAAATGTCTAATGGGAATGGACTTTATTCATACGTTTCAAATAACTCTGAATTTCGTACAACATGTGATTTCCTTTCCGGAACCTGTCGAAATGATTCATAAGGTTCCTATGGATATAACGAGTTTGTTATTGAGTAACCAACTGAATGAGAGGCAACGAAACCAGCTTTCTCTCCTTTTACAGGAAAGCCCTGGTTTATTTTCTGATCAACCTGGTTTCACACAGGTGGTTTATCATGTCATTGACACTGATGGTTCGAAACCGATAGCGACGAAACCTTACCCTTGTGCTCCCCGTAAGAAACAGGAAATGCAACGTCAAATTTCTGAAATGATTAAACAGGGCGTAATCAGGTAATCAACAAGCGCCTGGGCTGCTCCTGCCTTTTTGGTCCCAAAGAAACAACCCAATGAATTTCGTTTTGTGACAGATTTCCGCAAGCTCAACCAAGTCACAAAAACGATCAATTATCCACTACCTGTCATGTCGCATATTTTACATGACCTGTCGTCAACTAAATGGATGTCAACCTTGGATTTGGCGAGTGGATATTGGCAGGTGGCGGTACATCCGGACTCTGTCGATAAAACAGGCTTTGTGACTCCTTTTGGGGCTTATGAATACCTGCGTATGCCCTTTGGACTAGCTTCTGCACCTGCTACTTTCCAAAAGCTTGTGGATACGGTTCTCAGACCTGTTCTGGGTCCCCATGTGCATGTATATTTGGATGACATTATTATTACATCCGAGACTTTTGACGAGCACCTTTCTCTGCTCAAACAGGTGTTCCAACTCATATACAATGCTGGCTTGACGCTAAAACCTAGTAAATGCCAGATAGCGAGGGACGAGATTGTATATCTGGGGTTGAAAATCACTCCCCACGGCTTATTTACGGATAATGAAAAAATTAGGACTATTGTTGACTTTCCTCGTCCTAAAACAGCAAAAGAACTATCACGCTTTCTGGGAATGACCGGATGGTATCAGCAGTTCGTCCCCGCTTATGCTACAATCTGTGAGCTATTGTATGCTTTGAAACGTAAATACAAGAAGTTTGTTTGGACACCTGAGGCTAACGCTGCATTTGAAACACTGAAGTCTACGTTGACTCAGCCTCCTGTGTTGGCTTTCTCGGATCATACTAAGGAATTTGATATTTATACTGACGCATCCGGAGTTGGTCTTGGTTGCGTTTTGTCACAAGCTGGGCATCCAATAGCTTTTGGGTCTCGTACTTTAGCCAAAGCTGAACGCAATTATTCAGCTACGGAACGTGAATGTCTTGCTGTTGTGTATGCTCTTAACAAATTTCAATGTTATCTTAACGAATTGACAGTTAACATAATTACGGATCATTCTGCCCTTCAGTATTTGAATTCTGCTAAGCACCTATCTCAAAGACTTATGAAGTGGGCTCTGAAGTTACAAGAGAGCAATATCAAAATTTCGTATCAGCCAGGTCATAAGAATCAATAACCGGACGCATTGTCTCGCGTTCCGATTAGTGGGGTCCCCACAGAAACTACTCCTGGATATCAGCCTTTACTTCAAATAGGTGATATAACATCCAGAGAGCAGATAATGGCAGAATTAATAAATGATCCAGATTTTGAGGATATCTATAATTTTTTGCTTGCGGGTTCGCCCCTACAAAGTGATCCTTCTCTGGCTGGAAGGTCACAGCATTTTGAAGTCATAGAGGGTCTTCTTTACTATACGAAATCTAGGACTACTAGGGCAGAGTTTCGCCCATGTATTCCGCGAACCCTCAGAATGGCCCTTTTAAACAAATTTCATGACAAACCTCTTGCAGGCCATTTAGGTATTCGCAAGACCCGTTGTAAATTGCAGGATGTTGCCTATTGGCCTGGCATGTACCAAAGTGTGCTCGCATACGTTCAATCATGTCACTTGTGTCAGATTAATAATTACCGTAATGTAAGACCAGCCGGTCACTTGAAATCTAGTTCAAGTTCTCATGTTTTTGATATTATTTCAATAGATTTATTGGGACCTTATCCTTTATCTGTTAAAAACAAAGCTCGTTACGTTTTAGTACTAACTGATACTTTTTCTAAATGGGTTGAAGTTTTTCCCATTAAAGCCGCTACAGCAGAAGTTATTTGTAATGTATTAGTTAATGAAGTATTCTCTAGATATGGTGCACCTAATAAAGTAGTTTCGGATAATGGTCCTCAATTTATTTCTGACATTTTTCAAAGAATGTGTGCGACACTACACATTAAGCATAAATTCATTTCCCCATATCATCCCCAGAGTAATCCTGCGGAACGCGTAAACCGCACGCTAGTGAAAATGATTGCTACATTTTTCATGGATCATCACGAGCGATGGGATGACCATTTGGAGCTTTTTCGTTCGCGCTCCGCTCGTCTGTCCACGAATCTACTAAAATTACTCCTGCAGAACTTTTTCTGGGTCGCAAAATTAAAACCCCTTTTGAAAATTTAACGGGGATTATCGACGAACTAAACCAGCGACTAACTCCGCAATCAGTACGAATCATGGCAGAAAAAGCTCGTGTTGCAAATGCTAGGAGCACAAGCGGCTCAAGCAAGATATTATAATACTAGGCGTAGGGAACCAGATCTTGTCGTTGGAGATCTCACTCTCGTGGAAACGCACTTCCAGTCTTCTGTTTCTCATACTTTAGTGAAGAAATTTGCACCCAGCTACGAAGGTCCATATCGGGTGGCAAATGTGTTTGAAAATAACATTGTTCTTGAAAAACCTGACAATCAATTTCAATACGTACACGTTCCTCAGTGTCGCAAGTATCATGAACGAAATATCGATTTTATAATCAACCCTACTCAACCTTCTGTTCCACAGACTCAAGAGTCTATATCTCACGATCAACCTCCAGAAATTTTGGACGAACCAACAAACATTTTTGAAGAATCTCCAGTGATTTTTTCTTCACCCTCCCCACCTCAAGACGGGTTTCCAAACACGCAACCTGATTCTCCCATGAGACGAACGCTCGAATCAAGTTCTTCAAATACTAGTATCGTTCCTTTCCCTCCAACCATTGCCAAGACTATTGCTGCGCCGTTTCCTGATAACTCTGCACAAACACAAGCTCCTACTTCCTTGAATACCTCGTCAGAGAGTATTCCTATAGGCAGAAATAAACATCGCCCTGCACGACCACTAAATTACAGCAGCGACTCAGAGGCTTCAGATATTTCTGATTTATCAGTTAAGAACAATAATTTGACTATTCCTAAACGTCAAACACCAATTACAAACCGTCCAGAACCACCAAAAGCTGGGCGAAAACGTAACTTGTCTCCCCAATCTGCTTAGCCGCAACAGCGACGAAGGCAGAGATCCTTGCATCCGCCCGGGTTTCGCCCCTGGAGCCTACGCTCAGGGCAAACAGGGCCGATGCCTGCTGCTACTCTCATGCCACGAGGGCGAAAACGAAAACAAACGATGTGGCCGGAGCTACGTCCGTCCAAAAGAATGCTGGAAGGACCACACGGGCCCCAGCACAAAGGGACTACATATCAAAAGCCTGGGGGTGCCCGTTCCTGTCAGCCGCAATGATTTCCGGACCGCCAGACTTCGGCCGTTCCTGATCGCCGGACTTCAGCCGTTCCTGACCGTTCCTGTCAGCCGCAGGGATTTCCGGACAGCCAGACTTCAGCCGTTCCTGAACGACGGATTTCAGCCGTTCCTGACCGTTCCTGTCAGCCGCCGGGATTTCTTGACCGACAGAATACAGATGTTCCAGATCCATTCAAATCGTTGAAACGCACTACGCCACCTGAATTTACCAGTCCGATTAGGCATGGAAAACGTTATCGTACTAGAGTTTTTTATGCGTCCTCGAGATAAGTAAGTTCTCGTGGACAGGTTCTTTTCTCCGTTTGTTGTTTTTCGTGCACGACCACTTGGCGTGTCAGAATTTATTTTTTTCGTGTGGGCCTATGCATTCTTTTTTGTGTATATATGTGGTTTTTTTTTGTATTTCTTCTATGTCCATCTACTAATCCAAATTTATATATATATATATCTATGTACTTAGGGGTAAAATAATAAAATTGTTACTGTTAGGCAGCTCCAGGCAATCTTCGCTGCTGGTACAGTTGGTGTGTATTCAACGAATAATGAGAACGCAATTTGAAATTAAAAAAGTGATTCCTGCTAGGCAGAATAAAAGGAAGGTATGGCGATGCAGGATTGTTTTGTTCAAAAATACAAGTGTTTCACAGACGAATATAGATTTCTTGATTTTGTCATGCCAAGTTTGAGATTGTACATACTGCTGCCACCAAAACAACAAAAAAGAGGTCGATAAACGTCAATCAACGAAGTGTAAGACTTACACTCCAAAATTGATAGGTTTTTCGGGAAAAAAAAAGAAAAAAGAAAAAAAAAATTCAGGGGGAGATGATGTAACGTATACTCTCGATTCACTTTCCTTTTGATTTTACTATCTCTGGTTATTTTATTTTTCTATGTAAATTATCTTCTTACTGAACGAGATGTTATTTCTCCCGCTGAATGAGATCTGGCAATGAGTGTAAGTCATGACGTGGTGGTAGCGAGTATAAATAGGCGCGTTCAACGATACCTAGGGAGAGCGTTTGTTGTTGTATAGGGAGAGCGTTTGTTTATGAGGAAGAGAGCGTTTGTTGTTGTATAGTGAGAGCGTTTGTTGTTGTACGAAGTGAGCTGTGGTTTATGTGTCAGAAAGCTGGTGCTGTATAAAGACAGTTCGTTTATGTGAGAGCGAGAAGTTGACCAAATAAAAGATTGTTGTCGTAAGTACGTCTTTCTCAGTTCATAGTACTGTCAGACCTCTGTCTGGCTGTTAGGTTTATTTCATTTAGTGTTATTAGTAACAACCAGCATAAGAATTTATTCATCTTAATTACTACTACAACATTACTACCAGTTATAAGCTTGTTCATTATTATTACTACACTACTAGCAGGAAAGTTTATTCATAATTAATAACACAACAGCCATTAGAAGAAGCGTTAGTTTAGTACAAGCATTGAATTCATTATAATATTTGTGAAAGCTATATTCACTATAATTAGCTAGTGAAAGCAATTTTATTCATTATAGTTGGCGTTGGTATTTTGGGCGATATTCATTTTTCTCTTAGTTTGCAAATATCCTTCTACTGACACCGCAAGTAATGCACTTAGAATTTTCCTTGATTGTAGAGATTTTTGAGAAAACACTTTCTGGTGCGAAAAGAATAAAAAGGCATATTACATTTCTCTTCTTTTAAATTTTCAAATTGCTCACGTATTCCCACAAGAGGTGTTAAAAGTTCTGGATTTTAGAACTGTCAATGTGCCGTCGTTAATAGAATGTTACAGTTGGAACACAAATTTCTTTTTTTATCTCATGGACAACAACTTGACTTTGGCATTTTTTTAATTTGCCGATGCCCGCGCAGATTTCTTTGAAGAGGAGTTGTACTTCAGGGTGGTTTTAATAAGATTATTTTCAGAGCTTGCTTCACTATAGCGTAGTTATATTTACTCGATTCCAATGAATATTTACTTTGCAAGTATGCAACTCAAGCCGTAGAAAATTGTTTTTGAAAAAAAGAAAAAAAATTAGGTGGACAATACGAACGAAATATCGTACGATAGAATGCGTTTTGTAAATCCGTACCATCCACTTGAATTCAGAACAACAGATCTAAGTTTTCTTATTCTGGCTGTACTGCTGAAGTGCAACGAGTCGGCGTGTTTTTTTGTTTTTTTTTGTGAGAAACATTTTTCGCCGCGGACTCTTAGAAACTGAGTAATATCGACGAGAATAAGACATACATGTATGCCCCTGGAGTTAAAATTATGCATCGTTTAAAAAGAAAGTACTCTAAAAAGGATTTTGGAGGCGTTTTTTCAATCAAGTTTTCAGAATTTAAGATTTTGAGGCAAATACATCAAAAGCAGAAATAAATACTTATAGGTTCCTGGTGGCCAAACCGTTCTTTACTAAAAAAAAAAAATTATATGCAAAACATTTCCCATCAGGAGCTATTTCGGAGTTTTAGAAGCAGAGATATCGAGGGAAACACAATTTAACTTAACGTACCCTAGCAGAAAACCTATGCATTACCTGAAAAAGAGACTGTACCTAAAATTATCTTCGATATTAATGGCACAGCGAAAAAAAAAGAAATAACCGAATTAGAAGCAAATGTGTGGTACAAAATATATTTTGAATTCAATGCCATCTGCATTCACGCCACCTTTGCGACGAAGTTGTGCATCGAAAAAATAACAACCGGAGTTCAAGAATTATCTTTCTCACATTTCAAGCATCCCAATGCAAAAATACTATTTCAAATCGGACTAACACTTGAAGAGAAGTGGTGTCCAGAGACAGACGGATGGGCAGACAAAGTGATAACATAAATATGATCTGTTTTTACAAAAGACGTGCTAACGACTGAATGGAAGAAATAAGAAAACAATTGCTATTTCAGATACCTGTAACGTTCGGCCAGTTGTATTTGATTTATGTTTGAAATACAATCTTTTTTTTTACTTCTGAAAATAAGTGTTATAGACCACGCTCTTCTGAGCTGCCTTGCGCACCTTTCCGGGAGTGTGGGGCGGGGGGGGTCGCTGCTGAGGATATAACTAATTTCAAAATGATAATCTGCTATCTTTATTGCAAACAAACCCACCAGCAACTACCACGGGATAGTATTAGTCATGATCTCAAACAAAACAAACGCATCGACGAACGCCGCTGAAAGATACACGTAGCACTTTGGAAATTCTTTCCTTATTTTTGAAAATATTTCTAAAAACAGAAAAACTTTTCTAGAGAAATACGAGATTTTCAAGTAGAAAAAATGTTTATTATAAGTAGGAGATTTTTGTTAATTATTACTATAGCGTGCAAATTAATTTTTGTTAACATATTACTATACCGTGCAAATTAATTGGGACACGCTATTTTATTATCAGAATTGTAATGTGATCGCCAGTTGATGTCGGAAACCCACGTAAACCGGTTTTATCAGCTGTGAGGTGGTGTGACTGTTCGAACTTGATAGTAAGAATTTGGTTTGACTGGTTTTAAATGAGGAATTAGGCACTTCAGCTTCAGTTGTGAGCTTTCGTGTGTGACAGCTGGATGTTAGTTTTTGCTCTCTGTGAGTACGTGTTGCTTTCGTGTATTGAAAAATGGATATTTCCCCAAGGAAGCGTGCAAAAATAATTGCTCTGAAGGATCACACTTCTATGACAGTGAGAGATATCGCTTTTACAGTTGGTGTAGGCAAATCAAGTCTGCTTACGTGGTACAATGCATCTGGATCATCGTCACCAAAAAGGACAGATAAATGTGGAAGAAAACGAAAAACAACTCCACGAACCGATAAATATCTAATCAGAAATAGTAAAATGAATCCAAAAACAACAAGCACCGACCTTCAAAGAGATTTATTGGCTAGTGGTTGTGATGTTAGTGATTCAACTGTACGTCGTAGGCTTCTGGAAGTTGACCGGTAGGCAAGAAGACCAACGAAAAAACAATATTTGAATGCGAAAATCAAGATAAAACGCTTATCATGGGCCAAAAAATATAAATCATGGACTGCTGACGACTGGAAAAAGGTAATTTTTAGTGATGAAACTCATTTATTTGTGCAGGGTTACCAAGCAAATGTCGTTAGACGAAGCAACTGTGAACCCTTAAGACCTGAACATGTCAAACAAACTGTAAAGCACCCTCTGAAACAGATGTTTTGGGTTTTTCACATCAAATGTCACTGGAAGCTTAGTTCCTTTTCAAAGTATGTTGAATTCAGCCAAGTACGTAGAAATATTTCAACGTAGGATTGTTCCATTCTTGCAAACTTTTGACGGGACATTTCAACATCACTTGGCCCCATGTCACAATTCGAAATTGATCAAGAATTTCATGCTGGAAAATCAAATTCATTTGCTTGATTGGCCTGGAAATTCACCAGACTTAAATCCCATAGAAAACTTGTGGAATATTTTGAAGAGACGTTTAGGCAAAATGAACTGTACAACCAAAGAACGCATGATAACGAATGCTATAAAAGTGTGGTTCCACAATTATGAAGTCAAAAATATGTGCACTCAATTAGTGGAGTCAATGCCAAAACGAATTCAAGAGGTCATTTCTGCTAAAGGAGGACATACTTCATACTAATACAGGTATTTAACAGTGTATGTGAAAACATAGAATGATATAAAGGCATAGTTTTGGAAAAAAGAGTGATTTTTTACTTTGTCCCAATTAATTTGCCCAGTATAGTATATAAAATGATAGTCGCCCCGGTGGCTCAGTGGTCGAAGTAATCACTGGCTTTTACCGAGATGGGTCTCGGTTCGAATCCCTCTTAGGCATACTTGTGTTTGCCTTACGTCACTGCCTCTCTAGCTTACCTGGAGCCAGTGACCCTAAATTATAAAGGTGAAACTACTTATAGCTCATCGAGTTGATCATGGCGGTGGTTAAAACAAAAAAAAAATGAATAAATAAAATAAAAATAAAATAAAATAATTGCCCTTATATCTTTTAATTTGTCAGAACTCCAAAGGTAACCAATGGACGCAAAACAACAATGTTCTTCAAACCAAGTTGCCTTATCTGTTACAACTACTAGCATTATTCCTGTGATCTTTATTTTTCGAGTTTAGAGGAGTTTTGAAGAGGAAAAAAAAAACAAAAAAAAACATGACCGAAATGCAACCTTACGCACCTGTTTGCTTTGTTGGTGTCAAGTACCACCCTAATTACTGGCAGAGACCCTTCAACCGTGTGAAAGAGGTGATATGAGGATCGGTTTCGCCCGTCTGTTAGGTATAGTGTGAACGCCTTGGCGGCGAAATGTTCTGAAAGGGTTAAGTGCCTGAGCCCTTGTATTCTATAGCCCACAGTCAGCAATCGCCGGTGACTGGCGTCCTTTTAAAATTTTACCAGCTAATCCCATTCAGCACAATAGGGTTTCCTAAAGACACAAAACCTTTCTTTTAGACCACCCCCAACCCCCACTTCACCACCACCTCTTGCCAAAAGAAAATTTCTACACAATTATAACACATGACGAGGGCAGCCCTCTAAGATTTTAGGAAACTCAGACAAACGTATGTGAATTATTCATATTTATGAAATACTGTCGAAAAATTTCTGTCCACAGAATTCTATTGAATGTACTGAAGTGCGCCGGAAAATCTTCCACTAAAAGCCGCGGTAACGTGCGAAATACTAACCCGGAAATTCTACCCACCCTGTCAGCCTGTTTATTGTAAGACATTTTTCCATTCAAACCCGGGGTAAGAGTGGAATTACTAACCCGGAAGTTTCCCCCAGCTCATCCAGCTGATTGCAAGATGGTTTTTTTAACTATAAATATAGAAAAAAAGTTTGAAATGCCGACACCCGAATTTTCTCCCACGCTGTCACCCTGCTAGCTGTAAGACATGTTTCCATTCAAAACCGCGGTAAGAGTGGGAATACTAAACCGGGAATTTTTCCCACGCAACCCTGCTAATTGTAAACCGACTTTTTCCCTAAACAACGGTAAAAGTTTGAAATGCCGACCTCTGAATTTCCCCATCCTGTCAGCCTGCTTATTGTAGGACCGTTTTTCCCAAAAAAGCACGGTAACAGTCAAAATACTAACCCGGAAATTTCCCCTACCTCATCCAGCTAATTGCGGTACAATAAACTCTATTAAAGGCTTGAAATGCCAAGCCCGGAAATATCCCTCACATATTTGTGCTACTTGTACGGCTGAACGCTATTTTAAAGTGGACGAAAATAGAAAAGATGATACCGGAAATTTCCCAAACCGCATCCTAAAAGTCGAAACGCCGATCCCGAAATTTCTCCCCACCCTGTCAGCCTGCTGATTGTAAGAACGTTTTTCATTTAAAAAAAAAAGCGCGGTAAAAGTGGAAATACTAACCAGGCAATTTCCCCCAACTCATCCAGCTACTTGCAAGACGGTTTTTTACTATGAACATAGGTAAAAGTTTGAAATGCCGACCCCGGAACTTCCCCCACCCTGTCAGCCTGCTGATTGTACGACACGTTTTCCATTAAAAACCGCGCGAAGAGTGGAAATAATAACCCGGAAATTTCCCTCATTCAACGCTGCTATTTGTAAACCGATTTTTACCCTAAACAACAGTAGAAGTTAGAAATGCCGTCCCCGGAATTTTCCCCCACCCCGTCAGCCTGTTGATTGCAAGACAGTTTTTCACTTAAACGTGCGGCAACAGTCGAAATACGAACCCCGAAAATTTCCCCACCTCATCCATCTACTTGGAAGACAGTTTCAAATGCCGTCCCTAAAATTTCCCCCACCCTGTCAGACTGTTGATTGCAAGACAGTTTTTCACTTAAAAGCGGTAATAGTCGAAATACGAACCCCGAAATTTTCCGCGTAGCCTCACTTCCCTAATCCGTTTCTCCTAATTCCCGTTTGCCCTAAACACATTTTCCCCAATCGCATTTTCCCGAAATCGCTTTTACCCGAATTCCCACTTCACCTAATCTCGTTCCAACTAAATCGCGATTCCCCTGATTCTCGTTTGCCCCAATTGCCTTTCCCCGAAATCGCTTTTACCCGAATTCCCATTTCTCCTAATTTCTTTTGCCCTAATTTCGTTTCCCTTAAACCTCATTTTTAAGGGGAACTTTGATACAGGAAACGTTTTTAAGGAGAACTTTGATACAGACAAATGTGTTTAGGGTAAACTTGAATTAGGGGAAACAAGATTTACGGGAAACGAAATTAGAGCAAACGAAATTAGGGGGAATGGGAATTCGGGTAAAAGCGAATTCGGGGAAGTGCGATTGGGATAAACGTGTTTAGGGCAAACGTGAATTAATGGAAACGAAATTTAGGGGAAACGAGATTAGGACAAACAAAATTAGGGGGAATGGGATTTCGGATAAAAGTGATTTCGGGGAAATGCATTTGAGGTAAATGTGTTTAGGGCAAACGTGAATTAGGGGAAACGAGATTTAGGGGAAAAGAGATTAGCGCAAACGAAATTAGGAGAAATGGGAATTCGGGTAAAAGCGATTTCGGGGAAACGTGATTGGGGTAAACGTGATTAGGGCAAATGGGAATTAGGGGAAACGGATTAGGGGAAAAGGGTGTTCACCGTAAAAAAACTGTCTTCCAAGTCGCTGGATGAGGTGGGGAAAATTCGGTGAACACCCCATAAACAGCGAAAAATGTTTTAAATGCAGACCCAGGAATTTCCCCATACATATTTGTGCACGTTGTTCGGCATCATCTTGTTTTAAACAGCGTGGAAATGGAAATGATGACACCGGAAATATACCACACGTTCGATATTTTGGGTCAAATGCAAATTGTGCATGGTCCCTGACTGAAAAAGGTGAGGTACTTTTCTTGTGGGGGAGTTTTCCAATGTGGGGGACTATTCCTAATGTGAGGGAGTTTTCCTGAGGGGGACTTTTCCGATTATCACACGATTTAATCCGCCGTTTTGTAGGGAAGCTGTAAATTTCAGAATTTCAGGGAAAAAAATATCATTCGATGAGAAACACTGTTTCACACAATTTACACCGGATACGGAGAAGTGGGCACCGGAGAACTGGCCACACGGAGAACTGGACCCATTGAAATTTCAGTGCCACAAAATTGTTCTGCATAAACAAATTTCATGTGGCTGTATTCCCACTACTTGAGCAAATATTCATAAAAAAATTTAATATTTCATTTTCAGTTAGAAATTTAGACATTTCCATGATTTTTGGGCCAAAGACAAAGCGGAGAACTGGCCACCCCGAAAACTGCCCACAAAATTTTTACGTGGCCATATAAAAATTGCGTTCTGAACTGCTCCTTGGCTACGTCTCTAGAGATTGGTTATCTGACACACATAGAATTTCCGTAATTTCGTATTTACGATATTTTTCTACTAACTACAGCTAAACAAATTCTCTGCGAGTATGTGCAAACCCAGGAAACTTGTTGGGGTTGGGAGTGGAGAGGGGTGCTTAAAACATAAAATATGAAATATAAAGTATTTCTCGTCCGATCGGGGAATTTTCAGCATTTACAAGCTACAACTCAACGAATTATCTGAGGGCATGTTCCTACCCAGAAAACCTGTCCGGGGGAGGAGGGATAACACCAAAAGTGTAAACGACAGAGTATTTATCGTCCAATCGGGAGATTTTCAGCACTTACGAGTTACAACTCAACAAATTACCTGACGGCATATGCTGCCTCAGGAAACCTATCGGTCGAGGGGCGGGGGGGGGGTAACACCAAAAGTGTAAAATGTAAAGAGTTTCTGACCGAGAGATTTCGAGCGTTCCTAAACTTTATCTCAACAAACTCTCTGCGGACATGTTCTATCGCATAAAATCTGTCTCGGGCGGGGGAGGGGGTCCACCAGCAGTGTAAAATATAAAATATTTCTGGTCCAATCGGGAGATTTTTCAGCATTTACAAGCTGCAACTTGACACACTATCTGAGGGCATGTGCCTACGCAGATAAGCGTCGGGGGGGGTAATACATAAACTGTAAAATGCGTTAGCAGATGCCCTCAGATAATGTGTGGAGTTGTAGCTTGTATATGCTGAAAATCTCCCGATCGGACCAGAAATACTTTATATTTTATACTTTTGGCGTTACCCCCCCCCCCCCCGCCACGTTTCCTGAGTAGGCACATGTCTTCAGATAATGTGTTGAGTTTTAGCGTGTAACTGCTTAGAGTCTCCCGATCGGACCACAATTCTTCATATTTTACACTTTTGGTATTACCCCTCCGCCCCCCCCCTTTGGACACGTTTCCTGAGTAGGCACATGCCCTCAGATAATGTGTCCAGTTGTAGCTTGTAAACGCTGAAAATCTCCCGATCGGACCAGAAATACTTTATAATTTGCACTTTTGAAATTCCCCACCCCCGACAGGTTTTCTGTGTCAGCACATGTGCTCAGACAATTTGCAGACTTGTAGTTTGAAAACCCTGAAATCTTTTGTAGAGTTGCAGATCATAAATATTTTTTATATATAATTACATTAATTATCGCAATTAAGAAACTACGAAATTACGGAAACTTTACATGACTCAGATAACCAACTTTTGAGAATCGTGGCCACGAAGCGGTCAAAAACGCCATTTTTATACGACCCCTTAAAATTTTTGCGGCCAGTTCTCCTACACCCAATTGACACATCCCACTGCAAATAAGATAAACATTTACTCAGTTGTTTGAAAAGGTCAAGTTGTGATAACGTATTTCAAATAATAACTAATCTTGTTAATTTGTGTTCTATCCTTTTGATTCAATTTAGTTCTCGTTTCTCAGATCTACAAATATTGTTGTTTATTCATTGACTGCTCATAAACTTTTTAATTTTATTTTAAGTGCAAACGTTCAGAAAACTCAGGATTTATTTCAATCGCTGATGACTTGTGTGTATAACACGCATTACAATGGTGAGAACATCGCACAAACAACATTGAAACCATTCAGCTCAAAGAATTATGAAACTTCAATCCTCTAACACAACGATTTTTTTCATAGGATCGCTAAATCATGATCTTTCTGTCTGAGGGGAGTGAGGATAATTGTGTACGCATTTTTTAAGGGTGACAATAATTTCATGTTCGCCGAAAGAAGTGTACACTGAACCATTGCGAACGATATATGTGTTTTTTATTTTATTTTTTTCAATTTATACAAAGTGGCTTAGTAAACTAAAGTTGATAAACCACGAGAAATCAAGGTTACAGTAATTCTTAGTAAATAAAAGCTTAGTTTTTGATTGGTAGCCGGAGTTTCTGTTACGTTCGTTTATAATCTGAATAAAGCAATTATAACCGCTACGAAAATAGCATTTTACGTAAAACGTTGAAAACATAGAAAAACATACTTTTTGTACGACTCCCTTTACCAGTGTTGTCTGCGCGCATTCCTCAGAAAGCGAAGTTGGAACCCCTGCCTGCCATTATCAGGGGTAGGAAACCATTAGCCTAATTCCATTGTCACTGTTATCGCGGTTGTAAATCAGTGTCAATTTGCTCCACCCTTTCGAAAGGGGAGGTAAAGAACAAGCTACCGCCGATCACGTAGAATTAACAGAAAGACCTGGCCGCTGATGAAACGGTCGTTCGCAAAACACACAGCCGAAGTCAAAGCGAAGCAGGAAAATTTTCTTGGCGCCGAGAGGGTTAAAGATCGGCATATACATGGCAGCAAGTAAGCTGACTAGTTGTTGATCCATTTCTCGCTTAGTAGTATTTATTTTCAGTGTGATTCTCGGGCGTTTGATTTGTATCGGGTACCTGTAAGTTCTGTTTCTAAAACCCTTTTTAGTGTGCTGTAGTATTTAGATTTGTAACACATATTTCTACGGAATTGAGTGGGATGAGGCTACGTGTATTTCCTGGTGCGAACAACAGGAATTATCTGCTTCAAGAAAATGTTCAGAGGGCAGCCAATCACTTTCTGAATGAATGTGCTTAATCGTTTTGGACAGTTCAGGTGTTGGAGGAAGCACGTTTCAGGGAAGGATGAGCTGTGTTCCTGTACACTTTTGACGTGGTTCCATAATGCTCATCGTATTCAGAATGAATATGCCTCATCCTTTTGGACAGTTCAGGTGTTGGAAGAGGCACGTTTCATGGAAGGAGGAGTTGTGTTCCCGTGCACTTGTGACGTGGTTCCATAATGCGCATCATATTGCACTTGATATCGTGCAAATTCAGCTGTATTTTTTCGCCAAAGGATTATCCTAGGATGAGGGAATAGAGGAATCGACACGGAAGGACGATGTTGCGTCCAATGCGACGGTTAGCGCCAGATGTTAGTGTTGCAGATAACTCGTCTCAGAGTTCATGGCAGCCTCCCTTTGCGACGAAGAAAAGCTTGGCTGCGAAGTTGCGTTCACAAAGTTCCTTCTCAGCGCGTAACCAGTTTATTTTAAATGGAGTAATCAAATGATTTACTGTGCGAAATAGACGCCTTTTTTGGTGGTACTCACAAAGTATTAACTGTTGTCAAGTTAAATGGTATCTTATGTAATTTCATTTTTGTTTCTAGAGATTTTCTACTAATTTCTCATACAACTTCTGGGTGGGGAAAATTTATTATGAAAGCGATATATACCGCAATCGTTTCTGAAATACAGGAATTTACTTTTTCAACAGGAGATAATAACGTTTTGGATTATGCTATTCGACAATTTGGAAAGTTAAATTTTGATACTGAGATAAAAAACCAAGAAAACATTACATTAGTTTCGTTTTATTATTCAAAACATTATATATATTAAATTTATTATTCTTCTGATTCTGTTAATCCTCTAAGCAAGTTTTTTAGCATGTCGTCTTTAAATAGGCTTATGTTTGTTTGCCCCACATCATTCCCGAGAAATTCCACACATGGTTTAAACCCTTGGAACATGGGGGCAACTGGATGATTAAAAACTCCGATTAGCGTTTCTGGAGACATGCCTAGATGATTTCGCCCTAGTGGGTTGCACATTACACAGCTGAAGCAAACCTTTGACCTGAGAACGCGCGAATGCCATGCTAGCGTGTTGGCAATCAGCCAGCACACGCTGGCAGCACGCATCGGTGAACATCATCTCCAAACACATTGAAAGAACTAACGTGTCTCGTGAGGAGGATGATCAAGCCATCGGAGTGCCACCATGACCTTCAACAAAGCCGACCTGGCATGACGATGCCATGGCCTCACGCTGGCCACGCCACACGCGCATCCTTTCGTCAGCACTATACAACTGAAAAGGGATTCATGTGATCACATGACACGACGCTTATCTGCGGAGGTCAAGGTTTGAAGTTCCTGACATTAAAGGGGGCGTAATTTCCAATGATGAGCAGACAACAGTGGCACACGAGTTGGACGTTGGCTCCAGTAACCCATGTTTTGTAGCGTGCGTCGTGCCGTTCTCTCACTGACGATAATATAGGCGCCGACGTTTTACCTGGTTGTGATTTGCTTCGTCGTTTTACCTGGTTGTGATTTGCTTCGTCGTTTTACCTGGTTGTGATTTGCTTCGTCGTTCCCAACCGTTTGACCTGTACGAATCTAGTCATCAATCACCTGTGTTCGGCCACCTCTTGCTCACTGGGCACTTGTACATCCATCGATACGTTCTCCACGGTGTATATTTAATTCGGCTGCTCCAGGTAATTCTAGTGTTTTTACCACTTGGACGACAGAATGGGCTATTTGACTTGCGCCGACAATGTGTCCACGATCGAAATCGGGTAGATCCCCAGGTTGGATTATGTTCGTCGATTGTGATACATTGTTAGGAAGCCTATTGTTCGCTTATACAATAGTGGCCAAAATTTTGGAAACCTTTAGGAAATACTGTATTTTTGAGATTCGATGGCTTAAAACACCAATTGGTTTGGAGTAATACCATAAATTATACATCAGTGGAAACATAATTTCATCAAGAATGCAATGCAATTACTTTTATGAAGTATTTTGCATTAGAATAGCAGTTATAAAGAAGAAAGGTTAAACACAGAAAAAATGAGATATACAAAATTTCTCACCGTGTCACTTAATACTTAGTTGGGTAAACGTTAGCGTTAATTACGGCCTTACAAGGCCTTCCCAAGGAGTGAACCAGGTTTTGTAGCTCTACAGCTGTTAAAATGTGAAACCAAGATTGAGTTACTGTTTCTATTAATTGGGTTTTATTGCTGGATTGCTTCTGCCTAACAAGTTTCTTTAGTCGGCTCCTTAGATTTTCGATGGGATTAAGGTCTGGGCAATTCCAAGGCTATTCCAGCAGTCGAATATGATTATCTTGAAACAACTTTTTTTTCCACACAGCTGCAACATGACATGGAGCTGAATCATGTTGAAATATAAATGCCTCATTATCTTTTAAAAGATCCCGTGCGGAAGGCTTCAGTTTGAGCTCAAATATTTCCTTAATATATTTTTGGCCATTTATATTTCCATTAATCAAGCAAATTCTATCCACACCTTTTGATGACATACAACCCCAAATCATAACACTAAGTGGGTGTTTCACGATATACGTAATGCAATCAGGATGCAAATCTTTTCCGATTCTTCTCTTTACATATTTTATGCCATCACTACCAACCAGGGAGATTTTGGTCTCAGCACTCCAAATAACACTGTCCCATTGTTCCGTTGCCCAGTTAACATGGGTTTTAGCCCAGTTTAATGTTTTCAACCTTTGTTTGAGAGATAAATGGCTTTTTTCGTGGAATTCTAGCTTTTAGACCAAATCCCTGCAGTCTGCGCCGAACAGTCTTTTCATTCAACTTCACATTGCATTGCGCCATTTTAGCTTGTATACACCCAGATGATTTTCTTCTGTCACCTAGGCACAGTCTCTTAATTCTGCTATCATCACTTGCTGTTGCGCGCCTTTTCCTGACTTTACTAGTCTAGTTTTGTAGTGACTAAGTCTCTTTATACCTCATCAAAAATTTTAAAATGCCACCTTTGGCTAAGTTTCCAATAGTTTTTCTTCTAATTTCTTCATAACTGAAGCCTTGTTCACTCAATAGTACTATTTTACATCGATTTCAGGGTGAGCAGTCAACTCTTTGCGCCATTTCTTTAATTTTAGTAGGTTTTACAAGCTCACTAAATGAAAGAACACACCAAAAAAAAAAAAAAAAACTAACTTCATAGCAATCACATAACACACTGAAAAATATCCTCCTCTCAGCTCCAATACATGACATCAATAGCAGAATCCTGCTGTGACCTGATTGGCTCCTTGCTAAAACAAGATGACACCTTATCAGCTGTCTCAGCACGCATTCTCATTGGCTACATTCAAATGAAGGAAAGCTACTTCATACCAACCTAAGCAAGGTGTGCTTCCTTTTTCTGGTTATTTCTCTATACCTTTCTACAGAAAACAGATAATTGAACAAACCTTGTTGCATTACATTCTTGATGAAGTTTTCTTTCCATTTTTATATAATTTTATGGTATTACTCCAAACGAAAATAATGTTATAAGCCATTAAACTTCAAAAATACACTTTTTCCAAAAGGTTACCACACTTTTAGTCACTACTGAATATCGCCGGCCTTTGATATTGGTATGTTCCACCCTGCGCCGGATTACCCCACATATCAAATACCAACTCCCATATCTCTAATGTTTTATCAACTGTGTGTATATAAAATATATCTAGGTTTATCCCATATGGGTTTACTTTATATGTTTGTTTAGTTCCTGGAGACACTTCACATTTAAGAATATTCCAGATGTCTCTAATTATTTACAGCCTTGATGGCGTTGCTGTCAAAAGTTCACAGTTAGAAGAACTCTTGCTCTTAAATCTCTGTCAACATTTGAACAATTGAACCGATAACGGATTTCTTTTTGAGTTCAGGTATTCACGTTTGCGTTTCTTGCATCTAAAAATACTTGTGAGGAATCTATGAAACAAATTCAAGAATATTTTAACCACCTAAAAGCAAATCGCAATTTTGAATGGGATAAACGTTCCTCTATCCTCTTTCCAAAGCAGCAGTTGAACTTTCATACATTCAGAGAGCTTCCTTGTACGAAGGAAATTTATAACAACACATTGAGAAACCAATTTATAAGTTACGTTAGCTCAGAGCCCGTGCCATGCACGTGTGAAAAGACTGTGACTGAATTTTTTCTAACACGAGCCGTAAAATATTCATTCATATACATAATTATAATAAACGGTTGAATTGTTAATGGGCATTCTATAAGATTGGTCACAAAAGAAAAAGTTTCGCAATATTCCCATTCAGTATTTCACTGACTCTTTTTAATGAAATTACTCTGCAATTTTATTACTTTTATTAGAATTACTCTACAATACGAAGAAAATGACATAAAACACGGTTTTCACCTACGTAACAGAACAAACATCGCAGACAGTTATTACGCCACAGATGAAGTCGTTTGTCTTACTAATTTGATTTTATTTTCCGGTATTTCTCCTTAATTTTAGGTATCGTGCGATATCGGTGAATTTAGTTCCGATGTGGGCCATAATAAAAGCAGGTGACGCTGCAAGTACTGCATGAGTTAGGGCTTTAGAGACATACGAAACCTATTATATAGATTTTATATTAGAAATCGTCACATAAATACATACATGAGAGACGCATGAGGTGTAAACCAGGATGACCTGCTGTTCTAGGATAGGTTAGCATTTGATTGGTCAGAACAAGTAAGGAGAGTGAGCTGATAAAATTATAAACTAGAAAGCACGCGTGCTGTCTAGATAATCTCCCAGATGTCCGTCCTATAGGAATTTCACACACAACTGTAGCACGTGTTACCGTGAATGGCGTTGCAGGCAAAACTGTTTCAGCGATATCACACTAATAAACGTTTTCTGTAAAAATAATGATGAAGTAAAACATTCACGTAGTTTCGGAGCTAATGATGGACCGAAGAAATTCATTACTCACCAGTGATAAAAAATGTTTAATGCTCTTAACTTTTCTTGCTGTAACGATAAATTAGCAAATTTTCAGTCATCTTTCAATATTTGAAACTGTATCGCTTCAAATTCAATCAAGTGAAATGAACTTGTTTTTACGGGAATTTTGAAATGAAATCAAAATTTAAGTTTTCTTTAAAGTGCGTGATATATCAAGCTATATAGCGTCAAATGGTTTACCTTGACCAGAATGATCCAAGGAAACATATTGTTAACAATAAATACCTTCATAAAAATATTATAAATAAAATTACAATAATTAACTCGTCTTAACGTTGCTGAAGAGGTTTAGACCACTAATTTTCAGCAATGCCAACAGGCATGCGAAATTCTTCTGTTTTTAATTTCTGTTCAAATTTACAAAATATTGAATAAAAAGATAGCAATACTAATTTACCTAGGATTTTATTTAGGTCCATTTTATTAAACAATTTGTACTGGTTAGTTACTTTTGAAGATGTATATTACGATTAAACTATTCATCTGTATGGAATTCACGCTCTCTAGAGAAAAGCTCCGCTATGTTGTTAATTGTTTTCTAATCCAGCGGTCGCAATTGTCCGATCCAGTCCCAAACAGTGTTTGGCTTTTTCAATTGTATTGCGGAGAATGACCACGAGTGAATAAGGGACGCTCAGTCCAAGGTCTTTAGACATATCTCATATTAAAAAGTTGGGCTCGCTACGATGTCAGCCTCTTATTGCCTGCTGTAATGACGTGAGTGTGGACGTATGGCAGCTTTGAGAGTCTTGTGGCGTGGAGTTACGAATACGAAACGATCGTGATAATCATGCTTATTATGATAATAACGAACTAAAACTGCGAAAAACTGCTCACACACAAATCAGTCTCATAAAATCAAAGAATTTATCTTTCTTGAAGCGCAACCTTCATGACATCTAAGTACAGTTTAACTTGCAGTCTCAGATCCTGACTACTGTCAATACTGGTTCTCGTACTTACCCTATTAATACTAGTATCATTGCTTGCGGAAAGTTTTAATGTAGGTACAGCATCAGGCTTCTACACTTCTCTGCTAGTCACCCCAAGTAACTCTGCCTTAAGTCACGCTAGTAGTCATGTGTGAATTGTTGAGAACACACTCTTGCATTAGAAACGTCGAAGGATTCCTGACGTAGGTATTTCTGAATCCACAATTTTTAAAGTGATAAATCCTTGGGAAATAAATGGTGCGTAATGTCTGCATTCTTTGTTTTCCTATTGCACGTAGTACAACAGGCCACTGCACAATCTAGCATTATTGCGTTTCTTACGAAAAACAGAAGCAGTGAATTTCAGTGGTACATAAGTATCAAAATAAACACAACAAAATATAAATTTATAAATACAACTCCAGCACACCAATGGTAAACAAAAAGTCATGGAGGAAGTTGAAATATTGAGCGTCAACTTCTACGTCATGCGCCGTTTCAAAATAACCGCGTCCAAAACCGTGCAGCTCAAGCGAGACCACCTAGCTCAGTCTGCAAAATTCAGTCCAGTATATAAAATATCTATCTTCTTTTTTCCTATAATAAAGTAAAAGGTTTAGGGGTTGCCTTTATCTTAAAATTTAGCAAATGCATATATCGTATCAAAAAGGTATTTTCACAGTTTTCAGTCATTATTTTTAATTTAAAATTTTGGAAATCTGAGTTTCTAATTCCTGCATCACGTTAATATTACAAACGCCTTTGTAGACTCGGGAGTTCAAACGTTCTTGTTTTATTGGTTTAGAACAGAATCGAATATATGTATATATCCTTTCAATTTCATGGAAATTTTCCCAAATACAATGGCAAAAAAACGTATCATCATGCACATTTATCAACCTATCCGTAGATATATGTTTTAGATTATAAATCGTTAGCTACTTAATCGTGCTTAATAAATCTATATGTATTATATATTACTTCTACAAAAAGGTACCACAAATATTTGTAACGTATATTCTCATATTTTTGTTTTTCCCTTGACTCAAAGCTTCAATTACTTCAGTCATCATTTTCGCATAGAACAGCTTGAAAAGATTCAATCTTCATTTAGTACATCTTTACATAGTTTTATGAACGAATGTGAGACCCAAACCAGCTTTCGATCAGTGGAACATACTGTTTCGGAAATACAAATATTATATGGTTGTAAAAAAAATTGAACTCTTCATAGAGTTTTTAAAAAACATAAAAATTCCGTTATTTGCTTAATTCCTCCCTTAATCACAGGCAATTTCTATACAAGTTTCTTAAAAATCGTTGCGAATAAGCTGCTGTCTCCTTGCAAATGCTTCCGTTTTCTCTAAATCTGTCAATTAATTTCAAAAAATGTTTACTCTTCTCAGTATTAATTTGCCGATCGTGTTGACGTATGATCGATTTCAAGAAATGCCTGATTACACATATTATTTCCAGACGCATTATTCTGTGGAAATTATACGTAAACCCATATGAACCAATATTTCAGCTGCACTGAATTTATTTCTATAGTATCAATACTAGCAAAATTTAAGCATGCCACTACGGAAGCTTACCTCACAAATGGATCGAACAAAACTAGGCAGGTGAACGCTTTTTTATCTTTTCTACTGCATGTAAACTTATGCAACAAAATTAATCGTTTTTGGTTTAAAAACCTGTTTTGAGCGTTTAGTAGAGTGTGTAAAGTTGTTTTTCTGGTAGTATACTGATACTTGTTTCTTAGTAGGAAAGTAGAGTAGCATACGTTATTTCACAAATTAAACCTCTGACATTTCTTAAGAAAGAACCTGTTAAATGTTTCAGTAAAGATGGACGAACGATTCTTCTTTCAGATCAATATCTGTAATCCCGTAACTAACAGAAAGAGCGCCTTTAGATATGAGCAAACGTCAGCAAAAATTTAGTTCAGTGTTGAAAAAGATCCTTGAATACTTGAAAAGTTTATAGTTAGCATGCAATTTTGATATGAATATGCTTTCTGAAGGGCGAATATTTTCTCTATAACTCCTCATTCACTGAGAAAACTTTTTGCCAATTTACAAAATAAAAATTTTATTTCCTATATTTTACTGCTAATTCTTTGGAATTTCAATAATTTATAAAACATACAAAATTAAACAAAGATCCGAGGTACCAACATAGCCAAAACTGAATTCTAAAACCGAAGTACCACATACTTTATATAATTTCCGACATGCTACAAATATTTTAAGAAGATATTCATTAGCAAAAAAAAAAGAAATACACTTACGGAACTTGCGTGAAACTTCCCATTACTAAAGAAATTTTTTGCCATGATAAATGGGGCATGTTATCGAAAAGAATTACTACTTGTTCGTGAGAATTAAATCTATAGGGAAAAGAAAAACAAAACATTTACACTCAGCGGCTACAGAATTATGATTTCGGAGATTCAAAAATTCTAGAGAAAATCCTAATCACTGCTGAACAATTCCGAGGCATAGAGTATTTTCAAGAAACACTGTTAAACGTCTAGAAATGGAAAAATGTGTGATATAATACTACCCGACTATTAGGAATTATGTAAATCATTCAAAGAAAAAGGCGTGCAAACTATTCGTCTTAACGAAGATACCTAAAAAGGTTTTAAGAAGAAATTTTATACATAACTTTTCGACTTTCAAAGGGCACTGTACATTGACGCCTGTTGCAGCCGAATTGAAATATGAAATGAAGCCGACATGCGTAAAATAGCATTTATACCATACGCTAGGCAATGGATTAATAAAGTTTTATGCACGATATTGAGAAGCACAAAGTAATATAGAGTTGTTTTTCCATATTTGCCATAGCGGGTAAACTGTACTTTATTTAAAGAACATTATGATCGTCACACTCCCACAGGAAATGCCAAACACAGGCATTTTTTCATACAAAACTGCATCTAAAATCAGAGATGAACCGCTTTAAGTCACCAGTTTTAAACCCTTAAGCCCCAAAAATTGTATCTACTAGCTTAACCGCTTTACGTCACCGTTTCTTTCATACGTTTTCTCTGGCAGTAAACTAGAGAAGAGTTTTCGAAATAACGCTGAGTGAAGGAAATATGTGCTGCCCCGGTGGCCTAGTATTCTTAGCGATAGCTTCTGATCACTCGTCCGAAATTGGTACAGTTTCGAATCCCCGTGTGGCATGGATGTTGTGTTTCTGTTACGGCACTGGTTGTCTCCCTTCCTTGGAACCAGTGATCTTAAATTAGGGACGGGCGACTGTTCATAGCCTTTTGAGTTGCTCACGGTGGTCGTTAAAGCTCCAACAAAAAAAGAGGGATATATGTATTTCAGAATAGACTCATCTTTATATCAAATAGATGAAAGAAGATTTGTTGTTTTTTGCTAGAATCAAAATCCATTTTCGGGCAACAAATCTTAAACATTTCTTCTCCTGTTTAATTCAAAATTTGTTGAATCAAAAATGGCTTAAATTATCTGAACAGTAGTTCGATAGGGTTGCGTTCCCTGGTTCTTATAGTTATCGATGACAATGGTACGTGATGATAGCAATTCAAAATTTGCTTATTAGTTATGTTTTACCAAAGAAAAAGTATTATACAGAATGCTTACGTAGTTTTCATGAACGCATTCAAAGACGGATTCGGTATATCTTATGATACCTTAATAATTTATAAATCAACTCTGGTCGGATTGAAAATAGCTGTCGATTATTAATTTCTTCCCTTTGACATTCCAATTTAGCAATAGTATTCATGATGTTCTTTGAAGTTTTATATTATTCTTCAAAATGGCGGCTTACTTTCATCTTATTCTCAAGTGTTTCCTTACAGATTGCTGACTTAAATTCGACAAACGTTTACTTACAAGTGTCATCAAATTCATGTACCTAAGTCATCATGAAGCAGCATCAAGTAATGCAATATGTCACCATCATTCCCCTCTTAAAATGTAGGATCCACATTATTATTTGGCAAAACCTCTCCCAAACCATTATCTGGATTCAAAATTTCATTTGCCTATTTCTTTTAGTTCAGTATCTAACGGATTTATTGTATCATGCGCAGTGGTTTTTCTTATTTCTTTGTAGTTGTTTCATTCAATATTAAATTTATTTGCTTGCAACTATTAACAGATAACGACCTAGAGACATATAACCTGTTCAATGTACACTCCACATAGACTTACATGCCAAAAAATACGGAAAAATATTTCTGAAGCACCATACCTAATGAGCGTATGTTGTAACAAAAATTATATAACGAATTTTGTAGCCACGATAAGAGGAATTATCTACTTTACAATTTATATGAATCAGAAACAATTATCTTATTAGAATTTTGTGAATCGCGATAATCATTGTAGGGGCGAACGTCACTGTTCCGTTTACTGAGAACCACTTCGGTTATTGAGGCATCAACTTTCCCTACTGGAAAGTACTTACTCCACAGCAACGGCAAGGAGGTTCGTTTCCGATGAAGCATTCACAATTAAATAAGTTAACGGTAGACGCTCATTTCCACAGCTTTACAAGATAATCTGCTAATCGAGGAAGGGGAGAGAGGGATTAAGAATTGATAACACATGAAGGAGTAGCTAAGCCCTTTGTAACAAACTTAACAAAATTTAATATCAGGTAACACCTTGACTGAAGAATCCGCTCATATAACACTAACAGGCTTTGCTTACGGTAGGCTCACGATCTTAACTGTAAAACAGAAAATACTTGTGCTTGTTTGTCGAAGCAGCAAAAACTTACGAACGCCGAACTCTGGTATCATGAAATTTGCACAGCTTATTAATGTTAGAACTTCTAGGTGAATGCAACTATTTTTAGTTCTCTACGTCGTTTCCTTCCCAAGTTATTAGTTAATTAAATTCTGGGGTGATTAGACAAAAGACGGTAAAACAACCACTGCCCTATCAAGAGAGGTCAAGCTCAAGTCCGCTGATCCTATGTGGAATGATATCAAGAAATTAGCTTCATGCTCCACACCTAAATCTACTGCCATTCGCGAAACCTTGGAAATCTTGACCAGCAGCGATGCTTGTAATGATAGAGTCTCTCTCGAGTTGCCACGCATTTGGAATCAATTCTTCAAATAATGATGTGTTTTCTACCACAGTACCGCGCGCCCAACCAACGTGACCTCATTCCTTCGAATGTCTGATCACATTTGCGTCTATTCACTTATTGTCTAGTTAAGTCACCACGTTCAAATTGTTGACGTGTTCCATTATCCAGTTTGCAGTTAGCTGTCTACTTTCCTTGAAATAGCCATCTGGTTCATGTGCGAATGCTTGGAAACTTTTATTTATATTTTACTCCAAGAAATTCGGATCATTAGTACTATTTTAAGTGTAGTTGGTGTAATATTAACTTAAAAAGAAAAGGTGTTAAACCTTATTCCAGTGAAAAGCTGCACGACGCTTTAATTCCAACCAAAATAGCATCTTATAAAACAAATAATTCTGCCTCTTCGTCCCATATAAGAGCACAAAGTGTTGCAGAGTCAACCGCCCACATGCTGATCGTGCCATCTAGTGACAGGTTACAATAACGAGTGAATTTTGTTTCCAGAGTTGTACAACCTGAATATCGTACCACATGGTTTCCGGTGAATTAAATCTAAGTCGGATTCTTTCGTTCGTTTGGATCAGTGATTCTTCTGGTGTAGATAACGATTTGTGTCTTGGTAAATGATTTTGAGCCAGATTCTTTCATTCGTCGAGAGTTTCCTGTTCAGTGGACTGTTTTAAATTTAAATGTGATTTTAATTCTTTCATAAAAAATGTTTATCTGCTTCCTTATGAATCTGTTTCGAAAGGTTCACGATTTTTTTTACACTTGAACACTTATGCATGAGGTAGAGATTTCTGTAAATATCACAAAAATCACCGAGACACAGTATATAAAATTTGATGATTAGTTAAGAATTATTCTACCGATTCATACAGGGCATCCACTCCTCTGCGAAATCGATTCTGTTCAGGAAAAATTCATTCCCCAATGACTCAGTTTTCTTTTTCGTTCTATTCGAATGACGGATCTCTATGCATGACTATGGAAAGGATAAAAGAGTTGTTGGTTCGTTTATGGCTAACGCCATAACTCTATGCTAAAAACGAAAAAAGTACTTCAAAAACAAATTGTTTTGGACGGATGAAGGTTTACCTTTTAACATTCTGGCAAACTTGTGTAATCTAATTCTGTCAAACTTGTATAATCTAACACTTCATTTTTATGTTAAGGACCTACGAAGATACATTTTCCATTGATTTCATTGTACTCCATATATTAATTTCTTCAAGGTATTCCATACAAGAACAGGTACATTCAAAATTACTGTTCAGTTACTCGAATATTTTTAGGGAAATACGAAAACAAGAAAAGACAGGTATATGTTATCACGCTTTAACTGTACATCCAACATTTTTAAAAATATAGCTTCACATTTCACCTTTTTGCATAGCCTAACGAAAAACTTATGTAGTCATCATTGAAAACCATTTTAAACAATAAAACCATGCCTGCAGGGAAGACTTTAATTTTTTATATTTGATTGCTTAGTCTCCATGGTGACACTCGGGTAAACAAATCTTTAACTTTGGGATAACATTTAAACACACAAATGACCAAGTAGCCGTTTGTGTTCACCGTTCCACTCGAATAATTCAGAAGAAATGCTTTATTGTGCTTGAAATACTGCATTCTTAATTCCTATTAAATTGGGAGAAGCGGGAGGCGATGTCTGTACTACTGTTAGATAGGAGGCCTTCTACATTTACGCCGTAAATAGTGTGTAGAACCCCAAAAGTTTACTTTTAGAGAAATGGAGCACGATAATTTTGAAAAATATATCTTCAAAATTGCGCGACAGAAAAAACAGCACATTAAATGTTTTGCTCATGAAGAATGGAATTGTCGCAAGAGCAATTATTTGTACTGTATCATCTCAGACTTCGAATGTTAAGAATATAAATCCAAAATATACGTTCGTGAACATTGGTATTCCTACGAATGAAAACACTTTGTAGATTTTCACCACATGCAGCATCATCTATATCGCATGTTCGGATCAATTGGCATTCGGGACTATAATTGCAATCTGAGGCTAATGTTTACTCTTCGGAATGATACTTGCGGCTTGAAAGGTTAATGAACCTTGTCGGACCATCCCCTCATTCATTGAAGTGTTTGAAAGACAGGCAATTCATGCATAAGGATGCCTTATAAAAGCAGTGCCACTTCCTAAATTCCTCAGAATGTCTGCTCCTAAGAAATATGGCTTTCACGTGAACTTATCGTTATTATACAAATACTTAAATAATAAACTAAACATATTATATTAATGGTTTATGTACAAGAGAGAGATTCTTTCTAAAGCAAAATGTTTTGTAAAACAACATCAAATGATACCGGTTCAAAAATCTATTCCATACGAGACCGAACTGAAGCATTAGTGATAATATATTCATTTTTCAATGTTATATTAACAATAAACTGCCTGAGCGGGTATTTAAATCCAAATGAATTACTTGTATAACTCGTTTTGTTCAATTACTATACCTATGTTTCTCTTTTTTCTTTCTAAATGAGATAGATTTTGCTCAGCCCGCACATCATCAGCACTTTTCCCCGCTCTCACTTCCCGAGAAAACTCGTCCCCTTAGAAGACCTATTTTCCCAGGATACCCTTCAATATGAAGGGAATTTAACAAACACATTTTGTTCTTCAAGTAACCTACAGCTTTCCGCATCAGCGCGTAATGTTATATCGTATCATGAGTTATACCTCTTCCTCAAAATGTCTGGTTTGAAAATATCTTTTACTTTCGAATATGTTTTGCTATGACGAAGTTTTCCTGTACAGTTTGTAAACTTCCATAAAAAAAAAAAAAAAAAAACATTTTCCCGCTAGTGGGTTTAAGTTGATACTGCTGTTTGTAGATGTTTAAGCGATTGTGGAAATTGGTTATTTTGTAATCTTTTCCATTCATAGCAAATTAACACGCTGATATTCGGGATTTGGGGAACGTTTTATAACCGAAGTCCGATAAAACTCGGCATTGTTTAAACAAAGCAATGAAACGATCTAAAGGAAAGCGAAGTCATGTCATATACATCAGTGAGAAATATTTCTGAATGTTAATTTTATTAGGGGTATGCAAAATTTCCTCCGCCCGAGCTAACTGGCGCTGTAGGCGACTAAACCGGCCGGGGTCCCGTGCTGTCATGAATCCAAGCATGGAGGTCGATAAAGATCATTCGCGGTACTATTTGTTATTCAAGTTTATTTTAGGGAAAAATGCGAGTGAAGCATACAGTTCAGTATGTCAGGCGTATGGTGAAATGATTATGAGTGAGCGGACGTGTTGAGAATGGTTTGCCGGGCTTAAGAAAGGTCATCTACGCTTGGAAGACAAGCCACGTGCAGGTAAACGGCAGGTACTCGCAGACGAGGAGCTGGAATCGCTGTTGCAAGAGGATGTCACACAATCAACCACGCAACTGGCAATGCGTTTAAAAGTGGCTCAATCGACAGTGATATGGCGTCAACAGGCCTTGAGGAAGATCCAGAAGATTGGGAAGTAGGTTCCGTGTACTTTAATGGAGCACAATGTTGATCAACGATTGGGCATTTTCATGGCGTTGCTGAAGAGGTTTCAATGGAAGAATTTCTTCTGTAATGTTGTCACCGGGGATGAAAAATGGGTCTATTGCGGTAACCCTGTGCGCAAGCGATCCTGGGTAGACCCAGCCCAGCCATCAACATCCACTGCAAACAGGATATCCACGGAAAAAAGGTGTTGTTGTGTGTGTGGTGGCATATGCATGGAGTGCTGTTCTTCGAACTTTTAAAACAGGGAGAAACAATCACTGCCTAACGATTTAGCAAACAGTTGATGAAACTGAACGCCGCAATCGACCAAAATCGCCCATGGACAGGTAAAGGACGCAGCCCAGTCACCCTGTTACCCATTAATGCCAGACTATTTACCGGTGCCACCACGAAATAAACACTTGAACAGTTACACTAGGAAGGCATCAGCACCCGGCTTACTCCCCGTACATTGCACCCGCAGACTTTTATCGGTTTCGCTCTATACAACACGATCTAGCCCAAAAGCGGTTCACCACTGTTCCAGAGGTGAAAAAGTTCGCCACTGCATTCTTCAGCTCAAAACCTTAGTCCTTCTATCACAGTGGCATTCATTTGTTTTCTTGAAAATGGCAAAAGGTCATTGATGCTAACTGCCAATATTCTGTTGAATAAATGTGTATTGGTTTCCAGATTGCTCCGGTCTCCTTCCACCTTTAAACGGCGGATTCTTTCTTATACCCCTAAAAAACTGGCTTAAACTTGGGTGCACACTTATAGGCATATTTTTAAAGTTAGCCAACCAAACCACAAATCAGTTCATTTCAACTCAATATGTAATACCCTTTTCAAATAAAAAAGTTAGAAACTTCATTTTTGTTCATGCCATTGATATTAACTATATGGATAAAAACATTACATATACCTACCTAATAGTGTGTAACTCATGCTTTAGCGCAAATAACAGCCTATACATGCCGAAACACAAGTAACACAAGCTTCCGGACAGTTTCTGGAGGCAATGCCAGCCATGCCTTTTAGAGCATTGTCTATAACTCCACCTGAGTCATCGGCCTAGAATCCAAGGATCTGATGCTCCCCTCAACGGCATTTAAAAGATCTTCCCCAGGGTTAAAACACTATGGAATCTCCGGGGACCTTGGTGGCAACTGGATGGTTCTAAACTCAGATGAGTGTTCCCAGAGCTGTACATGGGTGATTGCGGTACGGTTAGGCTGCTCATTGTCCTGAAACAGAAGCATCGACCGCAGGATGATCGAACACCATAAAAACGTGTAAGTGATCAGTGAAAGTGATCAGCCAACATATGCTCGTAGCGCGCAGCGGTTAAGGACTTCTCCATGGACACTGAGAGACCAGAAGTGTCTCATGAGATGGCTCCCAAAACCATCCCCCGTTTTCCATTTTTGAAATGTGTTACAAATGTTTAGATGCGCACCTTCTGCTTCCATTTACCTTTTCACGAAGCGGTATATTTCCCTTTTTGGACATATATATCGCCTGAATCTAAGGAACGAACTAGATGTCAAATCAAAAATCTAATTAAGTAGAAATAAAAGGTATGCGGAACGCAGACATGGATAGCATAATAAACCGGTGCAGTCAATGACGCGTAGACAATGGTTGTAATGCCACACAAAACGACACTCACTGGCAAGGGGTGAAATTACTGCAAAGTTATCAACATAAATGTGTGACGTCACCAACTTTTGGGAAAACCTACAGATTACTCAACATTTAAAGGAAAAGTAAAAGAAACTGAAACGGATTCGGATAAGAAGAAAATCAAAATTCCAAACTAACTTTCTCACGACTTCATCGAACGCAAATATTTGAATTCCACTCTTCGTAGAGGAACGAATACATCTTCAAAATGTGATATTAAAGTACTGAAAATGCTGCATTTTAAATTAGACCAATTTCTGTTCGTTAGTTGCGTTTGAAAGGAAGAGCTCTTTCATTTACCGAAAGCGGTAACAAGGACTTATAATTATTAATTAATTATCTAACAGTTACTGAATAAGACGCCATAAAAATATTATGACGCATGAAGGGACTTTTTCGTACCGTACATGAGCAATTTATTTCTGCATGATGTTATTTCCTTCACAGCGAAGTTAAGTACACGTATGCTTAGCTAAATGCGCATTTAGAAACCTGCAGACCTTTGTTCTCACTCAGAAAATGAATTGTTCAATTTTTCAGACGTATCGGAACTCATCTCTGCCACCTTTGACGTCCTCATAATACACATCATTATTTTTCTTACTAAAAACACAAGAGAAAGGTGCCAGGTCGTCCTTCAATATTAGAACGCGAAAAGCAGGAGCAGATAACAACACGTGTACTTACGGTTCCGATACTAATTCTTAAAGCGCCCTTCCGGCACGAAAAGTATTCAGCAGTTCAGAGCGGTGTGAAAAAAATCGAGCCATGGACCAACGAAATGACGGCCAAAGTCTGTAAATTTTGTTTACCTTTATTTAACTACATATTTACAAAGGATTTCGGTGAATAATGTTTCACAAAGTAATTAAAAATGATATATTTGTAATATATAACAGCACATAATATTTAAGAGAGAGTTTACAGGTACTGAAAACAATATGCTGTCTAATATAGGAGATAGTAATACAAAAAAGTACAAACTATAAACTACTGACACGAACATCTTGGTACATCTTTTTCCCTGTGAAGTACAATTGAGATGGAAATATTTACTTCTTCTTTACACAGATTTCGTATTCTCCGAATCTTTTTTAAATAGTAATCACCTGCAAATTGCTGCACTGGCAGCATTGTTTTTTTTCTTATTTAATTTCGCCTCGTAGTCTTTTTTTCAGTAAAATTTATGGAGGTATACTACTAAAATAGATTCATCAAGAGAAGTTCTTACTTTTTTCTTACATAGTTCCAACGATACATTTCGGAGTGTATGAAATTTCCACGAATCATACCGCCAAAGAGCAATATTATTGAAAAAATTATGAGTATATACAATAAGAATCGTATACAAAATTCACGCTCGCAGCTTTCCAAGACTTTTGCCGTGTTACCGCAGTAAGGCTAATATTAGCCAAAACTTTTCCTACTGAGGCAGGGCTGTTTACGAGGGATTGTGGGTGAATTATGGAACGTTACACTGTCGGGAATCACTTTTCCGAGCACCATTTAAAGCGCAAAAACATGCAACTTGTGGTCCAGTGACAACAGCGTATTTATTTTTCTTGCAGACTACGCCGCGCAGGAGAACGAAATGTGTTTTATACTAGAAATACTTCACATTATTCATTTATTTTTTCCCAAACAAACTGACACAAACGCAAAACTCGGCAAATTACGATTCCCCTACATCTTTTTCCAAATTCGTGTTTTAGCTGAGGACGAAATTTATTGACAGCTTGGTCCTCAGTATTTGCAGATCAGTGTTTTGAATCACCGTAGGTTAACATCAGCCTGTAGATAAATCTTGAAATGTCAAGTTGTAGTGAAGATGAAAATTTGCCACGTGATAGTGATGTTTTAGAATCACTTTAGAATAACATCAATCTGTAAGGGAATATTTAAAATTAAGGGATTTGCTATATTTCCATTTTTTTTTGCAGAAGAAAGAGCATTCTTTCAAAATCCGTTTTGAATTTTTAATTCCTAATTCAAAAATATTTCACGTGACGTTATTTTTTAAAAAAACATTCAGTTATCTGAAATGTAATATATATATAGAAATAGTTAAGTTAATCTTATAAACTTCACGGACAGATTTCGGCCCAAAATATTAAAATTTATGGAAAGTGCAGCGTTTTTTCGCGAAGCTTGCAATATCTAAGAAAATGGCTTAGTAATTCTGTCATATACACACACATTACATGTAGCACTAAAAGGGCTTACACTTCAATGTTTCAGAAGCCAATACATTGAAATAACATCGAGGTTCCAATACCGACGTTTGAAACTGGTAAACAATTTTTTCTGTGTAAAATAAATGAATTTCTTTTTTTGCTTTCTTGGAAAGAGGAAGAGAATATCATACTTTCGTGTCGTGAATTGTCTGTTTTGATCGATGTTTCCGCATCGAAATAGAGTTATTTCCCTCGATGCTACAGGAACCCATACATAAAAAAAAACATCAAGGTTTCTACCAATGCATCGAGCGCTTTAACAGATGTTATTGGTTACTCGATTTGAATTGGTGAGAAATCGCCGTTATATTGAGCAGCGATTTTACAGACCGATGTGACCATTTCCTGACGTAGATGGAAAATTATGAATTCATTGGCTAATTAGAAAGAACATCGAAACATCAAGATTTTCACGGGTACATGGTAAATTTTCACCGAAAATATCAATGTTTCGGGAATTAGTAACCTCAGACGAAAAACAAGATTTACAAATTAGTTTTTATTTTGGGCAGCGCGTGGCATCTTTTAGGTTAAGATAAAGCCATCCATGTAAATAATAGGAGTTACAATAAAGTTTTTATTACCCACCCCCCACCCCTTTTTTTAGGATTTATTAACTTACCATTTAGTTCTTTTTTATTTTTTATTTTGTCCACTCATCTGGAATTAAAGTTTGCACCTATAATACCTATGTTCCAGGGTTTCCGATAACTTGCTTTGACCAAATTTGATGAACTCGCGTAAAATTCCATTTGGTCGTTCATTCAAGTACCGACATATCTTATGAGTCCGTTACATCTGTATACGCATTTTCTGGTCTCCAAATGGAAGACGGAATCCGAAATTGCAGCTCGTGTGCGAAATGGGAATAAAAGCATCAGGAGAATAGGTCTGGTCAATCAAAAACTAGAATCCAAGATCCAAATTTTGAAGCGACACTTCAATAATTTGATAATGCCTTGATGTCTTATTTCTACAAGGTTTTGTCGCCTGAATTCTGGTTCTCTAGAACCCTGACAAACGGGAAAAGCGTGACGCCGCAGGTCGAACAGCCTGTGAAAAGAGAAATGAACAGGTGTTCAGATAGAAAGGATTATAATAAGGACAGTGCTGATGATATTAGAGTAATAAATTATATGCGCTATTATACTTTCTTTTTTTGTTCTATTGCATAATGTTACGAAAATACTGGCCGCATGAAACAAGCTGAATAACAATTTTAATCAATCATAAACGCACAAGGGAAGTTTATTCCACTTGTCAGAAAAATTAAATTTCGGAAAATGTATGCAGATTATCTTCACTTAATACAAAAGATAAAAAATCAGGGATGTTTTTATTCTGACCGAACAGCTTTCTTTCATCAGCTGCACAAGCAGCATCCATAGTATATTTCTGCTTTGTTTTCTCCAAAAATCTCCAGCATGTTCTGATTTCGAAATAGGACTGGACGGCAACATGTGTGATATCAATGGTTAGCTGGCTGGCACCATGGGAGAGCTGCTCTGAGTCAAAAAAGATACTACGTCTCTACCTCAATTCTGTATCACTGCAAATAAACTACATTTACGGATCTAAATGATATTGAATTGCAATTGCTATCGGAATATTGGAATTCATGGCCTAAAAAAGGCGTGAATAAATTGTTTCACGTGATCCATGTCGGGGAACTAAATACATAAATACTAAATATATAAAATCTAGTTTGCAAACAACATAGCGTAAACTATTGTAATGTTAATATCGTATTGCTGAAAGAAAAGAGCTATTACGTTTATATTAAAGTCCACTTGAAACAACGTCATTGAATATAAATTATCGATTAGGTGTTACAACAGTGTTTTAAACAATTTTTATCCGGTGATGTGACTTCATAAAAGATATCGATTTCAAGAACGATTGGACATCAAGCGACGTTTGTACGGATAAAGTGGGACATTCCGAAATTCTTTATTGAACGCCTTCGATTTCTATTTTTTTTTGGAGCAGGATATATGTTTATTTATTTAAATGAAAGGAGATAGAAAGAAAATGTTTTTAAATAAAATTCTTTTAAATTCTGTAGAACGATGTATTCGTTGACGAAAGCAGAACGGAATACATGGAAATAAACCTTAACAAAAAGCATAGGGTAGGTGATCTTAGATGGTGTAAAGTGGAACTTAATGTCTTCAACAGAAGAAGATACTTTTGACGAACATGATGATAAAACGATAATAGTAATCCTTCAGATTCTATAACTGAATACCAAATTATTTCTGAGGATACGAGCAATCTTTCTGGTGATGTATTGAAATGCTCCACAAATGTCGGAGTTGAAATTCCTTTAGGGAATGCAGATTTGCTTGCTAGATTCGATGGTCGTGTCACCACAGGATGATATCAGCAACGACAACGCAGTGCTGAGTATTCCAAGTACTTCATTATGGAAGACTATATTTGTTTCTGTAAAGATACTAATGATCTTAAGATAGAGACAAGTATGGTTTACTGTTGTAACAATAAATTTTGCATATTTTGAAGAATGAAAGCAGTTGATCGTATATTGGAAAAAATATCCATCTAAATGAAGTATGAAAGCAGTTAATCGTATATTGGAAAAAATATCCATGCTTGCAAGAAACGTGTTAAATCAAGTAGAACATCCGATGTGTAGTAAAGCACTGTGACTGCATTGAAAAACGTGAATGGTTATTTGAAGTCAATTGGAATAATTACATGTCTTCCGGGTGGCTTCACGAACTGCTGCTGTATTCTATATTTGTAGGAGAATCGGGCAACATAAAAATATTATATTTTTCAGCACAAGGGAATAAATAAGATAATATATTTGTCTGGAGGAGATCATGTAAAGTTTGTTCCACAGGTTTCAAATGAGAACTTTATTCTTCCACCTTTGCATATGAAATTCGGTTTAATGAATAATTTTGTAAAGGCCATGGGAAAGAAGCGAAGTGACATTCTAATGTAACAAATGCAAAACTGAAAGAAGACAATTTTATTGCTTCCGAATAGGGAACGTTTTGAAACATCTCGCTTTTTAGACAAAACTACAAGATTTTGAACTTTACGTTCTGCGTTTCTGTAAAGCAGTTTTCCACGGATTTGTTGGAAACAAAAAGAAGGCTCAGTCCCTCTTTCTCTCTCTCTCTCTCTTAGGAATATATTTTGATAATCTCACTAAAACATTATGAAGATATGGAATCGAAAATTCATTTTCTACATTCACATGTCAGGTTTTCTTTTTCAGCTGGGAAATATAAGCTCGTGAATTTTGAGAATCCGGAAAACTTTCTTAACGATATGGCAGAAAAGGGAAGCTGTTTCCAGGGTCGATGTGATGTTGTTAGAATTAGGGATCACTGGAGCTTTCTTAAGATGTAGTACGAATGATCCGCAGGAAAACCAGAAAAAAGATTCCGGATTTCTGGTTGTAATGACCATGTATTGTGAATTTTTTCCGAAACAAATAAACGTTCATAGTCAATGTAACTAGTTAGACGAGAAACGTCAACCACATTTCTTTAGTTAATAACATACAGTGGGTTACGAAAATTAACAAATTGCACACAAAAATATTTTCATAGGAAAATGATTTCCAACTACACCGACAGATGAAGAAATGTAGAGGGAAATATGATATATCTTAACGTCCCCTAGAGCAAGAGTCTTGCATAGTGGCAGAGTTGAAAAATGGAAAAAAAGTACTTTTCATAGCAAAATCAGAAGACTCTCTCTCTTTCTTCGTCTAAATAAGAAGCCTCTCTCTTTCTTCTATCAGAAGGCTCTCTCTCTCTTTTCTAAGGTAAAAAAGTCAAATGTCTCTCCTGGAATCATAGTTAACGAGAAAAAGGTTTCGAATTTTACGGACTTTCGTGGGAAAACTATGTCATAGGGTTTTTCCAAGCGGAGATACATCTTTAAACATAAATGAATAAACAACCAGCTACCATCAGTGCTGTGAAGTATAAACATGAAAAGTTTTCCACGTTGTACATGGTACCCCGTGTTAAACGAATTGTTCAATTTGGACATTTAAAATATTAGATATCGAGAAAAATGAAACTTTTCGCCCTAGCGGAAAAATTGGGCATTATTCTGCGCAGGAAATACCCGTATGTGTTTGGGGTATCACACTTATTACCGCGTCTTGCTCTTAATTATTATTTTTTTTCTCATTTATCACAGGAGTTCAAAATTTAGTTTAATTCTTCCCACTTTAAAAAACAGATGCATTGCTATTGAACTAGGTATCTTATGCTTGCTTGAGTGACATAGCTTTTGCACTGGGTGTCTTACAATTCAGAGATACCCTTTGCAAAGCAAGAACAGTGTTGCCCCATTCCCATTAGAGCGAAATCCGACAGAACGAAATACTCGTTATAACGAAATTTTAAGCATTTTTCGGGAAAATTCCTATTAAAAAAATATATTTTTAATTCCGTTTGAACGAAACTCATTTAAAACGAAATTTTCGTCACAACGAAGAAATATTTTGAATTTTAAAAGAAAAAAAATCCATCATAAAGAACTTTTTCAGCTCTGAAAACAAGCAGCACATTCCTTTCGAAGCGCTTTTTCCACATTTAAAAAAGAAAAGGCAACTTCTTTATCTGACTTTTCACTTGGATAACTCACTCATTTTTGCGCACCCGTTGTGGCCTACGATCAGATGTCGGTGTTTCCGTAACAACCTACTTGCCACGTGCTGTAAGCCCCTCCCTCCTTTTCTTCAGCAAATGGAACGTAGTTTTTATTTACCTTGAAAAGAGAGATAAGACGCAGTTGAGCGCTGGATTTCGTTGCCAAAGGAGGAGGTTTAATTTCTTTTCATTGTTCTTAAAATGTCGATCGTCGGCTTACATTCCAGTTTAGTGTATTCTTCAAGAAAAGTCGATCAGCTTTTCCTACGGGTTTTAACAATGAATTCAGCAAAACGAAAGCAGTGTTCTTTGGAAGAGAAAAAGAAAACTACTGATGAAGAGGGTGCAGGAAAAAAAGAAAGGAGATGTTACAAAAATATATGGGTTCACTCAGTCCACCTTATCAACGTTTTTGAAGAACAAAAAAAAAAAAAAAAAAAAAAAAAAAGAGCAGCTTAAAAAACCGGCGATCGGACCTAAAAGAAAAATATTACTGCAAGCTCAATTCCGAAATATGGTCTCGGCCACCTTCACCTGGTTCGAAGAAGTACGATCAAGAAATGTACACAATAGTGGACCATTGATTCGATAAAAGGCTGCACATTTTCGCCAAAACTTTAAGAGTTATGAAGTTTGACGCAAGTGGGAGATAGTTAAATCGGTTTAAAGACGGGCACGAAATCGTCGCAAAAACAATTTGCGGAGAAGCGAGTGCTGCTTTGATGGGAAATGTGAATGAGTGGAGAGCAAGAGAAGTGGCAAAACGCATCCAAACTTATAGCCCAGATGATGTCGTCAATGCAGACGAGTCCGGAATTTTCTTCCAGTTAGAGCCCGACAAAACTTTGATGTCGAAGGATGACAAGTGTGTTATCGGTAAAAGATCGAAACAGCGACTGACCGCTCTCTTCTGCTGTAATCAATCAGGAATTGTGAAGAGGAAAGTGCTAGTGATTGGACGATTCCAAAAACCTCGGTCTTTGGAAAGTGTGCAATCGCTACTATGTTACTACAAAGCCAACAGAAAAGTGTGGATGATGCAAACTATGTTCAATGAATGGCATGGCTGTTGAAGTTCGACTCTGAGGTGAAAGAGGAAAGAAAGGAAACTTCTTCTTCTGCTTGATATCTGTACGGCTCATAACGAACCTCCTCAGCTTGAATACATTCGTCTGGAGTACCTTCCAACAAACTGCACAGCACTTATCCAACCCTTGGACCAGGGAATAACAAAGTCTGTAAAAGACCATTATAAGTGTATGTTGATGGAATTGATTCTTCTTGGAATTAAGAAAAACGATTCTAGAAAAGTTTATGTTAAAGATGCATTGCATGTGATTTCTGAAGCACGGAGCAAAGTGTTCGAGGCAACAATAAAAAGCATTTGGCGCCATGCAAAGTTAATTGACTGTGAAATTGAACCCAAAAGCGATGAGACCGACACCGACGCGGATGAAAGTGCTTCGTTAGAAGCAGTGTAGAACGCTCTCCAGACATCTGCTTCAGTTCCCACCGATGTTTCGTAAAAGAATTTTTTACATACAGACAAAAATATTCTGATCACTTACTAACAGACTGTGGCAAATGTAATTCAATCGATTTCGAAAAAAATAATTCGGGAAATTGTGAAAAGCAGCGATGACGCTGAAATTCATTCAACTCCTCCATTGCGTGTGAGTGCGTGTGAAGCACTTAGCAGTTGAAAAATGGGTTGCCATTTCGTGTAAGGACAAAGAACGTCCCTGATAGAACGTTCATTCATTTACATTATTTGCAAGAACGTTTACTTTCGGCAGAAACAGAGTCCCATTTTCAAACAAAAATAAAAGATTTCTTTAAAATGTAAATACACTGGCGTGCAAAAATTAAGGACGAGACCGTTTTCCGAATGTAACGTCGTGCAGAAGTACTCCACATCGACTCTAATCGATTTCTGAAGCGTTAGTTTTCCCAATATCCAGGCATATAGAGGTGAACTACTGGGATGATAGCTAAGTGTCAGCTATGATCGGTGTCGAAGTGCTGTGGGGATGAAAAGCACTAGAAAGTAAATATCCATTTTGTTACCACTCATCACTAAAACGAAATCCACCTTAAAATATTTTGAAATCACGTAATTCCATTGTAACGTCAGAAGCGGAAGGTAATGTGGTCATATCAAATTCTCAGATCTAACAGCAAACGATAAACGAACACAGAGTGAAACAAAACTGAATTAAATCACCAATAAAGATTCAACTCCAAAAGGAGATTAGTTAGTGCGGTTCGCATTTCTTTCGGGCTACTCTTTTCCACAGTTAACAACGACAACAATGATTTATAGAATGCCAGCTGTTTTGATAATTTTATGTTAGTTTACACTTTAAAATGTTCAACTAATAAAACAGTGAACAATAAAATCTGCGGATTCAAATCTGATTGTTTGTTTCTCTAACTTCAGTTAAGATGTGAAACTAGAAGTTTCCTTTTATTTCTGATAAAACGTTGTTGTGACACTATTCTAACCACCAATTTACTGAGTCTGCAAATAAATGTCATATTACACGGGAGTCCTGTATTTTATTAGACTTTTATAATAACATAAATTTAAAACGGAAACAGGTTTTAAGTCAAAATAAAATTTTAGGCAAATATACCCATTAGGCATTTTTTAAACCGGGCAACACACATAAATAAAACAGATTATAACTAAAGTTTGAATGGTGATCACAATGCAATTTGGCTCTTGAGCCGTGCATGTGACGCATAAGTGAGATGACGAATAATTAAAAAGAACGAGTTGCAATTATAAACACTGCCAATGTATCTCAATTGACAAAACAGCAGCTCCGGAGAAGATATATGCTGGTTTGAACACGGAAGAAAGACAATCTCGATATATATATATATACTGATTCAAGGCTTCTTGAATTGGAAGAGGAACTACAAAGGATCAAGTGGGACATCGTGGGGCTAAGTGAGGTAAGGAGAAAAGGAGAAGATCTCATCGAACTGAAAAGTGGACATCTCTTCTACTATCGTGGGACAGATACTGGCAGAACTAGTGGTGTTGAATTTATAATAAACAAGAAACTGAAAGATAAAGTTGTAGAAGTTGAAAGTTCCTCTGAGAGAGCTGCACGACTTGTTATCCAATTCTCGAAAAGATACCAGGCTCAGATTATTCAAACTTATGCACCCACCACAAGTCATCCTGAAGAAGAAATTAAAGAATTTTATGAGGAAATTTGTCATCTAAATAATAAAGGTAAGCAGCACTTGAAAATAATTATGGGAGATTTCAATGCAAGAATAGGGCAACGGCAACAGAATGAAACTTCAGTAGGTAAATTCGGTCACGGCAACAGAAACCAGCGTGGAAATACTCTCGTTGAGTTTGCAGAGGCAGAAGGGTTTTTCATCTTGAACTCCTTCTTCAAGAAAAAGCCACACAGGAAATGGACATGGAGACATCCAAATGGGACGACAAGTGAAATTGATTTTATTATGTGTAACAAAAAATTCGTCATAGAAGATTGCAGTGTGCTAAACAAGTTCAACACAGGTAGTGACCATAGATTGGTGAGATGTAAGATGCACCTCAACACTAAACTTGAACGTGGCAAGCTCATAAGACAAACAAAATCTATTGACATAACCAACCTTAAAAAACACCATAATACCTTCAAGTTGGAACTGAAGAACAGGTTCTCTGCTTTAGAAGGCCTAACATCAGAAGAAGTGGACATCTCTGAAGTTAACAGAAAAGTAACCAAAGCTCTTATGGAAACAACAACAAAATTAGCTGGGTCTAAGAACAAGTTGCATGTAAATAAATTATCAGGAAAAACCAAAATGTTGATGCAAAAAGAAGAGAGATGAGGACAACTAAAGAAAATGTGACTTCCAAAGTGGAATATATAGAGCTATGCAAGACAGTAAGAAAAAGTATCACTGAAGACATAAGAAAATTCAACTGTGAACTAGTGAGGAAAGCAATTGAAAACAACCAAAGCCTAAAGACAGCAAAGGGACATCTCAGTAAGGGAAGAAAACAGATTATGGCACTGAGAAAAGAAGCTGGTTCTGTAACAAGAAATAGAGGTGAAATTTTGACAAGAGTGAAAGATTTCTACTCCAAATTATATGAAAGGGATGATACATGCACTCCAGACATCATGAAAGATATCAGTACCAGAGTTCCTCCAGTCCTTCCAGCAGAAGTTGCACATATAATCAAGAACATGAAGCGGGGAAAAGCTCCAGGAGAAGATGGAATTACTGTAGACATCATACAAGAAGCAAGTGGAGAAATCGAAACAGTACTCGCCCAAATTTTCACTCGATGCCTTAATGAAGGAAAGATTCCTGAGGATTGGAACACCGCTACAATGATCCTGCTACATAAGAAAGGTGACATTGAGGATCTCGGAAACTACAGACCTATCAGCCTCCTATCAGTAATTTATAAAATCTTCACTAAAGTTCTTTCACACCGCTTGAAGGTAACACTGGACATGGCTCAACCGAGAGAACAAGCTGGATTCAGGAGTGGCTACAGCACAATAGATCATATCCACGTGCTGAGAGAACTAATTGAAAGAGCGAGGGAATATGAACTTCCATTGTGCATGGCTTTTATCGATTATGAAAAAGTCTTTGATTCGGTGAAACCATCAGCAGTTACAATGGCTCTGAAAACCTGCGGTATTGAAGATGCATACATTAATATTATTAATAACATCTATGAAAATGCAAGTGCAAAGATTCGGCTGTTTGAAAATACAACACACGTAAAAATTGGAAAGGGAGTGAGACAAGGTGACACCATATCTCCGAAGCTCTTTAATGCCACATTGGAGGGTGTTTTTCAGTCGCTGAGCTGGGAAAACAAGGGGATAAAGATTATTGGAGATTATCTAACCCACTTTCGTTTTGCTGATGACGTAGTCATTTTTGCAATTACCCCATCAGAGCTGCAGAGTATGATCCAGGAACTTGCTGACAAGAGTAAAGAAGTGGGATTAAAAATGAACTTTCGGAAGACAAAAGTGATGTGCAATGCTTTTACAAGAAATGAAGATTTATCGATTGATGGAGAAAAGCTAGAGATAACAGGCACGTACGTTTATCTTGGACAGCAGATATCAAGTGAGGGTCACATTGATGAAGAAATTAATTGGCGTACAAAACTTGCCTGGAGAGCTTTTGGAAGAAACAGCATAATTTTCAAGAGCAATATGCCTTTATGTCTTAAAAGAAAAGTGTTTGATCAATGCATCCTTCCAGTGCTTACGTATGGTGCAGAGACGTGGGCCTTAACTAAAAGAGACATACAAAGGCTGCAGACAACTCAAAAAAGCATGGAGAGGTGCATACTTGGTGTAACCAAGAGAGATAAGAAGAGGAACTCGTGGATCCGAAAAATGACAAGAGTGGAAGACATCATGATCAGAGTTAAATCCCTGAAATGGCAATGGGCTGGACATACTGCCAGAAGGACAGATCATCGATGGACAGCCGAAATTTTAGATTGGATTCCAAGGGACAGGAAAAGACCCAGAAGAAGACCACATGGGAGATGGGTGGATGAAATTCGAAAGTATGCAGGGGTGACATGGAGGAGACTGGCACAAGACAGACCGTTGTGGAGGAAACTTGGGGATACCTTCGTCCAGCAGTGGATTGATAATGGTTGACAATGATGATGATGACATATATTGTTGCCCAAACATAAAATAGGCTCCTTTCAGCACAGTTTGTCTACGGTCTAAAAGCCTGCAGTTTCGTGCCACCGCTTTTCTCAAGGAGGAACACATGTGCCATACTAGTTAGGTGACGCATTATTCAAAAAGTCAAACTGCGTTCATAAAACTATGAATGACAGCTCATGTGTTTCAGTAGTAGATACCACTTTTGCACGCTCCTCGTTCGCATTACTGGTACGTTGTACAGCCATCTTTACATCTCAGAGGTGTTGACACTGTTGTTGTACTATATCTTCAGCAACTGTCTGGTGCCATTCATCAACAGAATAAAGCGTGACCGCATGTGACACGCAACGCCCAATACTTCCTGGATTCCCACCATGTGCCATGTCTTCCTTGGCTTGCGAGGTACTAAGATACGTAGTCTATTGAACACGTGTGGTACATGATTGCCGGATTGCTGGCGCGCCATTGCCACCAATGGCGGCTACACCAGATACTGAATCTTATGAGTTCTCCTCGTCTAACCGTGCTGTATTGGTAATTGGTTCATATTTGTATTATCTGCTTTCTGTACAATGAATATGGCTTTGATATCTCTTGTCTTTTGTGGTGTTGAACTTTTAATGGCCGGCAGCGTAGGTTGAATCAAAAGTTTAAACCACTTTGTACTGCAAATTAGTTTGGTCCTACACTACTGTGGAGAACCCAAGTCAGCGTGGTCTGTGTTGCGGAATTATATATATCACATCAGGCTGAATACGAGTGCCTTGCGCGGAGCCACATTGGGATGACACAATGTGGCTCCTTGCAAGACACTCGTATTCAGCCTGATGTGATATATACTGTATAATCAAGTGAAAAGTGGATGGAGCTGGATAAATAATTTTATTGTGAGGAATGAACAAAAGAAAACTACAGTAGCTCTCATACAATATTGTAATGATGCAGACACGTGCCGTGCTGTTCTCACAATTGAGCCTTATAAAGGCTTTGATGAGTTATGCTTTTGACAGCATTTCAGTGAAAACTACGTACTGATTAATATTAAAAAAACCCTAATATTTCCAATAATATACTGCATACTGCAATTTTATCCAGTATAAACGCAACTCACGTGTAAATGTTAAGGAGGGCAAGTTTTACAAAACGCTAACATACACATTTAATGTGGAAAATGTTTAAAATAAACAACGATTGAGGAAATATGTTCTTTCTTGAAAAAATTACAAGCGATCCGCCTGCATATGCGGAACATATTGGTAAGTGTTTGGCGAAGATTACACTGCGATGGTCGAAAGAGCCTTATATCACTTGGTATCTCTTCCGTTATCGGTGCTACTAAACAAAATTGTTTCAACTATGACAAACGAATCGGTCGGACTAACTGCGATTTTTGTATAACACGATCTAAATATATGAAGGGACGGCGGGAAAATATTTAGTGCATCTGGGATATCGATATCGATTTAGGGTAACAAACGTTTATAGTGGTAGTTTGTTTTCAAGTATTTTGTTCTTTATATGGACCTACTTGCCATTGCAATAAGCTGCTTTTCTGTCAGTGAACGGTGTGGGGTAACCTTTCTAAGAGTGGGATAAACATTTCGCGAGAGGCGTTTGTCTCGCCAGGGCATGAGCATCAGTGGCACTGACAATTTGAGTGGGAATGACTTCAAATATCTCAGAGCAGCGTTTAGTAATTGTACCCTCAAACAGTTCTTAATCAAGCTAAAATTAGTTACATTTGGTCTTAAAGACAGGGAAAAGGATTTTTGGAAAAGATTAAGTGGATTGATTATAGGTGTGTGCGTCTGTTTTTGTGTATTATAGTGTGGTGCTCATGTCCTTCCATCTGTCCGTAAGCATGTAGTATTGCATGAATATCGTAATCTCGACGTTTTTCACGTCGTAATTGAATTTGTTTTCATGCTCATCTTTTCTTCAACCAGAATTGTCCACGATGAATTTATTCTCTTGGTTGTCAAGATATTGTGCCTTTCAAGGTTATTATCACAATAGCATACATGTACTACATAATATACTTGTTTTTCTGTCTGTTTTGTGAAGTAGTACCTCTTTTTATGATGACATCCGATTATATCTATGGATTTAAGCACTGACGGCTCTTGCACTCTGAGCTACACTTTGAAGGGTGTCATCATTTACGTTGATCGATGATATAATTGCTCAGCATCGTTCCTAATAAAAAATATCTATTTTATTTACTTAAATGCATTGCCTTCATATAACCGTAGGGCTTCATATATGCCTTTACGTTAGCCTTCTGATTACGTGTTTGCCTGTTTTACATTCTGTAACTTATATCACTTGATTTCATTTTAATTTCCTTATCATTATAAACAGAATTAATGTGGCTTGGTATTAAATTAAATAACCTAAGCTTACGCAAAATTACTTTCCAATTTACTCCATCTAAAGTATTGCTACAGGCCTTACTCATGCCCCAGTTTGTCCTAAATGAATGTGGTTTCAATAAACACTGAAAACTTGAAGACCAATTGTATGTGTGTGTACTGGGTGCTGCAAATGTGCTAGTATAAAAAGCAAATAAAATTTTCATTATTTAAAGGACTGTTTATATGATAAAGGGATAAGTAACGACTAGCATCATTCTAGTACATATTTGCATTCTGAATTTTACATTATTCATTAAATATCGTCAACGTGACTCCAAAAAATATATTAACAACAGATAGAAAGTTAGCATGCAAATCGATTGGTCCAGAAAAATTTAAAATGACTTTCTGGGCAAATTAACCTAACTTTGCAAACACAAATCAAACGTTGCAGGCTCCATTGACTCGGAGTTAATACCCTATTTCACCTTGTGTTGAAATATTTCTCAGAATTTAAAATCTCTACAAAGTGATCGACGTATCAGGAAAGCGATTGGAGCATACTTATAAAAGATTTATTTGATAAACATTTCACTTAGAACTGAAAACCAGCAAGCACTTTTGGCTTAGCTTTACCTGTCAGCCGGGTTCCTCTGATAGGCTACAGATTTTCATTTACCTTCAAGTTCAGAAAATTGTAGCTCGCTGTTCTTTCTTTTTCGAGCGACTTTCGGAGGATTTAAGAACATCGTATATTTTAGGAACACCTAATAATCGGCTCATTGTTACAAGTATTGTTTACTTGAACGTAAAAGCGGCCTTTCCTGATGATTAAAAATATTTTCTTGATAAAAAAATATTAATTTGATCTCCGCTAAGAGAGGAATGATGAGTGATCTGTTATAGTTCATAAAAACAATGTTTCTGTTAACGACTTTCAACTCAATAAATGTACCATAATATTGACGCTATAATTTCTGTCTGGTTGGTTGAAATGAAATTGCGTTTTAAGAGATACCATCTACTCTTATTTCCTTGAATGTACGCATCCGGTTCAGGAGCTACAAAATGCTAAGTGTGGCTCTGTGAACATTGTAAAATTCATTGTGACCCCGATCCAGGGGAACAACCCAATTATCTTTCATTAAAAGTTTGCTAAGATTCACGTGTTTGTGGATTAGATGCTTCAGTGCGTCTGAGAAAAGGAAGTTATCACCCTATATCTTGACCCAAAATATTTGTTGTTTTCCTTACAATTCAGTTAGGTGTTGTCTTGAGATCCTGCAGGTAGCTCAGCGCTTAGATGCTTCATGAATGGTGATTATGTTCCAGTGTAATATCTTCCAAGTAAATCAACTATCATATAATATTTATGCAGGTGTATTGAATAGGGATGTAAGGTCAGGTGACGCGTAACATCACAGCCTCTCCTTGACAAATGCCAACCCCGCCTTCTCGTGGTGCATCCTGTTCCCACTAAAGGGGCTCTGACGACCGCAAATAGCGGTATAACTATACCATCGGGATCAGAGGAAATGCTATCCCACACTCACCAACCCGCTTGGCCAGCGTGGTGAGTTATGGCCAAACACCTCCAAAATGACTCTACAACTTAAATCTCGGCCCTCAGTCTCCGGCAGCTGGAATGTACCTGGCCAAGGCAGCGGCCAGTGCGACATGAAGGCAGAGGGTGCTAAGAATCCCCGGAGGACCGGACTAGGCTGCCATTTGATGCTGACCTTGGCTACCTACAACGGACGCTCCCTATCTTCTGATTCAAGGCTTCTTGAATTGGAAGAGGAACTACAAAGGATCAAGTGGGACATCGTCGGGCTAAGTGAGGTAAGGAGAAAAGGAGAAGATCTCATTGAACTGAAAAGTGGACATCTCTTCTATTATCGTGGGACAGATACTGGCAGAACTAGTGGTGTTGGATTTATAATAAACAAGAAACTGAAGGATAAAGTAGTAGAAGTTGAAAGTTCCTCTGACAGAGCTGCACGACTCGTTATCCAACTATCGAGAAGATACCAGGCTCAGATTATTCAAACTTATGCACCCACCACAAGTCATCCTGAAGAAGAAATTGAAGAATTTTATGAGGAAATTCGTCATCTAAATAATAAAGGTAAGCAGCACTTGAAGATAATTATGGGAGATTTCAATGCAAAAATAGGGCACCGGCAACAGAATGAAACTTCAGTAGGTAAATTCGGTCACGGCAACAGAAACCAGCGTGGAAATACTCTCGTTGAGTTTGCAGAGGCAGAAGGATTTTTCATCTTGAACTCCTTTTTCAAGAAAAAGCCACACAGGAAATGGACATGGAGACATCCAATTGGGACGACAAGTGAAATTGATTTTATTATGTGTAACAAAAAATTCGTCATCGAAGACTGCAGTGTGCTGAACAAGTTCAACACAGGTAGTGACCATAGATTGGTGAGATGTAAGATGCACCTCAACACTAAACTGGAACGTGGCAAGCTCATAAGACAAACAAAATGTATTGACATAACCAACCTTAAAAAACACCATAATACTTTCAAGTTGGAACTGAAGAACAGATTCTCTGCTTTAGAAGGCCTAACATCGGAAGAAGTGGATATTTCGGAAGTTAACAGAAAAGTAACCAAAGCTCTTATGGAAACAGCAACAAAATTAGCTGGGTCTAAGAACAAGTTGCATGTAAACAAATTATCAGGAAAAACGAAAATGTTGATGCAAAAAGAAGAGAGATGAGGACAACTAAAGAAGATGTGACTTCCAAAGTGGAATATATAGAGCTATGCAAGACAGCACGAAAAAGTATCACTGAAGACGTAAGGAAATTCAACTGTGAGCTAGTGAGGAAAGCAATTGAAAACAACCAAAGCCTAAAGATAGCAAAGGGACATCTCAGTAAGGGAAGAAAACAGATTATGGCTCTGAGAAAAGAAGATGGTTCTATAACAAAAAATAGAGGCGAAATTTTGACAAGAGTGAAAGATTTCTACTCCAAATTATATGAAAGGGATGATACATGTACTCCAGACATCATGAAAGGTACCAGAGTTCTTCCAGTCCTCCCAGCAGAAGTTGCTCACGCAATCAAGAACATGAAGCGGGGGAAAGCTCCAGGAGAAGATGGAATTACTATAGACATCATACAAGAAGCAAGTGGAGAAATTGAAACAGTACTCGCCCAAATTTTCACTCGATGCCTTAATGAAGGGAAGATTCCTGAGGATTGGAACAATGCTACAATGATCCTGCTACATAAAAAAGGTGACATTGAGGATCTCAGGAACTACAGACCTATCAGCCTCCTATCAGTGGTTTATAAAATCTTCACTAAAGTTCTTTCACACCGCTTGAAGGTAACACTGGACATGGCTCAACCGAGAGAACAAGCTGGATTCAGGAGTGGCTACAGCACAATAGATCATATCCACGTACTGAGAGAACTAATTGAAAGAGCGAGGGAATATGAACTTCCATTGTGCATGGCTTTTATCGATTATGAAAAAGCCTTTGATTCGGTGAAACCATCAGCAGTTACCACGGCTCTGAAATCCTGCGGTATTGAAGATGCATACATTAATATTATTAATAACATCTATGAAAATGCAAGTGCAAAGATTCGGCTGTTTGAAAATACAACACACATAAAAATTGGAAAGGGAGTGAGACAAGGTGACACCATATCTCCGAAACTCTTTAATGCCACATTGGAAAATGTCTTTCAATCACTGAACTGGGAAAACAAAGGGATAAAGATTAATGGAGATTATCTAACCCACCTTCGTTTTGCTGATGACGTAGTCATTTTTGCAACTACCCCATCAGAGCTGCAGAGTATGATCCAGGAACTTGCTGACAAGAGTAAAGAAGTGGGATTAAAAATGAACTTTCAGAAGACAAAAGTGATGTTCAATGCTTTTACAAGAAATGAAGATTTATCGATTGATGGAGAAAAACTGGAGATAACAGATACGTATGTTTATCTTGGACAGCAGATATCAAGTGAGGGTCACATTGATGAAGAAATTAATCGGCGTACAAAACTTGCCTGGAGAGCTTTTGGAAGAAACAGCATAATTTTCAAGAGCAATATGCCATTATGTCTTAAAAGAAAAGTGTTTGATCAATGCATCCTTCCAGTGCTTACGTATGGTGCAGAGACGTGAACCTTAACTAAAAGAGACATACAAAGGCTGCAGACAACTCAAAGAAGCATGGAGAGGTGCATGCTTGGTATAACCAGGAGAGATAAGAAGAGGAACTCGTGGATCCGAAAAATGACGAGAGTGGAAGACATCATGATCAGAGTTAAATCCCTGAAATGGCAATGGGCTGGACATACTGCCAGAAGGACAGACCATAGATGGACAGCCGAAATTTTAGATTGGATTCCAAGGGACAGGAAAAGACCCAGAAAAAGACCACATGGGAGATGGGTGGATGAAATTCGTAAATATGCGGGAATGACATGGAGGAGACTGGCACAAGACAGACCGTTGTGGAGGAAACTTGGGGAGACCTTCGTCCAGCAGTGGATTGATAATGGTTGACAATGATGATGATGATGATGATTGAATCTTCATGCTTTGGTGATTGGTTTTAATCGAGTTTTAACCTAGAATGCGCATCTGTGCTTTGTCTATATTCTTAATTCAGTAGTTTGAAATGCAGAACAAAGAACTTCTATAATTACGAAATGTCTTTCATTCTAAGGTAAATACACATTTTTTGCATAATAATAATTGAGGATAAATGATTTTTGAGCTTTGTTAGAAACCTGTTTACTTCTCAGTTTGGTTTTTCAAGTGCCTTACTGGATATTCTCGCATATACCACAGAAGCATTTCCACAACTATATGAACTATCGCTTCAATCTCTTCCAGTTCTTCAAAAGCCAATCACGCAGTTTCTAGAGGCACTGTTTCCAACGCTGTATCTCTTTTAAATACGCATAGCAGAAACAAGCAGGAGTTATGGGCGATTTTTCCATCACTGATAATCACTTACTCGTGCTTCCAACATGATTTTGACTTCAAAATCCGCTTCCGCTTCGTCTCCAAAAACCAAAATCAAAGCATTTCGACCTCTTCTGGCACACTTTCTTGCATCGAGAAATCTTGAAAGCCAGTGCTTGATCTGGTTTGGGAATCACTAAATGTGCGACAACGCACAATATACGCCACAGTCCTACGCAAAAACAGAAATTCTGGGAGTCAGAGAGAGCTCCAAATGTAAAGTATTATTGCAGCGCAAGAATAATATTTATTGCATTTCTTTTCATTTTTTTTTAATCGGCAAATTCTCCTTAACACAAGTGTATCTTCAGCTGGTCATAGATTCTGTGTGAATAACCATAAAGAAAACAATTATTTGGCAAAAACTATCAAAGGAAGGGTTTGAAATGTTTGTGGCTGCTAACGAAAAGGCGTAGATTTCGGAAGCAAATAGGGCACAGAAGGTGCAGAAGCTAATACTGATGCATAAAGTGAAAAGTGAAAGATAAAGTCATAATATAGAAAAAACAGAACTTTTATGAAGAAAGACAACTCCTTCAATTTAACGAAGTCAATGGGAAGCACTTCTCCCAGAAGCACGGGTAGTCCTTCCAGTGCTGTTCTCTGATCGTCAAAATATTTAACCGTTAAATGACGGTACTGCCTGAAACTTCTGTAAAAGCAGATGATGAGGACCGCCCCAATCTTCTACCTGTAGCGAGCAGAATTTATCTTCTTCACATGTCCTTTCCAACTTGATCAGTCAGTGCCATACGGTAGCATTATCTGTCATCCACTACAGTCGTGTAATGTTGTAGTCCATTTCCAGTATTTTTGAGCTTCCGACCCTCACCTGTCCACTAACGCTACGGTCGCTATACTGTATTGGCATTTTGTCCTCTACGAGAGTAAATTTTGCGGTAAGAAAATGAAGCTAGCATCCCTGTTCACCTAAATATTTTAGGTATTCATGATGCAAACTTTTTCGTCGACGGGGCAAAGTGGGACAAGAAACACCTTTTCGACTCAATGTCGGCACTTCACTGATTGCAACATGTCCTTTGAGCTGGCTCTTTATATCCACGACTGGAGAGTTCAGAGGGCGCTGCTAGATGCCATATCATTTTCATGTCCTAATCTGTGTTACCAAATACCCTGTAAGTTTCAAGTTAATAACAGCAGTCCTTAATGATGTGTCAATTTTTACCATCCGTAATGTAATTTAATATGCATGCACGGGTTACGCCTGCGATCATTACCACTAAAATGAAATATAACGGTACAGTATTTAACTACAATTATCTTTTTACTTAGCCCAAATCACCAGTTCTTTTCTTTACAAGTATGTGTTAGAAGTTAACAAGCCTTTGAAACTTCTAACACATATTTGTGTTAGAAGTTTACATCCCTAATATGTGTTAGAAGTTTAGATCACTAATTTAATTCCGTTTTCAGTTTAATATTTGTAAACGGTGTTATAAATAATTAACATTTCTATTGCTGTTTAATATGTTCTGTTCCAAAAGTAATTTTCTGTAAACCTGCAATTAAAAAAAAAATCTTTTTTTCGCATTTAAGAATATGGTGTCGCTGCTCACCACTCGTGGGGATTATTTTGCATATTTTTAATTGTTGATGTAATTTAGAACATTGGGGGCGCTCTAGTAGCGTAGAGGTCTAAGCGCTGACTTCTGGTCATTCGTCCTAGAGGGTCAGGTGTCGAATCCCGCTGAGGCATGGATTTTGTGTTTGTCGTACGGCACAGGTTCTCTCCAATTTTCTTGGAACCAGTTGTCCTAAATTAGAGACGGGCGACTGATAGCCCATTGAATTGCTCACGGTAGTCGTTAAACCTCCAACCAAAAGGAAAACATAATATAACAAAAAGGAGACTGGGTACTCCAAAGACATGTTCAGCTTTTAGAAAATTGTTTAAAAAACAACTACAACACTTACAGAAAGATTTGCATCGTTTGAAAAGAAAACGTGTTACGTTTTGTTATCTATTATAACATGTGGTATGTGCTTCTTGTTCTTCTTGTTCATAGCTACAGGGTTCAATGGTGCATGATCACGAAAATAGAGATTTGTATGGCGTGGGTTTTTGAAAGAAAATCAGTATTTCAAGTATACAGAAAATTTCGTGCATTTTTGAAGCAAGCTACATGAGGCTTCTAGGAATGGGACTTCGACAGGTTATTTGAAGCAAGCTCTGGGGTCAAGGAGTGTGTTATTCAAGCAGAGAAGTGAACGTCTTTGCCCTTCCAAAGACGACGTAGAACGAAAAAGGAAAGCATTTTCCAGGTCCCCAAAGATGTCATTCCGCCAATCCACTGCCCACATTGGACTGCAATGCGCAACCATGCTGCGTGTGTTGAATGCAATATTGCAGTTATATGTACTGGAACTCCAGAATTCGACAAATTATATTTTACATATGGAAGAATAAACATACATATATGCAGGGTAATTCAGCTAAGCATGTACAAACTTCTCTTATGGGTAGGTTGCAAAAAGACAATTTGGAACCACATAGTAATGCATTGTCGGAAACGCCATCTTCATTCGGTAGATGGCGTTGTTCGGGCGCGAGACTGTTCATACGTTCTTTCAGGATACCGTCATTTGTAAACCGTCTGCAGAGGTAGTAGGATGACTGAGTTCACGAACACGGAGATGGATGAAATGCACCTCGCATTCGGAGAAGCGGACTGCAAAGGACGACCCGCCGTTCGACTGTACCAGGAACGGTACCTGATGAGACGAGTGCCAAACCACGGCTGTATCAGCTGTTATGCGACACTGGTCCTTTTCAGGAGACTGCCAGGTGTCGGGAACGATTGATACGCACTCCTGCCGTCGAAGAGAATGTGTTAAGTCATGCAGCAGACACTCCAAGTGCCAGCAACCGAGCAATTGCCCATTGGCTCGGTCTGTCCCAATCCTACGTATGGAGGGTTATGCATGAAGACCAATTGCATCCATATCATGTGCAGCGTGTTCAGACACTAAACCCTGAGGATTATCCTTAGCGCATTGCATGTGCGCAATGATACCTAAGAAGAGTGCGGAAGAACCCCAATTTCCTGCTTCTGTGCTGTTCACAGACGAAGCGTGCTTTACACGGGAAGGTTGTTTCAATGTACATAACGCGCTTGTACGGGGTGGAGAACCCCATGCTGTACGTCCATGTGCAGCACCAAACCGTTTTGCTGTTAATGTTCGGGCCGGTATTGTCCGAGAGCTCTTAATTGGCCCATACCTCATGCTTCCTCGTCTGGACGGAAGAAGTTACCGAATATTTCTGGAGGACGTCTTGCCAGAGTTATGGAACGAACAACAGGTCCCTAAGTTACTGCGCCAGCAGGAAGACGTGGTTTCCGTCTTACAACCAGCAGAAGTGGGGCTTTATTTTCACAAATGATAAAATTGTTTGCACACTTACTTTAGAGTCACGTACTATCTGTATAAAATTATTCAGACGGTAATGTCATTTTTTCGATGTACACGGCTTTCAAGTGTTGATTCACATCATCACACAGTTCTTTCCTGGCACGTAATCAAATGGTTTTATTCACGTAATTAATTGATTTATTCTGCCAAATAGACACTTTATCTTTCGTGAGGTACCAACATTTTTGCGTCGTAATAAATATTTCGAAGTAATGGCACAATTAGTATTCACATAAAAGTATTTTTAAGGGTTACTCAAAATAATCACGGAACCGAATTATTACACAGCTCACTTGAAGTATCTGTCCGAGAAGCCCATAAATGGCAGCACGCTACCGCTGACATGAATATCGCAGGAGCAGTTCTAGTTGGAAGCATAACACGTCTTTATTTTCTGAAGTGGAAGAGGGAGGACGACGATCTCTGCTCGGACCAAAGGTGTTGTTCTGTGAGATTACCGTATAGGGCGTTGGATCCCTAAGAATATCAGTGACACAGAAAATTACACATCATGTGAACACATTTTCAACGGAAATTGATAGACAAATGGAGATAAGCCAAGAAGACCTTCATCCATTCATGGGTAAAAACATAGCGTAGAGAGACGACAATGAAAACTCCCTACTTCTAACGTTTGCAATTCACTTGCAAATATTTCCTATATGTAAATGGATGGGCTCACTTCTGTTTCTCAACACAACTCTAAAACGTATCAGCAAATATCAACCAGCGGATTTTCTGCCGCATACATTCCCTATTGACTATGAAAAGGCCTTCGATTCCGTGAAACCATCAGCAGTAACAATGGCTTAGAAATCCTGCGGTATTGAAGATGCATATATTAGCATTATTAATAACATATATGAAAATGCAAGTGCAAAGGTCCGGATATTTGAGGATACAGCACAAATAAGAATTGGAAAGGGAATGAGGCAAGGTGAAACCATATCTCCCAAGCTCTTTAACCCCACATTGCAAAATCTTTTTGAATCATTGAACTGCGAAAACAAATTGATAAAGATTAATTGAGATTACTCAACTCACTTTGTTTTGCTGGGGACGTAGTCATCTTTGCAACTACCCCTTCAGAGCTGTAGAGTATGATCCAAGAACTTGCTGACAAGAGTAAAGAAGTGGGATTAAAAATGAACTTTCGGAAAACAAAAGTGATGTACAATGCTTTTACAAGAAACGATGATTTATCGTTTGATGGAGAAAAACTTGAGACAACCGATTCCTACATTTATCTTGGGCAGCAGATATCAAGTGAGGGTCACATTGATGAAGAAATTAATCGGCGTATAACACTTGGATGGTGAGCTTTTGGAAGAAACAGTACTATTTTTAAGAGAAGTATGCCATTATGTCTCAAGAGAGTGTACCGCGAGAGAGTTGGCGGTACCAGCGCTCAGTTGGCAAGCGGTCGCAGACCATACGCTGATAATTACTACGGTCAACATGGACTACCCAGGTTCGTAAACACCTAACCTGCAAATCCAAGATTAGATGAATTCCATTTTCAGATTTACCGTACTTACGGAATGGTGTGAATGTGATATCGACAGCAGGAGGGCATGGTCCCGTCGTGTCAGGTCGGCTGAGTGTTGATTTGGAGTGCTTCCTCGTTGAACACAATAGGTCCGTTACTGTGTGTGGAAAGGTCCTTAACTGTTTCGCACCACCAGGATATGCCGGCTAATCGCCTACACGGTTTATGGTATTTGCATATCGTTCGGCCTATAGTCTATATCAGAAGAACAATGCGCCGCCCCACTAGGTCGTGGTGTATTTGATGGATTTGTGTGGGTTCTATTCATTTGAAATTCGTTCCAGAGAGTCACGCTGTGGAAAGAAATCTCTCTGCAGAAGAACTAACTGTAGGAGGTCCATGATGCTCTCCGCAAACTCTACTTAGGGCTCATAAATAGGAAGCGGCAGTGGCTGCAAGTGGGCATCTTCCCAACTCCTCCCTCTCCAGTGGCCTAGCGAAAACTGCAGGAATTTAAATGAGTCGAGCTCATATCAATTCCATCCTAGAACCCAAAGTTTGACCCATTTGACTATCACATCTTTATCTTGCTGTCGCGTTTCTTAAAAGTACAGCTTTTTTGCTTAAAGATTGGACGCGGAATCTAGCATCAGAAATCTTTCGTGTGTGATATCAGCCGGTTTCTGGCGCATTAGTGTTGAGGTCCTGCGAGAACTTTTACAAAGTAAGACTAAAAATAACGGCCTGTTTTGTTTAGATTGAGATAAGCGTGTATGTTATTTTTTCATCATTAAATTTTTAGATGCGCACGGTCAAACTTTTAACGTACCTTTTCATATATCTCATGTATTACTTGAACCACCTATCTCACTTGTATGAACCTAATCGGCTGATAGAATGAATTATGAATAATAATAATCATGAGCTGAGAGCAGTGTTTATGACGATTAAATTAGACGTCTGTCGTTTACTAAAATAACTATTTCATGCCATTTGTGACCATGGAAAACGGTAATTACGTCAATTAAGGAAAGAAAGCAAACGCCTATCTCGAACAAGGAGAACTAAAAACATATTTATTTGAAAAATGGATACATTGTGAAGATAAATTATTTTGGCTCCAACGTTTCAAGGAAATGTATCCTAGTGCTAAAACGCAACATTCAACTGAAGTATTCTTTGTTTCAAAGCGCTTCAAGTTGCATGTCAATAGTGTTAAGCATTAAAAACGCATGGGATGTTAAGGATTCCACATTGGTTGGAAGGCTTGACAAATTAGAAAATGTCAGAGCAACGGATATAATCAGAACCGGGTAAGGTGAACTTGCCACTTTTTTCATTCCGCTTTTCCTACATAAATTTTATTCTGCGCCTATATCAGGGCGATAAATAGAAAAGCAGCAGAAAACAACATTTACTCCATTTTTTCTTATTTTTCTACTACGTATGTTGAACTTCGAGGAAGACCAACTGTTAATTTATTACAAAGTACATTTCCGGACTAAAATGCGATTAATTAATCAGTTTCTGGTGTAATTGCCTCAACTATCAAAAAAGAATCATACACCATGGCTTCCCTTTACATTTCAAAATGAATGTGGAAAGCCGAAGCATTCCCACGTAACATATTCAATCATGAAATCAATAGTTGTCCTTGCAATTAACCAGAATAAGAGTATTGTTTAGCATTTAAATTGTATTTGAGATATTAATTTACTAACGCTACTCTGTGAAAATTTTCCAGCTTCATTAAAAGATTGATGGTACTTAAAATTACATGTTTACCATAATGACATTACATACCTGGTTTTAAGTTGTAAGAAAGATGGAAAAAAAACTGGTATTACTAAGGGATTCGTTGGATACTTGGAAAATATGTAAAAATAAGGGAAACAAAAGTAATAGGAGGCCTCTACACACCTTTTTGGTTGAAAAACTGATCAATGACCCAAAGAAGCACGCAACCGTCAAAGAGTGTGTTGTAAATATAAACAGATAATTTGAATTTCGACCTTCAATTTCCCTAAATATAATCAACCATATGTACCCGATAATTAAATTCAACAGAAAAACAGGTGGCTAACTCCTTTCCTTTTCTGTGAATACCTACACAGTGCAATGTCTTTTCGGGTGAAGTTGTTTTTGTATCTGATGTTCAGTTTGTAACTTAGAACAATCGAAAATCTAAGACAAGAAGTAGTCCTGATTTCAGTCGTTCAGCAAATATTTCCGGTAATTTTTTAAACAACTTCCAGTAGATTCACATAGACGATATAATCTTTTTTAACAAGAGCCCACCGAGAGGCGAAAAACTTAGTTACACCAACATTTGATTAAAAACATCACTTTTGAAGATAAAATTATATATAAGTTTTTTATAATATATTATGCAAAATATTTGAATCCGCATGCAATTAAATTTGTAAGTAAAGATAATTAAATATATACTTAAACAGAGTGTCCATTATAAAATATGGTCTTCATCTCTTTGCTTCACTGCATTTTACAAGTCGGTTTAAAATAATTTCTAAATCTTTGAAAAATATTTTGAGCTCGACTTCGTCATTTAAATAATAAATAATTCACAAAACTTCTAAATGATTTTGAAAAGATAACACATTGGTTTACTAATTTTATTATGTTGAGTTAAACAGAAAATCCCACGCGGGTAATCTTATTATTAGATGTAAATAAAATTCCAAAGTCCGCCTATTTGTTCTTATAATTTGTTCTGAAGATGAAGCAACTCTAATAATTTTTATGACTTTCTGGGAAAACGAAGAATTTTTATATAATCATTTAAATGGGCTGATTCTTATTTCGTAGCAATCATAGCACTTTGTCAAAAGTGACTATCCACTATACCTTGACAAAAAAATCTCATGTTGGATCAAATTACTCTATTGAAAAAAAAGTAACAGCTGCTGCCGTTGCCCCCGCCGTCGCCGCCGCAATTGTTGCTTTAGGAATTTTGCGACTCTCGCGCATTCTTTTTCGAAGCGTAAAAAAATTAAAGACAAAAGTATGAAATTTAGAAACTTCACAGATAATTATTTGAAAAACGCGCTGATGCAAACAGTTTTTCGATTCTGGTAATATTTGAAGAATTATTTTATTTCACATTTAAGGTAAGCATTGACCTGTCGGACTGCCCAAACCCGGAAGGCTGAAAGTTCAGCTAGACTTGAGAAGAATTTCTAGGTCATTCACATTAAAATCAAATTCAGTGCTTAGGCGTAAGCAATTACACTTGTTATACGTTGGCTTCGACGCAAATTAACTTGACACAACTATTTTTGGTTCTGCCGACATCCACAACTGATGGCTCTGCAGTTACAAGGAAGAATATAACATATTTCGTTAAAAAAATGTTATTTTTAGATATATTAATTAAAAAAACGGGAACAGTGGCACATCGAATAACCATCACAAAAATTTAAGCAGCTCATTAATGACTCAAAAAGCTTAAGAAATTACAGAATGTACAAAACCGGTGAGTTTAAATTTGGAACATCCTGAAGGTGTTTAAATACACTGGCCGTACCTGATCTTTTAACACTGGGTTAGTACAGTGTAAATAGTCACATTACACTACTTTACTTTACTAACACATTCGGAAAATATAATGTTTCGTGACAGGATTACATTTCGCAAATTCAGATCCATCCTCTACAAAATATGCAGAAAGCAAAATTTTTTTTTTTTTTTTTTTACTTTGGGTGAAAGTCATTACTCGGCTGAAAATTTTCACCTCATTCGACGACACGCAGAGCAGTTAGAAAAAAGTTAAAATACGGTATTCGCTGTAAAACTATGTCAATTAACCGATAGCCACAGAAGAACCATAAATAAGGTTTTCTAGCTTGTCTACCTCACAGAAAACATCTACTGGAGCAATTCTGCAACTTTTTTAATGATTCTAGCCACAGAGATCTCTCAAATAAATATTTTCTGCTTGTCTAATACCTGTTCGAAAATCATTGCAAACGATTCTCACAGTCAAAGCTGAAAAACTACAGCAGCTTTCCGGTTAATCCTCAGCTCTTCAGCCAACTCCCGGGTGATTACACATGGGTCGGCAGTGGAGATCGACCCACGTCTGATCACCAGGGTGCGGCTGAAGAGCTGAGGATGGCACACACGAACTTGGGAAGGAGCGCAAGAGGAAATTTAGGAAAACCATCAACTCACAGTTGAGCAGAAAGCAATCACATCAGTAGATGAGTTTCCCTGCTTGCACGTGACCAATTTGATCCGTTCTTTGGCCGCATTCTGGCAGGTGACGGAAAATGGGTCGTTTAAGACAATGTTTGCGCTGCGAAACACCACTCGGTCCCAAAACAGAGATCCCATGCCCACCCCAAAAGACGATTAACACCCACTGAAGTACCAGAAGAATTAGCTTCGAGAAAGTGATAATAAGAGGAAATAAAATTAAAAAACTGCGGCATATAGGTAACCATGCATTTATAAGACGTGTATAAACGAAAACTGTTCGAAATGTCATTCACTATGGAAGGAATAAATTGAAGACATTTTTTCTTTCAAACACATTAATGAATTCCACAAAACTTTTATAAATTGGCTATACAATATAACCCCAATAGCTCCAGAGCTTTGGACAATAACTTTATTCATACAAGGAGACATGCTAAATTTGTGTAGTTTTTATTTTGTAGAATTTGAAGCAGATGTATGAAAAAATACGTCAAATACCTCCTCGTACGTTAGCTCTTAAACTATGAGTTATAGGAGCATGAATTTGAGCTCATAATATGTTATAAACTGATGACGACACTACCAAGAAATATATTTTTCTATCGGGATTTAGAGAGGAAAATTATTTCAAATTAAAATTTATACATTTGAAATGTATTGTCAGAACTTGCATTAACACTAAGAAAAACACATTGACAAACTATATCTGGCAGAGCAAGGTATGTCATGGAAAAAGCACTCTTCATATAATACTTTTAAAAGCAGTTCGAGAAAATTATTATTTTGAGAGTATAAGTCTCTGAGTGAAACACAGAATCATTTGATCTGAATAATAATTTTTGCATTTACAGTAGCGAAAAGCTTGCTGTAGATAGGAATATTTCAATCGAATTTTTATCCCTGAATGTATTGCAGACCACTTTTAGGAGAGCTAGAACAAAAAATGTTTACGAATATAAGTCCCCGACTGAACATTTTGAATTAATTTATGTGGATAGTTTCATTTTAAACTTCAATAGATAGGATTATTTCAACTGAATTTTTCCAAGCGGATGATTGTTACGTTTCCCATTATGTAAAGAAGTAAACAAACATTTCACTGACCATTGTTAGTGAAAATATTTAGAAGGTACATATTTAGTTGCGCCATCTATATATTCATTCTAAAAGGTTTTTTATTGTGAGACATGTTTTGAAAGAACGGCTGAACGTAAAAATATGGTTTAGGTATCAAAAAAAAAAAAAAAGGTTTCACCGTTGTAGATGTGCCAGTCGAAGAGAAAACTGAGATTGGAGCAACCGTTCGAGCGCATTAGAGCGGCAAATAATTCCGCCCTTATCAACATCAAGAGCTCACTTCAGTGTTAGAATTGGTCTGTGCATGGTGTTGTATGATCAGTCCTAAAGTAAGTAAGTACTATTTTGCATATTTACCCTTAACATAATGTCTCTCCCACAGAAAAAAAAAGAAAACGTAAGAGCTTTACTGGAAGGTGTGAGCGATCAATGGGTTACAAATATACATGTATATGTGTCTGACAAGAGAGAATGTAGAGTAGTCGCAATGCGAACCTCTTTCCAACAACATTTACAAACACAGTTGTGACTGAAAATGAGAATGAAAGAGGGCGCTATCCGGTTCAAGGTTTGCACACCATCGAGATGAGTGGACTTCCGCCTCACATTCTACGACTGAAAAAGAGTGCAGTCGTGATGTTCATCACGAACATGGCCACCCCGGTGGCGCAGTAGTCGAAGCGCTGGCTTATGATCATTCGTTTGTGAAGAGTCCGGGTTCGAATCCCGATGAGGCATGGATGTTGTATTTGTCTTAGGGCTCTGGCTCTCTGTCTCTTCCCTGGAACCCGTGAGCCTAAATTGGGGACGGGAAGCTGCTTATAGCCCTTTGAGTTGCTCACGGTGGTCGCAAAACTTTAGGTCAAAAAAAAAAAAAAAAAAAAAAAAAAAGGAAATCCCTAACCTGGACGCAGTGAAATGTTTAGTCGATGTCACACGTATGATCGTAAAGTCGCTCTTCCAAAACACTTTACTTCACCAATGTCTATGTCCATAATATTTCAATCCAAACATGTTGCACCTTACACATCTACGCTCCTGCAAGTAAAATCATTTTATACGGAAAATTAATTAAACTGCAGCTAATGAAACATCCATATTATTTTTTTATAATAATAAATATATTTTACCAGCAATATTAATATAATCGTTTTCTTCTATCGATTTATTTTTAGAGTAAATTTTAAAATTCGACTTCTACAATTTTTTTACGAATACCGTGATGTATCGAAATATAAAAAAAAATTGCAAACGATTACAATAAACCGCAAAGCTAAAATTAATAGATCTAATATTTTATAAAAAAATTCACGATACCATGTGAGATAACGTTAGGTGCGTTTGTGATTTCTGTTGTAAACGTTATCACCGTACGATAATCATTTCAAAGTGCTCCAGGAGAATCAACGATATTAATTGTTATGAAAAACCGTGTTAAATCCCAAAGCAAAGTTTTCGCCGTCAAAATTGAAAAACATTCAGAAGAAACATAACCGCTAAAAATTCAATACAGGTACCTCGCACCTAGATTTAAAAACAAGACTGTTTCCAAGAGATTCAAATCTATAATTAATGGTTTCCGCTAAACGTTCCGGGAACCATCTTATTAAAATGAGAGAACATCAGCAAACAGAAAAGTGGAAAGTAAGAGAAAGTGCCGTTAAATTTACTTCAAGTTTAGAAAACCAGTGGTCACCGACCTGCAGAACGAAGTACGTGGTCACCGACCTGCAGAACGAAGCACGTGGTCACCGACCTGCAGAACGAAGCACGTGGTCACCGACCTGCAGAAGGAAGCACGTGGTCACCGACCTGCAGAACGAAGCTCGTGGTCACCGACCTGCAGAACGAAGCACGTGGTCACCGACCTGCAGAACGAAGCACGTGGTCACCGACCTGCAGAACGAAGCACGTGGTCACCGACCTGCAGAACGAAGCACGTGGTCACCGACCTGCAGAACGAAGCTCGTGGTCACCGACCTGCAGAACGAAGCACGTGGTCACCGACCTGCAGAACGAAGCACGTGGTCACCGACCTGCAGAACGAAGCACGTGGTCACCGACCTGCAGAACGAAGCACGTGGTCACCGACCTGCAGAACGAAGCTCGTGGTCACCGACCTGCAGAACGAAGCACGTGGTCACCGACATTCAGAACGAAGCACGTGGTCACCGACCTGCAGAACGAAGCACGTGGTCACCGACCTGCAGAACGAAGCACGTGGTCGCCGACCTGCAGAACGAAGCTCGTGGTCATCGACCTGCAGAACGAAGCTCGTGGTCACCGACCTGCAGAACGAAGCACGTGGTCACCGACCTGCAGAACGAAGCACGTGGTCACCGACCTGCAGAACGAAGCACGTGGTCACCGACCTGCAGAACGAAGCACGTGGTCACCGACCTGCAGAACGAAGCACGTGGTCACCGACCTGCAGAACGAAGCACGTGGTTACCGACCTGTGGCTCTTTCTGACGATGTTCTGTTACGTGTGGTTGAAGCGAAATCCCGAAAAATGTGTCGTGAGATAGCGGCATAGGTAGGTTTTCACCACTGACAGTATTTCGGCATCTGGCTGCGCTGGGTAAGGTCAAAACGCTGGACATGTTGCGGTCGCATGCGTTGAAAACTGACAACAAGTCTAAGCCTTTGGAAGATTGCAAGTCGCTGCTTGCCAGGAATAAACAGAAACCACTACTGCATCGAATCGTCACCTGCGACGAGAAGTGGATCCTTTATGATAATCGAAAATGATCTGCACAATAGTTAAGCAAACAACAGACATGGTGTTCTTCTGCTCCTGGACAACGCTTGCACTCATGTTGCACAACGAACGATGCTGACAATATGTGCCTTAAGTTATGGAGCACTGCTCCAACCTGCCTATTTCCCGGCTTTTTTGTCGACGGACTATCATCTGTCTGGTCTCCTGGATCACATTCTGTCGGCGAAACAGTTCACGACAGTAACCACGTTCAACGCGCAGTTTATGACTTCTTCGGGTCCTTGCCACAATACGTTTTTTGTTCCGGGTTCATGGCATTCCCGGACAGATGGCAACTATATATCTTTATATGTATGCCGAAGGAAATTATTTTACCTAGGTAAGTTGTCCTACTTTTTAGTTCTTGCTGTGCACATGTGCTTGTCCTTTGCTGGACATTTCATTCACACCAACCCATTACGTTTCTTTAACACTTTCTACCATAAAATATGAATTACCTAAAACCTCTATAGAAAACTCTATATTTCCATTTTTCTTATTTCTCATGCTTTATATTCATAACACATGTTGCAAATTTTTATTTAATTCATTCATTTATGTGTGCCTGTGTTACAGGTTGCTGCAGATTAAAAATTCTGCAAAAGATTATTTCAAAAGTTTCAGTTTAACATGAAAAAAATATTATAAATATTAAAACTGTTTATTCACTATTAATTTATAACGATTTCATATTACGCCACTGAATGAGGTTATTCATTTAGGTACTTCATGGCTAAATAGGGAGATTTCGATTTAAATCTGTTGAGAAACTTTGTTTTCAAAGATAAAGCAATCTCTTGGGACACACTACAGAGTGTGCCTCAGTGAGGATCTCTAAAGTCCCCGTAGCCCTCTCCCCAAAAGGCGAGGGGACCACAGATATTATGCCTCAGAAACATTTATTCAACCTTTCACCCAACTTTCATTCTCTTTTACTCAACACAAACGATCATACACACACCATACAGCATTTATTCACCCTTCATTTCCTCCATCCAGCCGATCGAAAGCAGGCAGGCATCTCCCGGTTGGCAACATGGAATGAAAGCAGCTCCGAAGTGGATTTAGAGGCAGATTCTGAAAGCAAAAAATAAAAAAAAAACCTGAGGAGAGGGCGAACCCTCCTCAGGAAGCCCTGAGGTCAAGACCTCAAGACATCTCTCAACTACTACACTTTTTCCTCTAACTGTAAAATTTCACCAAGGTGACACTCAAGATTTTCAACACTTAGTACTCATCAAAATTCAAAAAACTAGCAACTTTAAAACACTCAATTCTAAACACTAAACTAAAGTTAGATAAACACTAAAGTATTTTCTACGATTAAAGAACTATGACTATCCGAAATCCTGTACTCAATCTTACAGGACGTTCAACCGTATTATTTAATTAACTACAAATTTACTAATTTTTCACACAGGAAGATACAAGATTAATCTCCTAAAGTTACAGCGAACTTGTACATTCACTAACGAACTACTAATCAACAAGAAACTATTAAATTATTTTAATTTTTAAACAAACGAATTATATTAATTATAACTACATGCTGAAAACAAGTAACCCTCTACATTTTGGTCCATTCTCCCGAGGTCTGACACTGACCTGTACATGTTGGAGAAGCCGCAATTTACTTTTGATTCCATATGAAGTATGGAGCTTGCGGAGAACCACCAATTATTCTCCTCCAAGGCATCCATCGTCGAATAAACTGTGATTCAGGTAATCGGACGTGATCAGTCACCATCCGATTTCTGATCATTCTCTTAATATGCCAAATGACTTGTTGGGTGTGACCAATTTTTTTCACTATGTATAACTTTGTTTCGTTCTTGTCAAATCTGATAGCTTTGTTTAACTACTATGATTAGATATACAATATTTTCCCGGAGGGGATTGGATGTAGTTTGATTATCTGAGAAGCACTCGGGGAAGCGAAGCCGGCCCACGACGATACTCCCGCCCAAACTCGCTTAGCGAAACGACAGTTGACAAAAAGGTGAAGTCTGTCTTCTACAAAACCGCAATGCCAGCAGTACAAATTGAAACGTTTTGCCCAACGGCAGATTATCTGTTGGGTGGGAAGCGCGTCGTGCGGCAGGTTAAAGACAAAGCCCCTTCTTGTAGAGTACAAGAAGCGACCTGCCACGTTTTCCCAAGCTTTTTCATTACAAAAAGGCTGTGGTACATGAAACTTATGGATCTAAAAATTACTTGGAGGAATCATGAAAAAATACAAATCTTTCACATTTTTAGCCTTTTCAAAGTTATTGCACTGTAAGAAACCAAGTTCTTCCCTGTCAAAAACAGGGACAGTGTTTTTCACCTAACCATGCCACTGAGGTTCGCTTGTCACATATTTCTTTCAGTCCAGGCCAGTTAAAATCTTAAGAAAGTTATAGTTCGGGTAGTTCATTTCCACAAGCCAATGCTGAATCAGCCAAAATCGGATGGGTTCAAACCATATCTTTAAGTTTCGTATTTCCAGGCCACCATTATTAATTCTTTGACACATCACTTTTCGGCCAATATCTTCTTTGAATTTTTTATTCCAAAGGAATTGGAATAGGAGTCTAGTCATTTGCACCATTATCGCTCTTGGGAGGTCCCAGAGGAGTCCCGCATGGGCACATTTAGTCAGCAGCAATGTATTGACTAATTTAGGTCTATTGCTGAACGAAATTCTGTGGATCTGCCACTGTTGTATCACTTGTGTCAGTTGGACAATTATTTCTTGAAAGGTAGTGTCATTTGTCCCGAAATAGGCAAAGTGAATCCCTAGAATCTTAAACACTTTCACAATGGGAATTCTTCCTTGGTATGTCCATTTTTCCCAAAGGAGTGCTTTGGATTTTGTGACATTAATACTGGCACCTGTGATTGCACCGTATTCTTCAAAGTCCCGGAGGTCTTCAATTATAGACTGTTCATCTTTTAGGTAGAGCAGAACATCGTCTGCATATGCTGAAAATTTAATTTACTCATCATTCTGAGCAGGGATTGGAAATCCACGGATTCTGGTGTTAGACAAAATTTTCCTTAAATATAGCTCTATAGTCAGCACAAACAAAGTTGGAGACAGTGGCGAACCCTGCTTAATACCTCTTTCTATTTTAATTTGCTTTGTCTTATGCCCATTTATCAAAACTTGAGCATATGATTCTCTATGTAAATCTTCAATGATTTTCACCATGGATTTAGGAAACCCATACTTAACCAAAATACGTAAAAGCGCCTGTTGATCTACGGAATCAAATGCCCTAGCTTGGTCTAACGAAAATAGTCCAAATTTTCTTTTTCTTTCATTTATTAAATGGATGATATCCCTTGTGAGAAATAGGCTCCGGGAGATATTTCTTTCAGGAATCGAACAATACTGTTGGCAATCAATCAATTTCTAAATGGCGCTTCGAACTCTGGAATTAATGATTGTTGCACAAATTTTGTAATCTACATTAAGTAATGTAATTGGTCTTATTTTATCAAAATTAATGTCTTCCGAATTTTCTTTTTTAATCAATTTGATATACACTTCTTTAAATTCTTTCGGAATTCCCTGCAGGATCATCTCATTAAACAACTGGACCAAGAACATTGCCATTTCATTTTCAAACATTTTATAATATTCTGCCATTATACCATCCGGTCCTGGGGACCTCTGATTCTTTTGCTTTTGAATCGTTTTTTTTAACTTCAGTTAACGTAACTTCGTTTTCCAACATCTCTTTCTCAAATTCTTCTAGTTTTGGAACTTCTACCTATCCGGAGATATTTTTTGAGAGTGTCACCTGTTTTCCATAGAGATCTTGAAAGAAAACATGTGCTTCTGTGATTGTGTTATGTTTTTTGTTATGTTTATCAATATACGACAAGGAGAGACCCATTGCCCTATATTTTCTCTTGTTCTTCTGGTATACATTAACCATATTCTCTTCAGTTTCCTAGTCTGTTACGGCAATCCCTTCTCGAATGCCAGTGCCTACTTTTGTTGTAATTTCCATTAATTCAGTTTTAATGTTAATTATCTCTTCATCGTTACAACCCTGAATGTTACGTTTAATCAGTGCTCTCAGTACGCTATTTAGCCATCTAAAGTTGATTATTTTTTCCTCTGCAAATTCTCTGCCTTTTCTTTGAAGGAACCTATTCAATGTTCCTTTGAATTCTAACCATCGATAGGATAGGTTTTCAGAACTCCCCAGTAGAACATTGGTATATCACACTATTTCTTGCTTTATGTCTTCGCTTTCTAGATGTAAAGTGTTAATTCTTAAGGGCATTAACTGCCTTAGAATCGAGCTGTAAACAACAATTTTCCATTTAAGCACATGGTGATCCGAGATATGCACGGGAGTAGTATTCGGATCAATTATGGAAACTTTCTTGAGGACATTTGTCTCTTATGTGAACGCATAGTCAATCCTGGAGGCCAAGCCTCTTGACTCCCACGTAAAACATGGTGTAGTGAGTTGGGAGAGTCCTCCAAACATCTTTCAAGTCATTTGTTTGTACCCAGTTCCTGAAAGCCGGTCGGCTTGCATCTGAATACACAGAGCGACTCATGCGGTCAAGACTGGTATCCATAACAGTATTGAAGTCCCCTGCAATGAACAAAAAGCCATAGTTTCCGGTCAAGTAGTACGGAAGGCTTCGAAAAAAGTATTTCCGCGCTGGAGTCGACGGAGGTGCATATACATAAATGAGTTTGAAGAGGAACCCATTTTTTTCCAAAGTAGCCGCAACCACTCTTCTTTCTCCATCGAACTGGAAATTCACCAGAAGAGCTTTGCGGTATAACAACATGACTCCACTGTAACTTGAACTCGCCAGGGAAAATACGCATTTAAATGTCGTTAATTGTTTGAATGCTGAAACATCGCTAAAGACCTTAAAATGAGTCTCCTGAATAAAACAAAAGCCTGTTTCATTCAGAAAAAGAAAGCCTTCAAGCCAGTTCAGTTTTTCTGCCATCTTTAGCCCAGAGATATTCAATGAAATCATGTTTACAGTGAATTTTATGTTATCTATTTATTTACAAGATTACTATATAATTCTTTACATTTCCGCATCTTCTTGGTTTGCCCCTCCATCGGAAGAAGACTCAGAAAGATGAGAGACCCACTTCGAAGGCACTGGCGAAATTTCTTGACCATTGTCAGTCTCCTCCGAAATTTCATTCTCTACTGTTGTTCATGCTACACTGCAGGATTGAATCTCCAGGGGGCGGCTATTTGTCACCCTTTTTTCTCGAGAACCTTCTCCACTTCGGCCAGCCTTCTCTTTATTGCTGCTTTCCTCCGCTTCTTTTTTTTTTTTTTGTCTCCTGTGTTTGGATCCAGAAATCATGAATTTGATTTATTTTCTTTTATTTATTTTCTACGTTTTTCGAGTTGGATCTCGTGATTAGACTTGAATTACCCTTCTCTTTAACTTTCAGGAGGTCAATAGCTTCGCTGTCAAACTCTGCCGCGCAATTTTTGCTTTTAAGAGGAGCTGAAGCCGACAAATGCGGTCGTTGTGGTAGGGGCAAAGGTTCAAAAGAAACATTTGCAATTCCCTCATTTGACTCCACAGAGTCGAATGACGACGAGTCAATACCTGGAATTTTCTCACGCTTGTCTTTTTTCATTCTCGCTATCCCCCGCTTCCTCAATGATTTTTGGCAGATTGCTCTAAAGTTGAAGCAAGCTGCTTTCCCTCCAACTCTGTGTGAAATTGTAACTCTTCAATATCATCTATTTCCGAGTCTTACTTCTCATTACCTCTTGTGATCATTGCAAAGGTACGTCGACTACATGCCGGTCTCATATGATGTCCAGATCCACAGATACCGCATGAAAAATAACACTCACCCAAGGAGTGATCCAGTGCTTTGCAATTTTCACAAATTTTAGTTTTGCATGTAAAAGCCATATGACCCGGCTGATTACACCGTCTACAAATTCGAACAAGTCTGGCATAAACACACATAGCTCTTAGACCGTTGATGTAAATGAAATTAGGAACAGCCTCTTTCATGTCCATCACAACAACGTTTGTACCAGAAAAGGCATTTTGCTTGAACTGTGCACGTTCTTCTGTTCTCACTTTCTCTCTGTAAATATTAAAAATTGTCCCATATTTTTTAAGGCATTAGATACCTCAATATCTGGGATCTCCAGGGGGAGCAATTTCACGAATACTCGTTTAATATTGTTTCCCGCTTTCGACACCGTAAAAGTATTTCCTTTATATTCAAATTTCTCTTGTTTAATGACTAGATCCACAACACTATTAAATTTTTCAGCGAACTGAAAATCTGTTTTCCTACTGGTAATTACTTGCACAGCCACAAACAAATCCCCGGGAGGTTTACCGACGAACTCTCAAAAAACACTTCCAACCTCCTTCGGTCTCATACCCTGGGGATGGGCCACCGAAACACTGTTCAGTTGTTGCATTTTGGTGTTAGTGTCCTCCCTCCAAAATGAAAGAGTTGAAAAAGTACTCACCTACTTCCATTGCTGTAGGGTAATCCAAAATGTACAACACTAGCACAAACTGATTAAAAAACACTTTGGGCAAAGCCCCACTGCACTTATATCACCCTGTAGATCGGAGAAAAACACTCTGAAGCACTTTGGAATGTTTCACACTTTTTTCCACACTGTATTCGAAGTTGGAATACCTACAAGGCGTATGATCACAGGATACACATCCACTTTCACTTTAAGCGCACTGCGACAGTTGCAACACGTGAAATGATCAATTATTCCTCCAGAATCTCACACTCTTTTCAATCGGGGCACACTGTATTTCCTGGCACAACAATGGCTGCACTTCTCGAAAGTAGCACTTGGCACACCACGTCCACAGGCACTGTACTTGGAACAGGTCTCCGGGAGAAATCTAAAGTTTTCCGACACCCCACGAAACTTCCATACCTTTCCGCTACGAAACTTCCGCACCACTCCCACTCGGAAGTAGAGGCAATTTAAAAAAACATTATGTCGAAAAATGGATTTTTTCACACTTTTTCCACACTGCATTCGAAGATGAAATACCAACAAGGCGTATGATCACAGGATGCACATCCACTTTCACTTTCAGCGCACTGCGACAGTTGCAACACGCGAATTGATCAGCTTACATTTACAAGCAAGGAAAAGCAGGGCTTAAAAAAGCTTATCGATTTCACGAAAAAAACTGAGCATACCAACATGAGTGATCAACTTCGTTTCATATTATAGCCTACTGAAAGGCGAATTAGAAAAACAAAAACACTAAAGCTTCAATTGGAAATAGAGTGTTACCATCTTTACATTAATATAATTATTGTTTTTGATATTTTACTAAAAGCATTCGGCTTTTTCAATATTACTTTAATATTTTATTTTTCTAATATTATTTGATATTTCAGTTTTTTTAATTTTATTTAATATTTCACTCTTTCAGTATTATTTATATTTGTTGAAGGTTATCGAAAACATCAAACTTTTTCAATAATATTAAATATTTGGTTTTTTTTATTGCTGGATTAACGACCACCGTCAGCAACTCAATGGGCTAAAAGCAGCCTCCCGTTCCTAATATATTACCAGTAGCTCTAGGTAAGCCAGTGTTGTAAGTCAAACAAAATATCCATGCCTCGCCGGAATTCGAATCAAGACCCATCTCTGACTAATGATCTGAAGCCGTCGCTTAGATCACTGCGCCACCGGGGCGGCGATTAGGGTTTTAACAAAAATATAAGAAGGGTAAAAAAGTATTCTCATTAATGAAAATAACACCCTCCGTATCTCTTCTGAATCTATCTATCTATCTATTTTCCGACATGATAAATGCGACGAACAGATTCTATCTATCGCGGCATGCAATCAATGCATTAAAGACGTAGTACTGATAGCTTGGAATTAGTGTGAATATATTTCGAATATGTGGATCTACATATGCACTATCGAAAATTAGAAGCGGATAAATCTTGTCATCAGAAAATCATATCCTAGTCATTCCGGAATTCGAGAACAAAATGACTTCATTGCAAATATTCTTAAATATATTGCGTGAAAAAGGAATTTTGTAAGTTATATCAGAAAAGAAACAGTGTATGCATGCAGTATTCTAATGTTCTTTGTGCCTCAGTTTTACTCACAAAAACCGTCTTTAGCCCAGTTTTCCATACAAAGAATAAGTGCTAGTACCTTATCCTTTCCTTTTTTTATTCCTACGCGTGTAATCAATATGTTGTGAAACAAGCTTAACATGTTCTAATTTTAAATGGAAAAAAGGAAGACGAAACTTTCTTCAAGCATCTAACCTTTAGCAGTCACACTGATTCATATTTCAATTGCTAGACAACATACCTGCGTAAGTGTACTGTACTACCAATCTTGCAGAATCGTAGAAGTGGGAATCATAATTTATTTTTGTTTCCGCTTTCCATTCAAATTGAAAATTTTCAAATTGTAGGCACAAAATTAAGAATTTAATAATTCCTGGTGTTATTCACTGTTTTCAAGTCATTTGTATTTATCATCATAATTGCAGCTGTAAAATTACGCAAAGGAAGTAATTTTCTTCAAAACGTTTTCTAGGAAGACTTTAACGCAAATTTCGCAGATGTTTAATTCTTTCACTCGACGTGGACCAGGAAAACCAAACAGAAGTCATCGCTTTCTCCACGTTAATAAATGAGTCACGGAAAAGTTGTCGTCGTATTTCAGTCATTCCTGAATTCTAGAACAAGTGACTGAGTGGAAAGAGTGATGACTTCTGTTTGGTGTTCGCAGATTTTTGTTTGTTGACTAGCTATGCAGTTACAAGGACAGGGACAGTACTTTATAAAGACAGTGGAAAATAATCCATGGAAAACATTTCGACTTCTGCAACTGAGTTTCATCCTTCCTGCTTTCTATTTGATTCACCCTGAGTTATTCCATGTTAACTGGAACAAAGGTTAACTTATTTCCTCAGAATCCCATATTATTAGTGATGGTTTTTATCCACATGTATATACTTCTAATTCTTAAATTTCCTGAAAGGTTTAGGTTTTTCTTACTGACCTAGTAGTAAATATGAATGTTTGAAAATTCCTCGTGCACGGAGAAAACATTTGCTAAAAAAGCTGCAACTCTACATTACTGAAAACTACAGAAACACAAAACTCTCTGTCCTTAGTCCTCAGGTTTTTGTTCTGTGTTCAATTTACTGGCGTACCTCTCAAGCCTGCATCTGCTTTAAATTTCAAGTTACGTGCATGTGAGATCTTTTTTTTATTCTTCTTTCGGAACATAAAAATACATTCCTGCGCAACATGCAGAGATTTGAAATTGGAATCATAACATAAATACAGTTTCTGGTTCACAAACGAAAAAAATAAAATTTTGGGTTTTGGCATACTCGCGGTGCATTACGCATTTCAGTGCAGAGCACAACCTGTTCATTGTAGCAGAAGCTTTACCTGATAAACATGTGCTTAAAACAGCGTTTTACTAAAGAAAGACGTAGAAGCATTTGTTTGCCGCCCCTTTGGCGCAGTGGTCTAAGGCGTTGGCCTCTGATCATTCGTCCGAAGGGGTCCGGGTTCGAATCCCGGTGAGGCATGGATGTTGTGCTTGCCTTACGGCACTGGCTCTCTCCCTTCCCTGGAACCAGTGACCCTAAATTAGGGACGGGCGACTGCTTATAGCCCATTGAGTTGCTCACGGTGGTCGTTAAACCTCAAATCAAAAAAAAAAAAAAAAAAAAAGAAGCATTTGTTTTGTATTTATCGGTTATAAAAAACTGCTTCTGATCCTTTGACCATGTACACAGAGGTCAACGTCGCAGGAAACGTACCCAAGATGTGAAACTTCATACACGATTAATAAAGATAGCTACGACCGCAGAAGGAAGTTTCCAGTGGAGAACGTGTTTTGAACTCGTCGTTCACCGTAGCCCATGACATCTCAGTGGCATATTGCGAAGAGAAAATTCCTAAACAGTGGTTCAAGTCTGCCTGTGCTGTGCAGTTTTAAAACTACATATGAGTAATAAATTAAGTGGAAGTGGTACAGTATCACGGAGAAATTGCATATACCATTGTCCAGTGAGAGCATTAAAGTAACCCCACTTGGTTACCAACGAACTTACGTAGTTGGGTACATCCCGTAGACGATGTGGATTATACACTCTTCACTAAAGGTAGCTGTGCCTGTTATAAGAGAAATATTAACAGAACAGCAGGGTTTAGATAAATATTATCTGCAGCACTTACCTTCTATGCTCAGATCCTGCAACCAAACGCATCACGAACATTCTCTAAAAATGAGGTGTGAATTTCTCTCCGCCATCTACTTCTAGCGATCCTTTGCATACAAATGTAAATATTTATTAATCTCGTTGGTAACGTGCGTTGTCCCATGTCGCTGTAAAGCATTGAAGACGCAGAACTATTGCGTATAGAACTTGGATAAGTTACACTTGAGACATTGACGTAATAGCATGTTGTCTGGAATTACTCTTGGAGATCTTAAAGCCTATTTAAAAGAGAATGTGTACAATCGCGGTAGAACTGCACAGGTTCCTTTGCTGAAATATTTGATTGTAACAATTTCTTTTCTTAACGAAAAATAAAAACTAATTATTGCCTTTTTCACACCGTATTTAGAGATTAACTTTCATTTCAAAAGCATGTTGTATACAGTACATTATGCGCGAAATATATGAATAAGTGCATATTTTCTGCGCTCTGACTATGTCATTAAATTGGAAATCTTAGGGATGAAGGAAGTATGAAAATGTAACCAAATCAGGATCACCAAATACTTATACGCATTTGGCAAATTTTTTCCAAATATTTTTCAAATTATCAGGGAAATGCAAAATATCCCTGATAAAATACACGGAACATAGTGAGCCTGAGAAACGGCAAAATTTTCCATACTTAATTTGTAGTTGTTTTAAGTAAGGATATAAATACACTGAACAATCATTTCAAATATGACTAAACGGACATATTCACAGCCTTGTTGACCGCTCATGATGCCTACAAGGATGTGAATGAAAGTTTCAGGTAAGAATTGCAACTCTACCTCCATGGCGCGGTGGAATCACGGGAGCGTACTTTTAAGAGATGGCTGCTGCCTTGCAATTAATCTTTACAAGGCATCCCAGACCTGCTGTGTCGCGATAAACTACGCAGTTCTATAAACGTTTTACAGAAAATTATAGAAACTGCTGTTGTGAAAACAATTTCCGAATCGAAGGTAAGTGCCTCTTCCTGAATAAAATGTAATCACAATAACTTAATTACTGACACAACAAAATTCATCCGTTTCTGCAATCCTTACTATAAAACCGACTTATGCATAAATTTTAAATGAAAATTTCCTAATTTTAAACAGTTCACTAAGAATGATATCAGCATATAATAAATCTTGATTACAAATATGGGAACTTGAAAATTATTTAGCTATCATGATTTGCAAATAAATACTTCTCACCTCTCAGCAGCTTAGTTTCGATTGTAAGAAGTGTGTTTCTAATAGTGAAGAAACAACAATTCTTTAGGATCCTTTTGACCACATCTGCTATGCTTTTCGTTATTTATTATCTGTTATGCAGTTCGTTTATGTTGTTATCATATCTACTACGAAATCGGTCAAATATATATATATATATATATATATATATATATAATATTTCCTTTGAACAGTCAGAATCAAAAATTTTGTTTCATATACTAACACAGTAAATATATCATTAAGTCATGTAGCCAAAATTAGAAAGAATGTGTCAAAACCATAAGCAAAAGTATATTTACACTGTCAGATATTGTACTCGAGATATTTTGCAGAATAAAAAATTTCATAATACAATGAGCGGAAGAAGATTATGGAATTGCCTGTTATCCTAAATATTTGGCAATTGTTATTATGCAACATCATCACGTTAAAAAATTCGAAGGTATTTTAAAAAAACACAACTAAAGCTGTTTTGTAGCAAGGTTTCGATACACGGCAAATTTAAGTTAGTGATATTCCTTTGCATCACATTTCAGCCACATGACCAGTCTAATAGGAAAATAGGAGCTTCATATAATAATGCAAATGTTTGATCTGAACAATAGTTTTAGATGTTTATGGACATTTTTACCGACATTATAAACAGATAACTTGTCATTAACCTGTTTTTCTGTGTTTAATGGCCATAAACTGCCTTACCATTGATTTTCAGACAACTCGCTGTTGAAAGAAAAGTAGGTCCTGAGCGAGCACCGCATCAAAGGCAGCCCTATAATATATGTCCGCAAGGCTATGATAACACAATAGCACGACTGTGAACTTAAGAAATTTCGATTTATAGAATCAACTGATTTAAGGACGGGTTATATATCCAATGCCAATATCCAACCAAAACGTGCGTGATATTTCAGCGATATTGGGGATACGTTCGTCATACGTCTAGGGTGTGATATGCAAATTGTATTGGACTGGGATAAATTCGGCCAAGTAACTAGCCCTAAGGTTTCTGAAACGAATAGGACGTGACAGGAGCTTTCTCCAATTTTCCGCAGAAGAAGTGTATGCATGTGAAAAGTAGTATTCAGACGTCAGTGTTACAAAAAGATTCGTTGTTGGAGTGCATAACCTCACTCTACATGAAAGCATATATGATGCATATAAACGGATAAATTTACATTTTAGTCTTCTCAGCAGTAATTTGTGTTCCACTCATTACTTCCGTAACCTAATGTAGAGATTATAAGCTAATTTGAAATTAGATATGCCCGCTGAAGAGCAAACGTAAACCCACATAGAAGAATAGGAGTCTACCAAAGTTACGCACATGAATGTAAATATTAAACACATGTTTTCGGACATTTTATTGAATAAATTGTGTTTCCATTTTCTGTTTTCTGCAGTCGCCTGTACTTCGTTGCGCTGTGTGAATCCATAAACGCAATGTCCAGCACAAGAATAATATATAAATACACCACAAGTGAAGTATAGCTTTAAAATATTAGTATACCAAAAAAAAAATTAGGTCAAAAATTATAAAGTATTACTTCAAAATTGACACGCTGAAATAAAACATAGCAACAGGTCACGTCGTTTGGTTTCCGAGACAAATTCACGATATAGAGCAGGACACACCTGGATCTTCAATTGTTCTTTCATTTATTTATTATTTATACATGTATAATCACATTGATTTGAAAATTTTACATTGAAAGTTAGATACAATAGTTTACTGCCGCTTCATTTTGCCTGATTTGTGTCTCTTTAAATGTATATTTAAAAACGTGTTTGTAATTTTGGGTCCTTTTCGCTACGCTATTTGGAGAAATTTTAGGAAGGGATTGTCTTATCTCAGGTTTAAAACTACCTTTAGAAATAGGAAGCTAGGAGATGTGAGAAAGTGAGCTCAATAGGAAACATAAACAGAAAAATGAGTGAAAGGAGAAGAGGATATATCTTTCAAACTGTGAACCATGACACCAGTCCTGGGAGGCAAGTGGGAGATACGAAAGGGAGGTGGAACCAAGCACCACACATCACGGAAAATCACAACACCACCAAAAGCCGGTGCCCTCAAGTGGGACTGAAACTCACCGAAACCACGTCCGGATAGGGCAACAGCATTCAGTACTCATCCTGTGTCATTTAATACAACTAAGTGTTTATATGAATTCTTCCTATGATTTCTTTGCAGAATGGCGGTAAAACTGCTGATTAACTCTCCGTGAAGAATTGATTGTGTCAGAAACATCATTTCAAAATCACATTCTATAGAAATGTAGTATCAAGGAAATAACTCTAACTATAATTGCGAACAAAAGTTAAAATTCCCGATGTGTTTCTTTAAAAACAGGTGCGAAAAACCTACAAAATACAAAAAAATAAAAGTATTTCACTCACGCTTCATTTAATGGTACTTTTTACTATCAATTTGACTTATGTCACTCAAAGCTTAACAAGGACATGTGTCTATCAGAAGATTACATCGATATGGCAAAATGACAAAAGCTTCTCCGTCGTAGATTTTTTTTCGGAAATCACAATTCCGATTGCTCAGCAGTGTAAGAAATTTGTCCATTGCCGTGCGTAATCCGCCGAACAGAGATATAGAAAGGTACGTTCATAAGAAATGATTTACATTATACGTTAAAGAAAACATTATTATGTTGCGACAGAATTTTCCTCAGAACATAAGCACTTTACGAGCACCAAATAACAGAAAACTTCCTGCCATGACTTGTGTATGTTAAAAAAAACGCCATAACCCAGACTGAGAATAAGGTGGAGAAAACTAGTATTTTAAATTAAGTCTGAAACACTGTACTTGAGCGCAGTTCCCTATAAGAAATCCAGTAAAGAAGCGCGGATAACTCTACTTATTTGAAAAAGTAAGTTAGGTATTTTCTGAGATACCGGAGAAATTGTGCGTTTGAAATATTTTTCCCTTGAGTAACACAAGTGTCCAATAATGAAAAACATAATTTGTATCATTCTTCAGAAAGATATATTAGTTATTTATAATTTTTAAAGATAGATATACCCACATTCGGAGTTCTCGCGTTTTATACATGAGGAAAATGTTTCTAACTTCCACTAATGGTTTTATGTTAAATATGCCATTATGCTAATCTAAAGTGTGATAAATGAGTATGCAATTTTCGTACGAAGTCTGCAATTGTTTAATCTCTATGGTGTGAAAGACCTTTTGTTCATAGTACTCTGGCGTGCAAAAATTAAGGACGAGACGGTTTTTCGAATGTAACGTCTTGCAGAAGTACTCAACATCGACTCAAATCATACCATAAGATCTCCAAGATGAAATAATATGGGACAAGTGAGCAAAACCGTCCAATCAAGGAATCCAAAGGATACAAAGGTACTTTATTGAAAAGGTAGCTTCGAAAACATTTGGACAGAAGGCAGAAACTTCCATGTGACAGGCGGCTGCAAAAAAAGTCCAGTCTTTAGTAGGGGATATGATCACTCCTCAGTACGTTGCAGGATTCACAACGTATGTCCATGCTGAGGACGAGGTTGTCAAGGAGCTGTTGAGGCATCGCGGCCCATTCCTCTTGTAGCGCCATTCGCAGCTGCGGAATCGTTGCTGGCGGCTGGCGACGTGCTTCCAAGCATCTCACGAGAAGGTCCCACACGTGTTCGATTGGATTTAGGTCCGGGAACATTGTGGGCCAATGCATGAGTTGAATATCTTCACTCTCCAACAGCTCTGCGACAGCCACTGTACGACGAGGTTTAGCGTTGTTGTCCATGAAGAGGGACTCAGGACCCACAGCACCTCTAAACAGACGCTCGTGAGGGAGGAGAACATCGGTACAATAGCGGACACCAGTGACTGAACCTCCTTGGAAGATGTACATGTCAGTACGGTTGCCAAGCATGATACCGCCCCAAACGAGAAATCCGCCACCTCCAAACCGGTCCCTTTCGATGATGTTGGAGGTGTGATTGCGTGTTCCCTGCTCTCTCCAGATGTGCATTCGTCCAGAATCGCTCGTCAGTCTAAATCGGCTCTCATCCAAAAAAGAATTCGACCCCATTGCTGATGTAACCGATTCTTTTGTTCCTCGCACCACAGAAACAGCCGTCTTCGATGTGCAGGCGTTAATGGCACACACCGTACTGGTCGTCGTGCAAATAGATCGCCTTTTTGCAGCCTCCTGGCCACGGTAAAACGCGATAACGGACATTCGGTTGTCTGCCGGCTGTCTCTTCTCGCCTGTAGGACAATATACCGATTGTCCGCCGCCGTGGTTGTTCGTGGACGACCACTGCTAAACTCTCGGATAGCTGTTCCTGTCGTTTGAAATTATCTCTAAGCTCGTGAAACGATACTGTGAGCGAATCCGAACTCTTCGGCAACACTAGTCACCCTTCGACCTTCTTTTAACTTCCCAATGACGCGACCTCGGGTTAAGTCTTCCAGATGTCGTCTACTGAATTGTTTGTTGGCCATATCACACGGTGGCAGCAACTCGACGTCGTGCAAACCGATGCACACCGTGCAATAGGTTTCACCGAATTGCTGAGCGTACACCGCCCGTGTGCTCTATACCCTTCGCCCACCCCCCACGTCATGCTGCATATATGCGCATGCCATTTCATACCGGACCCTAGTCTATCTCCTGAGTGGTCTTTCGGTCCGTTCTGACTTCTCGTTCCGCTCTTACGCTAATTTCTCCTTTTCGTCCTTAACCCTTTAAGCGGCTCGAACGAAATAACTCGGGGTATTTTTTCCTGGCCCGGAACGCCTCGCCCGAAGTAACTCAAGGTATGTTTTTGTGGCTCGTAGCGGCTGGGACGAAATAACCACGGGAAAAAAAATCTTTGCATTACTCAGCTCGAACGAGTGACCTCAAACTCCAGACAACAGTGAACTTTGCATTCCCCCTTTGCTTTGTTATTCTTTGGATTTTTTGGATTGGAGGTTTAACGACCACCGTGAGCAACTCAATGGGCTATAAGCAGTCGCCCGTCCCTAATTTAGGGTCACTGGTTCCAGGGAAGGGAGAGAGCCAGTGCCGTAAGACAAACACAACATCCATGCCTGACCGGGATTCGAACCCGGACCCCTTACGGACGAATGATCAGAGGCCTGCGCCACCGGGGCGGCGCTTTGTTATTCAAACTGCTCGTTTAAGGGGATTGTTGACACTAATCCTTTCTGATTGTTACCTGCTAAAAGGGTTTGGGCAATGGCACTGAAACCAGAGATGTTTGGATGTCATCGCAGTTTCTACATTTTTGTCTTGGAAACATGAATTCACGAAATGCGTCGATTAAAACTGGAGGAAAACTTTGGAGTATTTCAGTAATTTTTTCTGTAATCAACTTGGCAAGAAAAAGTATTATATCAGGCAACACAATCTTTTAATTTTAAAATATTTAATTAATGCGATTTTGTTCAAAGAAATAGGAAATTCACTGTGAAACTGAATTTTTGGTTTGCAACAGCGACCTAAAAAAAATTTAAAGGACATGCCATGAGTTTTTTTACATGAAATTTCTCATTAGGTGGTACTGAAAACAAAAATTAAATTTCGAAAATTATTTTATATTAGGACTTTTCAAAAGTGCTTTGCTATTTTAAATGAAAACAGCAGCGATTTGAACTCTTAGTGAGAACAGACAGTCAGATATGTGTGAGGAATGAAAAGTAGATATAACACACAAGACACAAAGACAAATTTCTTTAATTTAACAGGAGGAAATAGTATGTCGGTTGTCGATCAGCATACTTTGTACGAAGACAGTTGCAGAAAAAATTCCCTCTTTTCTTCTCCCCAGTTTCTTCTATAAAAATATTTAACATTTCTAGTCTATTTATTTCCCTCTTCCCGAGAGTTTCTTCTGCGTCTGCAGCCACTTTTTCTTAACAGATCTATGCAATTAAAAGATAAGTTGCGTACTCGGATTTTACTTTAAATATATATATACATATATATATATAAATATATCACAAGACTTAAAAAATCAGTAGAAATCATACAAATGTAACATGATTACTGCAAAACCGCTCCTGGCTGAAGGTTTCAAACGTTAGCAGTATAGTAATAGAGTCAACCACTTCCCAATACAATGCTATCGAAATAAAACCCTAAAAATCCTTAAAAAAGAATCTGATTCTCTTTTCAGGGTTTTATTTCGATAATATTGTATTGGGAATGTAAATTACTTGTGGTTCACTCTATTGCTGTATATCATCATCATTCTCAACCATTATCAATCCACTGCTGGACGAAGGTCTCCCCAAGTTTCTTCCACAACGGTCTGTCTTGTGCCAGTCTCCTCCATGTTACTCCCTCATACATTCGAATTTCATCCACCCATCTCCCATGTGGTCTTCTCCTGAGTCTTTTCCTGTCCCTTGGAATACAGTCTAAAATGTCGGCTGTCCTTCTGGCAATATGTCCAGCCCATTGCCATTTCGGGGATTTTACTCTGATCATGATGTCTTCCACTCTTGTCATTTTTCTGATCCACGAGTTCCACTTCTTATCTCTCCTGGTTACACCAAGCATGCAACTCTCCATGCCTCTCTGAGTTGTCTATAGATGTATATATAATTTCACAACAGCCTTGTTAAAAGAAACGCAGCAATTTTAATATCTCGTAAGTGTGAACTTGAAATCAAATATTATCACTAAGCAGTAACGCACTAAACCTAAAAAGCTTACAAAATTCCTATGCGTTGGACTTTTTAACAAAATTTAACTTTTACAGTTGTGTTTTGAAGTGAGGTGCGTTCAAACACACATTCTAAAATTGGTATAGGAGAAACAGTACATCAACTCTTAGATGCTCGCATCAACAATAAGGCCTGAGGCCTTTTTACGACGCTTTCCGTTAAATGCTTGATATTTCATTTATGTATACGGATGATAATTGCCAATAAAAAACACATGAAACTCGTGCAAAGCCCCTAGGCTTTTTCAGCTTGTTACAATCATGATATTTGATATGTTTAAATAAATAAGAAAAAGTGATAAATAGATATCAATATATCAATGATCGCATGTTTGAAGCAATATATCAGTCATCAGGTGTTTGTATCTCCCAAAATATTCAATGCCACATTGCAAATGTTCTTCAGTAACTGAACTGGGAAAACAAAGAGATAAAGATTAAGGGAAATTATTTAATTCACCTTCGTTTTGCTGTAGACGTAGTCATTTTTGGAACTAGCACTTCAGAACTGCAGGGTATGTACCAAGAACTTGCTGACTAGAGTGAAGAAGTGGAATTAAAAATGAACTTGCAGAAAAAAAACATACTGATGTACAATGCGAATTTTGAAGATATGAATCCGTTCTTAAATATGACATGGATGGTCAGTCGGATAATATCCGAAAACTTGAAAATTTCGTCGTCCTGCAGCGAGCATAGAACCCGCCTCTCCTGATGAATCAAACCCGCGTCACCCGGAGGGAGACGCAGTTTCAATTCCTCTGCAGGACGACGAAATTTGCAAGTTTACGGATATTATCTGATTTACCATCCATGCCATATTTATACCAAAAAACGGATTCACGTCTTCCAAATATGTATTCTAAATATGTTGTAATCCTGTATTTCATTCATGATGTACAATGCTTTTACAAGAAATGCAGATTTATTGATTGATAAGGAGAAGCTAAATATGTACACTCACCAATACCTACATTCACCTTGGACAGTAGATATCAAGCGAAGGTGCCATTGATGAACAAATTAATGTGCTTATAAAACTTGATTGGAGTGCTTTTGGAGGAAACAGTGCATTTTTGAGAGCAATATGCTATTATATCTTAAAAGAAAAGTGTTTAATTAATACAGCCTTTCAATGCTTGCATATGGAGCGAAGACATGGACCTCAACGAAAAAAGGCACACAAACAATACAGCAACTGAAAAGGAGCTTGATGCAACCAGGAAAGAAAAGAAGTGGATCTCATGTATAAGGAAAATGACATGAGTGAAAATTGACATGATCAGGGTAAAATCCAAGAAATGGCAATGGACTGGATATATTGCCAGAGGGACGGGCCATCGATGCACAACCGAAAATTTAGACTATATTCCACGGTACAGGAAACGACCCAGAAGGAGACCGCATGGGAGATGATAGATGAAATTCGAAAGCATGCGGGAGGGACATGGAGAGACTGGCTCGAGCCAGATCATTGTGGAAGAAACTTAGGGAGACTTTAATCCAGCAGTAGATTGATAACGGTTGACAATGTTGGTATGGGTTTAGAAGAAGTGTCCACCGGAGAACTGGCCTCCCGGAGAGCTGACTAACAGAGAACTGGACACAAAGATATTAAGGGACCGTACAATAATCGTCCATTTGACTGCTCCGAGTAAACATTCCGAGTTATGACTCATAAGGACTCTCTTAAATTTGTGTTCCCCTTAATTGAGATATTTAGTGCATTATAGTGTTGTGAGATTATTCCTTAGTTATTTTTCCTGTGTTATTTCTATGCGGTTTGTCCCGAAAGTGTAAATTACAAAGAAAAAGAAGAACGACAATTCTAATCATTCTTTCTTTGATTTAAGGTTTAACAACTACCGTGAGCAACTCGATGGGCTATAAGCAGTCGCCCTTACCTAATTTAGGGTCACTGGTTCAAGGGCAGGGAGAGAGCCCCTGCCGTAAGACAAACGTCCATGGCTCACAGGAATTCGAACGCCGGCCCTTCGCGGACAAACGATCATGAACCATCTCGTAGCCCACTGTGCCACTGGGGCGCCTTCGTAGAGAAGAAAATGAAAGCTATCCCTCTATGCTTGGTGGGTGTTCAAGCATTCGAAAAATTGGCTCAAAAACATTAATAGGTACTGGGTTGATTTTAGAGTGATTATGCACAGAATAACAACGTTTCGCAGGTGTATCCCTTTCTCGCTTCCTCTACTCAGATGGGGAATACAGAAAAACTTGGAACATTTTGAAATCCACTTACTATTATCCACTTAAGGGAAATATCAGCATTTATCTGGTAGTCACTTCCCACATAAATATAGTACTTACAGTAGCATTATAATAGTAACTCGTTATCCTATTGAATGGAAAAAAATACAAAAAACTTGCAATTTATAATTTGCAAACACAATAAAGTAATAATGAATTTTGAAATAATCAGAAATCATGGTACCGAAGTTTTGCTTTTTTGTGCCTTGAAAAAATACGGTAACTTTTTAGCTATTACATGCTTGTTGAACACTGTTCTATTTGGAATATTAAATATGTTTCAGTATACAGACTTTGCGGTGGCAGAGCGGTCAGCGTTCTTACATCGGTACCTGCTGCGTTCGAGTTCAACTGCGTTGAGGTTCATATGCCTCGATAAGCTGATAACTTTGGGGCAGAGACCATTAACTATAAAATTAACCTACGTACTGGTGCCATATGCATAGACCTAGGAATATTTAGATCTTAGTACAGCATAAAAAGCACCCTGTGGGGTCGCCAACAAATCAACTACCATAACGAATCTCCGAAATATTGAAAGTAGTGCAACTGCTCCCGCACACAGATCATTTATTCTCGACAATTTCGGAATTGTTACAATAATTTTCGGTACAAAATAGTTCAATTTAATACTTAATTCCTCTTATTTCAGAAATTTTTTTTCGACTACCCACAAATTACAGCGAAAAAAAAATCTCGGTACTTACCTCCACTAGACCTTTTCGCATATTAGCAGACTGGCCAACCCATTACGTATTTTAGCAAATGGAAGAACTTTCAAGGGCTATAAATTAATACTTCAAGGTACACTGCTGGCCACCCAAAATGCAACACCAAGAAGGACACGAGATAGCAAAGCAAGATTTACTGGACACATAACAACAGATACAGAGATGAAAGGATTGAGCTTACAGGCCCGTGAGACTTGCGGAACACGCAGATATCAATAGTTCGTGTGGCCCACATGGTTGGCAATAACGGCCGCTACATGCCGCGGCATCGAAAGAAAGAGGCTTTGGATGTTGGCTTGGGGTATGTCGGTCCAGGCTGCTTCCACCTGTTGCCACAGTACATCAGGCGTAGTCGCGGGTGGTGCTTGCCCGGCTACTCGGTTGCCGATCAGCGACCAGACGGTTTCGATGGGCGACATATCGGGAGAACAGGTGGGCCACGGCAGCAGTGACACCTGGCGGGCCGTGAAGAATTGTTGCACGATGCGTGCCACGTGCGGGCGCGCATTGTCCTGTTAAAACGTCGCCGCTGGCAGGTTCTGCAAATAAGGGAGGATTACAGGCTCCAAAACGTCGGAGATGTAGCAGTGGCTGCTGATTGTACCGGCGATGCGTGCCAGAGGGGTGCGGGTGTCATATCGAATTGCGCCCTAAACCATAACACCAAGCGACGGACCGGTATGGCGATGCATAATGCAGGCGTCATACAGTTTCTCGCCGCGGTGCAGCCAGACGCGGATCCGAACATCGTGGTTTTGCAGGCAGAAGCGGAATTCGTCGGAGAAGACAAAGTCGTACCATTCCGTTGTCCAGATGAGGCGTTCAACGGCCCACTGCCTCCGCCCTTGCCGGTGGTGTAACGACAATGGTAATCGGAGCAATGGGCGCCGTACGACAAGTCCTCGCTCCTGCAGACGATGTCGAACGGTACGTGTTGACACAGGATGTTGCACAACACACTCTAATTCCTGCGCTAAGGTTCGTGATGTGGCGGAGCGAGCCGTCAATGCCCGCAGCACAACATGCCGGTCCTCACGTTTGGTGGTGTACCGCGGCTGCGGCATTCGCTCACGTCGGTCCGTCTGCCTCTCCTGTACCCACCGAGTCCATACTCGCCTCACTGTGGCTGGATGTCATCCCACACGGGCGCCGATGTCTCGGTATGATAAACCGCTGTCGCGATAAGCCAATATTCGTCCTCTGTCGAACTCCGAAACATGCTGGAATGACAGCCGTATTCTGCGACGAGACTTTAGGAAGCTTCTCACGCACAGGAACGTCAGCACAAGATACTTACAGTACTTACACCTTGTCTTCTGTGCACCCTCCTTTTAGCGCTTTTCGGTGGCGTGACGGGCGTACATGATTTGCATATGCCCTGGAATGCTAATCGTTTGCATGTCCTCTCGCGGGCGACGCATGCTGAGAATTTCAGGCCAATCGGATGCTTCCTTCTTGGTGTTGCATTTTGGGTGGCCAGCAGTGTATTTCATTACTCTGCCATTGTGACCCAAAACACCTCTGATGTGGAGTGGTGGGCCACTGCACAGCTGAGCAAATGGAAAGTGCAAGTCAACATTCTAAGGAATACAGCGCCTAGTCTTCTATCTATCAACTTCCAAACCAATATCTAATCAGTCTGTTGCTTTTTGATAAAATATTATTGTTGTTTTATGCTAACAGTTGTAGATTTTGAATTATTAATAATCGAAAACTGTTTGGAACCGTACTCTGATTTCTACGAAATTCTGATCAGCTCATAGCCTTGCTATCTATAATAGTTTGACTTATGGTGGTGCATACCGAGTTTAGAACATTTGGGCACTCGGACTTTTGGGCACCGGACGTTTGGGCACCCGGACATTTTGGCACTCGGACATTTTGGCACAAATCTTTAGGGACCGTACAAAAATTGCCGTTTCTTGGCGCTGTGAGGAAAATTGAAAGGAGAAAACGTTTCCAGTAAGTCAAACGATAATTATAATTGAATTTAAAAAATAAAACAATGCACAAATTTGAAGAAGACAATCCGGTTTTTTTGTGTGTAAACATGACAAGCATAATATCCGAAAACTTGACAATTTCGTCGCGCTTGATCGGGATTACATAGCTCACAATCATGAATATGGATTACATCATATTCATGATTACATAGCACCAAGGGCGCCCATTAGTGAAGGGAGCGCCCCCCCCCCCCACCCAGCGGCCGTTAATATAGCCAATTTTTTGATACATTTTAAACATTAAAACAGACGAAACCCCTCTTTAAATGTTTGACAGCCTTGAAGGAGGTAAGGATTTTTCTTACCCCCCCCCCTCTTTTAAAAGTACTCATACAGGCGCCACTGCATAGCACATTTCATGAATGTGACATCGATAGAACAAAAGCTGTTCAAAAGGCTTAGGCCATATGAGAAAATTTCTAGTGAAAACGTAAAGACAGGTTATTATTAAATTGAATTGATACGTAATTGTTATGAATGTGACATCGATCGAACAAAAACTGTTAAAAAGGCCTAGGCCTAGGGCCTGTGAAATAAAATTTAGTGCTTAAGTAAAAGCGGAATATTATTAACTTGATTTGATAGGTAATTGTTATGAATGCGACATCGATAGAACAAAAACTGTTAAAAAGGCCTAAGCCTAGGGCCTGTGAAATAGAATTTAGTGCTTAAGTAAAAGCGGAATATTATTAACTTGATTTGATAGGTAATTGTTATGAATGCGACATCGATAGAACAAAAACTGTTGAAAAGGCCTAAGCCTCGGGCCTATGAATTAATATTTAGTGCTTAAGTAAAATGCGCAATGCTATTAACTTGATTTGATACGTAAACGTTATACATATATGACATCGGTAGAAAAACGACTGTCAAAAGGCCTACGAATGAGGCATAGTAATTTAGTCCCTAATTAAGTAAAAGACAAATAATAATAACTTGACATGTTATGTAACTATTTAGTGCCTAAGTAACTTACATCGAGCATTTTCTCGGTCAAACTCTTACTATTGGGCCAAGAAACGGCAATTGTTATACGGCCCTTTAAACATTTGTGCCCAAAAGTCCGGGTGCCAAAATGTCCGGTGCAGAAGGTTCGCCCCGTCTTTCAGACAGAAAATCGTAAATATGTCTCAATTTCTTAATGATTATGAGGTATGAGTGAAAAAAATTTGTGCACACCACTTACTCAAGTAGGATGAAATATTGGAACACTATAATTTTTAACGCAGCTCAATTTCATTGCTTTAAAAGGGAATGTGGCAAAATGTTCGGTTGCCCAAATGTCCGAACCCCGGTCATACCCCCTCCGCCACACACACGCACACACGTGCGCTCACGTACAGAAGGATGGACAGACACAATCGTAAAAATTGTCAAATTGCATTTGGAGGACTATAAAACTTGTATTACCGTTGAAATATCCAAGTGGAATTTTTTCGCCTATGCTGTACTTTACTTTATTAAAGTATTTATGAAAAATAGAAATGCATTTATGAGAAATGGAAGTTTATGAAAAGGCCTAGGGGAGCCCAGAAATTCAGACTTTGCCAATATATCTTACTTAATACACATTTATATCTGAAGCACATTTCGCTAAAACGACGGAAGATATCAGTTTTGACCAAACAGTCCGCTTTTCAAATTTGTCAAAGTTTTATGATTATGTGATCAAATGTTCACACAATAGCGCGCACAGAATTTCTTTCTCAAATGGGGTGGTCCAACAAGAAATCCAACAAACAAAGTGCGGCATATTATATTCATATTTATTGAACTGTCTAACTAGCTTTCAGAGCGAATGAAATCAATCTAAATCTAAATAACCTATGCTTTCATAACAAAGGACATGACATGCTTCTGAGAAAAAAATTATTAACTGATCGCTTAAAAATGAAGTATATCACTGTTGAAAATACTTCAAATACGTGGCGACAGTAAATAAATAAAAACATCGCTCTTCACCACGTTCTAGAAACACACAGCAACCGAAAAATTGTTTTTCTGTGGATTCAATTCCACAGCTGCAGCTGAAAAACAATTTTTCGGTTGCTGTGTGTTTCTAGAACGTGGTTAAGAGCGATGTATTTATTTATTTAGTATATCACTGTTTACTGTTCAGGGAGTCACAAAAATGAGGCGTATTTTCCCACAAATTTCGATTCAATTATTTTTTGTTAAACTGAAAAAAAATCCACTATTGCTATTCCAACTGAAAATTCATGCTACAGGAAATTATGATCATCAATGCTCCGTACGCGCTCGAATTGTAGTCGAATGGGCTACAAGTAATGATTTTACCTACAGCTTTGTTTAATCGGATTGTGCGTATGTGTATGTGTGTGAGGGAGAGAGAGATAGAAACCTCTTTATTATATTGTTAAAAAAGCAGACACATATAACATTGATTAAAAATGAAAGATCTAAGTAAAAACAAGATTTAATTCACCTCAACTTTCACGAGTGAATTTTTAATTACACTGCAGGACAATTGGTAAGGACGGGTGACAATAGCAACGATAGTAACCATAAAATGGAAGGCAGGAAAATGTGGAAATTAGCATAAGTGCGGGATACAGTAAGACGTGTTGTGCGTATGCAAATTTTGGATTGCCGAACTTTTTCGTGACGTCATAGCGCTGATAAGAGATATAAAGGATTTGACACGTATTGACCGTTGTTGGTCAAACGCAAAGTTGAAAGGGAAAGATTCAATTGACGAACTTGTAATTTTCAGTATTTCTTCCCGACATCACCTAGATGATTTTACGCGTGGCCGTATTATTGGCAAGATTGAAGAAGGACAAAAAATAACAGATGTTGCCAGGGAGTTCGACGTCAGCCACAGTGTTGTTTCAAGGCTTTGGAAATCATTTCAAACAAATGGAGATTGTAGCAAACGTCACGGGGGAGGTTGTGTTCGCAGTACGACACCTGCAGAAGATCGGTACATAGTGCTATCAACAAAAAGACACCGGCGCAGCACAGCTAGTGAGGTAGCAAATCAGTTTATGGCTGCTACTGGCAAGCGGATCTCCCGAAAAACTGTTGCCAGACGTTTGCATGAAGGAGGAATATACGCCCGCCGTCCCGTTGTGTTCATTCCATTGTCCAGACGTCACTGTACCGCCCGTTTTTAATTATGCCATCAACATCGCAATTGGACTGATAACGACTGGTCTGCTGTCCTCTTCTCAGATGAGAGTAGAAACAGTCTATCGTCTGATTGTCGACGACAACTGATCTGGCGTGATAGTGGTACTGCATATTGTCCAGAAAACATACAGAAAAGGGACCGATATCCCACGTGTAGTGTACTGGTATGGACTGGCATCCTGATCAATGGCCGTACGTCCCTCTATGTGCTTCCAACTGGGACTATGACTGGCCAACGATACATTAATGATGTTCTGCTACCTCATGTTCGCATGTTCCGTGGTGCTGTCGGTGATAGATTCATTTTCATGGACGACAACGCAACATGTCATCGAACAGTCGCTGTCCAGAAGTGTCTTGAGAGCGAGGATATTCAACGCCTCCTATGCCCAGCTCGTTCTCCAGATCTGAATCCCATTGAAAATGTGTGGTATGCTTTGGGGAGGAGCCTTGCTGGCCGCCAATGCCCTCCAATAAACAATGACACACACCCTCGTCCGTGCACTGACTGAGGAATGGGATAAATGACCCCAACCAGCTGCTTGATAATGTTGTGCAAAGCATGACACGACGTGTGGAATCTTGCATCGCCCTCCATGGTGGCCATATCCCGTATTGACATCTTACGCCGGAACGCCTGCGGACGGTAATTGCATTTTCTTCACGTTTACGTATTCTGCACAAAATGGCCTGTTTATCAATTGAACACGTTCCAAAGCTTTCTGGATTTCAGAGCACAATAAATTGTCTTTCTTGTAATGTCCTGGCATTCTGACATTATTTTATTTCACTTGGCATCCAACCACACTTACTTTTTTATGCGCTATATAGCCGTTTATGATCCGTCCTTAGCAATTGTCCAGCAGTGTATATTAAATTATGTGCCTACAGCTTTCTGAACGAATTGTATTGTACAACACTTAATTAATAATCTTTGCTTTTACAATAAAGGATATGACATGCATTCTGAGGGAAAAGTCATTCACCGATAGCCCATAAAAATGAAGTAATTCACCGGTTCCTTAAAATATGAAAAGGCATTCGCAGATTTCTTTTCAATGAGTCATAAAAATGGGGAGCATTTTTTTTCCAAATTTCTAATCTATTATCTGTTTTATCTATTTCAACTAAATTTGAAAGTAAAAATATTTCCGTTATTGTTCATTAAAATGTAAATTTATGCTGCAGAAAATTGGATGCTCATTATAGATCCATAAGCTCGGAGAATGGTCTGCAGAAAAAAGACTGCGCTTGAAGCTTTGTTTAAAATAAAGCCCTCTGGCCTTCATTTTTCTGGATTAAAAACATAGGTATTGGTAGAGACTTCTGGGCACACCAAACTTTTTTGGGTCTAACTACTGCTACCTACACGAAAGTTTGGAATTGCCATATAGCTAGTATTAATGCAATAATTAGGGAGAGTAAGATCATTCTTTAACCGATATCACATATTAAACAGCTCGTTTCTCTCTCTTACAGAAATACAGAAGGAACGTCATCCCAATTTAAGTAAATCTTAAAATGATTAAAATGTGTTCTGGAATAATTTACTTTTTTCAACATTGCGGTATTTTGAAGATGTCATTGTTTCCTTCTCTGAGCAATGAAGGACAAGATTTTTATTGGCGGTGGACTGCACCTAACGGTCTTTCCACGTTTGTCCACCGAATGACTCAGCAACTGGCCTGTGATCTTCAGGCAGAAGGGTGTGGTGGGGTCTCTTCTCGCCTCAAGTCATAGAACAGAAAAAAGGTCTTGATGAGAGGGGTAATCTCTTGTGACAGGTTTGTATTGCACCCTACTGAATGAGAAGGGGTCAGCAAATAGTTTTTTAGAAAAGCGGAATGCCCTTCGAAACAGGAGCATTTCAGGTTCAAAGAGAGGGGAGAATTTGGAACAATAATTCCTGCAGCTTCTGTGGAATTTTGGCAAAAATATTTTCACGTACACCTGCCGTTTAAAGAGTTAAATGTTCGGCCATTTTTGTCTTAATCCTTCGTTTTGTACTGCCTGTATAAGCTTTTGTTTGTTAGTTATTTTACGTTGTGATAGGCAGTTCGTATACTCCTGGCTTGTCAAGGATTGAGGTTTTGTTCGCTTGATTATAAAATATCTTGAAGTATCTTGTACTGTAAATGCAATTGCAAGTCCTGGTCCTGCATGTCTTCACTCTCTCTCTTTAGAATGTTAGATATTAGTGGATGGAATGGATGGTAAAAATTATAACTGCAATAATAATACACTTTACAAAATATCATATGCATGGAAATATCTCATTCATCAGAATAAATATTACAGACAAAACGTAGAAAAAAATCAAAGAAAGATCAAAGCACAGACGGTTACCAAGGCGCGACGAGAAATGCGCAAAGTCAAAGAAAAGACGACATCACAGATGACAAAATAGAAAAGAGTGAGATAACGATCAAACACAGAACATGTAGAGACAGCGCAAACGAAACTACGTAGGCTCAAAGTAACGACAGCAGTTTGAATGACGACGTGGGAAATTGCCAAAAGGCCTACTGCAGTTCGAGCAGCAACAACGGTTGATCAAAACCTGAAAACCGATGTGAAGAGCTAACGATGATGACCCAGATTTATGGGAACAAAATGCATCTATCTCATACAGTGACCATACTACTTCTGAATGTTATTTTTATATCTCATATGCATAAAAATATTTAAACTCACTTGTGCTTTTATCCTCCACCAGCTTTTTGTTTCAAATTTTGTTCATCTGCATGAAGAATCACGACGAGCTTATCGGCAGGTTTTTTCATCCCATTTCCATTGATTATTCAAGTTTTATCAAACGACGATATGAAGTTTAAACAATTTTATTTATTATTTATTGACACATTTACATAATTTTTGGATCGCACAAATGTATTAACCTACCGTCTAACTATGGTAAGTGCGAACGCCCACCCTCTCTTTTTTTCGACTCAGTCAGAACTTGATATATCGAAGTACAGAGGTTACGAAAGAGTAGTATGGCCACATTATCTAACGATAAACGCCGGAAACACAAAAATAAGAGATAAAAAAGACAATTGTGGGTAGATTTTCACTGTTTGTTATATCTACTTGATACAGCGTAAATAATGCTTACAGAGATATTGCAATGCCGCAATATAGCGCTTTTAATGTGTATTAAACACGTATAACATTTTGCCTGCGCGATATTGCCGGCTGTTTTTTGTGGTATGTGTGGCATATTTTACCTCGAATTGTCCAACGAAATTTTGATTTACACGTGAGTTTCTACGTTCTTTTGATAGGAAATTCAAAGGACCAAAGGAAAAGTTCGAATTAACCAGGAACTAGAATTATATATGTTCGTATCAGTCAAGTTTGACTGGATTCCCAAATAAATCTCATTTCCAAAGCAATTTTGTATTTCAGTAAATTTATACAAAGATAAGAGAGCAGTAACATTCCAATAAAAAAAGTGGCCTTTGTGTGCCCTTCAAGCTAAATTACTAAAAGGCGACTGATCTTCAAGCAATGGCCAGGTCCTAAGACAAACGCAGCATACATGCCTCAGCTGGGAACAAATGGTTAGATACCAGTGATTTGTACCACGCTACAATTGGAACGGCTGACCTCGTCAGTAAAGGTAATGTTACAAAATCCCAAGTTGCTCTAACATTATCAAACTCAAACTAGAAATTATTAGTACAAACTTACGTGTTACCCTCAAATATGTAATACTAATATTTGACGAACGTGATTTATATTTGCTAACAATGATTTTGTTTATTGATTTGCACTCTTGACAAATTAATTTCATATCACTTGCAGAAAATGTGATTCCTCTTGCGACACTTGTATTGCTTTGTAAAAATTTCAAAATAAAAAAAGAAAAACAAAACAAATTTCTGAATAAATGTGCTTTTCCATTAAGAGTTACTGAAGGGAACTTGCATTGTAAAAAAATGTAGTTTACGGTAACGTAATGTTTCACGTATCCAAAATATATCGACTAGGTTAATATGCAATATTTTGTTTGCCTTCTTAAATAATGATTCTCAAATATATTTAATCCATTTAACGTTGGTATTGATAATGATTGTCAAAAATATTTAATACTTTTAATGTTGGTATTTTTAACTAATTCACATGGGGAAGTAAAATATAAAACATTTTCTCTCCACGCAAAAATTAAAGATTGTGCTTAAACATGTGTTCACCTAACATATTTTATGTAAATATTTATTATTGATAATCCTTAAATACACAGTATATCTTATCGCGTTTTTGGAAAAAATTTATATATTGAGTGAAATGTTACACCGAAAGGTTCAGTTAAATATTGCAGACATTAATTTTATATATAAATCATTACGCTTAAAGCTTAAGGCAGTTGTTGAGTTCTGTGTTTCTATAACGGACCGTTTACAATTAAAAGAGTAGGGGAGGAACGGTCCCAGTAATTTAGGTTTCATCAAAATAATTAATTTTTTTATGGCAGATCAACAGCGTTTGTGAACCCTTAAATACTTTATTTGATATATTCACTAAATTCGTTGTGCGATTCGCACCGCTAAAAATATAATTGTAAATAAATGTTGTTGATGAGTTATACCAAAACGTCACAATGATAAAATCCAAAAGGTATTTAATGTCAGTTTCATTTTTATACTTATTAAAGGACCATTATACACGATTAAACTAGAATTTTACCGTGGAACGATAGTGGGTTAGTGCGTTTTGACGTACTCAGTTTCACGTGACTTTTTTAGGACATCTTTTACAAAATAATGGCCAGTTAATACGTAATATTGCCACTATGTAGCTGATGATTCCAGAAGAAAGTAAAAGCAGAAAGGAAAAGGAAAGGAGAAGTCATATTACATTTATTTGCAACATGATGCCAGAGGTATAAAGCAGTGCCTAGGGACCATACGAAGCCTACAAAAAGACAAAACAGTAGCCTTAGAAAAGCGAGATTAAAGTTATTTCGGGCAACATTCAGAGGATAGCATTTTCATGTCTTTTGAGAAAATACAGAATCAAAATAAAAAATACAAAAGAAATTTTTTCTTTTCCTTCCGAAAAATAGACAGTACTTCATCCGACATAGAACTTGGCTATAAAATTATTCTAAAGTTAAAGCTCTAAGGAAGAGTGAGACTTTATACTTCACGTTCAAAAAACATATCCGTTCCACTTCCTGAGAAGGATATGTTTTTTGGGGGGACAGAAAACGAGTGCGGTTTTGGCCTTATGACACAGGTGTTTAATTTTTTCCCCAAACAACTGAGTTAATTTATAAGAGCGTAGTTAGTTCTTGAATCATGGAATAATAGGTGTTTCAGTGAAAGACTTCACGAATATACTGTAGTTTAATTGCTAAAGCGTAAAGAATCATACCCATTCTTGTTTTAACATTGCAATGGGAATTTTCATTCAGTTTTTTTCAGTATTACAAGTTTTAGTGGATAGGACGAACATTTCAGCAAGTATTTTTAAGTAATGAGTTCGATGACTTTTGGTGCCATGTGAACAATTTTCCCAGTACCACATTTGAGGAGCAGGAACTTTAGGCAACTTCTTTGCATGTCATACTACCAAGAACGAAGGCACCGAGAATAGACTAAATACCCTTCATCTTCGAATTTGCAGATAAGACTAGTGTTGCATAGTGCTGCAATATGAAACTCCCTACGAATTTGCAGATTAAATCAGCACAGATTCATTTAGAAACAGTGATTCCACTTACATACTGCATTAAAAATTTAGTACATGAACATTCGTCTTGTTTCATTTTTAGGAATGCAAAACATTCATTATTTTTATTTTATAGACGGATCTCTGCGTGATGAACAACTTCCAATCAACAAAATAAAAACAATCGAATAGTGATAACGCATTTGTATAGATCCTTTACCAAGGAAATTACCGAATTAAGAAATCAGTTATTTCTTTGCTAACCATTGAAATCGCAAAACATATTTCTTCTGGAAATCTTACTATTAAAAGCCATCTAATTTAGGTAGTTGCTTAATAATACAGGGCATATTCTGTTAAATTCTGAGATCTCTCACTAAGTAAAGTTACTGTAATTACGTGGATGTTTCTTCTTTTTTATATAATTTTCGACGTTTGTCTAAAGTTATAAAAACAAATTTCATGAAAAAGAAGTGCGCACACATACAAACGCCATTTCAGAAACTTGAATCTCGTGAATATTAGTATATATGAGAAACTTTTATGGCTTTTTCGAAATAAAGAAATTAAAAGAAATGATCTTAAAACACAGTACAGGATACCAATAAGAATGGCTTCATCATGATTAATGCATGACTCATACAAATTTTTGTAAGATCTAATTAGATGTGGAACAACATTTTCGAAATTCTTTGGAGATATTAATTAAAAAAAGGAATCACAGGCCGGTGCCATAATAAAGGCAGTGCCTGCCTGAAACGTATACGTTTGTGAACGCATGGTTAATGGAAAAGCAAATTTAATTTAACATCGCTTCAGAAAAAATTAGGGGTTTCACATGTGCATATCTTTTGCCCCAATACTTGTATGTTTCTTCTTTAGTTCACCTTCTTTTGATTATTATGCCAAAACATGATACGCCGTGATTTGAAATCACGTGCGAAGCTTGGATTGGAAGGCACCTTCTCAACAAAAAGGCTTGTCATCGAGTAGAAAAGACCCCGTACTATGTTCTGGGGTTTACTGACTTTGTATTGTGGACCTGCGCCTAAATTATATCGACATTACAAGGGAATCGTGCATATCTGAGATATTTCATGCTATTAGTACAACGCGTGAAATGGACGAAATGCGATGACTCTCATTTAGTTGAATCGTAATTTACTTGGGAACTTTTGCTATTCATATAACGGTAACGGTGCTTCTGCGTTTCGGGCATTTCCACGACGTAATGGATTACGTAGAGGTCCAATAACATCAGAAAAATATCAGTTGACAACAGTCGTGCATGATGAAAAACCTTCGTATATACTGTATACAAGCATGCTTGGTGTGACCAGGAGAGATAAGAAGAGGGATTCTAGATTACGGAAAATCACAATAGTGGAAGACATCGTTGTCCGAGTAAAATCCCTGAAATGGTAATTGGCAGGACTGGTTGCCTGAAGACGGATCGCCAAAGGACAACCGAAATTCTAAACTGTATTCCAAGAGACAGGAAGAGACAAGAAGAAGGCCGCATGGAAGATGGGTGTATGAAATTCGAAAGCATGAGGGAGTGCCACAGAGGAAGCGGCGCAATATAGATCGCTGTGGAAGGAACTTCAGGAGACCATCCAGCAGTGGACTCATTATATTGTTGACAATGATGATGATGATGATGACGATGATGATGGTATATCATCATCAACAACAACAACAAAAACATCAACAACCATTATCAATCCATTGCTGGATGAAGGTATCCCCATATTTCTTCCACAATTGTCTGTCTTGGGCCTGTCTCCTCCATGTTACTCCAGCATATTTTCGAATTTCATCCATACATCACCCATGACGTTTTCTTCTAGGTCTTTTCCTGTCCCTCGGAATTCAGTCTAAAATTTCAGTTTTCCATCGGTGCTCCGTTCTTCTGGCAATGTCCAGCCCATTGCCATGTCAGTGATTTCATTCTGGTCATGATGTCGTACACTCCTGTCAATTTCCTTATCTACAAGTTTCTCTTCTTATCTTCCCTGGTTACACCAAGCATGCATCTCACCAGGCTGCTTTGAGTTGTCTGCAATATTTGTATGTCTTTTTTAGTTAAGGTCCATGTCTCTGTTCCATACGTAAGCACTGTCAGAATGCATTGATTAAACACTTTCTTTTTTAGGGACATAATGACATACTGCTCTTAAAAATTGTACTGTTTCTTCCAAAAGCTCTCCATCCAAGTTTTATTCGCCGATTATTTTTTTCATCAATGTGACCCTCACTCGATATCAGCTGCCCAAGATAAATAAATGTATGAATCGGTTGTCCCAAGCATTTCTCCATCAATCGATAAATCTTCGTTTCTTGTAAAAGCATTGTACAGCACGTTTGTCTTCTGAAAGTTCATTTTTAATCCTTCTTATTTACTCTTCTCAGCAAATTCTTGGATCATACTATGTAGCTCTGCAGATGACTGTGTCATCAGCAAAAACGAAGGTGAGTTAAGTAATCTACATTAATCTTCATCCCTTTGTTTTCCCAGTTCAATGATTGAAAGCCATTTTTCAATGTGGCGTTAAAAAGCTTCGGAAACATGGTGTTACCTTGCCTCACTCCCTTTCCAATTCTTATTTGTGCTGTATCCTCAAATATACGAACCTTTGCACTTGTATTTTCATAGATGTTATTATTAATGCTAATGAATGCGTCTTCAACACCACATTATTTCAAAGCCATTGTTACTGCTGATAGTTTCACGGAATCGAAGGCCGTTTCATAGTCAATAAAAGCCATGCATAATGGGAGTTCGTATTCTCTTGTTGTTTCAATTAGCTGTCGCAGTTCATGGATATGATCTATAGTGCTGTAGCCACTCCTGAATCCAGCTTGTTCTCTTCGTTGGGCCATGTCTAGTTTTATCTTCAAACGATGTGAAATAACTTTAGTGAAGCTTTTATAAAGCTCTGTAGTTACTGAGTACTTCAACGTCACTTTTTTTATGGAGCAGGATCATTATAGCATTGTTCCAATGCTTAGGAATCTTCCCTTCATTAAGACATCTGGTGAAAACTTGGGCAAGTTTAGTTTCAATTTCTCCACTTGCTTTTTGTATAATGTCCACGGTAATTCCATCTTCTCCTGGAGCTTTTCCCCGTTTCATGTTCTTGATTGCATGTGCAACCTCTGCTAGGAGGACTGAAATAACTGTGGTATTGGTACCTTTCGTAATGTCTGGAGTACATATATCATCCCTTTCATGTAATTTGTAGTAGAAATCTTTCACTCTTGTCAAAATTTCGCCTCTATTTCTTGTTACAGAACCATCTTCTTTTCTCAGTGCCATAATCTGTTTTCTTCCCTTACTGAGATGTCCTTTTGCTCTTTCGGGCTTTGGTTGTTTTCAATTGCTCTCCTCACTAGTTCACAATTGAATTTCCTTGTGTCTTCAGTGATACTTTTTCGCCCTGTCTTGCATAGCTCTATATATTCCACGTTGGAAGTTACGTCTTTATTTGTCCTCACAGTACAAATAATGAACAAAATATCTTTCGCAAAGTGCCAGCAGAAGCGTTAAGAAGAAATGAGTAAACGTATCAGCGATACACACCAACTGATAAAGGAGACATGAAATGGTCTGATCCACCGAATCACTGCAAGAAGTGCGTGAGAAATATAAAAACTTAACTCTGCAGAAGAAAGCAATTCTTTTTACAGTCCAATTATTAAAAGCCTTGTGGAGGAAACGAACGCTTGATTCTAAGGCAAAATTCCGGCTAAAGGTGTAAGACCAGGAGCCAAAACGAAGGCACAGAATTCGAATAATAGGCCCGACTAATAATAAAGTCAATTTAGCGACATTTAGCTTCCCTAAAAATTAAAAGACATATCCTTGCCAGCAAGAAAACCACCCTCATAGAAATATCATTCCTCATTTTTTGTTAAGGTGCACTTCCATTTTTCTTATACGTTTTGTGTCATTTCAAACATTTAAGACTCTTCATTGTCCCATTCTACTTTGGAGAACACAGGAAATAATTTAAGCAAAGATATTACTAATGGAAAAGAACGCAGAAAATTAGTATATCTATCTCGCTTGCTTCTACAGATGAAAAACAAGAAACATTTTCTTTCGGATTAACGCCCGTCTTCTAAGAGTGTTTTATAAAAGACCTGTTGCATTTGGGGCTTGACATCCTTTTTAAAATTGTGTGTCTGAATACGTGTTATGTATTCGGACACACGATTTAAAAGGCACAGGTCCACAAAAAAAGATAAATGCTGGAAATCAATCCAATGTATCACCCAAATAATTTCCTATTGCTTAGTTTTTGCAAGACAGTGAAGCCCCACAGGAATCGCCAAATAAAGGTCACTATTTCAGCTGATAAAATCTTCAATTTTGAGACGCGTGATCACTTTAAAAGCGCATTGCCTTTAAGGTTCTTTTAAATTTAGTGACAAAAAGTTTTTTCGGCGTGCCTCTCTTCTGCAGCGGAACCGGATGTGGAACGCATAATCGACAATTTAGAGTATTAATATTTTTATCAGAATAGGGATTGAATTATAAATAATAAAACTAATTCTTTTCTTGAATGCATAGGGATTTCGTATAATTTATTGTTCATTGAAGTTTCGATAACAAAGGACATTTTTTTTATTTGGAGATCCATGTCGTCAGTTGAATATAATTTCTACACATGGAGATGTTAAGCTTCATTCAATTGAAACAGACCTTAATTTGAACAGTGCAGTTAGAGCAGGCAAACTGATACTCCCGATTCGATTCACTAAAATGTTTCGTTTTGCGACCGATTCCATCGTTTCGGTAGGCGAATCTTACGATTTAGCGATTTAGAAGAGAAAGATTCGTTTCTCACAGAGAGAATGATAGTCAGGTGATACAACTCCCCTCCATTTAGCAGTAAAAGAAATGGACTGTTAATATCATAGGTCGCCAGCGGCGTGCAGTAGTTGAGGGCCGATCGTTTACCCTAAACTTCCAAGGAATACATAGCGTTTATGATTTCAGGAATTCTAAATTTTTGTTTATCATACGTATTTTTATTCATTCCTTTTTGTATACAATGATCAGCCATTACATTATGACCACCCCAGCTTAGAGAAATGAGCGTGCGCCTGGAGACCTAATGGTACCACAACTAGTCTTCATAAAACAAAATACAGTGAGTGGCCACTTTATTATGACCACTTGACAGTTTTAAACAAATGAGCTATGGCTACACGCTGTTGCCGCATTAGGACGAGGCTAGTAAAAAAAGGAAAAGCTTAGTGCTTGCGACAGTAATAGAAATGATTTTTGGGTGTCGAAATAGGTAAAAAATGTGCTTTGACGGACTTTCAACGTGGGATGATTGTAGGAGCTCGGAGCCATGGAGCGAGTATCACCGAAACCGCCGCATTCGTGAAATGTTCCAGAGCAGCTGTTGTTAAAGTGTTTAAAGACTGGACTGTCAGCCAAAAAACTGGGTCTTTACGTGCAACGTCTGATCGTCATCGACTAGTGACTCCTCGGGCGGAACAGAGAGTGTCCAGACTGGTAACAGACAACAGAAGGGCAACAGTGCAGCAAATTACAAACCATCTCAATCAAGGATCCCCTCAAATGATCTCTGCACGCACTGTTCGCCATACACTGCATCAGATGAGATATGGCAATCGAAGGCCTGTTCGAATACCTTTGCTCTCTGCAGTTAACAAGAGAAAACTTCTCTAGTTCGCACAGGAGCACAAGGATTGGACAGTCGATAATTGGAAACAAATTATGTGGTCTGATGAATCACGTTTTCAGTTGCCCCATGCGGATGGCCGAGTGAGAATTTGGCGGAAACAGCGCGAAAAACATGAACCCCAAATGCATTGGTACAACCCTTCAAGCTGGTGGAGGAAACGTTATGGTTTGGGGAATGTTTTCCTGGCATGATTCAAGCATTTAATTCCTGTTGATTAACGTCTGACTGGTACATCATATCTAAACATCGTTGGGGACCAAGTGCATCCTGTCATGTGGATGGTTTATCCCAATGGCGATGGCTTCTTTCAACAAGATGATGCTTCCTGCCAGAGTGCTCGTATTGTACAGGATTGGTTTCAGGAACATTCCTGTGAGTTTACGTTGCTTAGGTGCCCCCGACCCCCCCCCCAATCTCCAGATCTTGTATGAAGTTGAACGAGCCATCAGACAGCTGGATCCACAACCCTGCAAAATCTCCCACGAAGTACGGTGTATGATTTGGTTGAGATCAAAGAATAACATATGCAACTGGAGTTAAACAAGCTACAAATCCAATGATTTTATTGTAATAAAATTATAGAAAATCCCGGTGACCATCTGTTTGCTGACAGGGAACTGCCAACGGTGTCGGCATTGTTTTTTCAGGAGCACTACTTAGACAGTGTAGCGATCTATAAGTTCGTTTACACCAGTAAGATTAATGTATATTCACACCGTTTATAACAAAGTTATCGGGGATTTGTCAAAGTTTTGAAAATACTTAAGGAAGCTTTTTAAGATTTGTTAAAAATATTCATCTCTTTGTTGTAAAAGTGTGAATGCAGATTGAAAAATGTTGCTTCATCGTATTAATGTAATATTTTGAATGCAGCGATGAATACAAATGGTTTCTTTCTCAAATAAAAAAGAAATATGTAGGCTTTTAGGAATTATAGGTAATGTTATAATTCAATTAAAAAAACATTTTTAAGCATACCAAACCGCCATTTTAACATTTGTCAGTGAAGATAAATTAACAGTAAAGCGTTTTCCTCGAACCATGAACTTGTTCAATGGAAATGGAAAATTTTAGTATACTGCTTTATGCAATGCTTGGTTGTTACTGATGTCGTAATTTAATCGTGATCTACATATCAAATAACCACAGCATTGTGCAAAGTAGACTTCATTAATCAAAATAAGAAGCTTCTGCAGCAAGGCACGTTTCTCAAAGAGATACAAGCTTTTGTAAGCGTTAGTGAAAAACCGTTATCTCAGGAATCTCGTTATCTCTGTTTCAAATGGTTATTGACTGAAACATGATTAACCCTATGGCAAGTGTTTCATTAAGTGATAATATGTAGTACTTGTTTAGATCGTAAGGAGGAACAAGTAATGTTTCTTACTTCAAATGGCTGATGAAGCATCAGGGTCATCAGACCCAAATTATGCCTTATAAATGAAAGGTAAAGACCCTAATATACACTTAAGGGGAAGAATATCACAACACCAAAAAGGGGTTGTGTTAGATAAACGACAGTTGGTAGGCAGAGAGAGTACATCTGTAAGATGACGTCTATGCAAATTTCAAGCTCGGCGCATACGTGTGGCGCTAGTAGCGTCCCTCGGAACATGCAAAGCAGGTTTGCTGTAAATACGCGCTGTAACGTTTGTGAGCGTTAGTTATCGTTGAGATTTGACGTAGTGTGTTGATGCTAGTCAGGAATGCCTTTAAGAAGACGAAGAAGTTATTATCAACAGCTCACGGAGTTTGAACGAGGTCGTGTAATAGGGCTATGAGAAGATGGATTTTCTTTCCGCAATATTGCTGAATGACTTAGCAGGAATGTAGCCACTGTGCATGATTGTTGGCAGCGGTGGTCAAGGGAAGGTATTGCCTCAAGAAGACCGGGTTCCGGCCAGCGACGTGGCACTACTGAGAGGGAAGACTGCCGTGTACGGCGTATGGCCGTGGCGCATCGTACTGGGTCTGCGCCAGCAATTCGAGCTGCAGTTGCCACCACAGTGACACAACGATCTGTAACAAATTGGTTACTTGAAGGACAGCTCCGAGCCAGACGCCCTGTAGCGTGCATTCCACTTACTCCAAACCACTGCCGTTTGCGACGTCAGTGGAGATCTGTTGTGTTTTCTGATTAAAGCCGGTTCTGCCTGAGTGCCAGTGATGGCCGTGTACTGGTTAGAAGGCGGTCAGGTGAGCGCCTTCAACCAGCCTGTCTGCAGCCGAGACACACTGGACCTACACCTGGAGTTATGATCTGGGGAGCAATTTCCTATGACAGCAGGATCACACTCGTGGTTATCCCACGCTCCATGACGGCACAGTTGTATGTCGGTGTGGTAATTCAACCTGTTGTGCTGCCATTCATGAACAGCCTTCCAGGGGGTGTTTTCCAACAGGATAACGCTCGCCCGCATACCGCTGTTGTAACCCAACATGCTCTACAGAGTGTCGACATGTTGCCGTGGCCTGCTAGATCACTAGATCTTTCTCCAAAAAGCACGTATGGGTCATCATCGGACGACAACTCCAGCGTCACCCCCAACCAGCATTAACCATCCATGTATTGACCGACCAAGTGCAACAGGCATGGAACTCCATCCCCCAAACTGACATCCAGCACCTGTACGACACAATGCATGAACGTTTGCGTGGTTGCATTCAACATTCTGGCGGTTACACCGGTTATTAATGTACCAGCATTTCACATTTAAAATGGCTCTTCTCGCGCTTACATTAAGCTCTGATCTTGACACCTTAATCTATTAAATATATTACCTTAACAAATGTATTGCCGCCATTTCATTCCTCTACAACTATATTTTCGTGGTGTTGGGATTTTTTTTTCGTCAGTGTATTAAGGAAATACACTATCTACCAACAAGTAATTGGACACCTGTGATAGCAAAGGAAACGAAGTTTATTCACCTTCACTAGTTGGTGGACCCTCTACGAGCGGCCATTACTGCTGCGACCCTCCGGGGCATTCTCTTCAACCAGGCGTTGTACGACGGCAAGCGGTATTTTTTTCCAATCGGCTTGGAGACGTCAGGTCAGTTCCTTCACCGATTTAGAACGGTGGGGGCACCTCTTTAATCGACGCTCTAACTCGTCCCAAAGATGCTCGATAGGGTTAAGGTCCTGGCTCTGCGCTGGCCAGTCCATTCGATTAACCCGATTGTCACCATACCGAGCCATGGTGGACCTCGCAACATGACAGGTGGCAATGTCGTCCTGAAAGTAACATGGGTCCACCCCGTAAAACTGCCACAACGTAGGAAGCGCATGCTCATCCAAAATGGTGCAGTAGGTCTCGACGTTAAGTCTACCAGGAATTGCGACCAAGGGTCCGGTGCTATACCAGGAGAAACACCCCCATAGCATAATTGCACCGCCACCGAACTTCACAGTTGGCACAATACATTCCGGCAGGAGGCGTTCACCAGACAGACGCCAAACCCAGACCGTGCCATCCGAACGGTAGAAGGTGAACCTTGATTCGTCGCACCAGAGAACCTGTTTCCACTGTTCATCGGTCCACTATCGACGTTCTTTGCACCACGTTAGCGGAGCAGCGCTATTTTACTTGGTGATGAAAGGCCAGTGGGCGGCAGCACGTCCATGATAACCGAGCAGATGGGCTTCCTTACGGATGGTATTCATCGAATGAACACTCCTGGACGCCTGTTGAAACTCCTCGCGGATGTGGCCTATCGATTTGGTGCTTTTCTGCCGAATTTCTCTGGCCAGTACTCGTCAGTCTCTAACTCCCAGTTTGTGGGTCTGCCGGGTCGAGACTCATTCCGACAGTCACCTCTTATCTTCCACTTGCCAAATACGTATGCCACTGTCGATTTTGGGTACTTCAAGTCGCTGGATATGTCATGTATGGATTGGCCATTTCTGTGATACCCGACGATTACACATTTCTCGAAATCAGAGAGTTCCGAACTGCGTGGCATCTTGCATGCGACTGGTTGCGTTGTTGTTTCCCACACTATATTTAACGGCGGCGGCCGTGACGTGTATCAGGACCGCAGATATCGTCGATTGCAGGGGTGTCCAATTACTTCTTGGTAGATAGTGTATATATAATTGAGTTTCTACAACACAAGTTGATCACTCGGCCTGATGATGAAGTGCCGGGAACTTTGTTGATGTCAGTCAAGAATGCCTTTAAGAAGACGAAGAAGTCATTATCAACAGCTCACGGAGTTTTTAATGAGGTTGTGTAATAGGGCTACGTGAAGGTGGATTTTGTTCCGCAATATTGCAGAACAATTTGGCAGGAATGTAGCCACTGTGCATGATTGTTGGCAGCGGTAGTCAAGGGAAGGTTCTGCCTCAGGAAGACCGGGTTCCGGCCGGCCACATGGCACTTCTGAAAAAAGACCGCCGTGCACGGCGTATGGCCGTGCCGCGTCTGCGGCAGCAATTCGAGCTGCAATTCCACCACAGTGACACAACGAACTGCTACAATTAGGTTACTCGAAGGACAGCTCCGAGCCAGACGCCCTGTAGCGTGCATTCCACTTATTCCAAACCACTGCCGTTTGCCACGTCAGTGGTGTCAAGCTAGAGCTCATTGGAGGACGGAGTGGAGATCTGTTGTGTTTTCTGATGAAAGCCGGTTCTGCCTGGATTCCAGTGATGGCCGTTTGTTGCTTAGAAGGAGGCCAGGTGAGCGCCTGCAACAAACCTGTCTGCGGCCGAGACACACTGTACCTACACTTGGAGTTATGGTCTGGGGAGCAATTTCCTTTGACAGCAGGAGCACTCTCGTGGTTATCCCACGCACCCTGATGGCACAGTTGTACGTTGGTCTGGTGATTCAACCTTGTTGTGCTGCCATTCATGAACAGCATTCCAGAGGGTGTTACCCCAACAGGATAACGCTCGCCCGCATACCGCTGTTGTAATCCAACATGCTCTACAGAGTGTCGACATGTTGCCAGGGCCTGCTAGATCACCAGATCTTTCACCAATCGAGCACGTATGGGACATCATTGGACGACAACTCCAGCGTCACCCCCAACCAACATTAACCGTCCCTGTATTGACCGACCAAGTGCAACAGGCATGGAACTCCATCCCACAAACTGACATCCAGCACCTGTACAACACAATGCATGAACCTTTGAAAATCGGAGTTTTAGAAGAAGAGTCATCAGGTAAAATGTAATTTACTTTTAAGCCCCCTAGAGGAAAATATGTGCATAATTTGAAAAGGTAACTATGTATACCTAAAATACTCTTGGACAGAAATGGAATCGAAAGATAAAATAATTTTTGCAATCGGATGTTTAGAATCAAATATGTGGAATAAAACGTATTTTTGAATTCGACATCATCTGCATGTACGCCCCCTAGCGGCGAAGTTGAACATCGTAAAAAAAACGAAATCGATGATCTAGAAATAAATAAAGGAAATCTTACCTTTACGCTCCTAGCGGAAAATCTATGAATTAATTGAAAATTTCGAAATTATATGAAAAGCATATCACACTGGAAACACTATCCAACAAAGAAAGAAATTTATAATCGGACTCCTAGAAGTAGAGATATTGACAAAAATAAGATATACTTCTACTCCCCCTGGCGGAGAAACTGTGGAATATTTTAAGAAGAAAATATTTCGAAACAGTTTATCGATGAGGGTGGCATCAGTCCACGAAATAGTTTTATCAATCGATATTTTAGAAGCCCAGATTTTATGGCAAATACATCTGAAGGAAAAATTAACTCTTACGCCCCCTGGTGGCAAAAGTGTTCTTTACCAAAAATTTGAAATTATATGTAAAAGATTTTCCATCAGAAGGTGTATCCGCTGAAGAAAATATTTTCCAAATCAGAGTTTTAGAAGAACAGTTATCCTGGAAAATGTAATTTACTTTTACACCTCCTAGCGGAAAATATGTGCATTATTTGAAAAAGTAACTATGTATACCTAAACTACTCTTGGACAGAAATGGAATCGAAAGATAAAATATTTTTTTCAATCGGATGTTTAGAAGCAAATATGTGGAATAAAACGTACTTTTGAATTCGACATCATGTTCCTTAACGTCCCCTAGCGGCGAAATTTTACAGCGGAAACAAAACGAAATGAAGGAACATCATTCGCATATTTCAAGCTTCCCAATGCAAAAAAAAAATTAACATATCGGACTAATAGTTGCAGAGATATCGTGAGTGCAGACGGACGGACGGACAAACCGGTAGCACGATATTTTTTTTTACATAAGACGTGCTAAAAATTTTGATTGCAAGGCATCGAGGAATAAGAGATATAAGGAGCAAATTCCTGCTTGAAAATAAGTTGTTTCTGCCAGGAATGCATCTATTATACATGCCTTTCTGTGTGAAGCCAAGGGTTCAGTATCTCCAATGCTCAAAATATACTAAAGTTTGAAACGTTGGCGGCTTGCGCCTTCTCATGAAAGACGGAAAAGTTCAGAAGAAAATATTCAGAATTTGCTTTCATAAGTTTAAATTCAATATTATAACTTAAATCGCTGAATAACATTTAGGTTGAAATCATAAATACGGTATGGCCATAGTTTGGATTTTAATTTTTTAGCTGCGAAACGCCTATTTCTGCTTGTTCCTGCTGTAGGACTACGGCAACAACTCTTTACAACTCCGGTATGATGTGCCTAGGATCCGGTTTCCGAAGCAATGATAAATTTGCTTTTTTTAAGGACTTCCATTTCTTTGCTCGATATCCGTACGCTGGAATTTTTTGCTGTGGAAACTTTGTAGATATTCTGTTCCGCGTTATTGCATAACTTGCCAAATTCCCATGCGTGCCTATGGCGTAGATGTCTCCTTGTCTGCTGACAAACGCATGTACCTTTCTGAAGAGCATGTCGAGTTCCATCCGGTAAGTATATTTTTGGATACTGATGTACATCCTTTAAGATTTGAACTCTAAAGCCATACCTTGCTGGTACCCCGATAACTTCGTCACACACAAATGGAACTTTATACGAATAGTGAACAGGAAATATTGCAGAACTGCACCACCTAGAATCATGAGTATGTTGCTAACATCTTTAGTGCAACAATGCCTCCCAACCAGGAGAATAAATGTGTAACCCAATTGTGTGATAATTATTGCTGTCCTCCCAGGATGAACATACACAGTGCGTCAAAGAATTTTTAAGAGTGGCGCTAGATTTCAGCCTACGGTGGCGCCACCAGTGTAATCCCGAATCGGTTATAAACTGTGACGATCTGCTGGCTTTCTGCCAAAAGTACTGCGCAGTTGTTAAAGTAACTCAAACAAAACGGCCGTTCATTGGAGAAGTAAAGTTTTTTTCATGTTGAATTATTAAGATGGAACAAAGAGCTGTTATTAAATTGTACGCAAAACTTGGTAAAAGTGCTTCAGAAACGTACCAAATGATGAAACAAGTTTACGGTGAGTTTTGTTTAAGTAAATCAAATGTTTCCCTGTGGCACAAACCTTTTTTGGACGGAAGAGATACGCTAAAAGATGATAAGCATACCGGAAAACCAAGTTTATCTAGGACACCTGAGATTATTGAAAAAGTGCGTGATTTCGTGGGAAACAATCAATGTGCGTAACTAAGAATGATGGAAGAGTCTTTAAACATCAACAAAGAAACGATTCGAACCATCCTGCATGAAGATTTGGGCAAAACAAAAGTCTGTGCTAAATTTGTTCCACGCACGTTAACCAATGAACAAAAATCAAGAAGTGCACATTGCAGAGACATCATTTCAGCAGCTGGAAATGATCCAAACTTCTTAAATTCGATTGCTACAGGTGATGAAACATGGTGTTTTCAATATGATCATAAGACAAAGCGACAAAGTGTGGAATGGAAGTCAAAAACCTCACCACAAGCCTCTAAATCAAGAAAAGTTCCATCGAAAATCAAAACAATGCTCATTGCATTCTTCGATAGTAAGGATTATTACCCACAAGAATTTTTTCCAAGTGGACAAACAATTACTGGTGAGTTTTATTTAAATGTTTTGAGGCATTTGATGGGCAGAATTCGTCGCATTCGTCCAGAATATCGGGATGAAAACAGTTGGTGTTTGTTGCACGATAATGCACCCACTACACCTCACTTCTTGTTCGTAGATTTTTGGCGACAAATAACGTCTGGGTGTTGAATAATCCACCGTATTCGCCTGATTTAGCACCCTGCGACTTTTCTTTATACCCAAAACTTAGAATGACTTTAAAAGGGTGTTATTTTGATGATATTTCGACCATACAAACAGCTTCGACGCGTGCTTTGGAGGCAATTCCGCAAAGTGAACTGAAACAAGCATTCGAATCATTATTAAATCGCTGTAACAAGTGTATTGAAGCCGGAGGGTCTTATTTTGAATAACAAACCAAAACAAAATGTATTTTCTTGTTTTTATTTCATTTTAGAGACTCAGCCTTAAAAATTCATTGCCACACTGTGCCTTTAGTTTATGACTGGTTCGTGTCGCAAAAGGGAACATCGATCAGCTTCTTGACGGAAAAACCGGCAATGTTCCTGACGTTTGTTTTGCTCAGAAAGTTACAAACAACAGATTTCCGAGTGACCGCACTAAGCACCTCGGCGTGACTAATCTGAATTTCCCCCCATGACCTTACTATCAAAAAACGTTCTTCGTCTGAGTGCCTGCATGTTCAGTAGTTTGGTATATTAATTGTAGATAATAGCTTATAAATTTGTTGAATAAGTAGAAAGATTTTTTGAAGATTATCTTCCAGATATTTTCATTCATGTTTTTCTTTTATTATCAATAATCCGTTCACATGCTGATATTCAATATGAGTTAAATACAGCGTCGTTTTGTCATCACGGAACTTAGAATAATTTGAAAATGCTCTTAACGACAAGAAACATTTCTTCACGTAGCGAAATGCTGATCATACAGGTAAATCAATGCCAGTAGGAGAGTAAGCCTAATCAAAGGCGATTTCACGGGTTTTAAAGGATATAAAGATAACAACAGCAATGGAAAAATTAATTCATATTATAGTATATTTTTCAAACGAAGAACTGAAAACATCTTCGAAGTGGGAATGTGTTCTTCCTCAAGAAGTTAAATTTCAATTCTAAAAGTATCACAAAACACATGTAGTTGAAAAAAATCATACATCAAAACTAAAGAAAAATCTTAATTTAAATATTTAAGTACAGCAAGAAAAGATTTTTATCAAAACTTCTCGGATTATGCGATACTATCAAAATATCTATGAAGATTATAGGAAGTTACTATCAAAATATCTATGAAGATTATAAGAAGTTACTATCAAAATATCATCTCTAATAATAATCTGCTAGAGCCTTCCTCCGTGCGCCTTTTTAAGTCGTCATAGCAACAATCGAGAAACAGATGTTTGTGAAGTCATGCTTAGCGTTTTGTGCTGTTACCTTCGCGCGAACAGTCCACTCATGTACCACATTATTTTGCTGTTATAGCAACAAAGAACACATCTGCTAGTGTGAGGTCATCTAATCTAAATCATTCTCACATGAGGTCAGAGAACTGAAAACATTTGCGTTTTTTTTTTGTTGAGGGGTATGCCGACCATAGTGAGCAACTCAATGGCTAATAATCTGACACTCGTGCCTAATTTAGGGCCACTATTTCCAGAAAAAGGAGAGAGTCAATGCTGTAAAAAAAACACGGCATCCATGCCTCACCGGGATTCGAACCCAGACCCTCTTGGATGAACGGTCATGAGCCAACGCTTAGACCACTGCGCCACCAGGGTGGTGAAAATCAAGCTTCTTCGGCAAGAAATCCGCTGTTCTGTTCAATATATATGTACTGTGCGACGTACATATGTCTAGAAAGCCCCGATTTCTCGTTTCCATGTCTCTTTTTTGAGTTGTCAACGACATGACAACTACTCCATTTCTTTCAATTGCATGGAAACAACTCACCAAAATCAATGATCGTCAGATAGCTGACCATGTCAGAATGATTTGAATGTTTACACTCCTTTTGTCCTGATGAAGTTGAGCCCAATTCTCAGCAAAACTATAGTAGATGTTAAAATAGAATATTTACTTGTGAATATATGTCGGTTATTTATTCTATAATTTTACACATGGTTTTAATCATTTTGTTCCATCAATATTATATTTACCAACTTGGTGAAGTCACTAAGTTTTTTACCTTTACAGGGTGATCGAGTTGTACCCAACAGAGAGAGATCTACTGGGAGGAGAGATACTGAACTGACGGATATAAGCTCAAGTTTTAAAGCTACAGGAGGTTGTATTAATTTCTACTCACCTGGGTTCTGCATAACATCCCTAACTTTCCTAAATAACTAGTGCCATGAATAACCAAACCTGAGTAAAATTTAAAATCAAACCCAAAAAAAAAAAAAAAGTCTGCACATTTTTGAGATAATTCCACTGTTTTGAATGCCCAATTATTTGCTAATGTAAATTCACATGTAAAACTTTGCCCTAATTAATTAGTGCTGGAAACTTTTTAAATTTTGCTCGTGGAATTATATTAAGATATACCACCAATTTTTATTAATTTTATATATATATATTAAGAATCAAACAAGAAGAAACAAAAAGGGAAGTAAACGCTGAACACCAATGTTGTCCAAATACAGAACTCAAATCTCTAATGATAATCTGCTAGAGCCCACTTCCTCCCCTTCGTGCCACTTTTTAAGTCGTCATATGTAGCCACAACCGAGGCACAAATGTTTGTGACAAAAAGCTTAGCTTTTCGTGTAGGTGACGTCATCACCTACACGAGACTGTCCACGCATATATCACTTTGTTTTGTTGTCATAGCAGCAAAGAACGCAGCTGCTGGTGTGACATCTAATCCAAATCATTCTCACATGATGTCAGAGATGCGTTATGTCACACGGTCAACTCCAGAGATAACTTTTATTTTTTTGGTTGGAGGTTTAACTACCACCGTGAGCAACTCAGTGGGCTATAGGCAGTCGCTCGTCCCTAATTTTGGGTCGTTGGTTCAAAGTAAGGGAGTGAGCCAGTGCCGCAAGACAAACACAACATCCATGCCTCACGGGATTCGAACCCGGACCCCTTTCGGACGAATGATCAGAGGCCATCGCTTAGATCACTGTGCCACCAGAGCGGCTACGAAAAAGCTTTACATTAGGACTTTTGGTTCACTACCTAAACCGGTGTTTAGCCATCTGTATGTGGCAACGTCAAGAGTACGACGATCTGACGTCAAGATAAAAATAGTTCACGAAAAAGAACAGGGTAAATGTATACAGGGTTCACAGTCAGTGTATACGAAAAAAGTTGTGTACAAGGAAGTGTTGACGAAATAGGGACTCAAGGTTTTACAAAACACATGACAAACACCTTGTCATATCGAATTCCATTACCGACTGCCAGGAAAATTTTCGGAAAGCTGTGAGCCAACGTCGCCATCTATTGATGGGGAACACAAAAATTCAATAAATAAATGTCAATATTTTCTGTATCATACATTTTGTTTTCCCACCGTTATTATTGACAGGCCTTTATCTAGTTTGTATATATTCATTTTTATTTCAGAATTTCATATAAGTAACACATGTAACTTTTCTATTGATGTGAAATTATTGAAGGATTACATTAAACTTAAATAAAAGCCTCAATAAAAGCCACCTGGGCTTCATTCTGATGACAAATCAATCAGTTTCCGTGCCTGGAACATGCTTCAGGAGCGGAAATCAGGGCCGGTCTGACTGCAAGTACGTATATGAGAAAGTGATAAATTTTGCCAGCACACCCCCCCCCCCCCATTTTTTTTAAGTAAGAAGCACCCAAACACAGTAACAAATATTTCGAATCTCAACTTAGTATGCTCAGTAGATATGTCACTAACTCACTATTATATGCTACGCTACAATAAAATAGTCTAATATAATAATGATGAATAATAATAAATTTACTCACAAAATGACGGATTCATACATAACTGTCTGCGTTTCTTACACGAAGTGTTTACGTCTGACTTTATTTTGCAAAAACCTCTTCATTGCTTCAGAAAGATAAATTTTTTGTACAGTATAATTTTCAATAGAATTGATGGATAAAGCCGATAGCTGTTCCTGCATCATTGTAGATCTCAAATTAGTCTTTATCAGCTTTAATATATTAAAACTTATTTCCCTGCTTGCTACTGAGACCAGAATTGTAAGTAATATTGACAAGCAAATCCAACCGTTGAGAAATCAATCAACCATATCATGCTGGAAAGTGAAAGTTTAGAGCTTCAATCGGAGCAGCTAGCTTAGCTGCAGTTGCTCATAAGTGCTTGCAAATGCTACATCTTGTCAAACAGTTGCTCCCCATCGATATCTTTTTCTTCACTGTCAGCATCCTTAAAGAATTTTTCTAAATGCGTACACGTCTTTTAAAGAATCACTGTCAGGTAATTTCTTCAACTTATAAAGGAAACCCCAAGTGTTGGAATGTTTTTGCAACTGAGTAAATCGTCCCTGAATAGCAAACAATGCGCTATCAATGAGTGGATAGAACACCGTTGACGTCTCTTGATCTTCACAGTTTTCATGGTCAAAAAGTTTTTTTTTCAAGCCTTATTGTTACATATAAAATAGAGGAACTCTACACGCGCCTGCGAAACAACAAAGGAGTATCCAGCTTTCATTTTTGTGGTAAGTACAGACTAGCTCTTTAGGAAAAAAAGTTAGCGGATAATTTTACTGTGCAAGAAAATTTACAAATCCATAGGCTAATTTGGCATCGGTTCCCTTTGGCGCTGCACTAGGTAGCTGCCTACTTAGCCAAACCCTCGGACCAGCCCTGGCTGGAAAATGGCAAAATAGAATAGTTAGTTACAGCTACCTCTGACGTCTCTTGATCTTAATCCTATTAAGAACATATGGGACTCTGTACAACAATGTTTGGATAACCGCATTCCATACCCCAGTACACTGGTAGACCTCTGTAATGTGTTGCCTGTAATATGAGACGAGCTGCACCGACATTCTTCAATAGTGTCACTGCAAGTATATCTGATACATGTCAAGACGTTTTTCAACACATAGGTGATGTGTTAATGGATTCCGAAACCCAGAGGTATATTTGCCGAATATAGACTTTTGTCTATATTGCAGTACTACTCGTTATGTGCAGAAATTGAACACTAAATTGGTTTTATAAACGCACACTGTCATTTGTGTTCCGCAGATTCACTGATGTTATTTCAAAGCGTGTTATTTGAGTGTTTTGAAGGTAATGCGTGTTATGAGTCAGATACATCCTTCACTTCATATAATATCCCTAACTTTTTGTGACCAGTGTGTGTGTGTGTATGTATTTATGCACACATGCATTGTGGGAAAGTAAGTGTCACATCCGAATGGTATCTCTACTATGGAGGTACATTCAAACTTAACAGTTTGTATGGCTTTTCCACATAGCATAGTAGATATGTGAACCAGCCTTTAATCTGTTGGCCTAACATTTGATAATAGAAAAGTTCCATAATTCAGAGATAGGCTAACTAGGAAGCACTGGCTGAATCGGAAAAGTATGAATCCGACAGTGAATAGAAATATTGGTTTTTGGCTCTCTAATTTAATTGCTTAGAAATGAAAAGGTTATTCATTCAGAGAAATCTGAAGATACAGAATCAAATAGCAAATAAAAAAATGGTCTATTATTTTTGCCAATTGGAAACGAACAGCTATAAATTTCAAAGTGAGTTGGAACATTAAATACAAAACCAGTAGTAGCAAAAGTAAGCAGCTATCAAGATGGTTTTGAAACATTAATTATGTAAAGCAAGGGGCAATTATATGTGTTCAGAAATAATATTCTTGAGGGAAAATATGTGCAATTTAAAAAAAAAATCCTTAAAAAACTATACTTTTAACCTCTCCTTCCCCCTCTATTCCTGAAATTTTAACAAAAGTTTAGTAATAAAAACATTACTAGAAAAGCAAAGGAACTGGCCATCTTGCCCGCGACGGGCTCAATAACATTTCTCTGTTTCATATGTGATAGGCACAGCTCTGATATGAGGAAGGAGGAGCCATGTCCACATTTGGATGTGTGTACTCCAACAATTTAAAAAAAATGTTGCATTGGATATTTGCATATGTTCCATTTGAATGCAGAATACGATTTCAGTATGTTTAATTTACATCTGGTACTAAACGCGCATTTTCAAAAAAAAAAAATGGTAAAATTTTTGCGTGCCTTATGTAGATTTTGAGTTGTGACTGACAATTAACTTTTTCGCTACTGGACTCTCTGTACAGCGCATTTTGAATTTTTTTGAACCTTGAAGCTTTTTGGATTTAATAAGTATCTCCCCAACAGCTTATTCAATGCAGAACTTCCACTTTTAGGGTAATTTGTAGTCCTATTGGGGTAAACATTAATTTTTTAGGGTTTTAGGGTATTTTAGGGTAATGTGAGTCTTTTTCAGAATATGTTATTTTTGGTTTCTGCAAGAACCCTTAAACGAACATTTGGACAAAATGAAAATTTGTGTTTGTATCGGACATGGTATGTGAAAACTACTTCGTCAAACAGTAGTACATCTCCATATCTGTGACATACGGTTTGGTACCTGACCTGATTAAGGTTTTAACTGCGGTGAGCGTAATAAAACGTGTCAACTGTTTCTTTGTTTCCAAAGGCGAGTTTCAGGCAGTTATTATTCAGCATTATAGCATTAGTAAACTCTGCAATTGTTTTAACTAAAGTTGATTAAATCTGACTATTTTTAGTATGAGTGAAGTGCACTCCGACATGTTGATGAGTAAATGTTGAAAGAGAAACAGCGGCTCATTCTGAATATGAATGTGGAAGAGATGTGAACATCCATGCAACTCTATCCAAAAAAAATGTCTAGGTATTGCTAATAACTAGTACTCGCAACAATTTATTATAAGATCAGCTAGTTGCAAGAGCCTGAATTGAAACTGTGGTTACAGAAATCTGGTAAAAGCCACTCTGAGAATTTACAAAAAATCTGGTTTACCGTAAAGTCTGTGAACTATGTACCTGTGGCTGAAAAAATGGTAGAAAACTTAGGTATATTTTTAATTAGAAAACAGGTTTAAAACAGAGTATTTTGTTTTTCGAATGTAGGGTACTTGGACTACGTCTAGGGTATTCTGGGACGAAATCTAGGGTACTAATTTTTGTGGTGTGGAAGCACTGATTCCCTGTCTCTGTTACTCTGCCCCCAATATATTTCTTGCATACAACTGGCTGAATTAGCCCTAAGAAATGCTGATCTAGAGCATGATAAGAGCAATATAGAGTATTCTTTATAACACGCCAAAAAGCTGCGTTTGTAACTACTATGTGTGCTACACAAAGGCACATGAAAGCATATTTGAGTAATTAAGTATAAATTCAATACCGTTCCCTGAACAAATATTCATTAGCTCATAAAAATGAAAACGTTTATTTAAATTTTCGTTTTGACATGCACTACCCCCATCCTTTCCTTGAAATACACTTTTAGTACTCTTTCACAAAAATACAGCATAGATAAAAAACGAAACAGCTATGTTTAGATGCGAAAATTTAACAAATGTTTTACTACTCCTAGTTTAAAATGCAGTCGACGATAAATAAACGTATTAAAAACGAATACATGAACGCATCCACTTGTTAAGACTACCTTCACGTTTTATGAAACGAATGCATAAATGAGTTCCAGGGTTTCTAAATGTGTTACGAAACGAAAACTGAATTGTGTTTGAATTCGAAGCATATGAACTGAAACAGGAACTGAACTTACCTTTTAAGAACTCATAAAATTACTAACACATAAGCAGATTATGTTTACTAACGCCAAACAAATATTTCGCTCATAATACTAACCCAGTACGTCGCCATTCCAGCAAGCTATCAGCACGCACGACAGCAGCGCCACTACCACACACTAAGGAAAGCGCGATCTGCCGTGATGGTAGGTAGTAAACTTGGATTTACCCATATGCAGCAAAGAGGATACCAATTTTATGGCTAAAAACCGCATATTCGCGAAAATTATCTGCATTCAGGTATAATACATTTTTAAGCTTAAAATATGTTTTTCACAAATTACAATTTTAGTAACATTGTAAAGATACACTAATTTAGACTTTTGTTTTTACATACAGCAGCTGTATTCAAATACTGAAAAATTATATGATATTAAACATTATGTTTACTAACACATAAGAGTCATATCATGTACATATAATCATCTTTACTGTCATAATACAAGTTTCCAGTAGTGGGTTATTTCAAATGTTTTTCTTCAACAACAAATCGTGCACTTTTCGATGCCGTTAGAAAGCCATTCCACAGACAGATGCTCAACTTTTGGTAAATGTTGCGCAATCAATGTAAGCGTTATTTGAAAACGAGACTTCATTCACCAAATTACAATGTAGGAGTCTCCATATGACTTTTAAAACGCGATGAAACAAATTTACCCACAGGATGTAAAAAATACTCATTTACACATTCCTAATTTTTTCTTCTAAAATACCCACGAAATGGGTAATTACCAACGATATACCATCACTGGGCTGCCCTTGATTCTGTTGAACCACATTGTGGTGCCTGTTTGAACCATCAGGCACAATCGCATTATGGGTCTGGGTGAAACATTCATCTTCCTTGCCTACTTGAACCATTTTTGGGTGAAACACTGAGCTGAAATTCTTAACAGTGTACATTTAAGACTTCCTGCCAGTCCTTTGTTGTATATTGAATTCTCAGGCTATGCCACTTCTTGTATATACCAGTTGTTTGGAATTGTTTTCGCACCTATGAATTACTACTTACTTTTGATGACTTTACTCTTAATATATTCTTATTAAAACGCACAGCTCGTACGGCATCTTCTTGCTTCCCTAATTTTCATACGCATTTTTTTCTTTTTGCAAGGAGCCTTAATCACTTATTTTGTTATTTCTAAACTCAATTTGTGCAGCGATAATAACTGTGGATGCTTCCAAAAAGCTTTTCAAGGTACTAGCAAACTTTGGACATAAGATCGGGGCAAAAACGTTCATTAGGTTTAGCTTCGCCATTACCGCAAAACCCTTGCCGCATCTTGTCAAGATTTTCGCTAATTTCCGTAATCTTTGTTATATATGAGGACAGCAGTGAGATTATGCGATTCAGACAGCATTTTTGACAAAACGTTTCGATGCTAGTAATTTTCTGAAGAATATTTGAATCACTATTGGAGGAATTTGCCTCTCATTTAACGACTTTTTATTTCGTGGATAATCGTTTGCACTTCATTTCCCTGAAATTTTGCACAAATGAGGAATGACATTATCAGCCTCCTCGAGGACTCCTTGCTCTGGGAGATTCAGATCAGATCAGATCAGGTGCACAGGATTCAACGAAGAGAATGTCTGACCCTAGGTCTTAAACAAACCTTAGAAATATGAAGCTAGGAGATTTGGGCTAGAGTACCCGATAGGAAATTAACACGGAAGCAGTGGATATCGTAAATGCAGTGCAGTATTTTCAACTGTACAGTAAGTACCTATGTTGGCTCGTTATATCCACATCTGGAAAAGCCAAAGGAGCCCACTGATTCAGGACTTACTTGCCAGCAAATACGAAATCCGACAACTAGAGTAAGTGAGCCAGCACCATATACACCGTACAAATCCGCGCAAAATACATATCCACTTCATACATCCGTTGCCTGAAACAACACCACAAACAAAACCTCATCTCAATACAATGACGAAACCCTAACGATTTCTAATTTTCGTTTGATTCACACCCAGAATATGAATCCGACACAGAACAGCATGCCGCACCTTACCGAAAAGACAGCTCTGACAAAAGTGTTTCTGTCGCTCTGTTCGCTCGGTATAAATCATTGAATGAACGGTGTGTGGCAGAAAGTTCATATTCAGCCTTTAGAAATAACCGGAAGAACAGAACCACATGAGAAACAGAAACGAGCAAGAAAACGCTCTGTCGACTTGTATTCGTTTCTCTCATGAATGACCATGAACCCTTTTGATATACACATTGATAATACAAAGGAATGCAACAGCAGTGAAACAGCAATCATTCAGTCATATTTGATAAGTCTACTTCCAGAATAATCGACACGTAAGTTCCTTCACACTCATTGAAATCAAAAGCACGATTTATCTGAGGGAAAAACCCGTATCACAGATAGAGAGATCCACCACTCACACGATGTTGACTCCCGAATATATTATTCTAATGAAAAAACCTATCTTCCATACTACAGAATGAAGTAGATTCTCATCTAAAGAAACAATAGCAAGGTTAAAGCGTTATACTTAAAGGCAAGACCTAAGTGGAATTCAATTTATCGATGACTTAAAAAGTTTGAATTGTACGATTTATCAGCAGAAGCTGTGCGCCGCCCATCGTAAACTCTCTGACATAAAATATGTAGAATCTCTGACATACGTTATATAAACTCTCTGACATACGTTATATAAGCTCTCTGACATAAGATATATAAACTCTGATCTACTACTCCGCAGTCCTCACATAATAAAAAAAATAACTTCTAAACAAAAAGTAAACCCTCCTCGCAATATTACCGATGGTAATCTCAACTTTACAAATTATTTCACAGTCACAGTGCCGTTTCCATTACTGCAATGTTCTCTCCAGATCTGAAACAGCAATCGCAACATATAATTGTCTACATCCTAAGATTACATGTACTATGGTGGACAGAAAACTAACGCACACTATTTCTTTGCAAATATTTAATACACAGGCAAAGCCAAACAGTAAAAGCATTTAACCATACTACTTTTTTTACCAATTTAATAAAATATTCGTGCTTTAAATCAACGAAATACAAGAACTTTGCCTTAGATGCATGATTAGAACTTGCAGGAGAAAATAAAGTCTTTATTAAAAGTTAAAAAGTTAAACACACCATGAGATATTTCGTGGCTGCTACAGCCACATCTTCAAATGGAAAGACCCGAGTGCTCGGAACCCAACAGTTAAACACAGGAGCAAAAAACAGGTCGTTGCCACTAAATCTGAAGAAATACCCGATAACAGAGGGAAAACACAATCATATTAAGGCTACTTATATACATAACTTAAAGTTAATAATTTCTGTTGTTAAACAATAATCTCCCCATTTGATGTAAGATGGCAGAAATTTCATCATTACAACAAATATAAAAATTTTGACAAATATACATACTTTCGGTAAGTCATAATGACGTTCTGGAGGGTGGAACCGCAAGGATGATAGTGTCGCTCCAAGTGAGAGAATGGGAGCCTTTATTGACTAAGCGAGAGAGGGCTGTAGATTGTGAACAGATTTTCACACTGTGCTTATGTTCAGATAGTCTAGTTTTTAATCTTCTTGAGGTCATGCCAATATAAATGCAGTCGTTATCATCGTTGTCTTTCGCTTTAAGGGGAATGCAGTACACTCCGTACTTATCAAACATATTAACACTGTCTCGATCTTTTTTAACCCTAGCGAGGATGTTCTGAGTTCGAGTGCCAAACGACAAATTATAGCGGTGGCACACATTTTTCAGGATATGAGCACATTGTGGTATGTAATCCATGGCTCCTCCTAGATAGACTTATGATTACTTTTTGGCAAGTTGTTCTACTGAGGTTGGGCATATACAGGTTACGCATATGAAGAAGCTCTGTAATTTTGTGGCTTTTGATACCGAGAGAAAGTATTCTAATGCATATCATCAAAGGCGAGCACTATCACAAGCTACCAACGTTAACTATCTCAATTTTAGTGATTATCCCTTGAACTCTGTCCAAAGTAGGGCTTTACAACGTGGCCTTAAGTTCTCTTATCTGGCGACAAAAATTAACAACTTTAAAATTGTTCCACAAGCAGAACACATCATCCAGGCTCTTCCATCCCCCGAGCGAGTGCCAACTCGGTATAAGTTGTCCAACGCCATACTGAAGAGCAATAAATCGACTGAACTTCCGGATTTCCAGGACGAACAGCTTCAACTGAAGAATTTACGAGATAACCCTAACGTTGCGATCATCTCTGCTGATAAGTCTGCCCAGTTGATAATCCTTAATAATTCTGATTACATTCTTAAGATGAATACCGCCTTCCAGGATATTCCTCACGCAATCGTTCCCTTAGACCCCACCTCTGCAGCGATTAGTGCTTTAAGCAAGTTAAAAAATAATGAAACCTTCCTCTTTCGATTGTCAAATCCATGCGCACACCCCTTGGGCCTCGCGTACCGGAACTTTTTGGGAAATTAAAATTACATAAAGAGGGTTACCCTCTCCGCCCCTTAGTTTCCGGGTACGCGAGCCCCTACGCCCATTGGAGAAATGTTTAGCTCAGTTTCTTTCCCCTCTCGTGTCTTCCCCTTCTAGGCTTTCTGTTTTTAATTCTTTTCGAGCTGTCGATAAAAATCGTTCCTTTGAAACCTCTAATAAGTCTTTCCTTTTAGCTTCACTTGACGTGATTTCTCTGTTTCCAAACGTTTCTGTTCCTTCAGTACATAACCTCATTGAATCACAACTTTCCGCCGCCCCGGTGGCGCAGTGGTCTAAACGATGGCCTCTGATCATTCGTCCGAAAGGGGTCCGGGTTCGAATCCCGGTGAGGCATGGATGTTGTGTTTGTCTTACGGCACTGGCTCTCTTCCTTCCCTGGAACCAGTGACCCTGAATTAGGGACGGGCGACTGCTTATAGCCCATTGAGTTGCTCACGGTGGTTGTTATACCTCCAATAAAAAAAAATCACAACTTTCCCTTTTAGGGTTTGACACCCCTCAAGAAATTGACTCCATTCTGCAGGCCCTCCGTTTGATCAACAATAGTTCCTTCTTTAGGTTTAATAGTCAAGTGTATCGTCAACTAGAATATGCCCCAATGGGGTCCCCACTCTCACCCCTTTTAGCTGAGTTAATCCTTCAGGACATTGAATCCCATGCTCTCTTTGATCCCATTGTGCGGCCCCTTCTGTACCTAAGGTATGTTGATGATGTCCTCAATTTTTGGCCAGGGTCCATTCAGGAACTTAATCACTTTGCAGATACTCGGTCTTCCTCCTATCCTTCTATCAAATTCTCAGTTGAAGTTGAAGTTAATTTTTCTCTTCCGTTCTTAGATTTTCTTCTGGAGAGGGACCCCTCCTCCAACACCTCAAAGTATTCTGTTTACAGAAAACCATCTTTTGTCCCTAATTTGATTCCGTACTGTTCAGTTCATCCCATCAGCCACAAATTAGCTTCCATCAACTTCCTTGTCCGCCGAGCCATTTCCCATTCTTCTTCTTTTCATTAACGTAGGACTGAGTTGCAGAGGATTTATAATCTTGCTCTTGCACATGGCTATGATAAAACGCATGTTGATCGCATCTTGGGGAAGGTTCAAAGATGGGCATTCACAACTCTAACAAGGGCAAGTCACTCCACCAAATTCGTTGGAGCCATGGATTACATACCACAATGTGCTGATATCCTGAAAAATGTGTGCCACCGCTATAATTTGTCGTTTGGCACTCGAACTCAGAACATTCTCGCTAGGGTTAAAAAAGATCGAGACAGTGTTAATATGTTTGATAAGTACGGAGTGTACTGCATTCCCCTTAAAGCGAAAGAGAACGATGATAACGACTGTATTTATATTGGCATGACCTCAAGAAGATTAAAAACTAGACTCTCTGAACATAAGTACAGTGTGAAAATCTGTTCACAATCTACAGCCCTCTCTCGCTTAGTCAATAAAGGCTCCCACTCTCCCACTTGGAGTGAGACTACCATCCTTGCTGTTCCACCCTCCAGAATCTCATTACTACTTACGGAAAGTATGTATATTTTTCAAAAATTTAATTCTTGTTGTAATGATGTACTTTCTGCCATCTTACATCAACCGTGGAGATTATTGTTTAACAATAGAAATCATGAACTTTAAGTTATTTATATAAGTAGCCTTAATATGATTGTGTTTTCCCTCTGTTATCGGGTATTTCTTCAGATTTAGTGGCAATGACCTGTTTTTTGCTCCTGTATTTAACTGTTGGGTTCCGAGCACTCGGGTCTTTCCATCTAAAGATGTGGCTGTAGCAGCCACGAAAGATCTCATGGTGTTTTTAACTTTTAATAAACACTTTATTTTCTCCTGCACGTTCTAATCGTGCATCTAAGGCAAAGTTCGTGTATTTCGTTCCTTTTTTTACCTATATTTCGACAGAAGTGCCTAGAGGCTCGAGACATTTATCTCAGCGTTGTACCATATTTAGTATAATTTGTTTTTAAAATTCTGTTTTCTTTGCATATCGCCACCTACTAACAACTCATTTGACTTTGTCAGCTTAATCAAAGCTTTGGTCGCCCAAGTCAAACTTTTCAAGGTACCAAACAGATGAAAGTCCGAAGAAGCTATGTCCGGACTGTACGGTGGGTGCTGTAGCACCTGCCTGACATATTGCGCAGTTTTCTCACGAACGTGCTGGGCAATATGTGGATGTGCATTGTCAAGAAGCATTCTGATATTTTTTGCGTCGTGGTTGGGTCTTTCATAACTAAAGACATGCGCAACTTTGTCAATGTTTTAGCGTAGGTATTGTCATTGACAGTGGTCCCCGTTGAAGGAAACTTCACCAGAAAAACTCCATGCGTGTCCCAGAACTCCTTTATGAGGACTTATTGTGAAGATTGTGTGACTGAATTTTTGTAATGGCGGTTAGTCGGAATGTTTCCCACCCATACTGTCCTTCTTTTTTCGGGAGTGTAATGACATGCCCGGGACTGATTGCTCGTAACAACACTTGCCAGTAATTCATGTTCTTGTCCTGCGTAACGCATCAAGTAGTTCAAGGATGACATCACTCTCTGACTCTTCTTGTCGTCTGTCAAGTTCTTGTGCCCTCATCATGAACTGACCTTGCGAAATTGCAATTTGTCATGCACAATATCGTACGCAATACAGTACGAAACATTGAACTTTTCTGCCAATGTGTGCATATGGATCCGCCGCTCACCCATAATTGCCTGTTCAATGCTCTCACGGTTGCAGGTGATGGCGTGGTTTTAGGTAGACAGGAATGTGGCGAATCGGTTAATTTGCCATGGCCCTCTCAAAGAAACTGGACTATCTGGAGACGTTGCTTTGGTCCAGGTTATCACCACCATACACTTCGACCATTTTGTTTGTGAATTTCCGTCCGAGTTTTTCGTTTAGCCCACAATAATAGCCCTACACATCGTTGCTTTTCATTCACAGATATATATTTGCGCCGTCGTTCACACTTCTTCGATCACGGCGACTTGTGATCAAGCGCGTGATGTTCAAACTCGTTGTATTCCAGACTGTAATTGCTATTTGCAATCTGCAAAGAGAGAAAAACTGCTGTGCGTTATTTTTCGATCATCTCTTGTATTCTAAAGCTGATAACTATCACGGCAATGTCCAAAACTGGGTGAAAATATTCTGGAGATTAAAATCAGCTCTCTAAAATTCTGCAGCTAAGCTTAATAAAATTTACGTTTCATCAATATTTCACCTCCTCCTTCATGAAGTAGGATACCACCCAACTATCGCATCAGATCATGGGATAGTTATTTCCGATTTACCTTCCTTATCGTCAATTTCTTGCATGCCCAGATCGTGACGCTTAACGACTCCATCCTGGAGAACGATTCATCCTTTACTAGAATGAATAATATATAAAAAGAACTACGCAGCATATCTGTGCAGGCTGAAATATTTTTGACATATGTATGTAACGTAACTACTAAATGAAATGCATTTACTGCCCGAACAAATTAGGTTTTGGAAATTAATTCGCTACAAAATATCCCAAGCACCACTGAAGTAAACTGACCTGAATATTTTATCCGCAATAATAAGTTAGGACTGCTGTTCACATATATCTCTTATCTAGTGAACAACATTTCATATGGCCCCAAATGTAAAATTCTCGATATTTGTGACATTGATCCGCCGCAGTATTTGCACACAATAATAGAATAACAGTAAAGAGCCAAAGAACACTATTCCACCAGAAACTGTAACAGAAAATCCCAACACGAATATGCAAAGAAATAAGAACATATTTTACACGACGATTCACTGAATACGACCCACCTCTGAATGCTCTGGATCCTTTGACACAGCAACTTCTTCAATTTCCAGCCCTTCTTCACGACCTTCTAAAGTCTCCGTCTACAAGTGTAGAGCTTATTAATACACTCCTCAATATGAAAAATCTACACATGGAATAGATGATCTATATGTGTTGACTACAACAAAGAATTTTCTAGCTCTTCTTCTCATTCTCATAGTTCGCTGTAAACCACTCTTACCAACCTCTTGCTGATTCCATTAAAGCAGTAACATGTAATTATCCAAAGAAAGAATCTCATTTGGACATCGAGAAATGGCGACTGATAAGACATGGAAAAAATGTCGTCGGATAAAATATAGACAATAAATTACGAACAAAGATAATCTCATTTCTCCTGAATGCCATGCTCTATGAAATAATGCATCCTGATCAAACGAATACTATACCTTCTCGAAGAAGCATAGCTACTAATATTAGAATTTTCTGAGATAGGATCCATCTAGCTTCCTACATTTTTCAACCACTCGGAGTACTTTACCTAGACACGAAGTGGGTAGGTACTTAACAACGTCAGTCACGTTACCAATCCGCTGTATTTCGCAAATTTTGTTTTAATCCATTATTCTGAAACAATAATCTTAAATGTACCTGAGTGGTTATTGTTCTACAACATTACCTACTAGCCACTGTTAGGAAGAAAAATCAATCTGTTAGGAAGAAATATCATTCTTAAAATAAATAACAGTTAAGGTGTGTACAATGGAAATCCAGGTTTAAGAAAAGAGGTAAGCGAAAACTAGCAATGCAGTTGGTCAAATGACGTCGTTTTCTTTTCTATTATATAATATTTAGAACAAAAAAAAATTTGCTCATGCTATCATATAGTCTCCCAAAGACTGAAGTGGATCAAAAAGTACGTGCATACAGATACAGCACTTTCATGAATCATTATGAGATATATATATATATATAAATATAAATGACTGATGCTTTATTTATCTGTAAATTCGAAGCACACATATAGGAATTTAAATAACGGTGACCTCTGTGATTTAAATTTAAATTCGCATTCAGTATTTTAAACAAAAAAAAGTTATATGGATATTTTTATATTTTTAAGTACGTTTTATAGATGGCTTCTGCTAATCAGATTAGGAAAGTCTTGTCATGAAGTGGTAAAAACATCTTTAAAAGTATATTTTAAGGCGAAGGCAGATCCAAAAACAACTATAAAACAACACGAGTTACGTTCCTAATTGCAAACTGCTTATTATTTAAAACACACAATAAAAGCAGTGTTCTACATATCAAACGAAACCAGTTTAAATAAAATGAACAGCTATTGCTCTGCAATCAATAAAAAGTTACCAACTGAATGAGCTGTTCACGCTTACTATTGGCAGAAATGTAAGACCAGAAAATTACAAATTCATCATCTCAGTGCAAAATACCCTTGGCTAAAAGAAATTCTTTAATTAATCGGATAGAACGTAATAAAATCCTATGTCCACTTTAAAAAATACTGTATGATGTTTACCGAAAATTGTAGTTCCCAAAGTAATTTTAATGGTGTAAAGTATCGTTCTAAGAAAAAGTTTTACAAGGGATTCTTAATTCGTAAATACTTTTTCAAATAATAATACACTCTCATGGCAGTAGTGGCAGATTTTAAATTGCAAAACAAGAAAAATCTTGTGCTGTAAACATTCCGTATATCAAATCTGTGTAATGACGGAAAATTTTTCTAAAACAAAAACGAGAAGAATAAATAAAGGATAATGGTTTCACTTAATAACACTCAAGGAATTAACGGAGCTCAATGTAAATAAAATAACTTTCGCTGTCTTAACTTCACTTTGTGGAATACATTTCAGATATAATGATAGGAAGCCAGAGCTTACGCCACCGTGCCATAGTGCTGGATTTATTGGTTTGCCATATCCATTACGGATATGAATAATGTATGATTTCCGTTGAGAACGGAAAAATCTTTTTGTATCTCAGAAATCTGATTTTCCGAAAAGCATTTAATTAAAAAAACGATGTGCTTTTTCTCAGACGTAGTAAATTAGAGAAATATGGAATAAATATTTGCCGTTACTTTCATAAAGTGTAAATGTTTTTGTGTCTACTAATACCGCTCAGTATTTAATTAGAAACATGTAGTACATAAAAAATACATTTGAGCATTTATTTGTGGTTATTATGTACTTATTTCATTTGAGGTTAGTTCCTCGTTAATAATTTGATTCCATTCAGATTGGCACTGTAAGGTGAATGTACTTCGATAGTCTATTTCCATAACTTGCCCATCGGGTAGAGCAGTTCTGTTATTTACTCAGAAAAAGACGAGAGCTAAAACCGATATACATATCATGGCATTCAGAAGTACTCAAGAGATTAAGATAATACAACGTAGTTGTCACAAATGTTTATTTTTTTATTTCTCAAGCCGACCATGGTTTCGCTGGGTATTGACCTAGCTTTATCAGGACGAATGGCACGTAAATATTCAAATTGTATATGACATCATAAATGGTGTTTACAGTCACGTGTTTTGGTTAGATGATTAAACGCGTTTGATAGGAATGGCGTGGATGTCATGTCATTAACAAGTTGCGAAGACTTCTGATATATATGGAAAGCTTCCAAACTATCAAGTTTGGAGGTTGATTAACCTTGTCAATAAGTTTTGCTTCTTCAAAGAAAAACCTGTGTTCCTTTTCGTAACAGTGTTTAGCCATCGATGACTTCTTTAGGTCACAATTCCGAATGTAGGTCTTGTGCTCCTTCAATCGAAAACGCAAGGTTCTACGGGTCTGTCCTATATTCAAAGCGCCACATTCACATGTAATTTGATAAATTCGATGCGAGTTTTTTCCCTCTCAGTAGTGCCACGTGGCAATACTGAAAGGGAATACCGCCGTGTACGACGTATGGCCGTGGCGCATCGTACCGCGTCTGCGGCAACAACTCAAGCTGCAGTTGCCACCACAGTGACATAACGAACTGTTTCAAATCGTTTACTTGAAGGACAGCTCCGAGCCAGACGCCCTGTAGCGTGTATTCCACTTACTCCAAACCACTGCCGTTTGCGACGTCAGTGGTGTCAAGCTAGAGCTCATTGGACGACGGAGTAGAGACCTGTTGTGTTTTCTGATGAAAGCCGGTTCTACCTGAGTGCCAGTGATGACCGTGTGTTGGTTAGAAGGAGGCCAGGTGAGCGCCAGCAACCAACCTGTCTGCGGCCGAGACACACTGGACCTACACCTGGAGTTATGGTCTGGGGAGCAATTTCCTATGATAGCAGGACCACTATCGTGGTTATCCCACGCACCCTGACGGCACAGTTGTACGTCCGTCTGGTGATTCACCCTGTTGTGCTGCCATTCATGAACAGCATTCCAGGGGTGTTTTCCAACAGGATAACGCTAGCCAGCATACCGCTGTTGTAACCCAACATTCTCTACAGAGTGTCGACATGTTGCCGTGGCCTGCTAGATCACCAGATCTTTCCCCAATCGAGCACGTATGGGACATCACTGGACAACAACTCCAGCGTCACCCCCAACCAGCATTAACCGTCCCTGTATTGACCAACCAAGTGCAACAGGCATGGTACTCCATTCCACAAACTGACATCCAGCACCTGTACGACACAATGCATGAACGCTTGCGTGCTTGCATTCAACATTCTGGCGGTTACACCGGTTATTAATGTACCAGCATTTCACATTTAAAATGTCTCTTCTCGCGCCTATAGTAAGCTGTGATCTTGAAACCTTAATCGATTAAATATGTTACCTATACAAATGTATTGCCGCCATTTCATTCCTCTACAACTATTTTTTCGTGGTGTTGGGATTTTTTTCGGTCAGTGTATTTTTCCCGGACCTCTCTTTCTTGTCAAAAGTTTTGATCCTCTACGGTATTTATCAGTTCTAGCAGGGGGCATCTAAAAACTATCACATCATTTAGTGATACATAGTTTGGGATTCCAAACTGCCTGAAAGAATCACATTTATATGTGTGATTTTACGTCAGAGATACTCCTAAAGTCCTGTATTACCCAATGGAATGTATTTTATGCGCCTATTTTGACTAGTAAAATATACATACAGGTTACTGTAAAGCGTATAATTTCTTTCGAACTTCGGCTAAACATTCGGAAATCCAGAATTAAATAACAGGCTGCTTCGTTGAATTTGGGACCATGTCTTTATTTGTGTATTGGATTAATCTGTAGGTAGTAAGTGACATTAAAAAGTACAAAGAAAAACGTAAACAAAACATGGAACCATTTGAAGTGTTTTACGTTAAATATTTATTTATTTCAAATTTAAATCTAACTTATCGCTTCACATGAAAGAAATACGAAAATACACCATATAATACAAATTTTGAGGATGACTATCCGATCCAGAACGATGAAATTTTCAAGTTTTCGGACATTATCTGACTTACCGTCCTTGTCACATTTACACTAAAAACTCAGATTGTTATCTTCAAAATTTGTATTATTTCACTTTAGTATTTTACCTAACGATTATGGGTTCAATAACTGGAAGTAATATTAATAGTTTAAAAACAAGGCACTTCGTTTCTTCACTTAAGGGGAATTATTTGTCGAAATTATCCAAGGTATTCTTTTGATTTGTCTCTCACTATAAAGTTCGGAAAAGTATACTTAAGAATGATATTATTTATGTCCTTTCATACTTACCTGGCACTGGAGACTCGATGCTCACAAATATCGATCCCCCAGACAGAGGCTTCCCATTGCACCTCGGGTTGCTGACGTCTGCCACATCCGCAAAATGCGGTTGATTGGGGTGCATAATTTTTGGTAGTGGGGATTGCGCTGTGCGCGACCCCTAACAATAAATATGAAATTGAATATTTCTCTATTACCATGGCTACATCTAATTAGTTCATCGCATTACAAATTATAATACAGTTTTCTAGTTTTACTGCTTTAATTACTAAATGTTCATTGAGTGTTTGCGGTGCACATACCTTACCGCATTTTCCTATTCGTATATATCTGATCCAAAATAATGAGAAAATTTCCCCGGTTATTTTCATGTGTGTAAAGGTACTGCGCAGTGCAAAAATGCTGCAAAACTAATATCACGCTAAGATTAGTTCAGTACATATTTCACAGCACACTCAGACGGTTAAAAGGTCCAAGTATGAGAGAGAAGTATCGAGATTACGGTACCTGAATCGCGCATGAGCAATCAATGAATTCAATTCTTAAGTTATTCCCGGGTAGTTCAGGTGGCAACCTTAGACTTTTTAGCAATGGCAACCTCGCATTATTCTAGCACATGGCAGATTGATGATTATCCGGGACATGTACAGGAAATAGTTTTCATCTGCTTACTAACTTACTTTAAATTTGAAAAATTCCTTTGAACTGGAAATGTTTTAATTTCTAAGCAAATAATTTTTGGAATAACTAATTCAAGTGTCTATCGTGGAATAGGTGATAATTTTCTTAGTATTTTACAGTGGAAGTTCAAGCGTAGATGCGAACAAGAGTTTGATGGGTTTCAACAGGGAATTCTTTGGGAATACATCTCCGACAACATAATTTTTCGGCCAAGTTAAATGACGGAAGTATATTTTATTTGTGTTTGTAGTTATAATGTTGAAGTGATGGAAGCGTGAAAAATGAGTGGGAGATTTGTGTCACACGTTAACATGTGTCGCCCGTGTCCCAGCTTGTTTTTTATGAATGCGAGTCTCAGGTGCTTGAAACCGTACGAGTTTGTGGAGAGAATTCTGACTGAAGTACTCTGCAGGTAATATCCTGAACGCACTGCACACTGGTAGTGTGAGACATGGGCTTCTGCGATCACGTCGGGTGCACTTTGTGGGGCATCCATGGTGTTCCTTGTCCTTGAAGACACGGAAAATCATTGCATTTGAATAATAAATTTTCATTTTTCTGTTTTTCCTATAATTCTGGGTATACGTGAATTATAATAATCTGTCATGGCAATATCTGTAAAAAGTGCATGAGTGATAAAATTGAGACACAGAAAACCTGTGATACATTTCCAGTCAATTCTTTGATCTTCCATGATTTCTTCTCTATAAAAATGCTGCACTGTAGAGAGTTGATTTAGTTCGAAGTAATTGGTTAAACACAAATCAATGATATACTCCTTCTTATGCAGATTTTTTCGTGCATTTTGAGGAACATTATTTGCTGGGTAATTCCTGTGACCTAAGACCCAAGACTATGTTTTGGAATATAAGTATGATATATATCTCATATTTTACTATAACAAATTTGTGAAAATTTGGCACATTCATGTTTCAAACTTTTTTTGTCTTGCACAACTGCAGGAAAATGAAATTCTCCCATCTGGCGATTGAACTTCACGAAAATTAACTTTCATTAACATTTTCTTCTTTCGTTTTACTTGAGATAATTATTTCACCTTTACTGCAGATAATTCTGAATAGAGTACTCTGTCGGAGTATTCGAGTGACTTTGATTTTTCTTTATTTTATGTCATTTATATATAGAATTAGAGTGAATATATTCAGTATACTAAGCATCGCGTGTACACTTGAATATCAGTTAGGGAATGCACTAAAGCCGCAACAGTAATTTACACCCAGGGTCAGAAATGAAAATGGGTAATTCCATTTCCTATTTAGTTTAAGAAACTGTAAAATGTTTTTTTTTTATGAAACGAAAAATTTCAATAACACTTCCTAAAGCATTTTGTGAAAGAAATGTTATGTACAATGAAAAATAATTGGCAATTTATGTGGCGGATATAATCACTACTGATTAGTTTCAATAGAAGAATTTCCAAGTTTATCATGATATTGAAGATTACCTTTGAGATGTGTCCAGTGTTTTTCAGAGAAACCGTTCCTGCGCATGCCAAATTCACATACAATAAATCATTTACAATAAAATGTAAGAACATTTGGGTATTGTTTTTTACGTTTTTAAAGAAGTTCATTGTGTGCTGAATGGAGCAAAGATGTTCTGTGCATCAAAAACGTTTACTTGTGAAGACCTAAGGATATTTAAAGAAGTTCATGGTGTGTTTGATAGCGCAAAATCGTTTTTTTCGTCAAAAGGTTTACTTGTGAAAACGTCAGGATTATAAATAAGTTCATGGTGTTTTGATAGTGAAAAATCGTTTTGTACGTCAAAAAGGTTTACTTGTGAAGACCTCATGATTATAAATAGTTGCTTCCTCCTAATCTAGGGCTTTTCTCACCTCCAGCTGTCGATGAGGGCCAGCATCGAATACCGGGACACTTCATCGTCCACAATCACGATTTGAATCCGGTATCAGCTGATATGAATTACAGCGTTACGTCCTTTAACACGTGGCTACGTGAGCGATAAATGCTCTAATCATCATTCCTTATTACCAATTAAATAAAACGGAAAAATAATTTCATAAAGGACACCATTTTTTACACTACCGTCCTGAGGGAGGAGATCTGTATTTGTAACATGATAAAACAAAATAAACTTCCTTTAGTGTCCCGTGTAATGTAGTAGATTGAATGAATACTACGACTTCCGACAGTAAACTGTGGTAGGGTATGTACTAGTCCACAGTAAATAGGATATGTGTTTGATGCTTGATTTTATGTTTGCTATTAAAATAAAATGTTGCAGGTATTTATTATGAACTAGACTCAGTGGGCAAATAAATGGTATCTATTTCTTCGGGAATAAGACGACGTGATATTCAAATAAATATTTTTTCTTAGCTTCCATTATATTTTTGCACATGACAATAGTGTCCTAAAGGAAAAGTTGTTTTATTCTAAAAATATTTAGTAGTAGAAGTATTAAAAGAAATCTGTCTTGTTGCACGATGATATTTATTCAGCTAAAAAACGAAATTAATGTACAGGTTAAAAAACATAAGCACTTTCGGTGTCACAGTGACATCTTCATCAGATGTGATTTCCATCATGTGGTTATATGCTGGTCTTAAATACGTTGAGTAGATGCATCATGGGAAAGGTAATGTCAGTGTCACATGATATAAAAATATTTAAATTTCCATTTTACAAAAAGTTATTATGGAATTTCTAGAGCTACCTTTACGTATCTGCTGAAACTAAGATTCATTTACATAAGGTAACTTTGGTATATCTGAAATGCAATTTCCCTGAATTTAAAATTTAATGATCAAAATAAACCAATTATTCTCAGCTATTAGTTACGTTGCTTTCAGATTTTAAAGGGGAATCTGTTATACATTTAAGAAATAAATTCAAATTGTTTCTGTTACTGGAGCCATCTCATTTTCTTCAAGGAGCACTTAATCAAGTGCCGATTCTTGTCAGTTCACGATTTCAAATGCTTTCTTTGTTGTAGTTTGTGAGCGTGTAAGGGGAAATGTCCCTGTCTAAAGATTTTTCTTTCAGGTGAAAGTCTCCTATGAGAAATATGGGGTTTGTAGTTTATATAAAGAAGTTGAAACACATGTTTTATCTCAGAGGAATATATTTCAGATGCTTGATCCGACGACACCCATTAATTCAATATATCTTCATAATATATGCGTTCTGATATGTAATATTTCTTAGAAACCGAAGTTTAATACGGATTTCTGGTGTCAATTGGTATGGTAGTTCAGATTTGTATTCCATATTTCGCTATTTTAAAAGAGATTTTCTTTCAAAACGTTCTATTGTTTTTTAATTTCTATCTAACGTGATCACCTGAACAATACTTGCGTCGTTGTCGTGTCATTCAAAACAATTAATGCATTAGCAGTGGAACATACAGATATTATATTTTCAACGGAATTCATTTGCTAAGATATGTTCCTCTAGGATATCTTAGCTAAGAAGTTATTGAAGGATACTGGGCATAAATCCTGATTTGTTTTGTGCCAGTTTAAATGTCCCGCAGAATGAATGCTAAGGTTAATCACGAACAGGTATAAAACTGGCAAATGCTGAGAATAACTTATTCAAACGATACTACGTAGGTCGTTCAAAAAGTAACAGCAGATTGACAGTATTTCATTAAACGAATATCCCCGCCATATCAAACTCCCGCACATGAAAAATACATTCTTAGAAAAGGTGATGACATATCCCAATAGATGGCGTGGCGTACTTAAGCGGAAGGGAAGCATAAACAATATGGCGGCGCACTCAGCTGTTTGCACCGTAGATGAATAGAGGACAATCATCAGGTTTTTGTGGTCCGAGAGTGTGAAACCTTGTGAAATACATAGAAGAATGCTGAAACAGTGCGGAAATGCCTGTATTGGCGAAAGAAGAGCGTACGAGTGGGTAGATGCGTTTAAAAACGTGCAAAAATCCATTCGTGATTCGCAGCGTTCCGGTCGTTCCAGCATTGCCGTCAAGGATGAGAATGTGGGACGCGCTGACCCCATAATTTTTTAAAACAGGCGCACTTTTTTAGAAGTTTTGCCCAGGAAATTGGATGTCAGTATCGGATCAGCACATACCATTGTCACGGAGGATCTCCGGTATGGCAACTTGTGTGCACGGTGGGTGCCTAGGATGCTGACCGATGAGCACAAGATGATTCGTGCGCAGACTTCCACAGCCTTTTTGGCGTTTTTTAACGACGAAAAAGACTGCTTCCTGGCACCTTTCGTCATAGCGTACGAAACCTGGGTGCATCACTATGAGCCCGAAAGCAAGAGACAGTCTTCCGAATGATGGCACACATCACCTCTGAAGAAAAAGTTCAAGTCTCCGCTCTCGGCAGGAAAGGTCCCGTTCACTCTCTTCTGGGAAATGAATGGACCAATTTTCGAGCACTGTCATAAAAAGGAGGGAACAGTTAATAGTGTCTGATACAGCGCAAAGTTGGAGGAGGAGCTAGAGCTGGCAATACGGAGCCGTCGCCGAGGACTTTGGTCTAAAGGAGTTCCATGATGATAACCGCCATCACACGGTCCCTGCAACTATTGACACCATTCTGAAATTGAGATTTCAGATCTTACAGCATCTCCCATACAGCCCTGATCTTGCTACTTCTTACCATCATGTGTTCGTACACCTGAAGGAAGCTTTGAGAGGAAGAAGATTTGGGAGTGATGAGGTCAAAAAGCGTGCATTCCTGGCTGAAGTCACAACAGAAAATATTTTTTCTGCTGGACTAAAGAGGTTGGTGACACGGTGTCAGAAAGTGTATTGAAAAGGTAGGTGATTATGTAGAAAAATGAAATTTCATTTGTATCTCTCATTGAATTATGTATCTCAAAATCAATTTGCTGGTACTTTCTGAACTGCCTTCGTATTTTGGCCATACGAATATATGAAGATCAGCTCTTAATTCACTTCTGAATCATTTATTGTCACACTGGTTATACACGAGTTAAATTCCATTAAGGGTAAGATATTCTCGTTGCAAGGATTACTTAGAAGATATAGCTTTTCTAGAAGCCTGCCTTTTTTGAGTTATTCTCATATTTTTTTTTAACTTACTTTGCTGTGTAGTCCGTTAACTAACAAAATGATTGAGAAGAAATAGGAAAATACCGGCTAAACGTTTGCTCGTGATGACGGATTTCCTTTTTTTTATATGTTGTTAAATTTCCAGTTTTCTTTGAGAACATTCACAATGATAACAACAAACTATCAAGAACGCGCATTTTCCGTACGTATGGCTCAACACCATTTGCCATGCATTTCTCTTGATCAAAGTTTCAGAATATTTTAAGAACTATGTGTGCTATTGTTTGCATTCTATGGATACTAAAATAGTACCAACGCTTGATATTTAGAACACCATTTTATTTATTTATTTATTTTTTTGCACGCAGTGCAATGACATCGCGTTTTTTTTTTCAGAAACTACTAATATAAATAATTAAGTGCAGGCACAAAGTCCTACTTTTGAATTAAAAGTTAATTCATAACAAACCGGAATATTCGCATTGTATGTTAGAAATGTTCGCGAGTTTTCTAATTCTTGGTATACAAGGATGTGATCGAAAGTAGGAAAATATTTTTTATGGGGATATTTCCCATTAGTGTCACTCATCAGGCTAACACAGGGTACAAAATTCGCCGATATCTATTTTACCAAACTCTTGCGAATTTCGAATGGTGCATAAAAGAGAATCTATAGGTATAAGGATAGTAATCAGAAAGCTCAGTAGCAAAAAATGAAGTTCCCGATTTCGATCAATCATGGGGAAGAAAACGTAGGGTGTCCCTTTGATATGTTCGTTTCATTGCTCAATTCTTATCGGCTTCATTCATACCCCATAAGGTAAAAATGTATGTACTGCGTATAAACAACACAACAGCAGGCAAGAACTTTTAAAACAATGATTATGCCGACTTGAAATCCAACGTTTCAGAAAATGTCCGTAGCAACAGAGCAGAGATTCCCAAACTGTGCTCCGCAGAACACTTTGCACACGGCTGAAACTTTGGTTACCGTTGATGGAAGTGAATTTAATGAATCTTTTAAAATAATTTTTCTCGCAAAAGAAACCCTTTTCAGCGTTCTAAATATCAGAGGCCTGCAACAAAAAAAGTGTTTAGAAACCAATAGCTGATTCTGATAGATTTTTGGATGCTGATTTCAGGAAAAAATAGTCAAAAAATTCCATCACGCACCATTTTTTCACAAACTGAAAATTTTGATTTTCGAAGCCACCAATCCGTTGTGTTATAATCTACTAAGGAAGGGGATGATCATTAAGTGTCATAAGTCGTCATTACTGGCGAAAACTGGAGATTTTTAGGGCAGTCTCTGGTGCTAAAAAAAGCAATTTTCAAATAATAATATGTCAAAAAAAAAGTTTTGTTTGGACAGATTTTACTTCAAAATGGCTCTTATTCGTAGAGAGCCTACGTTAAAAATCACCATGATTCACCAGTCGTTATCATGAGGAGAATTACAGGAACATCAAGTGTGACCGGAAATGAGTTAATTGATGAATCACTCCATTTCGTTCCTCTCCCCTATTCCACGCTTCCCGCTCTCTGCTCAGTTGTACTTTGATCTTTGAGCGAAACGGTTGTGTGCTGAGCAGTGCAATTTTTCTCAAGGTGTTATATCTGTAGAGGTTAAAATTTTTTCCCTCAGCGGATGAGTATACTCATTTTCATAGTTTTCATATTTAAAGTTTTAACCTATAAAATGTACTAAATGGAAGCAAGGGCTTGTCTTAATTCACCTAATTCCTTTTGTTATGTTTGTGGGGAATTTGTAGTGAAGAAACATCAAAGAAACATAACAGATTTTGTGAAGAAAGTATATTATGCATATTTCGGTGTAAAACTTGGTGACCAGAATAAGTCATGGGCCCCACATAAAGTGTGTTACCCTTGTGTAGAAGAATTGCAAAAGTGGTCAAAAGGCAGGAAAAATTCTTTCCGTTTTGGAATCCCTATGATCTGGAGGGAAACTAGAAATCATAGTGATGACTGCTACTTCTGGTCATGTAACGTGCAGGGGTACAATTTAATTAATAGGAGAGAAATATTTTATCCAAACCTCCAGTCGGCAATACGCCCTGTTCCTCATAGCTCAGAAATACATGTACCTAAACCTACTGAGAAACTAGAAGACATTCCTGAAGACTCTGAAGACGAAGGTCAGGCTTATGACGAGGACTTTCACGGTGTTTCAGATAGCAGCGAGTCCTAACCTTTTTCCTAGCTGGAATTGAATGCTTTAGTCAGAGATTTGGGCCTTTCTAAAGAATCTATAGAACTCTTAGGCTCTAAGCTAAAGAAAAGAGGAAAAGAACCTCTTTCTCATTTTTCAGAAAGAGAGAAACAGATTTCGTTCCATACTTTTCTCAAGATAGTGGCTTGGTTTACTGTAGCAATGTCCCTGGATTGATGGAGATGTTTAATATACAGTATGACGTAAAAGAGTGGAGGCTCTTTATTGACTCGTAAAAAAGAAGCCTCAAAGCTGTGCTTCTGCATAATGGCAGCAAGTATGCTTCAGTGCCATTAGGGCATTCTGTGTACCTGAAAGAATGTTACGAGAATTTATCGTTGATTCTCACCAAATTGTAATATAAAGATAATGGATAGACGATATGCAGTGATCTAAAAGTGCTTTCCATGTTTCTTGAACAACAAGTAGGGTACACCAAGTACCATTGCTTCTTGTGTGAATGGGACAGTCGGGATAAAGGCAATCACTGGATCAAAAAGGAGTGGCCGCATAGGAAAGCATTAAAACCTGGAAACAAAAATATAGTAAAGGAAAGTTTGGTTGATCCCAGTACAGTCTTCTTGCCTCCACTTCACATCAAGCTTTGCTTGATGAAACAATTTGTTAAAGATCTATCAAAAGTAGGAGAGTGCTTTAAATACCTTGGCAACACGTTTCCAGGACTGTCGGAAGCAAAAGTAAAGGAAGGTGTTTTCGCAGGTCCAGATATTCGGAAACTTTTTGCAGATGAAGTGTATCGTGGAAAACATGTTATCGAAATTCAAAGACTTGGGTGGTTCGATGAGTTTGAAAATGCATTTTTTAAAATCGCATTTGGACTACTTTCCCAAAAATCTTGGTGCTCTTAGTGAAGAACAGGCAGAAAGATTTCACCAAGATATCAAGGAGTTGGAGAGTAGATACCAAGGTAGGTGGAACGTCAATATGATGGCGGACTACTGGTGGATGCTGCACAGAGGAAACCCGCACACAGCCTACAAGAGACAAAGTGCCAAAAGGAGCTTTCAGGGGAAAAGGAAAAGACAGCATAAGGACATATGAATACCAGGGTGTATTAACATGGGTAACTGCGTTTATTACTATAATTTAGCAAATCATTTCCAATAGTTTGATACATAATAAATTTGTAAATAAAACACTTAAAAATATTTTGAAAATACCTACTTTTCGCCAGAATATGTAAAATAGGCTTTCTTCCCCATATATTCAAGCCCATTTTGTGAAAACTCCTTACGTGATTGAGAAAAATAGATGCCATAGTTGAAATCAGCGCACCAAACAGTATAAAACTCAGTCATTACATTGCAAACCCCTTTTTCATGACTGACATTTTGCAGGCCTGTGTATTTAGATACGTATAATTGGCTTATATCGTGCTTGCGATCTTTTGGCAAACGAAGTTTGTTTAGCTTGTTACCTTTTCTGAGAATTACAAAATAATTAAAACAAGTTACAACAATCATGGAATGCATTGATTATAATACGCTTTCCAACATACCAGAAATCATTACTCAAGTTATGAGGATAATGACTGTGGAATAAATCTCGGTTCTGTGCCCTGATCTTTGATCCCATTTCGATGACATTCAACAGTACCGGTTCAGTATACCACCGAAATAGCATGATAACGTTTTGTCGCAATCGAAGCATTTTTACGTAAGTTATGATGCACAAGGACTATGGAATAGATTTTGCTGCTGTGTCCTAACATTTGATCCCATTTCGTCCATTTTCAATAGGATTCGTCCTCAGGCAGGCCCCTACTAACATTTCATCGAAATCGAAGAATATTTACGTAAGTTATGATGCATAATGGCGATGGAACTAATTCCGCTCCTATGTTCTGAACTTTGACCCCATTTCGCGCATTTTCAATAGGGTTTGTTCCCATGTAGTCCCCTACCACATACTAGAATTTCATCGAAATCGAACCTTTTTTACGTTAGTTATGACGCATAAAAGCAGTGGAATGGATCCCACTCCTATGTCCTGACCTTTCACCCCATTTCATTCACTTTCATCCGGGTCCTTTCCCAGGTGTTCCCCTACTAAATACTAAAATTTCATCGAAATCGAAAGATTTTCACGTGACTTATCGTGCGGACGGACGTACGCACACAACGCGTGACATAATGAGGCAGATGGAAATCGCGACCATCTGCTCGCAAGAGTGTGACGTCATAAAACTTCAATAGGATCCACGCACAACGCGTCACGTAATGAGACAGATGGCGTGACCGCTCGTCCACATTCTCAAACGCGAGATTATGACGTCATAGGATTTCTAAGCATGGGTAACATTAATGGAACGACGCCATGACACTAAAAACGTTACAATTCGGGGTGGTTATTTAACCCACTAAACGAATTTCCCTTAAGTCAAGATTAAGCTAAATCGATTTCTAGTACCAGAAACGGTAGGTTAACGACTTTCATCAAAATCTTTAAAGCCGTTTTCAAAATAAAATTTCCATACATACAAGAAGTGCTCCTTCAATAGTACGGGATAAGGGCGATGGAATGGATTCCGATCCTATGCACTGACCTTATACCCCAATTTCGTCCATTTTCAATAGGTTTCGTCCCCAGGTCGTCCCCTAGGGCATACTACAATTTCATGGAAATCGAACCATATTTACGCAAGTTATGACGCATAAGAGCCATGGAATGCATCCCGCTCCTATGTCCTGACCTTTAACCCCACCTCACGCATTTTGAATAGGTTTCCTTCCCAGGTGGTCTCATACCACATATTAAAATTTCATCGACATCGAACCATATTTACGCAACGTATTACGCATAAGGGCAATGGAATGGATCTTGCTCCTGTGTCGTGACCTTTTAGCCCAATTAGTAAATATTTAATAGGGTTCGTCCTAGGTGGTCCCCCACCACATACTAAAATTTCGTTGAAAGCGAATTATTTTTACGCGAGTTATCGTGCCGACAGACAGACGGACGGACAAAGCTGGAGCATGTACGCTTCTTCAACCTACGGTTGGAAAGCGTAAAAATATTATTCATTCTGCTGCAGCTTTGGAATTTCGAGGTTTGCAATGTGTGCAATAGACTAATACGTCTGGTTTGCCACATAAATTTAAAAAAACGCAGGAACCCAGCAATAATCCTCAAATGAAGTCCATGTGTTACTAAATAAAATATATGTTTACCAAATTACTTGCAGATGCATGTCCTCCTTTCCTAAACTTTCTTAAATAGAACTTAGTTAATATTTGTAATAAATACCCTGCTTCATAATCAATTTACAACGCTATTTTAATATACACTTGTAAAACAAACCAATTATGACTTTCGTGTTTTGTAAAATAATGAACTGCGTGGAAATATACAATTGTAAAAGAAACCAATCATAACTTTCTTGTTTGTAAAATTTTGTTTTTGATTGGAGGTTTAACGACCACCGTGAGCAACTCAATGGGCTATAAGCAGTCGCCCGTCCCTAATTTAGGGTCACTCTTTCCAGGGAAGGGAGAGAGCCAGTGCCGTAAGACAAACACAACATCCATGCCTGACCGGGATTCGAACCCGGACTCCTTACGGACGAATGATCATAGGCCAGCGCCTTAGACCACTGCGCCACCGAGGCGGGTTCGTGTTTTGTAAAATAATGAGCTGCATATAAATGTTTTACTTAGAAAAAGAAACACGAAAGGAAAAGATGATACCATCAAATGGCAAAACGCTTATTCTTGAATTTTAATATTAAATTCGACACTCGGAAGCTGAAAACTTACATCAAGTAATCTCGTATCTTTAATCCACATATTCCGTAAACTTATATTCATAAGAATGATTTATTGAATTAGAAATATGTCCGTGGATTTTAAATACAAATATGGAATAGTAATAATTGAAAAAACTATAACTATTTATATTGGAAGAAGTGAACATCAGGTTTTATTAATTATTTTGGAAAATAATGTATATATATAATAAAAAATAATTTGCTTGTCATTGAGTGCTTGGCAATCCATGTCTTTTTAAAAAATCCTTTTAGGGTTCGTTACTGTACGGCTCTTAAGCCAAAGAAATATTTACTGGGCTTTTTTGCATTTCTTAGAGCAACCAGATCAATTTCGATTCATGATGATCTGGAGATTTTATTGACTCTAGATTCTTTTAAACAGATGAATTAATTTTGCTTTAATACAATTTTTTTAGTTTTTCTTTATTTAAAATATAATAGTAAAACGATTAAACCGTTGTTATCTATGTGTTGTATTTTTTTCTTTATACCTTGCAATATAGATATATCATTTCTCGTGCTTGTTGTAGTCCTAATAGAGTATCTTCTCTTTTGATTTTGAAGAATGGTAGTAATGCTAATGTGGCTGACGAAGTCAATTTGTAAAAGAGATCAATATTCTCACAGTAGCGGGGTCAGGTTAAATACTTATATCATTGTGCAAGTTTAAAATTCCCTTGATTTTTCCTTATGTACAATTTTAAAATCCCCTTGGGTTTTCCTATAATTAAACACTTATATCTATGTGGAAAATGTTTTTATTTCCTTTTGTTTTCCTTGTTGGATAACGCGCATAGTGGAATGTTTTCAGTCACTGTAATTGTTTTCAAAGAAAATATATTTATCGTGCTATCGTTCATAAGGTTATAATTTATTTTCCTCTATATATCTTCATATTGTTTTTTTTTAAATATCCCATCAGCCACGGAAATCGTCTGGTATGGGGAAAATTTTCTGCACAATTTGTTTTTGTTAAGAGCTTTATCTCAACCAGTTGAGGTAAAAAGGTACTCGTATTTCTGTTTGCTACTCTGTACCAATTTCATATTTTCCCTTTGTTTTATCTTCCAAGAACCGTGTGATCACACGCGGTATTTAAAATAGTAAACAATTTCGCTGTCATGGGGCAAAATTGTTTACTATGTTTTCTTTATCCACATCATTATTTTACGTTCTTCTTTGCAGATTTGTACGTACATGCTAGAATTGACGAACAAATTGTTTTGTTGCTGCTCGGTTTTTTCAAGCGTGTACAGATTTACGAAAAAACAATGCTACACAGATTCAAAATAAACCTCATATTTAATAATTAGATTTTCTAGAAGAAATAATATTTACAAAATTAAATTTTGCAGTCAGCAGTGGTAAGTATATGTTTTGTAAGAACACATCAATTAGCACTGGAAATTTAACTGAAAGTTAGGAAACTTAGTTTAACAAGGGTATTCAATCACTGCTAAGGAAGAGAGTTTTGAAATTCAAATGACTTTATCATTATTTTCAAAACTCTCTTTCTTAGAAGCGATAAGAACTACTTCATCTTTAAGCACTACTTCGTTTTCGTTATTGAAATCAACAATTTTGAGAGTAATGTAACGTTTAGTGGAAAATTGACATTTGTACATCAATTTTTTGTGTGCAAAATATCGTTATTCGCTTTCCTCTCAGTATCATTTTTCGTAAAATGTTTTCATGAAATATCTATTAACAAATGTGAAAATGATATTCGTGCGCTCTCTTTTCACAACGCCCTCCTTTAAATTACGATTTATATTCTATAGAAGTGAGACTAATGTGCTTATAATTACCATCTGAGATTTCTGGAAATATTGTGCTACATTTCTGTATCATTTCAGCAGGCCACTTGGAAAAAGTGTTTTACAGTTGCCCTTTGTATGTCTCGCCATCCATGCATTCAACGTATAATTACGATTATTGCACTGAAAATATTATGTAGGGCCCAAAACCAAAAAGATCCGAAAGTAGATTTGTAGATTTACACCTTACTCTGATACCTAGCTTTTCATGAATGAGGTACAATCTGAAAACAAGTATGGGATATTTTATGTTGTTTTTCCAAAAATATTGTTTATCTCCCTTCAGAAAGTTACAATCTAGACATTTTTTTCATTAGTATGGTAGAGTCAACGAATTATTAGAAACTGAAAGTTAACAAGTCGTAATGCGAACAAATTTTTAACTCCTTGAAATGTATACATGTAAATTAACCACGCACATTAATGAAAGTTATTCAACCAACTTATGCGACGAAACTCCTACTTTGATGCCATGAAGTTCATTTGTTATCAAACCATATTTGTCAGAGCACAGCTTATACGTTGTTTAAGTTGGGAAAATTTATGAGGCCACACTTTTTTCGTTTTCATAATAAAACGACATCACCTGAAAAACACTTTCCCACAAGGCTTCGTTTTTTCAAGCGATTTCGCGACTTCGATATCTTCAAATTAAAAGAACATTAAAACTTGACTTTCATTTATCATACATTTATTTATCTCACTAAAAACGGTCCTGATCAGCATGAGTGACTTCGTGCAATACTCTTGAAAGGCCGTGAGTGATCATAATTTGAACCAATCGGCGGAGCAATGACTTTCTGTTAAAAAATGTGGAGGACTATTTCTACGCATCAGCGTTTTTTCTGTTCAGCCATTGATATGCTTGTCATGTTGTAAAATGTTTTCATCCTGTTATGATTCACCTGCCAACTAAATATCGTAAAATTTCACGACGTCTAATATTTTTAATATCAGTCACGTTTGTAATATAAATTTTGCTATCAATGAGCTACGTGAAATTCCGTAAGTTTCAACAAACTCTATACCATTTTGCTAATAACAAATGTAAACCACTAAGAATGTTTAAGTCGTACTGAAATCTTTCAATATTACTAACAGTAAATGGAAAGTTTACTGGCTGGGAAAAATAACAAACTTTTGCATTACAATCGATGAATAAATATGGAGCAGTAGTAAGCATTTTAAAATTTAGCCTTACCCTTTATTTGGTATGTGAGAGGTGTCCTCATTAATTAAAAGTGAGAACCCCGTAAACGAGCCAATTTTATTTTAAAAACTCTAATATATCTAAACGCTTTTGTGGTTAATCTGCGATTCATGACTTTAGCGAGTTGTTCGCATCTAGGTGCTACCATCATATCTAAAGAACTGAAGTGTTATTGTAGATTTCAAATTTAAATCTAAGTTATGAAAGTAGTTAACTTTCAAAATCAAAAACTGCAAACTAAGCCACAAAGTAAAGTTTACAAAATGTTTTTCCAATGCTAAACAAATCGAATAATATGGACCTTGTTTTATATTAGAGAAATGAACATTTCAACAACACTCAAGCAAATGCCTTTACACACATTTTTTTCTCAAAAAAAAAATAAAGATAAGAAAGAACAGATGTTTATCCAATATACTACATCAAGACGCAAAGAGGGCGCAGTTTTGTACCAATTGGCGATTTGTATAATGTAAATAATATACTCTGAAATTTAAATGTGCTATCGCCCTTATATCAGACCTTTCTAATTCATTGCTGCATAAAACGAGCTCCCCAAGTCAGTTGAATATATTCCTATATTGAACCAGTCGCTTCCATTAAATCGCAGCATGTTCTTAAATTAAATCCGCTCGTATCTCAGGTGACCTTTTTCCGTCGCTTGGTACGCAGTCTAATATTCAAGCTGCTGAACTTTAGTGAGTTCCTCTAGCTATATTAAAAGCATGAGTTAAGCAAAATTATAAAAGTACTTTTCTTTTTAACATAAATAAAAATTAATATTTCGATGTAGCGAAGACAACAAAAGAACATCTGCGCTAAATATGTTTAAATTTCAAAAAGCTTAAGGGTATTAATTAAAGTTCTTTTTTTATTGGAGGTTTAACGACCACCGTGAGCAACTCAATGGGCTATAAGCAGTCGCCCGTCCCTAATTTAGGGTCACTGGTTCCAGGGAAGGGAGAGAGCCAGTTCCGTAAGACAAACACAACATCCATGCCCCACCGGGATTCGAACCCGGACCCCTTTCGGGCGAATGATCAGAGGCCAACGCCTTAGACCACTGCGCCACCGGGGCGGCTAATTAAAGTTCAATATGTTTTTAAACAATCCCAATTGTCTAGTCGTAAAAGGATCCAGTAAACAAAATAGCTGCAGGGAAAAATTAAGCTTTTCCTTACAATATTTTACTGGAAAAATAAACACTTAAAAAATAATATCATATTTTCTTTTTAATGAGTAATCGTTTTTAAAGATTTTAATTCATGAGTTGGTCTATCTTTTTTTCAATTGTTATCATTGTGATTGCAATAATTTAATTGCAATCAAAAATTAACTTAAATGTGGAAACTAGGTTTATAGCAAATTCTGGGAATAACAATTTTCAAAACTCTGTAGGTTCCCATTTCTGGCGCTTCCCCATAATTTTGAAGTCATATCCTTGGGTACAGTCCTTGGGATTTTCGTTTTCTTTCGTTTTCAGCTTCTTTGTCGGAGTTATTGTCCCTTGCAATTCAAGATTCCATTTCCAGGCAAGTGAGTTAGTGATTACTATCCAATGTATAGTACGTGTTGCTAATCTGTGCTCTTAAACTAATAGCTTCACATAAGGAATAAATAAATACATGAGATTAGATACTCTGTGGTTACTGTTTTCGTGTGATAGTTCTGTTTTAACTTGACCTATGAAGCGTCAGGTGTTTGCGAAGTAATCTGTATTTTCTTCTGTAAGAATATCGAAAATTTGTAATTCTGTAGGAGTGCTATTCAAGAAGCTGGACATTTACTTAGAGCATTGCATTCATACTGCTTTTCATTTAAGTCAACAAACACACTTCCTACTTGAATGATCAAAATTTTACTCTCCTAATTACCATCAATGACTTAACGACGCTTCATAGTCATTATCATTCAGTAGTGCATATTGTCCCATAAAAGATTCCATTATATTATTATATTATTTCGTAATGCTCGAGGGCGCTTTCCCAAAAGCAAACAGTTATTCCTTCGTTCAAGACACAACCAACTCTTTCGATCTCCAATCGTGAACACATAATATTAACAACCGTTCTGTATTTTAAGTAAAAAAGGTAAATAACAGAACTTAGTAAATTCGAGTCCTCGTTTATTTGTGAACACTGGAAACAGTGGTTTTTTTTCACGAATTTGAATTACATCTGTATCATATCTGCGCGTTTCAAGAAGGACACAAGGCATGGATGAACAGATTTGTAGCAGCAAATCCATATTTCTTGAAATATTACCTAAAGATATCGATATTCTGAGGAGAGAACTAAACAGAAGATCAAAATATCCGAGTGAAAAGCACCAAAAATATACATCAACTTCGTTTGCGCCACCCATCAGCGAAGATTTTGGATTTGGTTCGAACTGGCTTTATAAGGTAGACAAGCGAATAGAAAAAGTTCGTGTTGTTTTGTATTAGACGAAATATTTATTCACAAATGTCAAATAACTTTTCCGCAATTTGTCTTGCCTTCAGTAGACCTGTAGGATTTCACGGTACACACTGAAGAAGTGTTCAACCAGCTGCACTACCGTAAAACAGCATGTTAAATGGACGCTATGACGTCTGTTGCATTTTTATATCCCGTTAAATAATTCATTGTCGTTGTTAAATTCTGTTTCCAATCTGAAGTGTTTACTTGATGCTTGTTTTCGATACCTAACTTTATTGCTTTGTTTCTAAATACAATTACAAATGCAATCACTTTATAAATTCTGCTGGTCCTACACACTTACCGATTTGTTGAATGTAAAATTTGGTCACCAGATTTTATTTTCAAACTATCCACTACGAAAGTAATGAGATACAGCAACTGTATATGTCGTTGAAGCACCAGCAGCAGCCCGATGAATTTTCTGAAAACAAACATTTCCTTTGTTCTCTCTTCATTAATCATCCTACTTTAACTTAATAGCGCCGCCCCGGTGGCGCAGTGGTCTAAGCGATGTCCTCTGATCATTCCTCCGTAATAGGTCCGGGTTCGAATCCTGGTAAGGCATGGATGTTGTGTTTGTCTTACCGCACTAGCTTCTTCCCTTCCCTGGAACCAGTGGCACTAAATTGGGGAAGGGTTGCTCCTTCTAGCCCATTGAGTTGCTCACGGTAATCGTTTAGCCTCCAATGAATAAAAACAAAAATAATGGCATTGAATACGTTCTATTTAAACTGCACAATTCATTTCTTTTTTATTTGGAAAGGTGGAAATTTATCAGAATATACACATACCAGCTGAGAGAATACTACACGCCACGCAAATGAAATGTTTTTAAATACGGAATCGATTAATCTTAAACAGTTGGTGTCGTCCGTGCATCCACAGATATTTTTCTTATTCATCCTCCTGATTCCGTTTCTCTAGAGTTAATGTTAATAAATACCAATTTTCCGAAAATAATAAAATAATGACATCAGCTTCCACAAAAAAAAAACCAATAAAAAAAAAAAAAAAAACATTGCTTTTAACTAGACCATTCAAGGCCTAACACAAACGTTGAGAGATATTTATGTTTAATTAAAAGTGTTTTATGATCATTAAAGTTTATATAAATAATGTTATGAGTAAAAAACCGAATGTATCTTAATTCTGCTTTGTGATGCAAAATTAATTTAATTACATAATTATTAAATAAATCGAAAAAAATACACCAAACAAAAAATGTTGCTTAACTCGCATGAGCAGTGAATGAATATCAAATAACAGTTTATGTAACTTGGTAATAACAGAAATACTTTCAAAGGATGAAATTTCTTGTATGTGACATTACCTATGTGTCATTCCACTTCAGTTCTTAAAGAAAACTATCAAAATCCGGTTTAGAGGGACTACGATTCCCACCGAAGAATCCGTTGCGCTCAGTCGGCAATAACTGCCTGTGTTTGTCGGAAACACACCGAAAGATTCCGCACAAATATCTCACAGGACCACAACTTACGTGGGAATTTAGAATCAGATATTTTTGTTTCTAACAATTTCGAGTAGCTGTGCGGTGAATCTTTGAAGCAAAGGGAAGTGAATGTGCTTTATTGAAATCGAACTAAAATATATGTATGCGTTGTAAGACAAGAATGTAACATAAGGGGCACTGAGATATATAGAGGAATATATGTAACACCTCACGGGGTAAGAAGATTATGTAAGGCTCACGGTGAAGAATGCGAAAAGTGGAGCATTAATAGGTATGATGACTTGTGCCCACAGTAGTCATTGTACCAGGGCCACCTCAGCACACTCCCCGTGCTAAGGACGCAATAAAAGGTAGTGGGATAAACAAAGTGATGGAGTACGTGGAAGAAGAGAGCACTGTTTTGGACGTTATCCAAAAGAAAAACTAATTTGCCTAAACGCGATTAAGTCATATCGTTTTTGAAGGAAGGTTTACAACTAGCACGACTAACTGACTTGAAACAATGCAGCCTAAAGAAAATATGCGGTGTTCTGTATTTTCATCAGGATATATGCAACTTCAAGAGGAAGAGATTTCAGGATACCTTTTATAGATAAATAGAAAACACTAATAAATGCAGAAGCGCTACTTTCATTTAACAATATTACCATTTAATGAAATTCTACTTAAGATCTGTAAATAATATTACCTTTTCATAAAATCATACTTCAGTTTTAGAAGCAGAAATAACTCAGAAAACGCCATTCTCCATTGCGCCCCATGCCGGAAAGTCTATGACTTACTTCAAAATTTTGCATTTATATGAAAAACATGTCATACTGGAAACTTTATCCAATAAGGAAAGAATTTTCCAAACCGGTCCTTTAGAAGCAGATATATTGACAAAAATAAGATATACATCAACCCTGGCGTAGAAACCATGCATTATTTTAAGAAGAAAATATTCGTAAAAGGTCTGTCGACGTGAGTATTATCTTTCCACAAACGAATTTGTTTCAATAGAGGTTATAGAAGCTCGGATGTCGCTGCAAATACATCAGAAGCAGAATTTAAGTCTTAGGCTCCTGGTAGCAAAACCATTGTTTACCAAAATTAGAAATGAGTGCAAAGGATTTCTCATCAGGAGCTGTATCGGCTACAGAAAGAATTTTTCAAATCGGAGTTTTAGAAACAAAGATATCGGGTAGGGGGTTGCGCAATTAACCTATTTACCGGAAAGTGTATGATTTACTTGAAAATTTTGAAATTACATAACAAAAATTTCACACTGGAAACTCTATCCAATAAAAAAAGAATTTTCCAAACCGGACCAAAAAATTTTCCAAACCGGAAGCATCCATCAAGATGTATGCTTTATGACTAACGTGTTTTGATTTCTGATTTGAACCATAACTATTTTGGGGGTGGTGTTTTGATAGGGAACCTTTTTCAATTGGAATTTTGACTCAAAAGAAAAGCCAATTTTCATACATTGCCTACACTTGCGATAAAATCAATGAAGTTAGTGATTAACGCCACCTGCATAAACCTGTTTAGAAAATTAGGATTTAAATGCCATGCATTTATCTCAGTCTCGCTACTGGTTATTTTAAGTTAGGCCACAGAATGACCGAATTATGTTTCTTTTTTCTCAGGCTGGAAAACACTGCTAACTTGTACCATTTGCATTTTACGCCTGCAGTGTATAGCTTATGCAAACAACTTGGCACGGATTCCTCCGACGAGAATATGTCGTTTCTTTGTTTTGTTTTACTCTTTGAACTTGGTTTTCATACTGCCTTATTTTTAGTGAGAAGTACTATGCTTTGCAGTTGTTATTTATATTATCCTACTCGTTTAGGTAAACAAATGTTTTCACTTGCTTAAAACAAATGATTTTGACTTAAATCTTGATTTACATATGTAATTTGTCAGCAAAACATGTGTAGTAAAACTTCAGAACGTTAATTTTCAGCATTTTTACCATTATAATTTTAATGTACATATCATTATTCCAAACCTGTCAATTTTATATCTAATCCCCGAAATGGTCATTAAATGTATATGGATTTCCCGTTTAGAGCGGTGTATTTAGTTTGGCTGATTCGTACAAAATATAAATTAAAGTTCGGCCACACATTGCTCTTGTTCCAAAATTTCTGTGGTCTCTCAGAATTTCTGTAACGTATAAATTTAAAATGCGTAGAACAAGATCGTATCTACTGCACCCTTCATTATAACACTGTTCAAATTGCCGAGAGATCTAGGACAGCGATCTTCACCAATCAGAATTTCCCGATGCTTGATTGTTGCTTAATGAATGTTTCTTTTCGACTTCTCATCCAATCACCCATGCAAATAGTCACGAGTAAATGTGATATTCTGGGCCTCTTTCAATTCTATTCCTTTTCCCCGACAGTAGACATAACAATGCATTCAGCAGCGTTACTATTTGCAATACTTACAAAACACACTGTTTTGCGATTACAAATGATTATGTTACCAACACAAATTGGTACAACTTCTAGTTTTTATTTATAGAAACACTTTGTAAGGTTAATATTGAGTGTTCGGAATACTATGGTTTTTATTCTTTATCAGTGTTGTACTTCTGATTTATAATAAAAGAATATGAAATAATAAAAAAGCACAAATGTAATTTAAAATTGTATGCAGTTTTCAGTCGGGCGACATAATGCTCATGTGTTATGGCGAGGTTAATAAGACAGTAAGGATTGCACAATTTGCTTTCCTCGCAGAAAAATAATTGTGACGTCTCGCAGTGACATCACTGTCCTAACATGTGAATCATACATCCGAAATCTGGCCGTGAAGGAACATACCTTTCCAACAATTTTTATAATTCAAACACAGAACAGAAATTTATGTTAAAGCATATTTACCATAAATACAGAACAAATTCACAGTCATATGAATATTTTAGTAAGCGATATTTAAAAAATTCAGCCAGCGGATTTTTGTTACGTAAAAGGGGAAGGAAAACTGCTATACTTCTAAGTGTTAATTTAGTTTCAACTGTTAATTTAGTTTTTATGTAAATTTAGAAGGGAAAACGCAGAACAGGACGTACTATTATTGTCATATAATAAAGAATTTCTTTATGAGGAAGAGGAAAGGCATCTCGGCAACATTCCCCAAATTTGTTTAATTAAAAATTGAAACATTAGACATTAAAAAATCTGGAAGAATTTATGAAGATTATTCCAGATGGTTTACGAATAATAATTCCGTCACGTCGCTATGGTGCATATACAAAGAAACGTAAAGGTTTGGACAGTGACGTCTCAAAACAATCACCGGAAGTGCTGGATGAGCATAAACTTGGCACCTGCTAACCTCGGTCATTTGATACTATGCTGTAATTTTAAGATTATATGTAATTTTCTCGTATCTCACTGCTTCGTGCTAATGACAACAGAAATATGTCGCTTTGTTACATTCTATTTTGTTTCTTTATACAACATCTCTGATGAAAATTTTATATCACAGCCCATTGGTATTTATTACACTAATTTCGACTTGGCAGAATCGGTTTCACAGCTAAGTGTAAATGTTTGAAAGTGCCACTTGCAATTTCTCTTTTGTTGCATCAAGTACCAAGCTGACTGCCTTACATGATTTTCGTTTTCATTAACATTTAATACAAGAAAGATGACACCGAATTTTCGGGTGTATTAAGGACGTCTTTTGCATCCGCTCTGACGAAATTAAATTTATCAGAGCTATTCAAAGTCAATGGGATCGGTATGCAAAACAAAAGATCTGACGAGAGAAAGACGATTTTCAATCGGGTTTTTAATTTCTCAGATATTGCTTAAACGGAATCGTGAGCTTACCAACTCTTAGAAACAGAGATATCGACAAAAATAGGATGTGACTTTACGTCCCCTTGTGGGAAAACCATGCATTATTTTAGAAACAAAGTATTCTCAAAACGTTTATCCATATAAGCGGTATCGGTCCAAGAAAAAAAAATTGTCAAGTTTTCAGGAGCCCAGATTTTGCAACAAATACTTCAGAAGCAGAAATTAACACTTATGACACCTGGTGGCTAAACTATTCTTTACCAAACATTAGAAATTATGTGAAAAATATTTTCCATTAGGTCTTGTATGCGATACAGAAAGCATTTTTCAAATCAGAGCTTTAAGAGGCGAGAAATAACGCAGAAAACGCAATTTACCTTTGTGCCCCCTACCGGAAAGTCTATGATATACTTGAAAATTTTGAATTTATAGGAAAAACATTTCGCATCGGAAACACTATCCAACAAAGAAGGAATGTTTCAAATCGTACTCTTAGAAGTAGAGATATTGACAAAAATAAGATATAGATCTACACCCCCTGGTGTAGAAACCATGCATTTTTTCAAGAAGAAAATTTTCCTAAAAGGTTTGTCGACATGAGTAGTATCGGTCAACAAAAGACTTTTTTTTCAATCGAGATTTTAGAAGCTCATATTTTGCTGCAAATACAACAGAAGCGAAAATTAAGGCTTACGCCACCTGATGGCCAAACCATGTCTTACAAAAATTATAAATTATGTGCAAACGATTTCCTATCAGGAGCTGTATGCGGTGCAGAAAGAATTTTTCAAATCGGAGATTTAGAAGCAGCGATATAGGGGGAAACGCAATTTACATTTACGCCCCCTAACGGAAAGTCTATGAATTACTTCAACATTTTGAAATCAGATGAACCACATGTCACACTAGAAACACTATTCAACAAAGAAGGAATTTTTCAAATCGGACTCGTACAAGTGGAGATATTGGCAAAAATAAGATATACATCTACGCCCCCTGGCGTAGAAACCACGCACTATTTTAAGAAAAAATGTTTCTGAAAGGTTTGTCGACATGACTAGTATCGGTCAACAAACGACGGTTTTTCAATCCAGAATTTAGAAGCTCATATTTTGTTGCAAATGCAACAGAAGCGGATATTAAGATTTACGCTCCCTGGTGGCCAAATTATTTTTTTACAAAAATTATAAATTATGTGCAAACGATTTCCCATGAGGAGCTGTATCCGGTGCAGAAAAAAATTTCTCAAATCGGAGATTTATAAGCAGAGATATATGGGGAAACGCAATTTACCGCTACACCCCCTAGCGGAAATTCTATGAATTACTTGAAAATTTTGAAATTATATGAAAAACATGTCACGCGGAAAACAATATCTAACAAAGAGGGAATTTTTCAAATCGGACTCCTACAAGTAGAGATATTGACAAAAATAAGATGCACATCTACGCTAAGTGTCAGAGAAACTGTGAAATATTTTAAGAAGAAAATATTCCGAAAAGTTTTATCGATGTGAGTGGCATCAGTTCACGAAAGAAGTTTTTTATTCGATATTTTAGAAGCTCTGATGTTATGGCAAATACATCAGAAGCAAAATTAACTCTTACGCCCCCTGGTGGTCAAAGTATTCTTTACCAAAAATTTGAAATTATATGCAAAAGATTTTCCAACAAAAGATGTATCCGCGGAAGAAAAAAATTTCAAATCGGAGTTTAGAAAAAGAGTTATCGCGGAATATGTAATTTACTTTAACGCCCCCTAGTGGAAAATCTATGCGTAATTTGAAAAGTAACTATATATAAAATACTATTTGACATAAATGGAATCGAAAGATTAAAAAAATTTCAATCGGATGTTTAGAAGCAAATATGTGGAATAAAACGTATTTTTGAATTCGATATCATCTGAATTTACGCCCTCTACAGGCACAATTGTACATCGTAAACAACGAAATGAAGAATCATCATCTGCATATTTCAAGCTTCCGAATGCAAAAAGAATTTTTCAAATCGGACTAATAGTTGCAGGATATCGTGGTACAGAAGGACGGACAGACAGACTGACAGACGAACAAACCGATAACAGAAGCACGATCTTTTTTTACAAAAGACTTGCTAATAATAAAAGTGAAAATGTATCGCATGTTTTCGTCAGGTATGATAAGCGAAAATATTTCGAGGTGGTTAGACAGGAATTTTCAACATTTGAATCTTTAACGAAATGAAATGTCGGCCTCGGTGGAAAACCCTAAAAATTTTCAATTTGTGAAAGATCAGCACTTTCAGTGCGCGACAGTTAACATTCATGAAAGTTAAGCACATTGTCAATGCAGCGTTTAAATCTGTAAATAGTGTTATGTCAAAGTTATTTTTAATTGCTGCTAGAGTCGAACCAATATGTAAAATGCCGGAATAGTTTTCACTATATTTGTCGAGGCACGCATGGTATTGTGACGATCTACCCCCCCCCCCTCGTATAATTAATTGGCGAGAGGCGTGATTAATTAACGGTAAATGAAACTTGATTCGGGGTTTTAATTAACAGAGATTTATAATTTAAACACTTGCGAGAGGTGGTATATTAAGAAAAGATCTTCTAGCACTTTGAATTCAAGTGGCGAGTTGCAGGTTTTTGCCACGAGAACAAAGAGCCAATAAATGGAAATGGGACGGGTCAGAGTTTAAGAGCTATTTCCCATGACTCAAAAGTGTTTGGACGGCAAAAGCGTTAAAAGCTTTTGTCTGTGACGCACGCGAAACAATGGGAAAGCTCTTGGACTTGAAGAGCGGTTTATAATCAATGTCTCGGTTTCAAGTGTTGGAATTCACCGCCAACCAATTTCTTGGAGAGGGGAGACTGTTGTTGAGGACAGAATCCATTTTAAGCCAAGAGAGTGAGGAAAATTTTTCCTCGCCCTGGAACAAATGCTCTTGCAATTCTGAGCATAAGAAGTGAAGCCAGCTAAAACTTAAGCTGATGAATAACAAGCACCAGATCTGCCTGGGAACATTCTTCTCCTCGCCGGACTACGGATACTTGTCGTAAGGAGCCATTTCAGGTGAAATGCAGACAGAGACATAATAATTACGAAATGTCCTCACTCATCCTGAGAGAGCAGAGAGGAGAAACGCCTGACATCAAGAACCAAGGAAGAATCCCCCCTGCAGAGCCTCTTCGTGTCGAGTAGGGGAGAAAAATCTTGTGTGTGTGTGTGCCTGATTACGTACCTCCAGTGACCGGGGAACGACAACGTTTTTGCCACAGCAAGAAGGAGCGGTGATGGAAGTTAAGATCAAACTACCCGTAGTGCCAACATATTAGTGAATGCGAGTGAGTGTTTGTGTTGTTAGTGTCATCCATACTGTGGATACTCAAAGACCTATGTAAGTACTTTTTACGAATACTTTTATTTGCGGTCCATTGTGAGCGAACAGACTTTTCTTTAGGACATGTTTTCTGAAACACCGAAGAGGGCCAAAGCTGGCCGGAAATTATAGCCTTTCTATTTAATGAAGAATCCGGTGTAATTTATGCATTTATCTATTAAATCCCTGTTTTAATTGTTATACTGTGCCTCCATTGGTTTATTGGTGTACTGTGTCGGCTAATTGGCTAACGAGGTATTGGCGGATCCAGTGATTCGAATCGCAGTCCGGAATTAATTTTGCATCCTTATATCTGAAGACCAAAAGGTCGCAATAAAAGTGGTGATCAGCAGTGGGATCCGTATTGTATAATTCAGAAACACAGTACAACCGGAGCACAGTATTTATGCCTACTTTTGCAACTTGCATAATAAGTTGAGCTCAAAGTTTCAAAAATGGAAGTGATTACAAAAATATTAGATGAACTGAAAGGTGAACTCAGAAATGGGACTAAAAACTTCCAAAGAAAGTTTTGAGCAAAGCTTACAACAGCAGAAAGAAAGTCTTGAACAGCAGACGGGCAGCATAAATCAGCTGATAGCTAGAATTGGGGGTATGAGGAAAATTTTGATAAAACAATAGAAGATACCAACTTGCGTATCGATCAGTTGGAAATTAGGCAGGTAAAATGCGTAGACCAAATAGAACAATGTACCCAAAATTTAGAGAGCGTTCGTAACTTGTGCGAGACTCAATGTAGAAATGTAAAGGAAAACCTTTCTGGGGAATTTAATGGTACTAAGTTAGAACAAACTAAATTTTATAGGGATATTGAGAAAAGGGTACAACACTGTGAGGCAATAATCAGTTCGTCGGAATTTAAGTCACCGGGGGTGATGAGCGAAGCTTTGAGTCGGCCGACCCAAATTAAACCAGGCGCGTTTGACGGAAAGACTAGTTGGGGAGTATACAGGACCCAGTTCGAAATGGTTTCGAGTGTGAACGGCTGGAGCGAAGGGGAGAAAGCATGCGCTCTTGCGGCATCATTGAGGGATGCAGCTGCTGATATCCTACACACTTTGTCGGAAGAGAGCCGTTTAAAATATTCCTGTCTAGTCGCTGCCCTGGAACTCAGATTTGGGGAGGAACATTTAAAGCAAATCCGTGTTCTTCAGTTGAAAAATCGCAAGCAGGAGGTCAATGAGTCACTTCAAGAGCTCGCGACCGACATCGATCGGATGACAATACTTGCGTATGGGCAATGTACGTCGGATATACAGGACACGATGGCGCAGCAACATTTTGTGGAAGCAATTTCTGATCCAGACATTCAGCATTCAGTGCGAATGGCGGATTGTGACTCACTTAAGTCAGCCGTCTTGCATGCAATGAAATTTGACTCTTCGCGCCATTCTAGGAGTCCTAGAAAAAGAGTTCCTATGGCGACTGTAGCAGAAAGTCCGATCAGTGCATCAGTCGAAACTAAACTCGAAGAGCTTTTGGATCTCCTTCGCAGAGATGTTAAACATCGTTCTGTTACGTCTCCTGGCCGGGGAAGAAGTGATACCCCGGCTAGAAAAATGGAGTGCTGGTATTGTAGATTAAAAGGGCATCGCAGTTTTGAGAGTAGAAAACGGTTGAGAGAGGGGAAAAGTCAAAGGAACAGGTTTCGGGAATCCCTCAGAAGTCAGTTTCGATGGACGAGAACTGACGCAGCAAAAGCAGCCCCGCACAGTCAAAGCGCACGTCACAGGTCTTTCTGGGCATTACAGTGGTTTAAGAGTTGAGGGGATGATAAATAAACTAAACGCCAATTGGTGCTGGATACTGGGGCGGATATTACATTACTGCGTCCGGATTTTTCGAGCAAATTAAGGAACCTGCAGATTGTTTGAAGAGTGAGCAACGGGTTGAGATTCAAAGTGTGAATGGTGATGGTTTAGTTGCTCTTGGAACCGCAGGCGTCGACATACGAATTGGAAATAAATGCTGAAGACACACGGCAGTGATTGCTGATATCGTTGAAAAATGCATCCTGGGTCTCGATTTTCTTAGTATGAACGGATATGTTTTGGACCTTAATAATGGAACCCTGAAGACGGAACATGAGGAAATGGTTCTCATGAGGAGTTAACATGGGCACCTGAGGTCGCAAAGGGTCACAGTTCTCGCAAAAGAGAAGTGTGTTTTACCAGCAAAAAGTGAAACGATTCTGGCAGGATGTTTGCCTTAGCTTTCACTAGAATTTCCGATGGCAGTATGCGAAATGCCAGAAATTTTCCCGTTACTGAAAAATGTACTTGTAGCGAGAGCGCTGGTAAAAACAGCACATTGCATCCCCGTAAGAATAGTTAACCTGGGTGACGTCGATGTGAAAATAAAGGAAGGGTTAGCAATTTGTTCCTTGAATCCTGTAATTTCGGCGCGTAGCAGCAGAGTAAGGATCCCACCCGACTCGCGCGTGGGAGGGAGCTACAAAGTTCCGGAGCATCTGCGTGACCGTGCAGCGGAGGCCACGGCGGACCTAAGCACGTATGTCACAGAGCTTACCAGGAGATTGGAGAAGGTACATTGTTTTGCTAGGAAGAATATTCGAATAGCTACTGAACGAATGAAGACCAGATATGACATGCAGGCTGCGGAGAAAGTGTTTTAGGAGGAAGACTTAGTCTGGCTCTATAACCCACGTATGCGAAAGGGAAAGTCACCCAAATTGCAGCGCCCGTGGGAAGGTCCTTATATAGTAAAGAAAAGAATGAACGATGTTCTTTTCAAAGTTCAGTACAATAATAGACCAGTTAGAGTTATACACCTCGATAGTCTTAGACCGTATATGGCAGGAAATACCGAATCGTAACCGTTTGAAGAATGAGTGTCTCAGGTGATTTGATTAGTTTCCCATTGGTTGACTTGTTGATGTGAAAGGATGAGAAGCAGAGAGCCTGAGAACATGGAATGAGTTTGTTGGTTGTAATAATTTTGTATAGTGTACTCGGTGTTGTGTTCTATTGGTAGAAATATTTTAATATTGCAATATGTCGTGTGCCATGGTAGTGGAACTGTATAATGTAAATTAATTATGTAGTGTCGTATTTGTGTACTGCCCTGGGGCGTGGCAGTGTAAATAATTATACAGGTATGCATGGAATGTGGGCGTTCCCTGAGATTCGTTAGAAAAGGGCATGTGCCTGGGGAACTCCAAAGACCAGTTCAAGGCGATTGTTTTTAGTAAAGTTAGAGACGATGATGGGCACCAAGAAAGAGGGGTACTGATGAGTTCTGTCTAGGGTAGGCAGTTTCGGGTGGTGGAATCAATGCGAATCACAGGTTGCTTATATGCACTCGGGACGAGTTGAATTTTAAGAAGGGGTTGATGTGACGATCCCCCTCCCTCGCATAATTAATTGGCGAGAGGCGTGGTTAATTAACGGTAATCGAATTTTGATTGAGTGTTGATACAGCAAGAACAAAATTAGTCTGTTGCCTTTGAGTAGGAACAATATTTGAAGTCAACTTAGTCGTACTGTGAGGCTATTGCCGTAGGTTAAATACGTTATAATACATTTTTAGAGTCAATAGTCGCGTCAAATAACAGCAAATAGAAACTCTCCTAATTAGAGGAAATAGACTATTTAAAAAAATTAGTTAACTAAGTCCTCGAATTTTGTTGAATCTGGATGTGCTATTTTGCTGCCATTCGTGAGAGAAATTCTCTGAGCAGCCCAATATTTGCAAGAAAATGTTGATATGCTGTTGTGTGCGGTGCAGAACAATGTAACTAGAAACGCCGCTTCTGCTGCTTTCCCACGACAATGTTTATGGCACGTGGGAGATACCGCAGAATAGAACAAGTAGAATGTCTTTGTATCGCAGTAGAAAGTCTGCTAAGGGATCTTTGGGGTTTATGCTGCGCATATATGCCTTACCATCCTCTTTATGGCATCCTGCTTCCACCATATACATTTTTATGGATTGTGGATTCCAAACGCCTTGCAAGTGTGTCTACGACTTCTAAGGTAAGAATGGAAGGGAACCTCCTTAATATTAGAAACTAAGTTGAAAATTTTACGAAATGCTGATGATTGTGAAGAGTCATCGGCACTCGTCTGTGCATTCAACTTGTGTGAGGCAACAGGACGGAACATAAAAAGATATCCTGGCATAATTTACATTACTTTCATTCATTCTACGCAGCTGACAGCCAAGGTAATCAGGATGACTAGAAAACCTCCAATCGAAAAAGAAAGGTTTATCAGGAACTTGATTGCCCACATCCATACCTGGTTTGTTCAACAGATAAAAAACTGGATACCATTTCAGGTAAAGAGAACTTCACATATGCATTTCACTTTACCGATGATACTTGGGAAGTGCACTAGCCGTCGGTTCAGAAGTTTTATTTCGGACCAAACATATTGTCTCTAAAATTTCATGCATACAACTTTGAAAGCCAAGATAGCAAAAGCAACGGAACGTCTCTAAATGCAGTTATGATGTGAATAACTCTCCGAGTGACTGAAAATATTTGTTGAATACATGTAGCACGTTTTAGTTTGTTTTAGCTTGTTAGCCTAGCGAAAGGCTTTACGGAACCGTTAACTCCAATAGACCCAGACCGAATTTCCTATTTTTCAAAGATTATATAAGTTATTTTTTTAGATCATTAAAGTGAAAGCATCAACTTGTGTCCGTTAATTGCAGGAATTAATTTCATGAGTAACGCAAATCATTTGCAAAAAACATGTTTTAAGATATTATTATTTTCGAATTCAAATGGCATGCACATTTTCAAACTACTAAATATCGGAAAATGCATTTTAATGTAATAAGGATATATTAAAATAATGCAAGTTTTTCACAATTCTATGTAGATTATAAATAAACGACATTGGAATATATTACTATGAGATCTGAAATATTATATATGTTGCGCTGCCCATAGTTCTTTATTTCAGCAGAGAAGCATTGATAATGGGAGATGAGCGCAAAGGAATCGTACAATTGTATAATTCCTAATTCAATGAATGTATCTTTTCCGAATGGCAAATTCCCGAAAGTTACTACAACTCCAGTAAATTCAGTGAAATTTTCCTCTCTTGTAGAAAGCAGTGTTTACTAAAACGACTGATGAATTTCTGGCAGCAATTCCTTTTACTCTTTACGCATGGTTGACGACGAAACCTAATGCTCTTGGCCTGGGTTTAATTCAGTTGCTGTTTGCTAAACATTCGATCACTTATTGCTTACAATCCTCCTTAAAACATGAGGATCACGCTCTTTGACCTTAGTCCCTGACATTGTTTTTTCCTTTGATACGGAGATCACCTTCTTCCTCAGTTAATAAGCACCTTTAAGAGGTTGTTCTTGAAAAACCAGTAATTTCTTTTTTTTGTAATTTCTGATCGAGCCACGCTGTGCCTTCACGTCGCTCTGGCCGCTCTCTTGACCAGTTACATTCCGACTTCCTGAGACTGAAGAATCATTTTCTGAGTGGAGAGGGATAACTCTACACGCTTGCCAAGCGAGTTGGTGTGCGTGGGATACCACTTCTGAATTGCAGTACAGTTATACCTCTATTTGGCTGAGGTCACATCGCTTTTAGTTGAACAGAATGCACCGCGAAAAGGGGCCAGGGCATTGGCATTTGCCTTCTTCCTCAGCTGTCTGTCTTCAGCCCGTCTCATCCATGTTACTCCCATATTCTTTCGAATTTCATTCATTCGTCTCCCATGTGGTCTTCTTCTGGGTCTTTTATTGTCCTTTGGAATCGACCTTGGCTGGGGGGAAGGGTGATTTAGTTCTAATTCAACACGCTGGCCGAACTGGTTGGTGAGTGTAAAATAGCAATTTCCTATAATCCCGGTGGTATCCTCCTAGCTTTGAAATACACGTCTACAGTACGTTGTCACAAGCGATAGCTTCGTGAAAAGTTAGGGAACAAATTTTAAAATTTTCGCGTTTTTAAATTTTCGCTAAAATATTACTCTTCTTGTGTAAAAAAGCTCATTGGCACCACTTTGTGATTGAAATAAGTGATGCCCAACTGCTTTAGAGCAGTAGGTTTCAAAATACCAGTAACTTTATTTTTTTTAATCACATATAAAACAGAATTGCTTTCAGAATTTTTTTGATAAAATAATAGAAAAACGTTTTTGAAAAAAGATTGCATTTCAACTTTAACACCAATGTTATGAGTGATTGGCATTCAAATATTTCAAATCACGTCCTTAGGAACATCATTGTCTCTCAATTTGTTAGAGTCACAAGAATTTGCAATAACAAATCTAACATTACAAAACAAGTAAAAATACTTTTCTCTTCTTTCTTAAAAAATTATTATTCTTTGAAATTATGTTTATTCCATTTTGAAAATCTAGTGACTTCTTTTAATTTAGGAACACCTTTCAAAATTAGATTATGTAATATTGCCACACCTAATACCTTTGATTAACCTTTCTTCGGGCTACAATTCATAATATAACATTTTGTTCCGCGTCGCTCCGGAACTTTTAACATAACACCTACTTTTATCCATTAGTACACATGCACCTAGTTTGTCTTTTTTGGAATTCGACAGGGGTCGCCACAAGGTAACATTTATTTTTTTTGGTTTCATGAAATGCTTTTGGGAAATCAGTATGGCATTTTTTCATTTTATTTCATGTGGTTTGGGATTAGTGTGTTTGAAGAACGGATGGAGTTCGTGTTGGTTTGCTCTTCGTTAAGACGGAAGTGATTGCGGTTACTTTACTTAAGGTAAGTCCTTATATTTAATTTTTGGTTCAGGGAGGAAAGACCGGATGTCTAGTCGTACATTTTGCAAACTTGTTAACCCTTATTTTGGAGATTGTTTTTCAGTTAATTTAACACGTTAATCCTGCATGAAACCTGAACCAGGGCCGGTGGCCGAGGCTATCATTCCCTGATGAGTGGCTCCCGATTTCCGACATTATGTGTTCGCTATCATTGTACTTTTCACTATGGATATTTTTTGGGTATATTTGTAACAGTATGTGTTTTGATTTACGTTCGTGAGTTTATGGGAGGTTCGGGGATTTCCTTGGGAAGTTCTTCGTTGATTGTGAGAAAAAGTTTTTTTTTTATACTTTACCCGTGATTCTTGTAGCTACATCATTGTCAACCATTATCAATCCACTGCTGGACGAAGGTCTCCCCAAGTTTCCTCCACAACGGTCTGTCTTGTGCCAGTCTCCTCTATGTCACTCCCGCATATTTACGAATTTCATCCACCCATCTCCCATGTGGTCTTTTTCTGGGTCTTTTCCTGTCCCTTGGAATCCAATCTAAAATTTCGGCTGTCCATCTATGGTCTGTCCTTCTGGCAGTATGTCCAGCCCATTGCCATTTCAGGGATTTAACTCTGATCATGATGTCTTCCACTCTCGTCATTTTTCGGATCCACGAGTTCCTCTTCTTATCTCTCTTGGTTATACCAAGCATGCACCTCTCCATGCTTCTTTGAGTTGTCTGCAGTCTTTGTATGTCTCTTTTAGTTAAGGTCCACGTCTCTGCACCATACGTAAGCACTGGAAGGATGCATTGATCAAACACTTTTCTTTTAAGACATAATGGCATATTGCTCTTGAAAATTATGCTGTTTCTTCCAAAAGCTCTCCAGGCAAGTTTTGTACGCCGATTAATTTCTTCATCAATGTGACCCTCACTTGATATCTGCTGTCCAAGATAAACATATGTATCTGTTATCTCCAGTTTTTCTGCATCAATCGATAAATCTTCATTTCTTGTAAAAGCATTGAACATCACTTTTGTCTTCTGAAAGTTCATTTTTAATCCCACTTCTTTACTCTTGTCAGCAAGTTCCTGCATCATACTCTGCAGCTCTGATGGGGTAGTTGCAAAAATGACTACGTCATCAGCAAAACGAAGGTGGGTTAGATAATCTCCATTAATCTTTATCCCTTTGTTTTCCCAGTTCAGTGATTGAAAGACATTTTCCAATGTGGCATTAAAGAGCTTCGGAGATATGGTGTCACCTTGTCTCACTCCCTTTCCAATTTTTATGTGTGTTGTATTTTCAAACAGCCGAATCTTTGCACTTGCATTTTCATAGATGTTATTAATAATATTAATGTATGCATCTTCAATACCGCAGGATTTCAGAGCCGTGGTAACTGCTGATGGTTTTACCGAATCAAAGGCTTTTTCATAATCGATAAAAGCCATGCACAATGGAAGTTCATATTCCCTCGCTCTTTCAATTAGTTCTCTCAGTACGTGGATATGATCTATTGTGCTGTAGCCACTCCTGAATCCAGCTTGTTCTCTCGGTTGAGCCATATCCAGTGTTACCTTCAAGCGGTGTGAAAGAACTTTAGTGAAGATTTTATAAACCACTGATAGGAGGCTGATAGGTCTGTAGTTCCTGAGATCCTCAATGTCACCTTTTTTATGTAGCAGGATCATTGTAGCGTTGTTCCAATCCTCAGGAATCTTCCCTTCATTAAGGCATCGAGTGAAAATTTGGGCGAGTACTGTTTCAATTTCTCCACTTGCTTCTTGTATGATGTCTATAGTAATTCCATCTTCTCCTGGAGCTTTCCCCCGCTTCATGTTCTTGATTGCATGAGCAACTTCTGCTGGGAGGACTGGAAGAACTCTGGTACCTTTCATGATGTCTGGAGTACATGTATCATCCCTTTCATATAATTTGGAGTAGAAATCTTTCACTCTTGTCAAAATTTCGCCTCTATTTCTTGTTATAGAACCATCTTCTTTTCTCAGAGCCATAATCTGTTTTCTTCCCTTACTGAGATGTCCCTTTGCTATCTTAAGGCTTTGGTTGTTTTCAATTGCTTTCCTCACTAGCTCACAGTTTAATTTCCTTACGTCTTCAGTGATACTTTTTCGTGTTGTCTTGCATAGCTCTATATATTCCACTTTGGAAGTCACATCTTCTTTAGTTGTCCTCATCTCTCTTCTTTTTTGCATCAACATTTTGGTTTTTCCTGATAATTTGTTCACGTGCAACTTGTTCTTAGACCCAGCTAATTTTGTTGCTGTTTCCATTAGAGCTTTGGTTACTTTTCTGTTAACTTCCGAAATATCCACTTCTTCCGATGTTAGGCCTTCTAAAGCAGAGAATCTGTTCTTCAGTTCCAACTTGAAAGTATTATGGTGTTTTTTAAGGTTGGTTATGTCAATACATTTTGTTTGTCTTATGAGCTTGCCACGTTCCAGTTTAGTGTTGAGGTGCATCTTACATCTCACCAATCTATGGTCACTACCTGTGTTGAACTTGTTCAGCACACTGCAGTCTTCGATGACGAATTTTTTGTTACACATAATAAAATCAATTTCACTTGTCGTCCCAATTGGATGTCTCCATGTCCATTTCCTGTGTGGCTTTTTCTTGAAAAAGGAGTTCAAGATGAAAAATCCTTCTGCCTCTGCAAACTCAACGAGAGTATTTCCACGCTGGTTTCTGTTGCCGTGACCGAATTTACCTACTGAAGTTTCATTCTGTTGCCGTTGCCCTATTTTTGCATTGAAATCTCCCATAATTATCTTCAAGTGCTGCTTACCTTTATTATTTAGATGACGAATTTCCTCATAAAATTCTCTTCAATTTCTTCTTCAGGATGACTTGTGGTGGGTGCATAAGTTTGAATAATCTGAGCCTGGTATCTTCTCGATAGTTGGATAACGAGTCGTGCAGCTCTGTCAGAGGAACTTTCAACTTCTACCACTTTATCCTTCAGTTTCTTGTTTATTATAAATCCAACACCACTAGTTCTGCCAGTATCTGTCCCACGATAATAGAAGAGATGTCCACTTTTCAGTTCAATGAGATCTTCTCCTTTTCTCCTTACCTCACTTAGCCCGACAATGTCCCACTTGATCCTTTGTAGTTCCTCTTCCAATTCAAGAAGCCTTGAATCAGAAGATAGGGAGCGTCCGTTATAGGTAGCCAAGGTCAGCATCAAATGGCAGCCTAGTCCGGTCCTCCGGGGATTCTTAGCACCCTCTGCCTTCATGTCGCACTGGCCGCTGCCTTGGCCAGGTACATTCCAGCTGCCGGAGACTGAGGGCCAAGATTTAAGTTGTAGAGTCATTTTGGAGGTGTTTGGCCATAACTCACCACGCTGGCCAAGCGGATTGGTGAGTGTGGGATAGCATTTCCTCTGATCCCGATGGTATAGTTATACCGCTATTGGCGGTCGTCAGAGCCCCTTTAGTGGGAACAGGATGCACCACGAGAAGGCGGGGTTGACATTTGTCAAGGAGAGGCTGTGATGTTACGCATCACCTGACCTTACATATATATATATATATATATATATATATATATATATATATATATAATTATGGGAGATTTCAATGCAAAAATAGGGCAACGGCACCAGAATGAAACTTCAGTAGGTAAATTCGGTCACGGCAACAGAAACCAGCGTGGAAATACTCTCGTAGAGTTTGCAGAGGCAGAAGGTTTTTTCATCTTGAACTCCTTTTTCAAGAAAAAGCCACACAGGAAATGGACATGGAGACATCCAAATGGGACGACAAGTGAAATTGATTTTATTATGTGTAACAAAAAATTCGTCATAGAAGACTGCAGTGTGCTGTACAAGTTCAACACAGGCAGTGACCATAGATTGGTGAGATGTAAGATGCACCTCAACACTAAACTCGAACGTAGCAAGCTCATAAGACAAACAAAATGTATTGACACAACCAACCTTAAAAAACACCATAATACCTTTAAATTGGAACTGAAGAACAGATTCTCTGCTTTAGAAGGCCTAACATTGGAAGAATTGGATATTTCTGAAGTTAACAGAAAAGTAACCAAAGCTCTTACGGAAACAGCAACAAAATTAGCTGGGTCTAAGAACAAATTGCATGTGAACAAATTATCAGGAAAAACCAAAATGTTGATGCAAAAAAAAAAGAAGAGTGATGAGGACAACTAAAGAAGATGTGACTTCCAAAGTGGAATATATAGAGCTATGCAAGACAGTACGAAAAAGTATCACTGAAGACGTAAGAAAATTCAACTGTGAACTAGTAAGGAAAGCAATTGAAAACAACAAAAGCCTAAATGTAGCAAAGGGACATCTCAGTAAGGGGAAAAAACAGATTATGGCACTGAGAAAAGAAGATGGTTCTGTAACAAGAAATAGAGGCGAAATTTTGACAAGAGTGAAAGATTTCTACTCCAAATTATATGAAAGGGATGATACATGTACTCCAGACATCATGAAAGGTACCAGTACCAGAGTTCTTCCAGTCCTTCCAGCAGAAGTTGCACATGCAATCAAGAACATGAAGTGGGGAAAAGCTCCAGGAGAAGATGGAATTACTGTAGACATCATACAAGAAGCAAGTGGAGAAATCGAAACAGTACTCGCCCAAATTTTTACTCGATGCCTTAATGAAGGGAAAATTCCTGAGGATTGGAACAACGCTACAATGATCTTGCTACATAAAAGGTGACATTGAGGATCTCAGGAACTACAGACCTATCAGCCTCCTATCAGTGGTTTATAAAATCTTCACTAAAGTTCTTTCACACCGCTTGAAGGTGACACTGGACATGGCTCAACCGAGAGAACAAGCTGGATTCAGGAGTGGCTACAGCACAATAGATCATATGCACGTACTGAGAGAACTAATTGAAAGAGCGAGGGAATATGAACTTCCATTGCGCATGGCTTTTATCGATTATGAAAAAGCCTTTGATTCGGTGAAACCATCAGCAGTTGCAATGGCTCTGAAATCCTGAGGTATTGAAGATGCATACATTAATATTATTATTAACATCTATGAAAATGCAAGTGCAAAGATTCGGCTGTTTGAAAATACAACACACATAAAAATTGGAAAAGGAGTGAGACAAGGTGACACCATATCTCCGAAGCTCTTTAATGCCACATTGAAAAATGTCTTTCAATCACTGAACTGGGAAAACAAAGGGATAAAGATTAATGGAGATTTTTTAACCCACCTTCGTTTTGCTGATGACATAGTCATTTTTGCAACTACCCCATCAGAGCTACAGAGTATGATCCAAGAACTTGCTGACAAGAGTAAAGAAGTGGGATTAAAAATGAACTTTCAGAAGACAAAAGTGATGTACAATGATTTTACAAGAAATGAAGATTCATCGATTGATGGAGAAAAGCTGGAGATAACAGACACGTACCTTTATCTTGGACAGCAGATATCAAGTGAGGGTCACATTGGTGAAGAAATTAATCGGCGAACAAAACTTGCCTGGAGAGCTTTTGGAAGAAACAGCATAATTTTCAAGAGCAATATGCCATTATGTCTTAAAAGAAAAGTGTTTGATCAATGCATCCTTCCAGTGCTTACGTATGGTGCAGAGACGTGGACCTTAGCTAAAAGAGACATACAGAGGCTGCAGACAACTCAAAGAAGCATGGATAGGTGCATGCTTGGTGTAACCAGGAGAGATAAGAAGAGGAACTCGTGGATCCGAAAAATGACAAGAGTGGAAGACATCATGATCAGAGTTAAATCCCTGAAATGGCAATGGGCTGGACATACTGCCAGAAGAACAGACCATCGATGGACAGCCGAAATTTTAGATTGGATTCCAAGGGACAGGAAAAGACCCAGAAGAAGACCACATGGAAGATGGGTGGATGAAATTCGAAAGTATGCGGGAGTGACATGGAGGAGACTGGCACAAGACAGACCGTTGTGGAGGAAACTTGGGGAGACCTTCGTCCAGCAGTGGATTGATAATGGTTGACAATGTTGATGATGATGATATATATATATATATATATTTTCATTTGCTGATGTTCTATGATTGCTTGCCGTTAGGGACCGAAAATTAAGTTGCACACCTAATAGATTATGCCATATCAGCTGCGTGTCAGGTTTATTTTGGGTGTCTTTGAAAAGAATACAAAGAAGTGTAGTATAAACCACACAGAAATATGAAAATCTGATATAAAGTTGAGTGAGACTGTCTTAAACTCTGCTATTTCATCTAGTTCAGGAAATAAAATCCGAAAGTTCATTGAAAAGGCGAGGAACGTAGTTAACAAAGGTGTTTAGAGCATTAACAATCTGGCCCTAAGATTCATCTAGTGGACCCTGTAAATACCGGAATTTTCATTCTGGTTCAAAAGAGCAATAAAAACATATTACTATGATTAGGGGAAAAAATCACCTAAATGAATCTCTGTCGTAGTCATGCTCTAGGATCTCCATCTTATCTCGTCTGACCTTGCTAGAGTATTTTCCATCCTCATAATGTACACCGATGAATCTAAGAAAATCTTCATAAGAATGACAAAAAGGTCCTTTTCTAGAAGGCTTGAAGGGCAAAATGCGATGTCAGATATGGCAGACTAATGTCTGTATTGCCAAGTGAAGCATCAAATAATGAAGCAACCACATTTATTTTGCAACATCAAGTAAATTGAATCCTAAACAATGGCAAGAGGAACGTTACTAAAAGAAAGGATATTTTTAGATTCTCTCCAACAGAGATGCATGCAAAGATTTGTATCCATAGACCTACCATGTGCATGAGTTGGATCTATAACACTGCTGCACTTAGAAGCGTTGTACATATATCTGTTGTGCAACGCGATATATTAATCTTATGTTATCTTATTTGACCATTGTTTATTTCATTTAAACTCTCATTTCCGTTTTTTTTATTAAAAGTTTAACGACCACTGTGAGCAACTCAATGGGCTACAAGCAGTTGTCCGTCCCCAATTTAGCGTCACTGGCTCCCGGAATGGGGGAGAGAGATCCAGTGCCGTAAGACAAACACAACATCCATGCTTCACCGGATTTGAACCTGGACCCTTCACGGACAAATGATCATAAGCCAGCGCTTAGATCACTGCGCCGTTTTGCTAGCCTTATGCTTTTCAGTGTTTAGCCTTTGTTGTTCTTGAGCCTTGTAACAACCTCGCTCGTGGGCGAGTGGGAACTTGGCAGTCTTGAATTTCAACACTTGCGAAAACCGGATTACCTGTCAGAGTCTTGAACGTATTTGTTTGTGGTAAAATAGGGTATATTCAGAGCATTTTATTTTACTTTAAATTTGTACTTGTTTTTCATCTATCCAGCTGTCGTTTGTTAATTTGAATTTGAATTTAATGAAAATTCTGCCACACAACGCAGTACATCAAATTTAAAAAAATACAAACATCAAAATTTTCATATGTACTAAACTGAAATTAAATATTAACACAATGTTAGCACAATGCAATGTAAACATGGAATCACAGTAATATCACAAAGTTCCATATAAATTAATAACATTTAGTACTAACTATTTATTCCAAGAGTAAACAAGAGCTCAAACCAGCTCAGATATATCTAGCATAATAATCGTAAACATACAAGCACTAAAACTCATTTATAATTGACCAAAAAGTCAATACAAAGTAATTCATAAAAAAAAAAAAACTATAGCGTAATATACTATGGAACTGTAGCATGGAGTCAGGAAAAAAGGTTTAAATTTAAGCCTGACGAGCCCTTGATCTCCAAAGGTAGATGAGTCAGGTCAAAACAATAAAAACAGCACCATTAGAAATACATACCATGAAAGAAAGAATACAGGAACTCAATCAAACAAGAAAAACTCTCGTAGCAGTTTTTTAAATGCCCCACAGGCCACTATTTCCCTGATGTATAATGGCAGTCTGTTCCACTCACGGGGACCAGCTGCAATAATACTGTTGTGCATAGCATAATCTGGTACGCGCCCCAGGAACCACAAAACTTGCATGACCTCGAGTATCATGTGAATGGGAGAAACGCTGTAATTGCAATAGTTCAATATACCTATTCGCATAGACTCTGTCATGCATAAATAATAATAACCTGAAAATGAATATTTTATCGAAGGGAAGTATGTTATAAAGACAGTAAATAATACCAGTATTTAAAAATGAATTTAGAGGTCGAATGTATTTTCTCTGAAGAACAAGAATTCTGTTAACGTTACCATCCGTGGTCTGTCCCCAGGCCAAAATACAATAAGACAACATGGGATAGATAAAGGAATTATATAGTATTAATCTGAGTCTAATTGTCAAAAAGCTAGAAATCCTAGAAATAGCGCCAATACGAGATTTCAGAATATTTGCTCGATAATTTATATGGACATCCCAACGCAAAGTCTCATGTAGTATAACACCCAGAAACTTCACAGAAGACCCAAATGCAACAGAGTCCCCATTCAAGAAAACACCAGTAGGCGATGACAGCCGAAGACCACGGCCCGAAAAAAGACACAGGTTGTCCTATTAGTATTAATTGTAAGAGCGTTACAGACAAACCAGCGAGATATCTCCTGAAGGTCACGATTTGCGCAGGGCAGTATCTCGGACAACGAATCCCAGGAAAAAATAAGCTGGTGTCGTCAGCATATAACACTCGGTGAGAAGTAGAAACAATGTTAAATAAATCATTTACATAAATTAAAAAAAGCATAGGGCCTAAGACGGAGCCCCGAGGAACTCCAAAAGAAACTATTTGAACTGAAGAGCGAATACCCTATATTTGTACATATTGTGTCCTGCTAGACAAATAATTCTCGAAAAATGAAAGTGCGACTCCCCTAAACCCAATATGTTGTAATTTAGATAAAAGAATATCATGGCGAAAACAGTCGAATGATCTTGACAAATCGCACAATATACCCAAAACAGACATTACACGATCTACATTTGACTGTAAAAAAATTCATAGCATCCCATAACGCTGTTTCCGTTGAGTGACCCTTCCGAAAACCATGTTGATTCCAATGTAAAATTTTATTCAAGTCCAAAAATCCTGACAAGCTATTTCAAAACCAGCCTCTCCTGTATTTTAGAGAATATCGAGATATTTGCAACTGGACGGTAATTAGCGACATCAGTTCTATCACCCCTTTTATGTATAACCGAAACCCTACTTACTGTAAAGGAAGAAGGAATTTTCCCAATTAAAAAGATATAATTGAAAATATGACTTAAAGGTATTACCAAATTTTGAGAAGCATACTTAATTACCCTCGGATGAACGTCATCCGGACCTGCTCCCTTAGATGAATCCAAATTAGTCAAAACCGACATAAGATCATCTAAAACAGGATGAAAATAAAAAGAAAATGATAATCTCTGGTGCGACAGGAATTCAGAATAATGCCCATTTGAATGTGGGATATCAGCCAATAACTTTGCAGGTAATTCAATAAAATACGTATTAAACAAATTTACAATCCGATCCAAGTCAGTAACCCTAATACCCATGTGATCAATCTGTATGGGATCCCCCTGGACCCGGGACCTAGATAACAACTCATTAATTGATTGCCAAACTCTACTATTGTCGCCAGTATTTGAAAACCGACTTAAAAAATAAATTTTCTTTGCACGTTTCAACTTAGAGTTAAACCAGTTCCTATATCTACGAAAATTTGATAAATCAGAAGCATTTCTTAAGCGTAAGAATATTTTAAATAATTTATTTTTTCTATGTAAACATTTCAATAAATTTCGATTAAACCAAGGCTTTCTGCAACGAGGCGAGCGGAAATATTGAATCATTAAAGCTCCAGAAAATTCCCCCAAAAACATCAAAATCACGAATCGGGTCAGTACGTCGTAGAACAGGGGACCAATCAACGACAGATAGGGCAAGCTCAAAAGACCTCAAACTCTCCTGTCCATAGAAACGCAATCGAATAGCTAGACAATTCGAGGAATTTAATCTTCCATTACGTCCAGACAAACAAAATATAGGCAAATGATCACTTATATGGTATGACAGTACACAAGAACAATAGTCATAATCGTTTGTAACACATAAAACCAATATAGATGAGGTTGTACTTGTAATTCTTGTAGAAATAGTTATTGCATTAACAAACCCAGACGAAGTAATAATATCGCAAAATGATTGCGAAGTATCATTTGAAACAGTCACATCAATGTTAAAATCACTGAAACAATACAGTGTCTTTCGCGCAAGATTCATCTCGTCCAAATAACCCGAGAAAAAGTCAACAAAAGCACCTCAATTGTAATTAGGAGGATGATATACCGTACTTATAATACAATGCTGCGTTTCAATAGTAATCATTTCAAAGTTGTTATTTACAGTGGTATATTTATCACATGATGAAACACTAGTAGAACGTTTAACAAAAATTGCTACACCCCACCCCGAGCCACAGAACGCGAAGCAGCGAAACCACGAAAACAGGGTACATCACATAAACGTGGGATATCTACATCAAACCAAGTCTCAGATACGCAAACAAAATCAATATAATAATCAAGGGCACATAGTAACTCAAACAGTAAATTTAATTTGCCATATAGGCTACGAGCATTATTGTGCAGAAATCTCAAGTGACGATCACACGATGCAAGTAAACCGTGGAAATCACCCACGGAAACCATATGCGGAATACAATTCATAAAGTTACAATATATAAAGTGTAGTTAAAAAAGTTAACAAAGTAGTTACAGAACAAATAAACACTATATACGACCAGGGTCCAAGTCGATCTTACTCTTAATAACTACCACATTTTTGCCCTCAGCTCTGCGACAAAATATTCGTCCGTTTCTGTACCAACAGAACCTAATACCATGTTCCTTGGAAAAGCTACGGGCATGCCAAAAGAGATCTCTGTTAAAAGACGTGAGGTTTACATTTATATAAATCCTAGTGTTGTCCGAACATTCAGGAATAACATCAGTTAATTTTAAAGTGTTTCTGCTCTCTCCAAGAAGAGTGTTCCTGACTGTCCTAGTTTTAAATTGTACAAGCAATGGCATATTTGGACGTGATCCTCCATAACGCAATCTATGTAAGACCTCAATGTCACTTTTTGAAAATTCACTAAAATCCAATTTACCCGCAATATTCTGTACCATATCTCTTAGGCAGTCTCGTCATTCAGTCTCGTCATTATTATCCGGTATACCAGGAATCTCTAGGTTTTTGTGGCGCGTATACTGTTCCAAGTCATTCAGGCCCCAAGACAGTCCTAAAATTTCAGATTCCTGAGCTGTTATTCTCTTCTCAAGCACCACAACCTCTCTACGAGATTCCTCTAGCATTGAATTTGATTTATGCAATCTATCGAGAATATCATCATATTTTAAGGAAAATAACTCCACCGACTTCTTTAAATCGGAAATTTCCGACTTTAAATCAGTAATCGCGTCCCACTTCATGTTAATGTATTCCATAAACATCTCAGTAACACAATCACCTCCACTCGGAAAATCAAAATTGGCTCCAGTTTGCTGATCGGTAACAGAGGATCTCCTGTCTGAGTAGTGTTATCATTAACCCGCTGAACTCCACGTCTACAGCAATCGCACTGCCACAGCATACGCTTCTCTCTAGAAAATTGGTCGATATGTACCTTCAGTAAGTGCGCAACATGTGAAGTGAAAAAGACTACCACACTTTCCATAGCACTGTACACCATCATCCACCAAAAGTGTGATTGAACAACATAAACAAGGCCTCTGAGACATGACTAATATACAATTGAAATTGATGACCAACGTCGGTAATATTGCCACTAATTAATCAATGCAGAAGCAACGAGAAGCTGAAGCAGACGACCACAAGACGGAGACACAAGTGGGAGGAGCTAAGGTAATCATTACATTACGTCATAAACGCCAAGGCTGAGCAACGACCGCGTGATGAAAATTTTAAACAGGTGATATCTCAGGAATTATCGTAATGTAGGAACTCTTACCTCACAAGCGGACAGACGGAACATTTATAAACTCACAATATTAAAAGAATAAACACCACACAGAAAAGTAGCACGTATTCAGCAATTATTTTCGCCACAACACCACCTCGCAAATGTTAATATCGTGACTTAACCTGACTGTAAAACTAATTTTAAGAGCACTCTCAATAAACAGCTCATTTTCTTTATTCGTATCAAAGAGCTTAATTGCTTCCCTATTTCAAATAGATTAATTAGATCGACTGTGCTAATCGTTGGAAGTGACTTAATTGATTGTTGTGAGATGATAACCAGAAACAACCTGCTTTATTCGAAAACACGCGTTTTTACCCAAAACATGGTTACTCCGATAGATATGAAAATGTTAGCTGCTTACAAATAATGGAATCCCTGTACTCAGTGCCGGAAGTTTTCGTCAAGATTTTTGACGACGTCACAGCATATGATTGAAGCTGAAACAGCATTCTGAGTCTTTCTTTACAGATTGTATAACAACGTGTCCTAAGATAATTTCGTGCATAATCAATACGATCCGTAATGTCTATTCGAAACCAGGAATGACACTATAAATAGATCTGAAGGAATAGAGCAAGAAATGCTGCAAATGCGTTCTTTTAGTGATTCGTAAGCACTGTTGGTTCTTCTGTGAAAACAGCTACATTCCTGAGTGGCGGATTCCAGTGCATAGTATTTAATCTTGCCTTTCATGCCATTTTTCTAAAGGGGGAATTATTTTTCAATGCAATATGGACGTAATATTTGTCGCGGAGTTTAATCTTCAATTGCGCTTGCGTTGGATGTCTAATGAGTTTTGTTCACATAATATAATTGTTTTAGCATAACCGGTGTGTTGACAAAATCAGTCCGCCTCATTCTTCAAACTCAGCATAGTGCTTAAATAGCAGTGGTCTGAATATGACTGTGTTGCAGAGTATTTCGTTCTATCAATACGTCAACATTCAAAAACTTTGTTTAAATGCAGTAATTTTTTCTCGCATTAAACTCAATGCCTGATTATGGTCCTACGAAAGCAGAAAAATGTAAAAAAAAAAAAAAAACGCGGAGACACGACAAAGGAGCAATAGACATTTCTGTAGTTTTGAAACAACAAACTTTACACAATTTTTAAGGTCTACATCCTCTGCTTTAATGTCAAAACTCTTGTGATATATTTGTATATTATACATTTCGATTTCAAGTTTTTCTTAATGAATCCCGCATAATGTATCAAATTATCTATTCCATTTAGCGTTGCATCATCACATCGGGAACAACGGCATATTTCATTATAAAAAATGTGAAACCTTAGATTATTTGTCAAGGGATCGTTAATAATTTTGCATGACGCAAATATGAAATATTTCATCTGTGAGAATCAACTTTTCCATTGGAAATCATAATTATTTATTTACATTTTCAACTTCATATATATAATTAGAACATTGGAGTTTTTAAATACCTTGCTTTCCGCATTGTTTAAAGCTGACAACACGGTTAACCTGATGCCGAATCAGTCTGACCCTGCTCTATTCTTAATTGCCGAAACACTTATTTTCGCAGAAGATAATCTGTAACTCTCATTTTAATTCTGCACATGCAATACATTTCCTTGCTATTACTATTCTCCGGCCGTTTCAAATTATTTGCACTCCTGTTTTCCGAATACTTTTACTTTCTTCCTCATATTCTTTTCCTTTAACTGATAAATTTTTCTGGCATTCCTTACTTTTGACGCTGTTTTTAACTGTCTGCAAGTTTTCTTAAGGAATTTTTTATCGTTTCAGCGAAGTGATAACTCTTTTGATCAAAATTAGTAAAAGTATCTTCGTTTTTGAGAAAAGCATTGATTCCTTACTGCACAATAATTCGAAAATGTTATTTCTGTTTAATTTTGGACTGACATTATTATACAGTAATATCATCCAGCTAACTTTCTTCAATTTCCTGAAACTCCAATCCTTTTTCTGGACTTCTTGTCTATAAAGGTATAAAAGAAGTGTTCGCATATGGTGTAAAACAATTGAACTATGTATTATAATCAAGTAAAATTGCTATTTCTTCACTTCTATATTATTTCCTCACAGTTCGACACGATTCATATTTATCTAGAATTCCTTTTATGTTTATTTAACAATTTTAAACATTGTAGACTGCGTGGCAGATAATCATAGTGTTAAACGGTAATCCCGTAAAATTTAGTCCCGTTAGTTTAATTTGTGATAAATAAAGAATTTTAAGAAGTCAACACTAACACTGAACGTCTGATCGCTTTCAATTCTTTTGGCAAACTTTCTATGCTTTTTGCTACTTTTTCAAATTCAAATATAGCACTTGGTGCGCTGTTTTCGTGGAATGCATAGAAAAAAAGTGTACATAATTACTACAGATATTTGGCAACAGACAGCTCTTTCTTGTTCTATAAATAGTCGGCCATGTGTTAAAAAAATGACATCTAATAAAAATACTGATATGAATTAAAATCAAGAACTCTTTGTTAGCACGTTTCGACATGGATAACTTCGTTGTCGTGTGTACAGAATATCTGCATTGGCACCAGAATTTGTGAAGAACTTTTCGCAGCTTGTATATCTGTGCTACTTATATTTCGATAGATAACAATCAAATTCTCTTTATGACAGTAAAAGGGACGGCATTTCATGCACACACTCAAGCGGAGACTATATGTGATAAACACATATTATATTTAAATTCAATATTATGCATTCAGGTCTTTTCACGATGAAAATATTTTCGATTCTGGAGTTTCTTTCATTTTACATCACAGGGAAAATTTTGCTTCTTTTGAAATCCAAATTATACATTATAAGCAATGTACCTCAGATCATTCGAACTGCACAATGTTTTGAATTGTGGGAAGGTCATAATCTCAGCATGAAGAATAATCTTTTTCATGTATTTGATTAAAACAACACACCGGGTAGCGTGACGTTCGCAATTTTGAGGAGTTATGACAGAGAATTTCAACAGAGTGCCCCTATAATTTTTTATTTTTTTCTCTTGGAATATATTCCTTGAAAACATGTGTTCCTACTGAACTTTATTATTGATCTCTATATCATAAAAAACGGTAAAGGCTAAACTCTCACTCATTCTTCACTCCAAGCAGGTTTTCATAGCATTTTCGATTCTTTGATTTTAAGTGCTATTGCTTTTCTGGTACTTATTCCATACTAATATTTAACAGAAAAGGTATTATCATTTACCAACAGTACAATATTAAAGTAATTTTGTGTATACTGTTAAATTGAAAATTATAGAAAAGATATTTTTTGTAATACTGTTAAATTGAACATATAAAAAAGATATTCTAGTGATCAGTAATATTTGTGAGAAAATAATTATATTTTAGAAATATGTGAAAAAAAATTTCAGATGTTTGTCTCCCTGTTTAGCTAAATTTATTAAAGTCAGATTAGTGTCAGACTACAATTCGTGTAACACTCTTCAGAAAAGCAGTTCTTCTTTTGAAGATTCTTTTTTCTGTCTGCATCTTGTTGCCATTTATCAACTCTGTTCATAGAGTTTGCACTATTATTCACTCTCCTATCAAAACGATTTTCGACAGCCTTATAAAAGTTTGTGGATGAACGAGAGATGTAAATTGTAAATATGTGATCGAACTATATTCTTTTCAACACTAATTCAAACGTATGATACTTAGGCATTCCAAAGTTACTGCCCAACCTACGAATCAGCCTCAGTTACCGAGTGTTTGGCGCTTCGTTTGGTATGTAAATGTTTTCTTTTCAAGTTATTTAACTTCCTCTGCAGAAAAGTATCATTGAATCACACATGAATAATGTTTTTTTACTTTTTATTCTAAATAGAATCTGGAAGATAACTTAGCCTAAACTTTAATTTCAAAATCTTGATCTTCATCATAGTAAGAAGAAATATCAAAATTCACAGCTTATGAAAAAAATATATATTTAGAATTCTGAAGGAATATTACGAGTATTATAGTGCTGACAATGACAATTTTCAATTCCTTTTGCCAGAGAAGTTTTGTATTATATAGAAGACACTCTGTAGAACAACCGTCTTTTTGGCGACCTGTTCAATATAAAAACTTATTACTGAGTTCCCATACTCATCTCCATAGCGCATATTTCACTCCGTGTGACGAACTCCTCAAGTCTAGGTCTCTATTTAGAGACTATCCACCTAAAGGTGTTCCCGTAACAACAAACCCGTGGAAATTCTATTCGAGATAGGGATGAAGGCTATTTTTAGAAGATTAGGTCATTCTTACTACACTTGTATACCGCGTGGACGGGTTAAATGTTCCTCTGTGCATTGTTCTACAATCAAAAAGCCATCGTGGGCTGCTTCAAACATTGTGGGATAGGAAAACGGGCGTTATGGGCTCTGGAGAAAGTCGTAGTTCACCCGACTGACTATTTTTACTAACGTAGTCTTCCGCTTGTGCATTCTGCGTAGCGCTAAATTTTATCTTCTCAAAGGGTTTTGGTATACGTGCCGTGCTAGGTTTTGCCTGCCACGTCAAAACGTAATGTTTTCCTAATTGATAAGGAAGTTGAGATTTTGAATGAAGTTCACAAAAATCATCTCAAGAAAACATAGATTGATAAATTATTCGATATTCTGTCTTCACGATTAACAAAGATCGGCCGACGATTACAATAAAGAGCAGATCCACAATCGCCTTCTTTCAATAGGTGGAAAATACGCAATTTTAGAGAAAATACTGAGAAAAGATAAACGATGTGCGATCTTCTAACACCAGATAGGTGGAAAATCCTGAATAAAGACGCCTAAAGGTAATAGTGAAACTCAATGCTAATGAAAATTTCAAAGCTTCGAGTCGCTGGAAAAAAATTAAATTGCGATTCAGGCTTTTCTACAAAGAACTTTATCGCACAAATGAATCTCTCAACATTGAAACTGTGAGAAGGAGGAAGGAAGCAAAGGTAAAATAACTTTTGCCTGAATAACATGCGAATTAAGTCTTCATCCCGGACGAGACCTTAATTTTTTAAGATGCTGCGTGATTAAATCCTTGCTTTTAAATATTAAAACGCAAATGCGGAATGTATTGCCGACAATGAACAGCTGCCATTTTATCTGCAGATATGTCAAGGAATGAAAAGGTAATTTGGTTAATAGGTAATCCTCAGAAACATCTTTGTTTTAAAGTTGTGAAATATCGACCACGCAGGATGAAATGCCAGATAAGAAAACGTGGGTGACATTCAACATTTTCGAAGTATGGAAGCGGGATTTTGACCAAACAAATGGAAAACAATGGATAATTCACTTGGTTATTTACAACTGCATAGTACACCCCGAAACCAGGAACTTAAAAGCTATTCAAAGATAATTTCTTCGCCCTAACGTAACATCCGTACCACAGGCTTACTCAAAGGTCCCAGCACTACCAAAAATGTTAAATACATGCATCATATTTGAAATGGAAAGTAATACACCGTATGCGATAAACATTTTTACAGCGATTCGTTTGGCAAATGCAGCGTGAAAAGCCGTAATCTAGGAATTATTTGCCAACTGTTTCCACTGTTCGTGATTGACAATGGAAGAAAGTGAGGCTTCGTCTCCGTCTGATTCCAGAGAGAATCTGTCAAAGGAGAATGTAGGTGCCAAAAATAAAAATGATGAAAACCAGAGTGATGAATTTATGCAGACGCTTATAGAAAAGGTGTATTTACCAGAAGACGTAAATGTTGATCAGTGCGTTAGTGCTGATGCAAACGTGGAATGTTCGCTGGAGCTCAGAGAAGAGGAGCTAAAGTTTAGACACTAATTCAAACGAAAACTGAACAAATTTCGGATGTCACTTCAGCTGAAGATGAGCAAGCATACGCTTCACCCCATCCATGGCCCACGATTAAACAAGTATCTGAAGCATTTCAAGTGACAAGTAATTCGTGGTTTCCTACAAGTCGAAGATGTAAAGGAATGCTTCTAGATGGCTACTTACTCAGAAAATAAAGTTTTACAGATTCTTGTACAGCCTTCAAATCAGCCCACTATCGCAAAAATATCAAGTGAATACTTTGTTGCACTTCGCCACACACTTTATAAAATCAAGTAAACGTTTGAAATAACTTTTTTTATTAGCCTTTTTTTATTTTGGACGGATGTTTAGGAGCACCGTGAACAACTCTAGGGGCTATAACTGTCGCCCGTTACTAATTAAGAGTCACTGGTTCCAGGAAAGGGAAAATGCCAGTGCTTTTCCCCTTATGTCAAACACATAATTATGTCAAACACATGATCCATGCACCAGGATTTGAACCCAGACTCACTTCAGAAGAATGGCCACAGCCAGTGTTTAGACCACTGGGCTAAAGGCGCGGCTTTTGACTTTTTAAACTACAGTGCCATGCTATGTTTTAGGGACGCATGATTTTTTTTTTCAAATCGTTCTTTAAAACGAGGTTTCGATATAACGACGCGTCTTCGCCCACAAAGTAGAAGTCGCTTTACCGGCAGTGTTATGTAGTATGATTATTCCATTTATTAATTTGTTTTAGTCTGAATCTTCCAGAAAGCGATCTGCGGAATACTTCCATTAGAGCAGATGTTTTCGTCACCTAGAGCTGCCCAGACGATGGGAGTACGTCGTGCCAAATAATGAATCCAGCAAAGTGAACCAGTTTTCTTTCAAATTTTAAGATTTCAAACGGCCTTTCGGTCACTTTAGTTCAAGAATAATAGGAACATGGATTTCAGTTATGGAAAAACGACAAAATGTTGAAAAACTGAAAAAAAAAAAATAAGCGTCTTCAATGCGAACTCCATCCACACAATTATCTGAACTTACATAATGTTAATTTTTTAAAACACAATTTCAAAGATTTCTTAAATACATTTTTGTAATAGTACAATTATCTATAAATATGTGATGTACTGGAATTAGCAACTAATGGAAATATGGTATTTCTTATGCTTCATTATTCAGAAAACCTTTTCTCATCCATATGAGTCTTCGTTCGCCAACAGGGTGAGAAAATATCATAAAACAGTCACTTTTCTACGACAGTATCTACTGTTCAATGTGCGCCATTGCTATACCTAGAAAAGTCTTTGTGAGCCCTGTTCATCAGCTAATGAATCAAGCGAGACGCCACCTGTGATCCAATCCACTCTCATTAGGCTTAATGAACGCATTTTCTTAAGGTCATAAAAAAATTACTCACAGCAGTTCCTTTTGAGTTGTATACGCCAAAAAGATACTTGAAACCGTAAGGACGAGCAGCCTTTCGGTGGTTAGGTACCGAATTTGTTCCAGATCAAGCTTTAATATGGAAATATATTAATATGCATATCTTTCCTAATATGCTAGATCCCAAGTTTGACTATCTCAAATTTGGCATCTTCATATTTTTTAAACTTCTAGGCTGACACGAGGTCATTGTTTAACTAAGAAATGTACGGCTTAGTTATGGAAGCGTGTTATTTTGATGGCATTTCTTGAAGTATTTATAAAAGTTTATTTACAATAAATGCATTCAAAGAGAGCTTTAGTCTGATTTTTTTTAATTTTTATTTCGCAGCAAAGAAGTATTATCTCCTTTTAATAATACAGAAATTAAAGTAAACGGGCTGCATTGTAAACCGTAATAAGAAAAAATGTTGTGCGTGAGTTTTATAACTCACACACCCCAAAATACTGAAGAGCAATTTTCGTACGCTTTCATTAGATATCGCAAACGTAAGTTCCTCCAATTTCCCTTTCATCACAAAAGTGTTATTAAAATATTGACGCGTATTTAATGTAAAATTTGTGCGTAAAACGCGGGCTGTAAGTCAAAGCTGGATATCGTCAAAAGTGAAACCAAATCAATTCATTTATTGGATATGAAATTTAATAATCAAGGCGTAAAAACAAAGTTGCCGCTACGGTGGCTAAGTGGCGTAAGCGATGGCTTATGACCATTCGTCCGAGAAGGGACCGGATTCGAATCCCGGTGAGGCATGGATGTTGTGTTTGCCTTACGACATTGGCTCTCTCTATTCCCTGGAACCAGTGACCCTAATTTAGGGACAACAGACTGCTTATAGACCATTGAGTTGCTGACGCTGGTTGTCAAACTTTCAATAAAAAAATCAAGTGAAAATTCATGCACTTTTTCACAAAGAGCAAATTTCTTATACGTACAGGAAAATTACCAGGAGTCCTTCCGACATAATGCTAGAAATAACGGTATGCCGATTTACTTTAGCGTGGAATGGAAGTTTTGTGGATGCAAAACGCATGGACAACAGATTGTACTTTTCCTTTACGAGAAATATTTAAAAACATAATATATCCATCTGCACGATATACGGTTTTAATTTTACAATATGGTCATGAAAAATGTTCTGATTCATATTTTTTGTGAGCGTTAAATACCTATAACACTGAACATTTTTTTTTAATTTTGTGCCTAGCATTTTTAATTGCCTTAGCCGCTGTAAAATGTTATGATTTTGTAGCATAATTTAAAAGAATGTCATACTAAATATTTAAAAAATTCAACTGAAGCTTTGTAGCATTAATACTTCCTACGACACAAACATTTCTGTTTTTATGGGAATTTCGAAACCATTGTCCATTATTGGTATTGTGGAGAATATTTCACCAGAGTTACCCTCGCTTTCGGGGCAGAAGGATACAGGGACTTCCATCACACCATTTCTTGTGTACCTCAAATAGAAACATTGTATTTCAGAAGGTAATATTCCCTTCTTAAATGTTTATAAGAGTTTCATGTTACAGACAACCAAATTAGACTGAGGAAATATGAAAGTAATCGCTTTTACAAATATTTTACCGAAACTGATTTAGTGCACCATAAAGCAATTTCACAATTACCTTTTCGGAATATCGACATATGTTATACTTTCATAACGTCTTTAATGTAACAGGAAATGAAAAATTCTGCACGGAAACTTTTGGAATGTGATTTTATCCGTGATATTATATTACCCGTACTTAGAAACCATTCACTAGTAGAAGAATTTGAAAATGGTTATGGCAATATTTGACAAAAGAACGCAAAATCCATGCAGATTAATTACTTTTTATCTAAAAGCTGAAAAACTTCATTTTTGCGTCTATGTTTTAGAATTTATATTGGATCTTGTAATCAAATATTTATTTTACTGCTGTGAGTCCTGCACTCAGTACAATAAATTTTGAACAATGAATTTACAAATCCTGTTTAAACAAGCCTTTGACTGCGCTTTTTCCAAACAAGCAAAATGTCGTTTAACCTACAACATTTATTTTAATTACAGTCGTATGGTCAAACCGTTGCTTTTATTAATACTGACATTTTACGTGGACCAGGAACATCAAACAAAAGATCTTCGCTCTTTCCACGTTTAATGGAGAGTCACGGAAAAATTCTCATTGGCCTCCACCGGGAGTCGAACCCAGGGTCTTCCAGTTACGCGCCGGATATGCTTCCGCTACACCACAGCTGCTTCGAATTTCTCCATCTTTGGTGATTCCCCAGCATTGTGCGGGGCTCCAAGAAACAACGTGCCAACTTGGCTTGGCAGTTAGCGTGTGTGAGTCTGGAGGAATTCGAGGTATCTATGGTGTAGCGGGAGCATATCCTGCGCGTAACTGGAAGACCCTGGATTCGACTCCCGGTGGCGGCCAATGAGAATTTTTCGGTGACTCACTTATAAACGTGGAAAGAGCGAAGATCTTTGTTTGATATTTGACATTGCTTTTATGTTTTAAATTTAGTCCTTTTGTATTCATGCCATTTAAAGCTGGAAGTGATATAAACGTGGTTCAAAAGAGACAAAAGCCATTGAACTTACTGCACTTTCTGGGTCTGCAAATATCTGTCCAAGATTCTGCTTTATTAATTTTCTGATATTATCATTTCGGTAGACTGCTACTGATGATATTCCTGTGAAGAGAAAAATAATGATTAATGTTTAATGCCAAGACACATCATACAAAGGTCATTCCAAAAGTTTGGCATGCTCTGTGCTATCTTTTAAATAAGAATTTATTTCACAACATAGCTTTACTAGCCTTGGTAGTAATCTCAGTGTCTCTTTATGTCAGCGATCCAAACTTTGTGCAAATCTTGTATTCCAGTACGGACTCCACCATTGTTGAGCTGTCGGATTACTCGGGTCACCTCATCAGAAGCATCCTGTAAGGCACTGAATATTTTCCTGCGGAATAGCTTCTTCAGTTTTGGGAACATTTCATAATCTGGTGGGCTCATGTCAGGACTGTATGGCGCGTGAGGAAGAAATTCTCATTCATAACTATCCAGACTCTATATTACAGTACGGGCAATAAGAGCAATCCAGTTGTCGTGCAAACTAATGACACCAGCTTCGAACATGTCAGGCCTTCTTTGGTGAATCTGTTGGCGCAAAACATTTTGTAGAAATCTTCTGTAGTATTCCGCTGTTACAGTTGTCTACTCCGGCGCTCTGTCTGTCGACAACCACTTTTTCCAGTCGATGCAGCACTTGCTGGACGTACAGCGTTTTACCAAGCGAGACGATGTCGAACCCTTACTTACTCACTTCTTTGCCTCTAAGCTGCTACTGTTGTACAGGAATAGTATACAAGAGCTACCCGGACGATGGGAGTATGTCGTGCCAAATAATCGCGACAACATTTTGAACTGATCTGTACTTCTATATACGGTAATTAGCACTTTTCTGTTATCTTGCCTTTTCATAACTTACTTTCTTACTTACTCTCTTCTTTGCGTCTAAGCCGCTATTGTTGAACAAGGATGGTATCCAAGCGCTGCCCAGACGATGGGAGTACGTCGTGCCAAATGATCGCGACAACATTTTGAACTGATTTGTACTTCTATATACGTTAATTAGCACTTTTCTGTTGTCCTGCCTTTTCATACCTTACTTTCTTACTTACTCACTTCTTTGCGTCTAAGCCTCTACTGTTGTACAGGGATAGTATCCAAGAGCTGCCCAGACGATGGGAGCAAGTCGTGCCAAATGATCGCGACAACATTTTGAACTGATCTGTACTTCTATATACGGTAATTAGCACTTTTCTGTTGTCTTGCCTTTTCATACCTTACTTTCTTACTTGCTCACTTCTTTGCGTCTAAGCCGCTACTGTTGTACATGGATAGTATACAAGAGGTGCCCAGACGATGGTAGTACGTCGTGCCAAATAATTGCGACAACATTTTGAACTGATTTGTACTTCTATATACGTTAGTTAGCACTTTTCTGTTGTCTTGCATTTTCATACCTTACTTTCTTTCCAACACAATATATATATATATTTTTTTTGTTGTTTTGAAAAAGTAATAAAATGTGAGACATGCGAAATTCAATATTTCTAGATCATTCTAGGAAGTTTCCTAAATTTCGATTTCCTAGAATACTCTTTCCAGGTTATTAAACAATCTACAAAAACGGCTATCGGTCACAGGATGGAACAGAAGGTGCAGTGTCATTCTTTTTTAAATCTCACGTATTTTTTTAAAGCTCAAGAAATTTTTTTAAACTTCCAAAAATGTTTCCGGTGTCCCAAAAATTGAATAAAACAGAAACAAAGTCACGCACTGGTAGGATAACAGTAAGATATTCATATTCTCCAGAGTTCAAATTCTCCACAACTTCCGTAACAAAGGATATACCTTTAAATTAGAGTTAGTATTCAAATAAATTCTGAAGGGAATTTTACATATTCTGTAGTACGAAGTTCACCTGTACAAAATTTAATTATCCAGTATATCGGTACCTTAATGTTTGGATCAATTACCACTCAGATTTGAGAGCATTTTCCGAAAAGAAATGATTTTCCTGACAGGTTCATTACTCTGTTCAAACAATTGAGCAAATCTTGAACTGTGCATTATATTAGAATACCGAATGTCAACTTCTGAGTGGCTAAAATATTGTTTAAAATGATTGCTTTCTTTACAAAGCTTAAAACAAATGCACGTATATCAAGGTATAAAACGGAGCAATATCAAATCGAAAGTGCTTTTTTTACAGATAATTACGAAGGCTCTGGAGTAGTTCCGCCTCGGTGGGCTTTCATCTACTGTACATGGGTACGCTGGAACGCCGTCGTCTTCTCGTGAGAAGCTATTTTTTTTGTGAATGAAACTTCTTTTATTGTAATGTGACTGACATCGAGCGGGAAAGTTTTTTTAAGTGTAAATCATTTTATTTAACAATGCGCACAAACACTTTCTTTGCCACAGTTTTGTCATATTATTTATTGAAAGTAATGTTTGCTCCAATTACACGGGTTTATTACTCTTCGTACAGAAAGAGAGAAGCAACAGAGTTTATATAGCGTTATGCTTTTCCACGGTGTTTTTGGTTTCATGTAAAAATGATATATGTTTGAATTTAAAGAACACAGAATATCTGGTAAATAGAAACCGGTACTCTAAACAATTTTAAACCAAATGCAAATGAGGATCGCGCGTCAACGCTGCACAATTACTTGGGATGTTAATATATCTATATATATATATATATATATATGGGATGTAAGGTCAGGTGATGCGTAACATCACAGCCTCTCCTTGACAAATGTCAACCCCGCCTTCTCGTGGTGCATCCTGTTCCCACTAAAGGGGCTCTGACGACCGCCCATAGCGGTATAACTATACCATCGGGATTAGAGGAAATTCTATCCCACACTCACCAACCCGCTTGGCCAGCGTGGTGAGTTATGGCCAAACCCTCCAAAATGACTCCACAACTTAAATCTTGGCCCTCAGTCTCCGGCAGCTGGAATGTACCTGGCCAAGGCAGCGGCCAGTGCGACATGAAGGCAGAGGGTGCTAAGAATCCCCGGAGGACCGGACTAGGCTGCCATCTGATGCTGACCTTGGCAACGTACAATGGACGCTCCCTATCTTCTGATTCAAGGCTTCTTGAATTGGAAGAGGAACTACAAAGGATCAAGTGGGACATCGTCGGGCTAAGTGAGGTAAGGAGAAAAGGAGAAGATCTCATTGAACTTAAAAGTGGACATCTCTTCTACTATCGTGGGACAGATACTGGCAGAACTAGTGGTGTTGGATTTATAATAAACAAGAAACTGAAGGATAAAGTGGTAGAAGTTGAAAGTTCCTCTGACAGAGCTGCACGACTTGTTATCCAACTATCGAGAAGATACCAGGCTCAGATTATTCAAACTTATGCACCCACCACAAGTCATCCTGAAGAAGAAATTGAAGAATTTTATGAGGAAATTTGTCATCTAAATAATAAAGGTAAGCAGCACTTGAAAATAATTATGGGAGATTTCAATGCAAAAATAGGGCAACGGCAACAGAATGAAACTTCAGTAGGTAAATTCGGTCACGGCAACAGAAACCAGCGTGGAAATACTCTCGTTGAGTTTGCTGAGGCAGAAGGGTTTTTCATCTTGAACTCCTTCTTCAAGAAAAAGCCACACAGGAAATGGACATGGAGACATCCAAATGGGACGACAAGTGAAATTGATTTTATTATGTGTAACAAAAAATTCGTCATAGAAGACTGCAGTGTGCTAAACAAGTTCAACACAGGTAGTGACCATAGATTGGTGAGATGTAAGATGCACCTCAACACTAAACTTGAACGTGGCAAGCTCATAAGACAAACAAAATCTATTGACATAACCAACCTTAAAAAACACCATTATACCTTCAAGTTGGAACTGAAGAATAGGTTCTCTGCTTTAGAAGGCCTAACATCGGAAGAAGTGGACATCTCTGAAGTTAACAGAAAAGTAACCAAAGCTCTTATGGAAACAGCAACAAAATTAGCTGGGTCTAAGAACAAGTTGCATGTAAATAAATTATCAGGAAAAACGAAAATGTTGATGCAAAAAAGAAGAGAGATGAGGACAACTAAAGAAGATGTGACTTCCAAAGTGGAATATATAGAGCTATGCAAGACAGTACGAAAAAGTATCACTGAAGACGTAAGAAAATTCAACTGTGAACTAGTGAGGAAAGCAATTGAAAACAACCAAAGCCTAAAGATAGCAAAGGGACATCTCAGTAAGGGAAGAAAACAGATTATGGCACTGAGAAAAGAAGATGGTTCTGTAACAAGAAATAGAGGGGAAATTTTGACAAGGGTGAAAGATTTCTACTCCAAATTATATGAAAGGGATGATACATGCACTCCAGACATCATGAAAGATACCAGTACCAGAGTTCCTCCAGTCCTTCCAGCAGAAGTTGCACATGCAATCAAGAACATGAAGCGGGGAAAAGCTCCAGGAGAAGATGGAATTACTGTAGACATCATACAAGAAGCAATTGGAGAAATCGAAACAGTACTCGCCCAAATTTTCACTCGATGCCTTAATGAAGGAAAGATTCCTGAGGATTGGAACACCGCTACAATGATCCTGCTACATAAGAAAGGTGACATTGAGGATCTCGGAAACTACAGACCTATCAGCCTCCTATCAGTAGTTTATAAAATCTTCACTAAAGTTCTTTCACACCGCTTGAAGGTAACACTGGACATGGCTCAACCGAGAGAACAAGCTGGATTCAGGAGTGGCTACAGCACAATAGATCATATCCATGTGCTGAGAGAACTAATTGAAAGAGCGAGGGAATATGAACTTCCATTGTGCATGGCTTTTATCGATTATGAAAAAGCCTTTGATTCGGTGAAACCATCAGCAGTTACAACGGCTCTGAAAACCTGCGGTATTGAAGATGCATACATTAATATTATTAATAACATCTATGAAAATGCAAGTGCAAAGATTAGGCTGTTTGAAAATACAACACACATAAAAATTGGAAAGGGAGTGAGACAAGGTGACACCATATCTCCGAAGCTCTTTAATGCCACATTGGAGGGTGTTTTTCAGTCACTGAGCTGGGAAAACAAGGGGATAAAGATTAATGGAGATTATCTAACCCACCTTCGTTTTGCTGATGACGTAGTCATTTTTGCAACTACCCCATCAGAGCTGCAGAGTATGATCCAGGAACTTGCTGACAAGAGTAAAGAAGTGGGATTAAAAATGAACTTTCAGAAGACAAAAGTGATGTTCAATGCTTTTACAAGAAATGAAGATTTGTCGATTGATGGAGAAAAGCTGGAGATAACAGACACGTACGTTTATCTTGGACAGCAGATATCAAGTGAGGGTCACATTGATGAAGAAATTAATCGGCGTACAAAACTTGCCTGGAGAGCTTTTGGAAGAAACAGCATAATTTTCAAGAGCAATATGCCATTATGTCTTAAAAGAAAAGTGTTTGATCAATGCATCCTTCCAGTGCTTACGTATGGTGCAGAGACGTGGACCTTAACTAAAAGAGACATACAAAGGCTGCAGACAACTCAAAAAAGCATGGAGAGGTGCATACTTGGTGTAACCAGGAGAGATAAGAAGAGGAACTCGTGGATCCGAAAAATGACGAGAGTGGAAGACATCATGATCAGAGTAAAATCCCTGAAATGGCAATGGGCTGGACATACTGCCAGAAGGACAGATCATCGATGGACAGCCGAAATTTTAGATTGGATTCCAAGGGACAGGAAAAGACCCAGAAGAAGACCACATGGGAGATGGGTGGATGAAATTCGAAAGTATGCAGGGGTGACATGGAGGAGACTGGCACAAGACAGACCGTTGTGGAGGAAACTTGGGGAGACCTTCGTCCAGCAGTGGATTGATAATGGTTGACAATGATGATGATGATGATATATATATACAATATATATTTCTAAATTTCATCTCTTTTCCACAATGCAATTTTATCTACATCATCTGTTTTCCATAATACCTTCGATTTGGCTTTTTGCATTATGGCGCACCAGAACTTGACACAAAAAGATGTCGTAATATAGAGTGCAATCCAGGAGGGATAGGTAAGGATGCAGTGTACATATAAATGTTTCCAAAATAACAGTATGAAATTCCTTCTAGTTTTCAAAAACACGTCATTCGTATAAAGTGAAGAACACTGTATGTAGATATAGGGAGAACCGCCCGAGCAATGAACTATTCTCATAGAAATTATCATAAAGATAAAAATGGAAGTTTCTAAAGAGCATTAAGCCTTGGTTTAATCTCATTAAGTATGACCTTCTCTAAATATGCATTATGCCTACAATATTAGGTCAATCCATCAGGCAGGTATAGCGACAAATCCACATTCAGGGAAATTGCCAGAGGAACGGAAGCTTCCTAATATGAAGTTGTTGACCCTGATACAAACACTTAAATTCTTATGGGAACGAATTCATGAGGTTTGGAGATTTAAACGCATAGTTATTTACAATAACTGCACCATATGGAACCGGATAGGCAAATGGTGGGATGAAAAATGACTCTTCGAGTAGAAATGTTAGGAAGGAAATGTCAGAAGACATTTTTGGAGGACACAGGAGGGAGGTAAATGAAGTAATTTGAGGTATGTTTAAAATATTTTAATAATATATTTGAGTAGGACGTTAGAGGAGTTAATGTGTTCTGACAGATTAATAATGTTAATGCAGCAAAACCTTTTCCCAGTTTCATAATTTCCGAAATCATTCGCATCATTGCACAAAATAATTCAGAAATGATTTTAATTCATTTTTCTCAGAGTATTCGTATGTTCAATGTATACAATTACCGAGAGCACTACAAGAGGTGAAAATGGTGCTACAGTATGTCAGTAAGACACTCTGCAGTAATTTCAAGAGTAACATTTCTTACTTTCTTGTTACTGAGTCATCATCATCATCATTGTCAACCATTATCAATCCACTGCTGGACGAAGGTCTCCCCAAGTTTCCTCCACAACGGTCTGTCTTGTGCCAGTCTCCTCCATGTCACCCCTGCATACTTTCGAATTTCATCCACCCATCTCCCATGTGGTCTTCTTCTGGGTCTTTTCCTGTCCCTTGGAATCCAATCTAAAATTTCGGCTGTCCATCGATGATCTGTCCTTCTGGCAGTATGTCCAGCCCATTGCCATTTCAGGGATTTAACTCTGATCATGATGTCTTCCACTCTTGTCATTTTTCGGATCCACGAGTTCCTCTTCTTACCTCTCCTGGTTACACCAAGCATGCACCTCTCCATGCTACTTTGAGTTGTCTGCAGCCTTTGTATGTCTCTTTTAGTTAAGGTCCACGTCTCTGCACCATACGTAAGCACTGGAAGGATGCATTGATCAAACACTTTTCTTTTAAGACATAATGGCATATTGCTCTTGAAAATTATGCTGTTTCTTCCAAAAGCTCTCCAGGCAAGTTTTGTACGCCGATTAATTTCTTCATCAATGTGACCCTCACTTGATATCTGCTGTCCAAGATAAATGTACGTTTCTGTTATCTCCAGCTTTTCTCCATCAATCGATAAATCTTCATTTCTTGTAAAAGCATTGAACATCACTTTTGTCTTCTGAAAGTTCATTTTTAATCCCACTTCTTTACTCTTGTCAGCAAGTTCCTGGATAATACCCTGCAGCTCTGCTGGGGTAGTTGCAAAAATGACTACGTCATCAGCAAAACGAAGGTGGGTTAGATAATCTTCATTAATCTTTATCCCCTTGTTTTCCCAGCTCAGCGACTGAAAAACACCCTCCAATGTGGCATTAAAGAGCTTCGGAGATATGGTGTCACCTTGTCTCACTCTCTTTCCAATTTTTACGTGTGTTGTATTTTCAAACAGCCTAATCTTTGCACTTGCATTTTCATAGATGTTATTAATAATATTAATGTATGCATCTTCAATACCGCAGGTTTTCAGAGCCATTGTAACTGCTGATGATTTCACCGAATCAAAGGCTTTTTCATAATCGATAAAAGCCATGCACAATGGAAGTTCATATTCCCTCGCTCTTTCAATTAGTTCCTTCAGCACGTGGATATGATCTATTGTGCTGTAGCCACTCCTGAATCCAGCTTGTTCTCTCGGTTGAGCCATGTCCAGCGTTACCTTCAAGCGGTGTGAAAGAACTTTAGTGAAGATTTTATAAACTACTGATAGGAGGCTGATAGGTCTGTAGTTTCCGAGATCCTCAATGTCACCTTTCTTATGTAGCAGGATCATTGTAGCGGTGTTCCAATCCTCAGGAATCTTTCCTTCATTAAGGCATCGAGTGAAAATTTGGACGAGTACTGTTTCGATTTCTCCACTTGCTTCTTGTATGATGTCTACAGTAATTCCATCTTCTCCTGGAGCTTTTCCTCGCTTCATGTTCTTGATTGCATGTGCAACTTCTGCTGGAAGGACTGGAGGAACTCTGGTACTGGTATCTTTCATGATGTCTGGAGTGCATATATCATCCCTTTCATATAATTTGGAGTAGAAATCTTTCACTCTTGTCAAAATTTCGCCTCTATTTCTTGTTACAGAACCATCTTCTTTTCTCAGTGCCATAATCTGTTTTCTTCCCTTACTGAGATGTCCCTTTGCTATCTTTAGGCTTTGGTTGTTTTCAATTGCTTTCCTCACTAGTTCACAGTTGAATTTCCTTACGTCTTCAGTGATACTTTTTCTTACTGTCTTGCATAGCTCTATATATTCCACTTTGGAAGTCACATCTTCTTTAGTTGTCCTCATCTCTCTTCTTTTTTGCATCAACATTTTGGTTTTTCCTGATAATTTGTTCACATGCAACTTGTTCTTAGACCCAGCTAATTTTGTTGCTGTTTCCATAAGAGCTTTGGTTACTTTTCTGTTAACTTCAGAGATGTCCACTTCTTCCAATGTTAGGCCTTCTAAAGCAGAGAACCTGTTCTTCAGTTCTAACTTGAAGGTATTATGGTGTTTTTTAAGGTTGGTTATGTCAATAGATTTTGTTTGTCTTATGAGCTTGCCACGTTCAAGTTTAGTGTTGAGGTGCATCTTACATCTCACCAATCTATGGTCACTACCTGTGTTGAACTTGTTTAGCACACTGCAGTCTTCTATGACGAATTTTTTGTTACACATAATAAAATCAATTTCACTTGTCGTCCCATTTGGATGTCTCCATGTCCATTTCCTGTGTGGCTTTTTCTTGAAGAAGGAGTTCAAGATGAAAAACCCTTCTGCCTCTGCAAACTCAACGAGAGTATTTCCACGCTGGTTTCTGTTGCCATGACCGAATTTACCTACTGAAGTTTCATTCTGTTGCCGTTGCCCTATTTTTGCATTGAAATCTCCCATAATTATTTTCAAGTGCTGCTTACCTTTATTATTTAGATGACAAATTTCCTCATAAAATTCTTCAATTTCTTCTTCAGGATGACTTGTGGTGGGTGCATAAGTTTGAATAATCTGAGCCTGGTATCTTTTCGAGAGTTGGATAACAAGTCGTACAGCTCTGTCAGAGGAGCTTTCAACTTCTACAACTTTATCCTTCAGTTTCTTGTTTATTATAAATCCAACACCACTAGTTCTGCCAGTATCTGTCCCACGATAGTAGAAGAGATATCCACTTTTCAGTTCGATGAGATCTTCTCCTTTTCTCCTTACCTCACTTAGCCCCACGATGTCCCACTTGATCCTTTGTAGTTCCTCTTCCAATTCAAGAAGCCTTGAATCAGAAGATAGGGAGCGTCCATTGTAAGTAGCCAAGGTCAGCATCAGATGGCAGCCTAGTCCGGTCCTCCGGGGATTCTTAGCACCCTCTGCCTTCATGTCGCACTGGCCGCTGCCTTGGCCAGGTACATTCCAGCTGCCGGAGACTGAGGGCCAAGATTTAAGTTGTGGAATCATTTTGGAGGGGTTTGGCCATAACTCACCACGCTGGCCAAGCGGGTTGGTGAGTGTATGATAGAATTTCCTCTAATCCCGATGGTATAGTTATACCGCTATGGGCGGTCGTCAGAGCCCCTTTAGTGGGAACAGGATGCACCACGAGAAGGCGGGGTTGACATTTGTCAAGGAGAGGCTGTGATGTTACGCATCACCTGACCTTACATCCCTGTTACTGAGTACATGTTACTGAGTACATGGCAGTATGTACAGACAGGCAATGGCAGCATAGGGAAGTATCGCCTTTTAAAGAAAACACTTGAACTGAAAGTAAAACTAATGAACTTTATTACATTTCGCACCAAATGTGCAAGAATATTCACTCCCCTGTGTGATATAAAACGAACTCACTACTCTTCCATTGGATGAAGTAAGATGGATGTTAAGGGGATAAATTACAGGAACTCTGTCCAAGCTCCAGGAGAAAGTGAGATTCTTCGGAAAGAATCATGAGATTCATGCTAATGTAGCAAGTTAAAACCCTTCTGTTCTTTCGATCGGCTCACTGAAGTTACATATCTGATTGTTATTCTATATTAACTATATAAACGTTGCATACTACTACAAGGAATTGATGGCTACTAGGTTATTCACAGTCTTGGACAAATTTGTGCAAACGTTCAGAAAATGTCACTGTTCAGAATAACCTAATAAAGGAAACCCCTTCAAACATTGCCATGATTAAAATATTTTCTTGAACCTACCGAAAAAGCATTTAGTGTAGGAGAGATGTCATATATCTTAGAAAATTATTTTGCATGCTAAAAAGTACACCGTCCACAGGAGACGAAAATGGGAGATATGCACTCAGAACAAGAATATATGTTAATTAGCATGATATGTGATTATGTACTGAAATCAACATTTTATGCCGTTGGTTTACGGCTCGTGCACGTAATAATGGGCTTCCATGATTATTAAATTTTTCCGCTAGAGTATTTCTTTCCTTCGTAAGCGATTCACATCGCTTTTTCTTCGATTGACATACATTTTAGAAGTAACTGCATTAATGTTCTTTTAAACATATTAAATATAAATTTTCTTTTGGTGATATTACTGCGACAATCATTTTGAAAACAAAAATATGTTTTCGGTGTCAAAAATTTCCTTTTGTTTTAATCAAATTTCCATATTTAAGAAACACAATTTGTAGAAATCCGCATTTCACCCATACGCCTTACGTTAAAAACAATTGTGTAGTAATTAAACACTTTTTCTTTTTTTACAAAATTTGGGTGTTTTCACTTTTAGCATAATGATACCAAATCTTCCTTTAACTGCTGAACATGTTAATTTCTAATGAAGACATGCGTTAGGAACTAAGAGATGTAAGAAATAATGAGCATGTCGGATGTGTTAAATGACCGCTCAAAATTTCCTATTTCAGCCTTCGATCATAAGGCATCTCTCAGCATCGTCGTTTAACAGATTGCCTCTGAATCTAAACGATTACTATCGCATACGAAAAAAAGGGAATGTACAGCGTATGACGAAGAACAGAGTACAGTTTTTGTGGAAATTACAGGACTCTTGACTACAATTCTTTGAAAATAAATAGCTTGTCGCACAGAATTCGACATTACATTTTTATTAGGCATACCTTTCGGGATACCCTATATTGAGAATATGCAAATAGAAGTGACTGTGCGAGTGATGCGACAGGTGATTTGAGTCACATGACGGATGGCGATCACTGGGAAATGCTCAAAAACCATACAGCTGACTCGACTCTCTGGATCACTGGTATAAGCTTTATATTCTGACAAGTCGTCTCAAATGTTTCTGGGTTCGAATCCAGATTAGCCGTGGCTGTTCCGTTTGTGCGACCACATTGGCTCTCTCCCCTTCCAGGAACCAGTGGCAGTTAATTAGGGATCGGCGGCTAATTATATCCCATCGAGTTGCCCACAGTGAGTGTCAAAATCGAACAAATGTTATTAACATGTATTTGGAGCCCTACTGGCTAATGTCATAGGATTAAAATTAGCTAATTATGACGAACACAGTTAATTTTTAGTTCTGATGTTTTATGAAAAAATTTAATTGCGTTTCGTTATTTAAATGAGCCAGCAAAATCTATTTTACCATTATCAAAAGGTGTGTGACATTCTGCAAAACAGTTATGTAAGTGATTCCGCAGTTGTGCAGTGCATTTCAGTTGAGATTAAGGTGCAAAAAAATGGGAAGGGCGCAACCATATCCACTGCATACCAAGCACCCATGTGGTAAATGGTATCGTCCGAAAACGACGTATACATTGAATTGCCAGAAAAACATGTACAGACGAGCTTATTCAAAATACACAGCAACGTCACCTATGCGCGTACTCGGTTGCGTCGGCCAGTGCGTATATAAAGCGATAAACATCCTTACCAGCTGTCAGAGCTGTTTTCGGCATGAGAATGACAAGTAATAACAATTTAAGCGATTTTCAACGCGGTGTCATAGTTGGCGCTCGTCAGATGAGCCATAATATTTCAGAGGTAGAAACGAAGTTCGGATTTTTACGGACGACATTTGCAAGGGTGCACCGTGACTACAAGAATTCCGGCAAAACTTCCTACGTACTATACATGTGTGGCAGTAAAAAGACAATAGGTGATCGTGACCATCGTCGGTTGTCAAGAATCCTTTCACGCGATAGGCCAGCAACACACCTGCAGGTATCATCGGAATTCAATGCTTGAGCCTTAACCAGCATCAGCGTTCGGACTCTGCAGCGTACCCTGCAAGATATGGGCTTTGGAAGCCGACGCCCAAATCGAGTCCCCTTGATGGTTGTACGACACACAGCTATGCGCCTCGCTTGGCCACGGAAACACCACCACTGGACACTCTAAGACTGGAAACAAGTAGCCTGTTCTGACGAGTCGCGTTTCCAAATGTTTCGAGCAGATGGAAGGATTTGTGTGTGGCGCAAACCCCATGAATGATGCCGTCGGTTAACGGGGAACTCTACCGGCTGGTGGGGGTGTCCTTAATGGTATGGGGTGCGTTTAGCTGGACATTACTGGGGCCCATGGTACGTCTACAAACGTCTGTGACCGGCCAACGCTATGTGAGCTTCCTTTCTGACGAGGTACACCCGTTCATGTCCTGCCTTCATGCTGATTAGTTACCTGTTCCAACAGGACAATGAACCTCCACACAAGTGTCGTGACGCCACATTATGGTTGGAGGAGCATTCATCTGAATTAGGGTGTTGCCATTCCCACCCAAATCCCCAGATCTGAACGCGATTTAACACATTTGGGATGCCATGCAACGCGCTATCGAACACTGGAATCCGAGACCTCGGAATACACCCGAATTTTGGAAAGCTCTGCAGGAAGTATGGTGTGCATTGCCTACAGCATATTTCCAGAAGCTAGTGGAGTCCATGCCCCTTCGTATTTCTGCAGTCCTGTGCTTCCGTGGGGGACCTACCAAGTATTAGACTGGTGCACCAGTTTTTCTGGCACTTCAGTTTATATGGAGGCAAATATATCCGCAATTTCACGTGCAAGTAAGATGAACATAGCATTCAATTTGAACCCGAACCCATTTTGGACAAATGGTCGCCAGCGCTTAGGTTATTGTGCCACCAGGTAGACATATCGAATTTTCATCTGACCGATCTCATTGCCCCGCACGGGGATAACTGGTTTTCCAGTTATTTGGGGAGCGGCGCCCCCACGGCCCGAGCTGACCTTGTGACTGGTCACCATCTGATGTCATGCCACCGCTTGTTTTTTATTTTGGTGCTGATGGTGTATGCAGGGACGGCTGTTCATCCAGCTGTTGAGGAGTCGCGGCCCCACGATCCCGAGCTGGTCTTGTGTCTCGCTTTTTCGTTCTTATTTATTTTCTCCACTGGCTAATTGCCCGTGTTGTGTTCTCTACCTAATCTCTACCACGTTATGTACTAACACCCCGGTCTTGTGGTTTTGTTACCCTCTACCACTAACTGATTTATATTAACCGCTCAGTTCGTAGGTTGCTGAGATTCCGTTTAGGTTCCCTGCCAGGATTTGTCTTCTTTGGATTTCTTTTTTTCCTTTTAGCTGGTTTGGGTGCTAGACCTACCTGCATGTTTGCCGCGTGCGGAGACCCGTGAGGCGGAAATGGGATGTCTGGCGGCTGAGGTCGCAGGAGACCGGTTAAGTGCCTCCTGTGTACCAACACTCCTCTTCGACCCCGGCTTCGCTGTAAACGGGAGGCTAGAGACTAACCCACCTCTAGTCAGAAGTCTTGTACCAAGTTGTGTACAGGGCTTTAGCGGCTTTTTTGTCGTATGGCACGGCAGGGTGAGCCCGGGGGCTGTGGGATCATGCCAAAGGCGTTGGCATGACGGTACCGGGAGGCCGAAATGTCCGCCGAGTGCGTGTGATCACAGCCAACGGACTATATCTGCAACGTATAAGCTCCAGAACTGTGTCTAGCGTCATTTTCTTGGCTTGCGGACCTCCAGTTCTCCCTTGTAGGGCTCGGTGGTGGGTGGAGTAGTCTGCAGACGAATCTTCCTTCTTTTTTCCATGGGTAGAAACAAAAAACAAAACTCCAAATTTAGGACACCTGTGAATATGATAGTTGACAACGACTCTCCTTCGTCTTCTCAACCTACCAAGTCTCATACCCTTAAACGATCTTTAGACCATGACCTGGACCAAGAATGTGGAACCTCTTCTTCGGCAGCTGTACCAGTCGCTCCGAAGCGTCGTCTCCCCTCGATTGCTGTGAATACGCATGCTACACACTTAGTTGTAGAATCCGTCGATCCGAATGAGAGACTGTCCACCAGATCTCCATTTTTCATTTCTAAAGCTTTGGACGCTGCAGTTGGCCCCTTGAAGTCTGTGAGGAAGCTTCGCTCTGGGGACCTGCTTGTCCAAACTTGCAGTGTTTCTCAGAGTAACACTCTTCTGCACCTCACTAGTCTTCAGGGCATTCCTGTCAAAGTGGCACCTCACTCCGTTTCTTAACACCTCTCGGGGTGTTATTTCTGAGTTTGATCTCTTGCCATGCAGTGAAGAAGAATTGGTGACTGAACTTGCAGATCAAGGTGTTATTGCTGCACGTCGTATGATGTTCCGGCGCGATGGTTCTTTAATTAAGTCTAAAAATGTTATCTTGACTTTTAACTCCCCGAAGGTTCCGACCGAAATCAAGGCTGGCTACTTGGTCTGTGGAGTTCGCCCGTACATTCCCAGTCCTCTGCGCTGTTTCAGGTGCCAGAGGTACGGGCATTCACAACGTTTTTGTAAGAGTTCCGCTCGTTGCGCAAATTGTGGCTCCAGTGAACATGACGGGGAAGGTTGCACTTCTGCGGCCTCCTGTGTTAACTGTGGTGAGGCCCATGCGGCTTACTCCCGCACCTGTATGAAATGGAAGGACGAGATGGCGATCCAGCGCCTCAAGACCCTGGACGGCCTCTCGTACCCTGCTGCCAAGGCCAAGTTGGGTATACCCACCACCCGACAGCGTACTTTTGCCGCAGTAGTTCAGTCTCCACCACAACCCGTGCAGCCCTTTGTTCCGCGCCCTGTAGCTCTCGCCGCCCTTGCCAAGCGATCTACAGCTGACCAGGCGACACAGGTGTTTTTCCCCGAGCTCCAGATTTTTCGAATACCTGATTCTGGGCCTTCTCTTTTGCAGCCGACCGTCTCTTCCAGTTTCCAGCCAAAAGTCTGCACGTGCGGCAGACCCGGCCCTCAATCCGCAAAGGTGTGCAGTGTCCATCCAACTGTCGCGGTCCACCTGACCAACATTGCAACTGTCTCGGCCTCAGCGAGGTCCCCACCCTCAACCAACATTCTAGAGGAACATAGGGGGGAGGAGAGTGACAGTTCGTCCCCAGCCTCAACCAACATTGCCGAGGAACATGGGGGGGAGGAGAGTGACAGTTCGTCCCCGCCCTCTGCCAGCATTGCAGAGGAGTGTGGGGGAGGAGAGTGACGGTTCGTCCCCCTCCTGGTGAATCATCCTTTGTGTAGTTGTGTTTACTGATGATCATTCTATTAGTTCATTATTAAATACATAATTTTTTATATAAACCTAATTCACTACCGTGTCTTCACAGCTTTCATCATCCTCTTTTTCAACTTTTACCAAGCCTGTTTTCTCTTAATCCTTTTCCCCGCTTTTAAACATCTGTAGCTGATAGTTCTTTGTCTGGCGCTCTTTGGCCAAACCTGGCCCTTGCGCCATTAAAATTCATCAACCAACCAACCAACCAACCGATCTCATTGCCAGAGATTCTTGAAAACAGATACCAAATTATTAATGAAAGCTATCTGCAAATTATGTTTTCGATATGTTTTTCAAACGTTACGGAGGAAATATCTGAATGTGAAATTTTTGTATTGGTCTCAGTATACCATGTAACAAACAAACTGAAAAATACGTGAAGAGAATAGAGCCCAACATGTTATTAAGATTGGTAATCAGAGTATTTTGATATTGGTACCTGCTTTTTTTTATCTACAGGTCGACGTAGAAAATATCTGAAATGTGTTTCTCCCAGAGCTATGCTATTAACCAGTATGGCTTGACACCCAACTAATGAAAATGAATGCAGTTAGAATATGATCACGTGATCGGTGAGAGTAGTATAAGTGCGAAACTTCTTAGCGTGGAAAATTTTATGAGCCGCGGATGGCTTAGTGGTTAGCCGTTCAGATTATCGAGGCAAGGTCTCCAGGTTCAAGCCTGTGCTGATCTTTCGGAGATGGTGTGATTTACTAACAATCGCTGAATATCCGCCGTGCATCAGAAGAGCACGTTAAGTGACGGCTTCCAGGCTGCACCCACTGGTTAAATGGGTATCCTTTCCTATGCCCAAATTCTCTCACCCCTCTATGTGCAATAACGTACTTGTATGGTGGCGCCATCTACTGTACTCTAATCTCACTACAAAGCTGTTCTGTCAAAGTCGCTAGACTTGCTCTCATTCCTTCCGTTTCTGTGTCCTGCCCAAAAGGCGATCTCGCTGTAGTTGGCTGGGACCTAAACTCTACTCACTGTGGACGGAAGTCCTACAAGAAAATGACAAATGCGCAACTGACGTAAGTGGAAAATTTTACTGTTCCTACTTTGTATGTGCAGACCATTACATCTGAGTGGCATCGGTGGCGGAAATCAAACTGAATGGCTCTAAAAAACTTGGAGGACATAATCGGAAATGTTTTCATGACAAGAAAACCTGTACCAAAAATTTAATCACAAGGTTAGTACGACTAGTTGATCTTTGCGATGCATCTGGGCTGAAAGTCATCAGATGCAACATCTGTAGTTCGAATGTATCAAAAGTTGCTTAAGCAATGTGAGCAACGACGGTGTAATGAGACCGGTGCAGCTAGGTGCATATTTCAACGATTATACATCTTCACACGACATAAAGCCATGTCATTCAGAGAATGTACATGGAAAACATTCGATGAGATGTGAACGTAGTTGTGGACATCGGCTAATAAAAAATCTTGGTGAATTGTAGATTCTGTTAGCCGTGTTTGTATTCTCTATATCAGCGATTCCCAACCTTTCTAGACCTGCGAGCCACTTTTAACATTATATGGTTTTCGCTAACCCGATGACATTTCCGCAAATAATACCTCGTGGTCGTGGATAGTACTTGCCTCCCGTAAATGAAAAGCCAAATTTAATCGAGTCTTCTCTGTATCTCTTTTTTTTACTACTATATGTAATGTCAATCTCTTGAATATTTTTAAGCAATGTTTTGGAATTTTCGACAATTGATTGCGGTTTATGGGATTTCAGATCATCTTACGACCCATTTGAAGAAAGAATATGATTATTTTGCTCGTCATTTCCACATTTTACCATGGTTCCCGTCTTCCACGAGTGATCCATGATTTTACAGTAAAAACATTACTAATGGCAGGTATTTCCACCTTGAAGTTCTATATTTTCGCAAGCTTCTAATACCTAAATGCTAGTACCGCTGACCAGCAGACACACGTGCACACTAGGCAGGAAAATCCCACAAGCTAAAAACTAACCGATTTTTTTCTACTTCAGAATCAGGTATAACGAATACGTATGTGACCTTGTGATGTTACAGAGTAGTTCTTTCCTTGCTGTCGGAGTCCGTCGGACACGGATGTTTCTGAAACGTAATACAGCACCGATACTCTCTCATGCATGATGGCTATGTAAGAACGCGTGTCACAAACATCTGCAATAAATAATTAAACTGTTAATGCATTTCAGCTTATTTGCGGTTTAATATAAGACCTTTATTGAAACGCTATGGAGACGCCATTACAGAATGTTTGCCACGAACGCCTTAGAACACCTTCGCGAACTCCTTGGTGATTTGCGAACTTTTCTCTGTTCCATTTGTTGTTAGCGAACCACCAATGGAACAGAAAAAGTTCAGCGCTAGTGACCGCTGATGGAGATCTCGGACACGATATGGTCACCGAACTAATCTATTTACCATCCGTGAGTGACATAGTGCTCCTCAGCCTGGATTCTTGGTTTGGGCGCTATCTATGTGAACGGCCTTTTGCAGCATGCTCTCTGGCTGTGCACAAATACACCACGACGAAACGTAGGTGAATTACTACAGCCCGTTTTATGTCCGTGTCTCTGAAAACCAATCCCTGTTACATATTGCTACATCAGCAGATTGCAGCTGAAAAGTGTCCAGGTGCTACCCGCTAGAGTTGTATCCAGGGTTCTCTCCAATAGGGAAAAGTGGTAAGTCAATGACAGACGACTAAACACTTCTGCATGACAGCCTCGCAATGGCGATATATTGTGATCACTGTTCAGCGACACATTCTCAGCGATAACTAAGGATACTACCCGGAGACAATTTTAAAAAGTGGCCACACAGTGTTGGGGAATGTCTGGTCCAGCTTATAAGTTATACGGACTACTGACTCAGGTCATATAGTATTACTCCTTGCCCATCCCATACATATAATCCCTTAAAACTGCGTCCCATAATCCCCTCTTCCCTTTGTACACGTGGTGCAAGTTTCATCTCATTTCACTTTTTTTTTGGTTTCATGGTATGTCATTTTCTATGTCAAGCATGGGATATTAGGGACCAAAAGAAAGAAACAGATATATCCTAAATTTTGAAAATGCAGTAGAACCAGCATTCACCCAACAGGCCAAACATTATGGCAACATGCCTACTATGTTGGATCCTCGTGCCGCCAAAATAGTTTTTACAGACAATGAATAATCGCTACAAGATTTCTAAAGGAGTCTTGTGATATCTGGTTCTAATATTTTATCAGCAGATCCTTTAAATCCTGTCAGTTACGAAGTTGAGTCGCTACAGATCGAATTCCCTGTTCCAGCACAAACCACATGTGCTCGATTAGATTGATGTCTGGGATATTTCGAAGCTAAGGAAGTGCCTGGAAGTCTTCTTCGTGTACAGCGACCCATTCTCAAACAATCCGTGCATTGTGTCAATGCGCATTGTCCCTTAGAAAGAATGCACTATTAGAGAGGAATAATGTTTACAAGAAAAGATGCACCTGTTCAAAAATTAAGTTTAGGTTGGCCGTAGACATCATATTTTCCTGCTCATTAAATACTGAACGCAAGGCATCTCAGAAAAAAACATTTCCCAAAAGGATTGCAATATCCGCACCGGCTTGTTTTGGTTTAACGGTAAATGGACGATGTCATCGCTCTGTCCACGTTATTTTATAAACAACGCATTGCGACTGAGAAATTGTGTTCCGACACCGCTGGCATTGAATCCCAGATCTCTCGATAACTAGTCGAGTGCGTTCGCATTTACGCTACGGCGTCAACAATTTTCAACGCCATGCGTGGTTTATCAGTCAGCATCTGACTACACGAATCCGTATTGATGGTCTCAGCAACTGAGATGTCGTCATCTGGTGGCATTTAACGGAACTGCTATATAATTGTAGCTGATAAATTCAAAGGGCGATAGAAATGGTCAATAGGTATCAAATACGTGGAGATAATGTAAATGGACGATGCCATCGCTCTGTCCACGGTATTTTATAAACAACGCATAACGACTGAAAAATTGTGTTCCGACACCACTGGGATCGAACCCCAGATCTCTCGATAAGTAATCGGGTGCGTTCGCATTTACGCTACGGCGTCAACAATTCTCAACGCCATGCGTGGTTTATCAGTCAGCATCTGACTACACGAATTCGTATTGATGATCTCAGCAACTGAGGTGTCGTCACCTGGTGGCAGATGTGAACGGCGCAACCGTACCCAACAGCCTCATGGAACAACATGTAACCAGATTTATCGGGAGAGTCGAGCTCCCCCAATCATTCGAGATCTGGTTTTGGTGCTCAAATCCACAGGGTAGCCGCTTTCGACGGTCAAATCGATTTGGTTGGTTACTTGGAGCGATCTGAAAGCCACGCAGTGCCGTTTCTAGTTGGGCTTGAGGCACTCTGGGTTCTTACGCATTACAGCCGTCACCAACACTCAAATTACTGGCGCATTGCGGCACACAATATCTTGTTTTGGCTCGTACCATGCGGAATAGTGTTCGATCACTTCTAGTGTAGATGAGTCTTGGTGAACCCACCTTGCCAGGGATTTTTCCCTCCACGGAACACTTCCTAAAGCACTAACAACAGCAGATCGTGAGCACACCTCTGTCTTAGTCGTTTGGCCATTCCAATTTGGAATAGGTCAAACTCATTTCAATCATCGGCATTCTCACTTAATAACAAAAATAACACTGATGGACAAATCTCAGTATCTCGTGTTATTTATACCGTTTCATGATCTTTACACGCCCCCTCGTTTATTTGCAGTTCCTTCGATTTGCATGTGCAGTTGCTTAGATTTTATGACATTAGACGCCAGTCATAATGTTTTGGTTCTCTGGTGTATATCTCTTCGTGCAACAGAGTTGAAATAAAATAAAAACAATTCTGCTAACATAAGACAAATGATTACTTTAAATCAGATATCCGCATGTAGATGCTAAAATACCACTTTATTAGGTATTTGATATCTCACATGCATGGCTTATTGAAACATTGTTATTTGGTTTTAGTTTTGGGGATTAACGACCACCGTGAACAACTCGGTAGGTTTACACGTAGTCGTTCTTTTCTACCATAGGGCCAATAGCTCCTGGGCATTAAGAGAGATAGTGCAGTAAAAGGAAAACAATTCCCATGCTATTAGAAGGGAGAACTAAACCCACCGAGCAACTGGCTTGACCTCCAGCAAGTAAGATAGCTTTTAACGCTGTTAACCTGAAAGCAAACGAACACATATTGTTCAAGGATTTGTTAAAGATAGAATTTTTTCCAATTGCTGTGATTTAAATCAACACAAAATGAACGCGATTTTTACACAAATGAGCTACTTTATTAGTAGGAGCATTTGAGTTCCTCTCATGAATATTATGAAATTTAAATACGCAATAGAAAACACGACACATATCTTTAAACTAGTAAAATATGTTAGAAACATCAATCGATTTTTACGCATGTCTAGCCATTAGGAAATTTGATTAGTCTAGATTAAAGCGTCAGAATTAATAACTAGTGCGTTAGTTTTCATCGTTTCCTCAACATAAAGGATTCACATTTTTGCTTAAAAAATATCTGTGTTATAACAGTGTGGAAATGAATTTTTTTAATAAAAATATTCCTCAACCACTTCTTTAGCTTGTTCACGGTGTATATAAGCAGATTGTAGAAAACAAAGCGTAGTGATATGGCCAAACATGTAAGCTACGTAACTGAGATTATAATGGAAAGTCCATTGTGAATATTTTTTATTTTGTATTAACATGCGTGCTATACTATGAAATACATCTTAGAAGATGTAGTGTAACCTGGTTAAATGAAACATATACTTTAATCACTTGGTTTGATAGACGAATCCAACAAAATACCATATTAGGAATGTAAACTAAAATGCAATTGAAAATAATTTCAAATTAGTATGTTAAATTATTTTTGCAGGACATCCATAAAAGCATAAGAGGCATTCTTTCGATTACTACTTATTTCGCTCTTGTGTATTCATCGACAAAAAACTAAAATAAATCAATAAACAAAAATAAGAGTGCTTTCAGTTTTCCACGATTAATAATTTTAGTTGAAAGTACATTTTTTTATGTAATTTCAAATTAAATTATTCTATTACATTTATTATGGAATAGAATAAGTTCGTGTCAGCGCCTCCCTTTACAAATTTAAAACATATGATTACTTTCACGTTCAAATTTGGGTAAAAGAAACTGTCAAGATAGTGTGCGACGGTTATTATCACATATCCATTCAATGCATTTAATTTTTTCATATATCGTTTTAAACATTAAAGATAAAATGAAATAAAATATGTTCAGAGTGGTATGAAATATCATCCCATGTTCTCAAGGGATTTTCCCTATTATATAAGAGCCTTAAGAAAAAATTATACCACTACACAACACTGAAGATGAATTGGATGATAAAAGTCAAATAAGAAGAAATGGCTGATTTTCAAGAGAAAAGATCTTCCATTATTTAATATAGATGCTCGAAGATCCTTACCAGTACTTTAAATTTCAAAACATTTACGCTATTTTGGGTGGAAACTTCAAAAACTTTCTTCTGGTCATATGGTATTGTACAGAATTATTTAAAATATATAATCGGAAATAGTTGTAAGGACGTGGTTCAGTATTTTATTCTCATATTTTTTATTATATTATTTATATGTTTTACTTAAAAGTAACATAATTTTTTTCTCGTGTTTATTCAACGTCTTCGGTCATGTCGCTGGAAGACAAATGTAGTGAATACGGAATCTCAGTTGACTCTAATGTTTTTCTAGGCAGCAGGGTGACATGTGTTTACGTTTTACATTGTTAGAGTTAATTTTTTAATAAAAGTTTTAAATTATGTAAATTCGTTTGAAGAGGGAAATGGTGTTACAGCAACATCCAATACAAATTATTTGTCAAAGTTCGTTCAGATGAACTACACACCGGACAGAAAAAAAACATAGGTAGATAAATGCAGCTCTTATAAAAATATCCAAACGCCTTCCAGCTTTCAAATCGAAAGGAGAGTGACATGACATTTAAATAAGAACAATTTTTTAGACAACGTTACGTCTCGTATATACGTGACAGAGTGTAATAAGATAGCACTTGCTAAAGCTCAATAATCTCACAGAAACAAACTACAGTTTACGACGAAACTCCCAGACGTTCTGTTCTGCAAATTAAGTAAAAAATGGCACGAGGAAAGTGAACCGTAAGCATTTCCGCGATCATATGAGAGAGCATCTCATTGGTTTAGAAAGAATGAGAACAACATGAGCCATATCGTGTCCGATAAGCACGTTGTGACAATTCGCTGATTGGGTTGTGAGACATGAAGTGCATATTGAGAGTGAAATGTTTCAAATTGTTATCCAGTAATTTGCTCACATATGATGTAAGTGACACAACTGTTGTGTCCGATGCTACCAGATGGCGTGACCTGTACGACTTGTCCTGATCTCTAAGTATTTGATGTTTGACCAAAATGAATAATTGGATAGCGGGTAGGTCAGTCCCAAATAGTTGGCTGTGACGGTTTGGTTGCAGACCAAAACATTAACAATCAAATGGATAAAAACTGTAACCAGTAAAAATGGAAAAGTGACTCTTTATTTGTCAAAAGCGCTGCATGCATGATGAGTGTATGAAGGTTTGTTTTGTTTGGTGACTGAACTAAATTTACCGTTCATCCTCCAGCAGTTCCACTGCCATTTTCACCTTCTCAGTTTCTGCTATGTACTCTTATATACCAGGCATTTGTCATTTTGATTATACATACTACAAAGTTTGAATGATTAACTGTCATCAAATCGACAAATATGCACTACAAAAATACATACGTATATTATATCAATTCATCAAACATCTCAAGGTGTTGAATTTCTCTACGTGGTTATATATCATATACATTCATGTCAACAATTCAGTTGTTGCACTGTTTACTGTTTCTCACGTATTAATGTTGAAGTGCTAGCGGGAAACACCTCCGGGATATTGAAGGGTACTTTGAAGTCATATTGAAGAGAAAACACGTCCATCACGTTTCCAATGGTAGACATTTCCTATTTCACACGAGCAGTAATGCAGTCAAATCATTCGTATCGAAGGGTTAAGTTCAGGCTTGATATTTAATCATATTATTCAATATTTTAAGGTAAAAGCAGTAAGTGAGTGTCGCTCTTTTTGAGTCGTCATTTAAAAGATGATATTTAAGAACATTAAAACTATTGAATATTCCAAACCTTATGTTGAAGTATAGTCAATCTGGTAAGAATTATCCTATATCGACCAAAGTTCGGTTCTCGTTTCCCGCAGCGCCAAATTCCCATACTAGTTTCAACTATCTTTTCGTAGGCTTCTTCCGTGAGTGAAAATTATGTATTTCTCATCATTCATTTTGTTCTTTGGCAATCCATCTCACATCCACTGGTAGAGTCAAAAGTTCCACGTCGGCGGAAGCTTAGCACATTCGAATTTCGTTTTGATTGCGCATCTCACGTCGTGCGTGTTTCTTTTTGGATCGTCCGAAGTCGTTCACGATTCCAAATCCTCCGGTGTCGCCATCTGCTGTATGTCAATAGATTTGTTGTTTATCTTGTTTTTATACTAGTTATTCTTATTTCTATTCTGTTTTCTTTCTCTTCTTTCCTTTTTTATTGCTCAGTGACTTATCTCCAAGCGTATGGAAGGTCCATCGGATCTTTATAATTACAATTTGTCTCCCTGGTTTTTTCAATTATCACTGCTTCCGAGGTAAAAATTTGGGCTTTTGTTTTATGTAATGTTAATAATTTTGCTTCTTTCCAATCTGAGACTGCCTCTTTTTCAATGCATTGTTGAATTAAGGATTTTTTGTTTTATTTTTTGTTCCAGTTAGACATATGACCTCCCAATCTGGCCCTAAATCTTCTTTTAGTACTTCCTATGTATACTATACTCTTTTCTTCAATTCCTATTGTTTCCGTAGTTTCCTGTCGGTATACAATATACTCCTGCTTTATCGAGTATTGATCTTTTTTCATTTCCTGTTGTCAAAATGGTTTCATTACCGATAACTGTCTCGGCAAGTATCATTTTCTCTTTCGCACATTTTTTCTTTAAGCTATTCGTTAGTGGAGTAAGGAAATTTATCTGCAAATTTAATTTCTGTCTTGGGTTTACTGTTGTTGTTACTAACAGATTTTTTCGAATTTTTAACTATTTCTTCAATTATCTTTTTTCTGTATCCAAACTTCTTACCTGTTTCGGTTATCCAGTTAATTTCTGTGATTTCTTTTGTTGATTACTTTAGTGTGTTAAAGCTCTTCTAATATATGATTGTAATGCTGATCTTTGTATTTCCATGGGTGCCTGGAATCAATCAGAATAATTGCTGGAATAGACGTTGGTTTTCTATAGACTGCATATTCAATTTTATTGTTGTTTCTAAATAAAGAAATGTGTAAAAAATGAAGTTGTCTGTTTATTTCTTTTTCCATAGTAACTGTATTGATGGGTAAAAGCTATGGTATTTTTGTATGCATTCATCAAGATCTTTTTCAAATTGCTGCCAGAAGATAAGGATATAATCAACATATCTCAAATATATTAATAACTCATTTTCATTGAGTGGTTTAATAAATTTATTTTTAATGTCTTGTAATACTATTTCAGCTAGAAGTCCGGAAATTGGAAATCCAATTGGTGCACCTTATTTTTGTCTATAGATTTTCTTATCATATGTGAAGTAGTTATTATCAGCTAAAAGTTCAACTGCTTGGATAATACTGATTCTTTTTGAGTCGGAAATTTCCCGATCTTTAAACTTTTGGTTTAATAGTTTAACTGATTCGTAAACTGGAATATTTGGATATAGAGAAACAACGTCAAAACTAATCAAAATAAATTCTGTTTTTTTTATTTCTATGATCTTTTCTAATAATCTCGACAGAGTTGTAAATGGTATATTCATGTTGATTGTAGTATTGATTTAAGTGTTTAAATAGTTCTTTCTAAAGGAGGATAGTTGGCGCAAGTTTTATTCACTATTGGTCTTAAAGGTTCTTCCTTTTTATGTGTTTCTATTTTGCTAAGAATGCCTGGTATAGGTGCTCCCACAGTTGGAATGGCTTTATTTTTTTTATATCAGATGGTAAATGGCCATGATTTTTTATGTGAGCCATCTTCCTTATAATTCTATCCGTTGGGTCATAATTAGTCTCTTCCACATTTAACTCGGCAATAGCTTTCTTCATTTTAAAATTACGCTCTTCTTTGTCCAAAATAATAACTTGTTTAACTTTATCTGTGATTACGTATTTAATTGCTGGTTTGTTCCTCAGTTTCATCAATTCTTGTATTTCGTATTTTATAGCTGGTAGCTACTTTTCTTTTTCTTTGCTTGTGATTGTTCTTATCATCTTGAATCCTGTTGGATTTTGTCTTTCTTTCGGTAGTTTTTTGATAACGTTTTCCATATATGGAATAATATTCTCAGTTTTTTGAATTTTTTGCTGATACGCGTACCTCATGCTTCTATTAAGTGCTTTGACTTGCAAAGATGTCAGTTCAGTTTTAGATTTATTAATGGACATTGGTTTGTCTTCTGGTGGTGTCATTTTCTCGTTTTTGCTATTATTAGAGAAAAAAGAAAAGACATTAATAAACTAAGTAAGAAAAACTACAGATTGTATAACAAATGTATGCAAGAAGTTGATAAAGAAGGAAATAAAGTGGCACTAACCAAAATATTCGCTTTTATTGATAGACAACAAATAATTGATGGAATAAGACATTTTCATAAAATTGAAAATCTAATAAATGACTAAAATAATAGCAAAAAAGAGAAAATAAAACCACTGGAAGACAAACCAAAGTTTTCATAGTATTCACTTCATGAATCACTTTCGCCTTTTGAGCTAAAGTGAATGTAGCTGTCACTGCTGCTGTGGCCCGCCTGTTCTCTCGATATGTTGCCCACCGAACACGTCTGGTCACTGATCGGCCACCGTGTGGCCCGGCAAGCACTAAGCCTGATGAACTTTGGCAAAGTGTGGAAGCAGCCTGGACAGGCATACCGAAGCACACATCCAAAGTCTCTTTCGTTCGATGCCGCGGCTTGTAGCGGCCGTTATTGCCAGCCATGGGGGCCACACGAAATATTGACGTCTGCGTGTTCCTAAAGTTGCACGGGCCTGTAAGCTCAATCGTTTCATCTTTGTATCTGTTGTTATGTGTCCAGTAAATCTGACTTTGCTATCCCATGTCCTTCTTGGTGTTGCATTTTGGGTGGCCAGCAGTGTACTTTAAAATTGTTGGTGAAATATCATCATTATCTGGAATAGCGAACAAATCAATATTGTACAATAAATGAAGTAATTCAGTTTTTTTTTAATTTAAGAATGTGAATTGTATTTTCTTTAATTGGGCTTGAAGGAGGTGTTAAGGATATGTTATTAGTATGAGGCAAATATTTTTGAACAGTTTGAGGTGCTGAAATAAAATGATCGTTTATAAAATTTACAATACGATGTATGTTTTCAATAGGGGTTTGATTGTAACTGAAGGCATAAGGAGTTTTCATAGGTTTGGTTCGACCTAACAGTGTATTTTGATGTTTCCAAGAAAGTTTAGAATTATTCTGCGAGAAAATATTGTAAAACTAATTTTTTTAAGCTCTGGAATTTTAAAGTTTAAATCATTTCTGAACTGTTTAAATGTTAGAAAATCAACCTGGGATTTAGATTTCATAAATTTTGCATAAAGTTTTTTTTTTTTTCACTAGTTTGATTTAAGCAAAGACTTGTTAACCAGGATTTATAATTTCTTTTTGGTTTATTCTGAATAATTTTAATAGGAAATGATTGATTATATATGCCCAAACAAGTAGTTATAAATTTATTGCATGCAAGATCTGGGTTTTCAGTTTGTAAAACATTTTCCAAATTTGTATTTTGTATCAACGTAATAAATATGTCATTATTCTTCATATAGGTTCGTCGGATCTTGCTGCAAAATGATCCAAGTGATGAGCACGTAGAATATTTGTAGATTTTAAAAATAGGTAGGTGATAACTAAAATCATAATTTAAGATGCCTGATTAGAATATTTCAAGATAAACATTAGTAATAGCTAGGTCTAAAATAGATGCTGTGGTGAGAGTAATTCTTTTAGCAGAATCTATTATGTTATAAAATCCTGCTGCAGCAAAAGTCTTCTGTAAGAAATGAAGCTGTGAATTACCAAATGATAGATAAATATTAAAATCACCCAACAGAAAACCGTTTTTAGCCGTTAAGGTTATATAGTTAAGAATGTTAGAAAGTTTCTCAATAAATAAGGGAGCACTCATTGAAGGAGGGCGGTAGCAAACATATATTATATTATATTGATTCTCAATAGTTAGAATTTCAATAGTAGTATCTATGAAAGTTAAATCGCTAATTTGGGTATAGTTATTGTAAATATTTTGCTTCAGGTGGATTGCAACCCCTGTCCCCTGCACTCCATCGTATTAATGTAAAAAGGTTTATAGTTTGATAGTTCAAGAAACTATTTATTTCCCTAGGTACCAAATCTTTGTGACACAGATAATATCAAGTAAATAATCTGTTAGTTTTTTTAGTGCTTCCAGGGCGATAATTTTGTTAGCCAAAGACCCGGTGTTAAGGTGAATAACCATGAGAAATGTTTTAGTGTCATTAGAGAAAGTGTCATAAAAATCCTATAATTCATAATAATAATTAGCCATAATGGAAATTTCACAGCTCAACCAAGCAAGCAAGGTTCTACAGTAAACAGGATTACCAAGATTTCTCTCTTTTGGCCAATATTATCAACTGCCACCTTCCTCACCCACAACCAAAATGACGACCTCTCTCAGTACCATCCATCCCTTGACACAAGCAAGAGTAAAACATAAACTTTAATAATGGTTACAGTAAGCCAATGCATTTTCTACTTGTTGATATTAATCTGTACATATAAAATTGAAAGCCATCACTGACTCTTCACCAAATCTCAGAAACTACTGAACTTAAAAACTTTCATATTTGGCAGAAATGTTCCTTTTACAACATATAGACGCACTAAGAAAGGAATTGCTCCTAGGATAATTTCAAGTGGGTTTTCTAAACTGTATATAGATTTCGTTTTTTAGCTGAATAAATATCATCGTGCAACAAGACGGATTTCTTTTAATACTTTGATCGATCTATTGTTGTACAGCAACTGAAGCCACGCCGTAAGTTTTGAATGACCTGAGTAGATTTGCTCAGGTTATATTTTGTCCTAAATTTATTTGTTCTGAATTTATTTAACAAAAAACCTTACAAATCACTTAAAACGCGCAATATCATAATATGCTTTGCGTTTAAACATTTATATTATCGTTTGACATATCGAATGTCAAGGTGTTTTGAATTGAAAGGAAATTACCAACATTCGTTTTTACCGAAGCAACGGTGACGTCATATCATTGGTAAGGTGAGAGCAATAAATATAAATATGCTGGTAGATTTTCATAGTAATTTAAATTTGAAAAACAAAAAAGTTTTCCCCTTGAGATATTAGCGAGGGCAACACAATTTTGCTCAAGCTTCCAAAAACACCAGACTTGCTAGCTTATAAATGTAAAGTTTTGAAAGAAACTGTCTGTAAGCAAGGTTCTTTTTACATTTATGCTGAAAGTAACAACTTATTTTGTTTTGTTTTCTATTATTTTGTTGTGTTGCCTATTAGTATTTTAACGATGAAAGTGAAGAGTAACGACGTATTTTGATTTGTTTCGTGCTGTCTGGAACTTATATAGTTAAAGAACAAACCGATCAACTGTATTATTAGTATGTTAATTTATTGTACAAATTATTTTATGGTATGGTATGAAAACCTGTATCATAGAAAAAAGTTTAATATCCCGGTCGAAGAACGGGTATTTAGCTAATAGGTAATAAGCTCAAGAGATATTGGTAGCGACGTAAAAGGTACTGAAACAAATTGCATCTTCAAGTTATAAGTATAACAAATTCAATCCAAGTTATACAGTTACCAAGCAGTCCTCCATGAAAGCTATACAGTGAGCAAAATAGTTCAATATATCCTCTCCAACTTGACATTTTAAAATAAACAAAAATTAATTACATTGATTCAATGCTACCTACAATAAATCATATATTGATTTGATTAATCAAATTAATAAACAGCAAATTAAAAAAAAATATTTATCTGGTAATGGATAGTAAACCAAACATTGCCCTTTCAAATTGCTAGTACGGCGATTTAGTCCAAGTTACATAATGATCAAGCAGTTCCCTATAACAGCCACATGAAAGACAAATTCAAGAGATCAGTAATTCAGTAAATCATCCCACCTTGTGATTCACAACAAAGCACAAGTAAGTAAGAATAAAAATATATTGTTTTTTCGTTAATATAAATCAAAATTCACTTGAACACTTTATATAGTAGGTGGACTAAATTCACTTAAGTCCTCCAGAGAAGGATTTTTCTCCTTGGAGCAGAATCACTTTTTTTACATAAATGGAACCATGGCTCACCCATACGTATCTAACCAGTTTACGTGAATGCTAAAATAATTCCTTATATGCAGGAATTAAATTTTCATTTAGATATATCCTAGTTGATAGAAGTGTATTATCCAAGTCACAATTCAAAATAGCATGTCTTTTTTTATTGAGCCAGCTGTCCCTTGAAGACCTAGATTCAAACTGCAGTATAATGGTAACATTTGGTTGTAGATAAGTCAGGGTTTAATGAATGCAATGAGTTAATATCAGTTAATTGATAGTTCAGTACACCTAAATTAGAAGCCAGTTTATTCATTAGAGACCTGAGCTCAAGTTCATTCTGAATCAAAGAAAGGTCCAGTCCATGAAGTTCAATATTTCTGTTACGCGTGTATTGACTCAGCTCATGCACTTCACTTTGCAATTTATTAATGACAACATCCTGCCTGTCGACTTGCTGCAAGAGGTTCCCATGCTTGATTTTCAGTACTTTATTCTCAAACACTATAGACACAAACTGTTATGAAATGCTGTTATAACTCTTAGACAGATTTTCAATAATTGCTTTAAAAACTACTACGTCTATTTTACTACGTCTAAAACTACTACGTCTATTTTTCAATCAGCAATAGGTTCTAATTTTTTGATAATTTGATCAAGAGATTGTCTTAGTTCATTTTACACCTAAAGGTTGAAAAGCTAGATATTTTGGTTGATGTCCACCAAGGATTTCATGATTAATTCCATGTTCGCTCTGTCAGTTATATCCCCTGTATGAACATATCCTTCAGTTTTGTACATACCACCAGGTGGTCTTGTATTTGGCACGGCATTACTCAGTAAGAGCAAGGAATAAGACCTAGTTTTGCATTAAAAAATCGCTCATATTCATCACCAGGGAAACACAGTATCTTAGAAAAGTGAATGAAGTAGAACAACAGTGAGGATATAAACTGACGTGTAAAAATGTATGATAATATTATAGTAACAAAATCAGACAGTATCCGTAGGTGTAATACAAATTTACCTCTGAAAGGAAAGCCACTCATCAGCCTAGCAAGAATTTTGCGTTAGAAGTCTCACACAGGCACAATATTTAGTTATAATGAAGTAGCAAATCCAAAAAAGGCCAACCAATAAATACATATATACAATGAAGAGCAATTGAATTAGATACAGCTGGCGTTATGCAAATGTGGCGCTGTAAACGGAAACGTCATGAAGTATGTAAACGGAAACGTCAAGAAGTATGCAACGATCCGACAATAAAAGGAGTGATGCGACGGGAAACAGTAAGAGTCGGACGCAGTATGGGTAAGACGAAGGATCTAAGCGCATTTGATAGTGGGCAAATTGTCGGGGCCCGACGAATGGGTCACTACATTTTGGAAGTCATGCAGGCTCTGGGACTTTCATGAGCCACTGTGTCACGGGTGAACTGTGAGTACATCGAATCCGGTAAAACCATCCCTGCAAGGGCCAACTGCCGTGGACAACAGCGTGTGGATGAGCGGGATCATCGTTGGCTAGCTCGCATTGTAACAGAGGATAGACTGACCACAGTGCAAGAAATCACTGGACAATTTAACGCTGGTGCACAAAAACGTGTAAGCAACCATACGATTCAGAACCATCTCCTCGCGATGGGGTACAGAAGCCATCGTCCAACGAGGGTACCGTTGCTGACCGCACATCACAAGTTGCAAAGATTAGCATGGGCGCGGGAACAACGCCACTGGACCCTAGACATGTGGAAAAATGTTTCCTGGACAGATGAGTCGAGATTCACATTGGTACATGCGGATGGAGGGATAAGAGTACGGCGCAAACCACATGAAGCGATGGATCCTTCTTGCCTGCAGGGTACTCTTCAAGCTGGTGGGGATGGCAATTTCGTTTGGGGACTGTTTACGTGGACTGAAATATGACCATTGGTACTTGTGACGTCATCTCTCACAAGTCAACATTACTGGGATATCCTGGACGACCATTTGCTCCCGTTTGTGCGTCTTCAACATCCCACGGGGGAACTCAACGTGCAACAAGACAATGCACCGTGCCATCGCTCCCGAATTGTATCCGAATGGTTGGATGAACACTCCACCAACGTGACCTCGCTTCGTTGGCCAGCTAGGTCACCTGATCTCAATCCCATGGAGCACATCTGGGATGGCATCGAGAGAGATGTTCGAGTCTATGACCCCCTCCGTCAAATCTTCGTGAACTGTGGGAGCTTGTTCAGGGGTCGTGGATCCGTATGGCTTCCCAACGTTTCCGGTGTGTTGTCGAGTCCATGCCGAGACGAATCACCGCCGTCATCAGGGCGAAAGATGGTACTGCACGTTACTAGAAAGGTATCTCTAATTCATTGCTTTTCAGTGTATAGGTAGTATAGTTACACGTGATGAGGTAGCGAAAACAAACTCTGAACCATTGCCCTACCGCATTTCACAAAAGTTATATGTAATGCTATCTGTGGTATAGCATTAACAATTTAATATGATCTGGTACATTTTAATTTATGCTATAAATCTGTCCTGACTACTAGTGCTATTGTTGCGTAATTGTGTCGGGGTGAACCTGTCATTATGCTTATGGATATTCTTAGCAATACCGCTATCTTTCAGTTTGGTATTAGTAAAATACCTTTTATAAACACTTATGTTCAGTTTTTCCCAATACACATCACTGAAATGAACAGGTGTAATGCGCATTTTTGCTATGTCTTAAATGCAAAAATGCTGATATGATCAATTTTGAATATGTACTGCATCTCAAAATGCGTATTTATCACTTTCAAGACGTTCTATTCAAGATTACAATTATAAATATTTTATTGCACTCTTTTAAAACTTACAGTCATATGAAAATATTGGCTGTATTACGATTCCTCCTATCAGATGTAAGAAAAGGAATAAAATATATAAAGGCAAATAAGATGGATATAACAGAAGCGCCACTGATAGCAGGATAGCTTGGAACTAGAATTTAAGAATAGTATTGAGATTCATTATGGAGATCAGGATGATTTACAAGGTAATTTCGCAGAAACAAGGAAAACTTTTTGATATTTTCCAGAGCTCTGATGCTCTCTTTGAGATTACTCGATAGTATAATTAATGACTTTAAACAATATGTTATTTAAACCATAATTTACTATCATATATTTTAAAATTGGTAGTGAACTTTGAAAATGAGAGTGAAAGAATGTGTTATGTCAAGGAGCTTTACCAGTATCATGTGCAACGTAGAGTTGTATGGCGTTTTGAAATGTTTGATCTGATATTTTATTCGAAAAATTTACGTAAATTATAAATAACACCCAGTAGTTTCTTGCTGCTACCGAATAATCTAAAGGCAATAAACTATTTAGTGATACGAAATGAGTTGTCTTATTTGTTTGTGAACTTATGGAAGTGCTTTTTAACTATCACTTACATTTATTTCCTCAAATTTATTTTTATTATTTATGTATAGTGTGTCTCAGTAACACTAAAACAAAATCCGATTTTTTGAAAATCTCCATTACTTCGCACAATATCCTCTCTTCGCTTAATAGTAAGTTTTTTTTCTGCGTTTTCTAATAACCTGGTGTAATTAATTTTGCTGAAATACGACAAAATGTCCTGTCAATTACCAAATTTTAATTAGCATCAAATAAAAATTTGACACCTGCCATTCTCACTTAGGTACGAAAATATACGTGATCATGTCTTTGTGAACAGTTGATTGTATACTTTTAGGACATATATGAAAAATATATAAGGCACTATGGGAAATTCTGATTGGCAAGAGGCATGATAGCATGCGTTAAACGAGCCGATTCTAGGAACACAGGAACGGAAAATCTTCTAAGCTATGCAAAAAATATTGTATCCAGGTGTTCAATGAGTTGATCAGAAACAACAAAACAAGAAGTCAATATTCTTCCTGTTGAAGGAAGCATCTGGTCCAGAGGTTCCCAACCTGTGCATCGCGACACCCTAGGGCGTCGCCGGTCTTGGTTCTGGGCGTCGCGACTTTAAGGAAAAACTAAAACTTGTAATTTATAGCGAAATGCGACATGCAATCATGCAGATTTTGGAGCATGTATCATAACTCAAAGTTCAATTTGAGAAATATGTTCCTCCACAAGCTGATCAACACAAGTGGGTTACAGACCTGTTTATAGCAGATCTACCATCAACCTTCACTACAGCTGAACAGGAACAGTTAATAGACATTTCTTCGGATTCCACACAGAAAATCACATTCTCTTCCGAAACACTGCCACAGTTTTGGAGTACCCAGAGTTGAGTAAGAAAGCAGTGAGAGTAATTCTCCCTTTTGCCACATCCTACCCTTACGAGGCAGGATTTTCAGCTTTGGCGGTAATGAAATCCAGATATAGAATGAAAGTCAAAGTTGAGAAGCAGATCTGCGTAGATGTATCGAATATTGTCCTCAGATTCCATGTTTCGTGTGAGGAAAAACGAGCTCCCCATCCCATTAAGGCCCAAATACCTCTGTTAGGTAGTTTCTAAAATTACTGTAAAAATATGAAAGCCAAATAAAGAGTGTCATCATTCTGAATATAAGCCTACTGTATCCATTTGTTCTTATTAACTTCTGTTATTTTTTTCTAATTTTGTATTTTTAGATTAAAAAGAATTGAAGCTAGTAATTAAATGACTATTTTCTTTTTAAAAATACAACAAATTCAAATTTGTATTATTATTTTTTAATTTTGGGTACAGGGACTTCACACGAAAAATGTGACATGTGAAGGGCGGCGCTGTCTGAAAAAGTTTGGGAACCCCTGATCTGGTCGATACTCCAGGCAAAGTGCAGCTAGAGAGAACGCTACGACGTAGGATTCGAACTCCATTTCGTCGAGTAACTCCTCATCACCACACCGAAACCAAATGACAAATCTCAGCACACAGCAAATGTAAGGCAACCGCACATGTCCTTTTTGAATACTTCTCGTCTCTGCTTTTATGCGAAAGATTCGTATGCAGTGTTCACGGGTGCGAGTGCGCCAAAAGTGCACGCTTCAGAACTGGAGAAGGGTAGTGCGGTCACATGATTAGTGTTATGGGTCCATGCACGCAAATAGACAGCCCGGCCACAAAATTGCGCAGAAAGCTCGAATCGACGCATCAGAGTTGCTTACTGGTAAGCCGAGTTTGTTTTTTGAGGGTCTCAATTTTTTGTTGGGATTTGACACTTTAATACTTGCGGAACAACATTTCGATTGCACATGGTACTTTAACATCATTGCTGGAGGCACACCATTTTATCCACAGGATATTTACTGATGGAGCGGATGAATAATGGTCCCGAAGAATGATGCGCCATACCACAAACCTGGGATCGTCACTCAGGGATTTCAGCAGGAGAGCTTTGACTTTAGTGTGCAAAAAATGGCCCCTATACCCACAGATCTTAACCGAATGGGAACTAGACTGTGAGAGCCGTTCGTTACAGAGATATTTCTAAAGCGAACATTTTCGGTTTTAGAGGGAGGTCATCAGCACTGATTAGCCGAATATGCTTGAACAGAAATATGGGTTCTTTTTAAAACCGTATCATATCAAAACGATTTTTTTTATTTGAAAGCCAAGGTTCCCCCGACACTTTATTGGAAAGGTGTAGAAAGTTAAACGTAGTAATTCCGAAATATCAATGCAGAATAAAATGTCTCCATACGTTGCTCCTAATAATGTGTTTTATAAATTTTATTTATCCCACAGGAAGAAATAAATGAAACCAGTTCAGCACCGCATGAAATTATTAAAAAAATTCTAAAACATTTGAGTAGTTGTCTTAAAGATTATTTAGGAAGAAATATTTTCGCGTCACTATTTTTGTTGCTTTACTGTTCAAAAATGAGACGAAATTTCTTAGATAATTGTCAGGCATTAATCTCGCATCAATTAATCCCATATCGTACTACGAGAGAGCTGTTTTCCTATGACCGAAGACAACGATATTACTCAAAAGCCAATCATGTTTGAAACAGAAAGCACTGCATATTCTCGAAATATTCTTGATACATATGTGGAACTTTGGAGATATTCAAAAAATAAATGCCACTTTCTGCTTATGTCAAAGAATAAGAATTGTATTGTGTTAAATGCAGAGCAAAAGTGAAAGAACTATCTCTAGCATTTTACAATATTTTCAGTTAGGAGCTACTGAAAAACTTAAGTTTGGGATCATATCGTAAAGCCCAATTTCTTTGAGTCATTCGACTGAAATTCTCTGGCCAGGAACTTGTAATGCTGCAAAAAAAGGTAGTGGCGCAAAACTAGGAATGTTTCGAAGTATGTGCTTTCAGACGGCGTAGCAAAAAATGAATTCTTGAAGTTTTCAGAGGGAGATCAATATTTAAATATGAAATGCAATCTGAACAAATAATTTAGATAACGTAAAATTAATAATGCAAAATACCATGCTTTGGAATCTCAAGCATGTCGCCTTTTGTTGAAAGAATTTGTTGAAAATAAATTCCATTCAATAAGAGATTTAATGGCACAAATGGTGAAACTTAAAATTTACAAAAGGTATAATAATCCTCTAACGCAGATTTATATCAGTTGTACTACTCTGAGTTGTTGAAGCTCTGGTCAAAAAGGTTCAATATTGTATTGAAAACTTTTTTCCTTCGTGTATGCTGTGATATTCAAAAAGAAATAATATTAAAAGAAAAATACCGTATGATGACGTATAAATGAGTATCGCATTTAACTAAATTGAAATTGTTTAAATATACAAGATTGTGTTAATAAAACTTAGATTCGCACATGAAACTCCATGAATGTTGCAGTGTCAGAGTATGAATAGCAATGTCAAAAGTACTCGACTTAGGGAAGCATCCGATTCTAAAGCCGATTTTGAATTTGTATTTTCTAAGAAAATATATTATCACACGAAGGCATACTCAATTTTTATTTTCTGTTGTGGTAATTCAATGCTTTGTTGAGGTTAACAACAGAGTGCTCATTATTCACTGTAAAGCAGTTTGATCTATGCAAAGTAACAGGCTTAGGTATATCGTCAGTTGAACACTAAGTTTGCTCTCAAGAAAGCAAGCAATTAAGAAATACGGTTCTTGAGAAAAACTGCAATAAGTGTGCAAACGGAAGTTTATATCTAAGCTTCATTTTCAGAGAACATTTCTAAAGTGTTCGAAAATTCGGTGTGCAAAAAAAAAAAATTTCAAATTTTTAAGCCTGCTTTACTCGTACATCCATTATTCAAACTTTTCTTTCCATCTATAAAATGATACCATCATGTAAATGTGACATTTCATAGATACAGTTTGCTGCCAATTGCGGCCAAAATCTAACAGAGGTAGGTAGTTTTTCTTCCCCTCCTTCTCAATAGTTCCCAGAGAATTCTCTTAAAAACACAAGGATTCTACATCTAATATAAACGTTTATGTGTAACACTGAAACAGAAAACTGAATTCGTTTATACGTCGTATCCAAATTATAAAATAATAAACAAAAGTATGCTATGTGTTCAACTGTTAACTTCATTACGCGACTTCGTTTATCGTGATTTAAGGAAATTATGTTCATTTAAAGCACCATTATTACATCGTTTTTGAAACTTCAACTCTTAAAATAGGATGACCTTGTGGTCGATTGGTCACAGTCACAGAGTGCGGGATAAAGGTTGAATTTAGGTCCTGGTCTGAGTTGCGAATTTTTTTTATTTTTTTTTATTGGAGGTTTAACGACCACCGTGAGCAACTCAATGGGCTATAAGCAGTCGCCCGTCCCTAATTTAAGGTCACTGGTTCCAGGGAAGGGAGAGAACCAGTGCCGTAAGACAAACACAACATCCGTGCCTGACCGGGATTCGAACCGGGACCCCTTTTGGACGAAAGATCATAGGCCATCGCTTAGACCACTGCGCCACCGGGGCGGGGAGTTGCGAATGCGACAGTGATGTGCGTTACTTAGTGTCTAACCTATTTTCTATCACCAAATGAGGGACATAGGACTGCTTATAGCATATTGTGCCGATCATGATAATATTTATGACTAAAAAACAAAATTTTCGCAAAGCTGCATGAGAGCTATAAGAGGGATGGCTGGTTTTCGAAGGTGACGACATGCTGTATTAGTGTATCTTCATGATTCATATCTGCGAACCATATCGTTGAACACCAAGCATTTTGGAGGAGAAACGTTTTCTTCACAATATGCGAATGGACCATTGCAAAACTGTAGTTAAACGTAACACGGCTAGATGTTTCAGCTGCTATTTAGCCATTCCAAAACATGGTTACTGGTATTCGAGAACGGTAAGGAAAGCATGGTGTTGTTACAGAACGATAAACACGCGGTCGTCCAAAGACAAGTACAGCGTGGGAAAACATAAGCATATTTCTCACTATGATAAATACTTGAAAAACCACCTGGGAGTCCAGCTATCATATCACAAATGTTCTAACGTAGGACGAAATTGTTTAAATTTCGATTATGCTTATTTCTATGTTATAAGTCCTAAATTTATTATTAAAAATTGCAGCTCTAATGCTTTCCGACAAATGAATCAGTATCCTTTCTCATATATCTTCGTTCACATTGTAGGAAAATATCCTGTGACTAACCAGATAGAGTACATCATTTTTCACATAATTCTCACTCTCAGTTAGGTGGGTAATCCGGAGAAATTCGCAAACTCGTGGTGAACAAACACTTAAGTGTAAAACACGCAAATATTTAGCATCTTATAAATTAGGCTGAAGAACAAACAATGTGCATTGACATACAGATGTTAAAAAAAATTGCGATCCTGAATTATATCTCTCAAACAAGAAATGAATATCCGATAAGAATAATAAAAAACGCAAAGAGAGAGACAGAGAGAGATGGATGTCGCCATCGTTTTTTATGCACCATTCACGAATAAAACTATTTAACATAATTAGAATTTGAGTCCGAGTGGATGCAAGATAGTTGGCGGGCCATTCATTTTCTATTTGCTTGATTAGATTTCTTTAAAGAAATAAAGGTGATAATAATATTCAGAAACTTGCGAAACTGGGTTTAAAAGATGCAAAAATAATATACGTCGAGGAAGTTTCTTTACAAGAAGTCACTTAGGTTGTAGATCTGTATCATTGCTAATGAAATTAAAGTGGGAACAAAACTAAGAAAATTATGGATTTCTGTATTATTTTTATGTCTGATAGAAGAAAACTGCAGATTTCGGTGAGTGGGATGAATATATCGCAAATCTCATAAAATAAATAAAATTAGTGACTTGATTTACAGAGATACTTTGAAACACGTCGGAGAGAGAAGCACTTGAAATTCGTGGACACACTACGAGATGCAAATCTTAAAAATATTGGAACAAATGGGATGCGAATCTCGGATAAACTAATTCCTCTATTAAATATAAAACGCATGTAATTATCGCTCTCGGCTTATGTAGCGAAGAGTCAAAACACTATAATCACCTACCTAATACGATGCTAATCCTATGTGCGCCACCAAATTGGCTGTTAACCTTCGTGACTTAGAAGCCCAAAATTCTTGGAGCTGTCTTATGGTATCTGGTACCAACACGTATCAGCAGATCCTTTAACACTGGTAAGTTAGAGGTCGAGCCGCAGAAGGTTGGATTTTCTCTTGCAATACGTATCACAGATGCTCGATTGGATTGATATCATGGGATTTTTTTATTGGAGGTTTAAGGATAACAGTGAGCAATTTAATTGGCTATAAGCAGTCGCCCGTCAATAATTTAGGGTCACTAGTCCCAGGAAGGGACAGAGCTGGTGCAGTAAGACAAACGCAACATCCATGCCTAACCGTAATTTAATCCGCACCCACGAGGTTGAATGGTAAGGAGCCATCGCTTAGACCACTGCGCCACCGGGGCGGCATGGGGAATATGGGGCAAAGGGAAATACCTGGAAGTCTTCCTCATGTTCGCGAACCACTCTTCAACCATCTGTGCAAAATAGAATGGGACATCATCCTGCTGGAAAACGGCACTACTACAGGGTAATAATTTTTCCATGAAAGCCTGTACCTGATCTTCAATGATGTTTACGTAGGTATTACGTCATAGTCTCCTGCATATGAATGAGCAGACCCTAGTTTTCCAGAAGAACACTGCCCATAGTGTTATTCTTCTTCCGACGGCTTGTTTTTGTTTCATGGTGTAGCCTTTGGCCAATTCTAACCCTGGTAAATGACGCACACATACGGTGCAACAAACAGGACACGAGCGATATTCATCTGAGCAGATTACGTTCTTCCAATGATTCAAATGTGAGGAGTGGAGATTTATCTAATACACTAGCATCTTAATAGATAATCATGTTAGATGATGATAGCATGTATTCTGTTTTGGACGACATTGTCTCTTCCAAAATTCTGATTCCGAAATTTCTGTTTTCGTTTTACAGATTCAAGGTCAACTTGTTTTTTTATTCAATCTCCAGGTATATTCTCCTCCTCTGGTATTCCACACAGTGTATTCCTGCGTTTGAGAAGAGCGGTGAATTTGGATTGGCTTTCTGTCAGGGTTCTAAACGTAAAATTAATTTATTGGTTTACATAACTTAACAAAGGCGAAGAACTATCCATTTCACATATTTTACAGAAGCTCAAACTGAAATATTTTTCAAATTGTACTCCAAATGTAAATATTATGTAAAATATGCATTATGCAACTTCCACAGTTTCCACCAGTTAATCTTGTCACCTTATGTTTTACATATTTAAGAAAAAAACAGTAAATTCACCACAGAATTATGGGCCAACATTATCCCTATCAAACTTAGCAGTTAAATATAGAAAAAATGGACGTCACTTAGAAAAACTAACTTGTGTATAATTAGTATGCTAACGATCAAATTTATAATTGTATGCTCTTCTAAAAAGAGCAGCCTCGGTATGCAGCCAACCAGTGTGAAATTGCTTCACTCTGAGATTGAAAATATCTAAAACATGTTTCAGTAATTTCCTGAAAAAATTAGTTACGTATAAAGGTAGCACGATTTTTATGAATATTGGTAGGTTTCAGGAACTTATGTCGGAAGCTCTCTGCCAGATCTCTAAGTAATGATTTGAAACATAAAGAAAAATATCCAAAAGTTTTCATTTTTTCTGTATGAATCCCAAGCTGTAGGATATTGAACACGCCTAATACCTTCATTATTTTTTCAAAATCATAAGAGCATGATTGGGATCGATTGCAATAAGCAATCCAAGCGTCCCATCAACTGCATTTTCGATGCGTATAATAAACCTCCATTGTGATACAGATCAGTACAGCTCTTCACAATTCGATGTAGTATCCAATAATCTTTGTTCGAACAGCGCACTCATAGTGTTCTGTTAAGTACCAAGTAAGGGTACGCTAATATACGATTCCTATGAAGAAACTTGATGATCCATAAACCATAGAATTTGAGTGCAGGATACAACTAATTAAATGTAAGGCGGTTTATTTAGTTGTTGTATCGCAAAAAGTGTTTAATTACTTTTTTTGCAAAGAAACGATTGTTAAGTGAAATTACCACAGAAAATTATAATTGTATCTACATTTTTAAAATTGTTCTACATAATTTATAAAACTTGTGTGATCTGATATCGTAAAACTTTCTTCTTCTTCATAATCCCCGAGACAAGCACAACCAAGCGAAGAAGTCGTATGTTCTTATTCACCTTAAATATCGAGAAAAATTATACAGACGCAACTTCTTCGTAAGTGGTTGGTATGAAATGGTGACAGGTATGATGCAGAAGCATTGCTTTTCGCGATTACCGGTCCTAAGCCCGGATGAGAAGGAAGAGGGGGAGGAGCACAAATCTGTAGAAAACACTGAGTACAGCTGGTCCAGCTGACTGTCCCTGGCATGGGCCTCTATCGTAAGATTACAGGGTTTGCCAGATAAGTTTCGATGTGCTAACAGCCAAACAATAAAGGCGATTGAAATCCGATGCCAAATAAAACTCTAAGAAAGATAAAGACATTAGTGTTTGTCCTAATGAATAGAAGAAATGCAAGAGAATGCCCTCACCGTATGTGGGCTGACGATATTAAGGACTGGTGCTGTGGATCACTTCAAGAACTGAACCATTCTGCAATGAGGGGACTTCAATATGACAATGTAGTTAAAATGGCAACAGACACCTGCGGGAGTGTGTACACATGGTTGATGATGCTGCTGCTGCTGATGATGATTGCTTCATTCTGCGTGGCGTGCAGGTAGATCTCGGTATACGCGATAGATACGTTCCTCGAAATCACCGTGTATGCCGAATACGTGTAAAACGGAAGGCATTTTGTACGAACAGTATAGGGTTAGGTTCTCATTTATTCACAAATTGATTGTCAAATAATCTGGTTATATAATATTTAGATTACAAACTAACAATATTATATTTTTGAAACTTAATTTTAATGCAGAAAATTTTAATGTCCTCTTCTTTCAAATAAGTTTCATAGAAATTTAATGTTCTCTTCTTTCCAACAATTTTCATAGAATTTTAATGTCCTCTTCTTTCGTCAGATCTGCATACAAACTCTAAGGTTTAGCTTGAATAGTTGCTCCACTAAGAGGCATGTGCTGTTGGTTATAATGCTCAATCCAATGGCTTAGCATCTTCTCCATTCATTCATTCGCGTAAGAGCGAGATTTGGTCACTCTAGTTACACTCAAATTAGTTGAAAATTGAGCAGTTTTTCGAATTGATTCCGCATTATCACGAATACTTCTCACAGTGGATTCACTAAGGCCCAAAGCACGCTGAAATATCAACAATACGCTCACCTTTGCACAAAGATCCAGAACTTCTACCTATATTTCGTACACGCTCTTCCCTGAAAATACATACTTTCTTTCCTTCTGCCTGACATCGTAGATATTCTCACACGCAGCTTTACTGTTCTGATCTGAGCAAGCCCTGATGTCTTGACAAAAACATCGAAAGATGCGCGTCAAGATGCGCAAACCTATTATTGAAATTATTGTTTCCTCGTAGTGTTAAGAGATGGCATTACTGTATCGCGTAAATCAGAAAACGCGGACTACCAAACCGAGTATACCGAGATATACCTGTACTTAATTTCCGTCGTATCGCTCTGCCATGGGCTGAAATAATTTATGAATGCAAACCGACAAAAACCAAAGCGATGTGTAGCTTAAAAAATAAATTATTTCACCTTCCTTAAACATTCAAAATAGGGAAGTTCCATGTCTTAAACAGCTTCTTAAATTTACAGCTCCTTAAATTTACTTGTGTGCTTCATTGGTACTTCGTTCGACTTCGTAAATGTTTCGCTTAACTTTTTCAATTTATGTTTAGATACAGATTAGGTTTTGCACATTTGTACGTATGTGAACCTTTTGGATTGCATGTGTAGATATTGAAGACCAGTTTTGGAAGTAAAATCACACGTTTCCTTGCGAATGCCTTGAAGAATGTTTGAATTCTAGATTTCGAGGATTTGTTATAGAAGACAATGTTATTTTAAAAGTTAGAGTCTACTTGAAGGTTTTATGTTACTATATCTAGAATTACTTCAGAAGCGTAATTCATCCTTCAAAGAAGTACAGATGGTCAATTGTATTAGCCATAAAGTAATTATCTGTGCTAATGTCCAGGGAGGTATTTAGAAGAGGCAAGGGTCTTATCCCTCGAAGAACATTCATTTCTTGTTAAAATGCAACGTACATTAGAAAAAATGATTTAGTTTAATAAAACTTCTTCAACTTGAATTATAAAATGATGCTTTAATTTTTTTTCTATGTTTCACTAAACTGTATTATTTTTGTCCTGATGAATTTAAAAAGGTTCCATTTCTGTTGTCCCCCGAAAAAATCTATTTTCGTGATGTTTAATTAGCAGATGAAACTCCATCTACTTAAGGCACTGTTTTCATGGGAAAACTCGTTAAATGCGTTAAAACACTTGGTTATTTAACGTATTTATGTGAATGCATATTGTACTTAATAATGTATTTTGATTTTTTCTCACATTATAAAATATTTTGTATCATTTTTGGCCAGTATCATAAGTTCATAGCAAAATGTTTCCCAATTTAGCATAGCTTTCTAGCTTGTTTTCCTTTACGTCAAACTTGTGTTATCAACATTATTTTCAGCATTGTTAGATATTGAAGTGTGCATATTCCCATGAGATCAACAGAGCTCCTGGAATTCCAAACATAAATTGCCAATTAAATACTTTATTATCACTTTCTACTTCAACGAAGTGGAGCAACCCGATTTCCGCTTCATTGCCGGTAGACATCATCTCAGCATTAACATTGGCTGCTGAGAATACTTGGAACGGTGTGCATCCGTTAAACACAATGACTCTTCAAACACGTAGAATATGGCCTAGGAAGAAAATTCATTCCCGGACGTATGCAAGACACTTTCGGCTTCTGAGTTCTATCCAGGTAAAATGCCTAATAGAATCATTTCATTTAACGAATATCGACTGGTCCGCAAAGCAAGAACACAGGCTCACTCCTATGAGTTCCAGGAAAGATATTCGGGCCCCAGTTTCCGCGAGATATCCTGTGTGATGTGGTTACAGCAACACACACCAGGTTAGCCAAGCAATGGTTAAAAGAACACAAACTATGTTTCTTCTGACATAAAATCCAACTGCATTGCGCCAAGCCGTCGAGAAAACGGAAGGTATTGACGTTAGGTAGATGCGTTTCCCATTTTAGGGAAATCATGCGTAATCTAAGTCTTCCATTTGGTTTTCAACATTGTCCTCTATTACGTCAAACACGACACCTTCGTATCAGGACAACATAATGGTGACGTCACCATAGGAGGAATTAGCATAAAAGCGGAAAAGCCATGTATGCTGGCAGAAAAGCATGTGTACGAGTGAATAGTGCTGTATCGAAATGGTTTCTATTGGAGCAGGAGTCAGACAAGTTTGTGTAATACCACAATGGATGTTTAATATGCAGTATATATATATATATATCATCATCATCATCATCATTGTCAACCATTATCAATCCACTGCTGGACGAAGGTCTCCCCAAGTTTCCTCCACAACGGTCTGTCTTGTGCCAGTCTCCTCCATGTCACCCCTGCATACTTTCGAATTTCATCCACCCATCTCACATGTGGTCTTCTTCTGGGTCTTTTCCTGTCCCTTGGAATCCAATCTAAAATTTCGGCTGTCCATCGATGATCTGTCCTTCTGGCAGTATGTCCAGCCCATTGCCATTTCAGGGATTTAACTCTGATCATGATGTCTTCCACTCTTGTCATTTTTCGGATCCACGAGTTCCTCTTCTTATCTCTCCTGGTTACACCAAGCATGCACCTCTCCATGCTTCTTTGAGTTGTCTGCAGTCTTTGTATATCTCTTTTAGTTAAGGTCCACGTCTCTGCACCATACGTAAGCACTGGAAGAATGCATTGATCAAACACTTTTCTTTTAAGACATAATGGCATATTGCTCTTGAAAATTATGCTGTTTCTTCCAAAAGCTCTCCAGGCAAGTTTTGTACGCCGATTAATTTCTTCATCAATGTGACCCTCACTTGATATCTGCTGTCCAAGATAAACGTACGTGTCTGTTATCTCCAGCTTTTCTCCATCAATCAATAAATCTTCATTTCTTGTAAAAGCATTGAACATCACTTTTGTCTTCTGAGTTCATTTTAATCCCACTTCTTTACTCTTGTCAGCAAGTTCCTGGATCATACTCTGCAGCTCTGATGGGTTAGTTGCAAAAATGACTACGTCATCAGCAAAACGAAGGTGGGTTAGATAATCTCCATTAATCTTTATCCCTTTGTTTTCCCAGCTCAGCGACTGAAAAACACCCTCCAATGTGGCATTAAAGAGTTTCGGAGATATGGTGTCACCTTGTCTCACTCCCTTTCCAATTTTTATGTGTGTTGTATTTTCAAACAGCCGAATCTTTGCACTTGCATTTTCATAGATGTTATTAATAATATTAATGTATGCCTCTTCAATACCGCAGATTTTCAGAGCCATTGTAACTGCTGATGGTTTCACCGAATCAAAGGCTTTTTCATAATCGATAAAAGCCATGCACAATGGAAGTTCATATTCCCTCGCTCTTTCAATTAGTTCTCTCAGTACGTGGATATGATCTATTGTGCTGTAGCCACTCCTGAATCCAGCTTGTTCTCTCGGTTGAGCCATGTCCAGTGTTACCTTTAAGCGGTGTGAAAGAACTTTAGTGAAGATTTTATAAACTACTGATAGGAGGCTGATAGGTCTGTAGTTTCCGAGATCCTCAATGTCACCTTTCTTATGTAGCAGGATCATTGTAGCGGTGTTCCTATCCTCAGGAATCTTTCCTTCATTAAGGCATCGAGTGAAAATTTGGGCGAGTACTGTTTCAATTTCTCCACTTGCTTCTTGTATGATGTCTACAGTAATTCCATCTTCTCCTGGAGCTTTTCCCCGCTTCATGTTCTTGATTGCATGTGCAACTTCTGCTGGAAGGACTGGAGGAACTCTGGTACTGGTATCTTTCATGATGTCTGGAGTGCATGTATCATCCCTTTCATATAATTTGGAGTAGAAATCTTTCACTCTTGTCAAAATTTCGCCTCTATTTCTTGTTACAGAACCATCTTCTTTTCTCAGTGCCATAATCTGTTTTCTTCCCTTACTGAGATGTCCCTTTGCTATCTTTAGGCTTTGGTTGTTTTCAATTGCTTTCCTCACTAGTTCACAGTTGAATTTTCTTACGTCTTCAGTGATACTTTTCTTACTGTCTTGCATAGCTGTATATATTCCACTTTGGAAGTCACATCTTCTTTAGTTGTCCTCATCTCTCTTCTTTTTTGCATCAACATTTTCGTTTTTCCTGATAATTTGTTTATATATATATATATACTTTATATATATATATATATATATATATATATATATATATATATATATATATATATCATCATCATCATTGTCAACCATTATCAATCCACTGCAGGACGAAGGTCTCCCCAAGTTTCCTCCACAACGGTGTGTCTTGTGCCAGTCTCCTCCATATATATATATATATATATATATATATAGGAAAAACCAAAATGTTGATGCAAAAAAAAAAAAAGAAGAGAGATGAGGATAACTAAAGAAGATGTGACTTCCAAAGTGGAATATATAGAGCTATGCAAGACAGCACGAAAAAGTATCACTGAAGACGTAAGGAAATTCAACTGTGAGCTAGTGAGGAAAGCAATTGAAAACAACCAAAGCCTAAAGATAGCAAAGGGACATCTCAGTAAGGGAAGAAAACAGATTATGGCACTGAGAAAAGAAGATGGTTCTATAACAAGAAATAGAGGCGAAATTTTGACAAGAGTGAAAGATTTCTACTCCAAATTATATGAAAGGGATGATACATGTACTCCAGACATCATGAAAGGTACCAGAGTTCTTCCAGTCCTCCCAGCAGAAGTTGCTCATGCAATCAAGAACATGAAGCGGGGGAAAGCTCCAGGAGAAGATGGAATTACTATAGACATCATACAAGAGGCAAGTGGAGAAATTGAAACAGTACTCGCCCAAATTTTCACTCGATGCCTTAATGAAGGGAAGATTCCTGAGGATTGGAACAATGCTACAATGATCCTGCTACATAAAAAAGGTGACATTGAGGATCTCAGGAACTACAGACCTATCAGCCTCCTATCAGTGGTTTATAAAATCTTCACTAAAGTTCTTTCACACCGCTTGAAGGTAACACTGGACATGGCTCAACCGAGAGAACAAGCTGGATTCAGGAGTGGCTACAGCACAATAGATCATATCCACGTACTGAGAGAACTAATTGAAAGAGCGAGGGAATATGAACTTCCATTGTGCATGGCTTTTATCGATTATGAAAAAGCCTTTGATTCGGTGAAACCATCAGCAGTTACCACGGCTCTGAAATCCTGCGGTATTGAAGATGCATACATTAATATTATTAATAACATCTATGAAAATGCAAGTGCAAAGATTCGGCTGTTTGAAAATACAACACACATAAAAATTGGAAAGGGAGTGAGACAAGGTGACACCATATCTCCGAAGCTCTTTAATGCCACATTGGAAAATGTCTTTCAATCACTGAACTGGGAAAACAAAGGGATAAAGATTAATGGAGATTATCTAACCCACCTTCGTTTTGCTGATGACGTAGTCATTTTTGCAACTACCCCATCAGAGCTGCAGAGTATGATCCAGGAACTTGCTGACAAGAGTAAAGAAGTGGGATTAAAAATGAACTTTCAGAAGACAAAAGTGATGTTCAATGCTTTTACAAGAAATGAAGATTTATCGATTGATGGAGAAAAACTGGAGATAACAGATACGTATGTTTATCTTGGACAGCAGATATCAAGTGAGGGTCACATTGATGAAGAAATTAATCGGCGTACAAAACTTGCCTGGAGAGCTTTTGGAAGAAACAGCATAATTTTCAAGAGCAATATGCCATTATGTCTTAAAAGAAAAGTGTTTGATCAATGCATCCTTCCAGTGCTTACGTATGGTGCAGAGACGTGGACCTTAACTAAAAGAGACATACAAAGGCTGCAGACAACTCAAAGAAGCATGGAGAGGTGCATGCTTGGTATAACCAGGAGAGATAAGAAGAGGAACTCGTGGATCCGAAAAATGACGAGAGTGGAAGACATCATGATCAGAGTTAAATCCCTTAAATGGCAATGGGCTGGACATACTGCCAGAAGGACAGACCATAGATGGACAACCGAAATTTTAGATTGGAATCCAAGGGACAGGAAAAGACCCAGAAAAAGACCACATGGGAGATGGGTGGATGAAATTCGTAAATATGCGGGAGTGACATGGAGGAGACTGGCACAAGACAGACCGTTGTGGAGCAAACTTGGGGAGACCTTCGTCCAGCAGTGGATTGATAATGGTTGACAATGATGATGATGATGATGATATACTTAAGAGCAAAACTGAAGACTAAGGAAAAACTCTAGAATTTAAAACGAAAGTTGCAAAATAACCTGAAGATCAAAACGCGCAACGCAGCAGTTTTGAAAATTCAGAATTCACATTCTATTAAGAAGATACCTAAGCAAAAAAATACATATATAATTTTGACTCACACCAAGTACAACATAGAAAACGTTATGTATCTACCTGTGTGAGTAAAAGGAGAAAAGATAAAAAAATAAAATAAAAAAAAACCACTGAATGTAGAAGGTGTCGAGAATACTGAGCCCTGGCTTTATCAAGGACCAGCAAAAACTCTGCATTTTCTCACTTCCACAAAGACCTAGTTGGAAATGGGTTTCTGCAAGGCCATAGATGCAAGTAACATTCCCACCTAAAATAGTTTAAAAAATATATATATGTCATGTCCTCCGCAGAGTTGCATGACCTAAGCACTCTAGTTAACAATTTCGCTTGCATCCATTAACCTTCCTGGCCCGACCCATGCTCTTCATCTGTTACTATTAAACAGAGAGAAGAAGATTTAAGAGAACTCAAGCTGTGAGAGTGACATAATAATTAGAAATAATTTTCAGCTATAACGAAATGCCAAGTTCGCCTGAGAGTAATTTAAGCCGGAAAATCAATGCAGAAGAAATCCAAATTTTTACACTGCAATTTAAAAAAGGAAATATTAATTTTTAAAAAGCAGATTTTTGAAAGAAAACTTGAGTCTAAAACCCCCTACTCTACAACTTATGACAAAGCATGAAAACGAGAATAAGTTAAAGATAATAATTAACTAAAGAAAACTTTGTGAAAGTTATATGCCTTAAACAGTTAGTTGCAATATGTACAAAGTATTTCAGCAGTGCTTTAAGTGCATAATTAATTAGTTATTAAGAACTTAACTACTTTGAAAATACAGCGCATAGAAAAGGAACAAGCTTAGCCAACTTCTGTTCCTAGGTACCCCAAAAGACGCGCAAAGTTACAAAGAAAAGAAAGAGTTAAAACCCGCAAAAATGTTAACGGACAAGCCAGTGCCTAAAAGCTGAAAAGCTAAAAAAACAACAGAGAAAAAAGTACATGAAGTACAAACATTGAACTTATAAAACCAGGACCCAAAAACAAGGAAGAGAGCTTACCTCTTGTGTGACAAAAACTTTCTCCTCACAAGAGTAAAACATGGCTGACCTCTTACGCCACTCCTAGTCGCTGGGGGGCAGAGAGGGTGGGGCTGACGGCCTCCTCAAACAGAAAGAAGCCAACTCGCGGAGATTTTAACCAGAGAAAAAAATATATAAACATAAGACTGTGGATCTGTATGATCAGAAAGAGCAGAATTAACTCTCCAGAATACATGAGAAATATCATAAAATACACGAGTAGTTTACTTAATAATCTTTGCATGTATTAAATCACCTTAGTGAGCTTCTATAGATTAATCAGAATCTTATTAATTTTAATTTTAATGTTGGTTTTACTATTTTTAGTATAGCTATCCTAGTGATGAATAACTAGTTTTCTTTTTTATTTGTTTTTATTTTCTTTTATAACCAGATTTTTAAGCTTCTTTTTGTGATTTTGTTTATATTATTTAATTTTTTTGTTTTAATAGGACCTTCATATCCATAGCACTAAGGTTCCTTTAGGTAGTTAATAGGCATCCTCTAGCCAACTTCCTTACGGCTTTGATTGGTCAGAATCATATTATTAACTGTGTAGAAAATTATAGCAGATCTGCCAACCTTACTCTATTATTCAGAATAATTTTTCTTAAAGTTCTTTTGATGAAAGAAGAAGGAATTTCGTTCTCTAGAAAACTATCTAATAGTATATTAATGTGGTAATTGAGAATGTACTAATTGAGAATGTACTAATTGAGAATGTACTAATTTCTCAGGTCCTAAGAATTTCAAGAATTTGCAGCAACAATTTGGACTTCAATTACCACATTAATATACTATTAGATAGTTTTCTAGAGAACGAAATTCCTTCTTCTTTCATCAAAAGAACTTTAAGAAAAAATATTCTGAATAATAGAGTAAGGTTGGCAGATCTGCTTTAATTTTCTACACAGTTAATAATATGATTCTGACCAATCAAAGCCGTAAGGAAGTTGGCTAGAGGATGCCTATTAACTACCTAAAGGAACCTTAGTGCTATGGATATGAAGGTCCTATTAAAACAAAAAAATTAAATAATATAAACAAAATCACAAAAAAACGCTTAAAAATCTGGTTATAAAAGAAAATAAAAACAAATAAAAAAGAAAACTAGTTATTCATCACTAGGATAGCTATACTAAAAATAGTAAAACCAACATTAAAATTAAAATTAATAAGATTCTGATTAATCTATAGAAGCTCACTAAGGTGATTTAATACATGCAAAGATTATTAAGTACACTACTCGTGTATTTTATGATATTTCTCATGTATTCTGGAGAGTTAATTCTGCTCTTTCTGATCATACAGATCCACAGTCTTATGTTTATATATTTTTTTCTCTGGTTAAAATCTCCGCGAGTTGGCTTCTTTCTGTTTGAGGAGGCCGTCAGCCCCACCCTCTCTGCCCCCAGCGACTAGGGAGTGGCGGAAGAGGTCAGCCATGTTTTACTCTTGTGAGGAGAAAGTTTTTGTCACACAAGAGGTAAGCTCTCTTCCTTGTTTTTGGGTCCTGGTTTTATAAGTTCAATGTTTGTACTTCATGTACTTTTTCTCTGTCGTTTTTTAGCTTTTCAGCTTTTAGGCATTGGTTTGTCTGTTAACATTTTTGCGGGTTTTAACTCTTTCTTTTCTTTGTAACTTTGAGCGTCTTTTGGGGTACCTAGGAACAGAAGATGGCTAAGCTTGTTCCTTTTCTATGCGCTGTATTTTCAAAGTAGTTAAGTTCTTAATAACTAATTAATTATGCACTTAAAGCACTGCTGAAATACTTTGTACATATTGCAACTAACTGTTTAAGGCATATAACTTTCACAAAGTTTTCTTTAGTTAATTATTGTCTTTAACTTATTCTCGTTTTCGTGCTATCATAAGTTGTAGAGTAGAGGGTTTTAGACTCAAGTTTTCTTTCAAAAATCTGCTTTTTAAAAATTAATATTTCCTTTTTTTAAATTGCAGTGAAAAATTTGGATTTCTTCTGCATTGATTTTCCGGCTTAAATTCTCTCTCAGGCGAACTTGGCATTTCGTTATAGCTGAAAATTATTTCTAATTATTATGTCACTCTCACAGCTTGAGTTCTCCTAAATCTTCTTCTCTCTGTTTAATAGTAACAGATGAAGAGCATGGGTCGGGCCAGGAAGGTTAATGGATGCAAGCAAAATTGTTAACTAGTGCTAGGTCATGCAACTCTGCGGAGGACATGACATATATATATTTTTTAAACTTTTTTAGGTGGGAATGTTACTTGCATCTATGGCCTTGCAGAAACCCATTTCCAACTAGGTCTTTGTGGAAGTGAGAAAATGCAGAGTTTTTGCTGGTCCTTGATAAAGCCAGGGCTCAGTATTCTCGACACCTTCTACATTCAGTGGTTTTTTTTATTTTATTTTTTTATCTTTTCTCCTTTTACTCACACAGGTAGATAAATAACCTTTTCTATGTTGTACTTAAATTGGTGAGTCGAAATTATATATGTATTTTTTTGCTCAGGTATCTTCTTAATAGAATATATATATATATATATATATATAAGGTCAGATGATGCGTAACACAACAGCCTCTCCTAGACAAATGTCAATTCCGCCGTCTCGTGGTGCATCCTGTTCAAACTAAAGGCGCTCTGACGACCGCCAATAGCGGTATACCCATATTATCGGGATTAGAGGAAATGCTATCCCACACTAACCAACCCGCTTGGCCAGCGTGGTGAGTTATGGCCAAACCCCTCCAAAATGACTCCACAACTTAAATCTTGGCCCTCAGTCTCCGGCAGCTGGAATGTACCTGGCCAAGGCAGCGGCCAGTGCGATATGAAGGCAGAGGGTGCTCAGAATCCCCGGAGAACCGGACTAGGCTGCCATCTGATGCTGACCTTGGCTACGTATAATGGACGCTCCCTATCTTCTGATTCAAGGCTTCTTGAATTGGAAGAGGAACTACAAAGGATCAAGTGAGACATCGTCGGGCTAAGTGAGGTAAGGAGAAGATCTCATCGAACTGAAAAGTGGACATCTCTTCTACTATCGTGGGACAGATACTGACCGAACTAGTGGTGTTGGATTTATAATAAACAAGAAACTGAAGGATAAAGTTGTAGAAGTTGAAAATTCCTCTGACATAGCTGCACGACTCATTATCCAGCTCTCGGGAAGATACCAATCTTAGATTATTCAAAGTTATGTACCCACCACAAGTCATCCTGAAGATGAAATTGAAGAATTTTATGAGGAAATTCGTCATCTAAATAATAAAGGTAAACAGCATTTGAAGATAATTATGGGAGATTTCAATGCAAAAAAAGGGCAACAGCTACAGAATGAAAGTTCAGTAGGTAAATTCGGTCACGGCAACAAAAACCAGCGTGGAAATACTCTCGTTGAGTTTGCAGAAGCAGAAGGGTTTTTCATCTTGTACTCCTTTTTCAAGAAAAAGCCGCACAGGAAATGAACATGGAGACATCCAAATGGGACGACAAGTGAAATTGTGTTTTTTATGTGTAACAAAAAATTCGTCATAGAAGACTACAGTGTGCTAAACAAGTTCAACACAGGTAGTGACCATAGATTGGTGAGATGTAAGATGCACCTCAACACTAAACTCGAACGTGGCAAACTCATAAGACAAACAAAATGTATTGACATAACCAACCTTAAAAAACCCCATAATACCTTTAAGTTGGAAGTAAAGAACAGATTCTCTGCTTTAGAAGGCCTAACATTGGAAGAAGTGGATATTTCTGAGGTTAACAGAAAAGTAACCAAAGCTCTTATGGAAACTGCAACAAAATTAGTTGGGTCTAAGAACAAGTTGCATGTGAACAAATTATCAGGAAAAACCAAAATGTTGATGCAAAAAAGAAGAGAGATGAGGACAACTAAAGAAGATGTGACTTCCAAAGTGGAATACATAGAGCTATGCAAGGCAGTACGAAAAAGTGTCACTGAAGACGAAAGAAATTCACCTGTGAATTAGTGAGGAAAGCGATTGAAAACAACCGAAGCTTAAAGATAGCAAAGGGACATCTCAGTAAGGGAAGAGAACAAATTATGGCACTGAGAAAAGAAAATGGTTCTGTAACAAGAAATAGAGGCGGAATTTTGACAAGAGTGAAAGATTTCTACTCCAAGTTATATGAAAGTGATGATGCATGTACTCCAGACATCATGGAATGTACCAGAACCAGAGTTCGTCCAGTCCTCCGAGCAGAAGTTGCACATGCAATAAAGAACATGAAGCGGGGAAAAGCTCCAGGAGAAGATGGAATTAATGTAGACATCATACAAGAAGCAAGTGGAGAAATCAAAACAGTCCTCCCCCAAATTTTCACTCGATGCCTTAATGAAGGGACGATTCCTGAGGATTGGAACGATGCTATAATGATCCTGCTACATAAAAAAGGTGACTTTGAGGATCTCAGGAACGACAGACCTATCAGCCTCCTATCAGTGGTTTATAAAATTTTCACCAAAGTTCTTTCACACCGTTTGAAGGTAACACTGGACATGGCTCAACCGAGAGAACAAGCTGGATTCAGGAGTGGCTTCAGCACAATAGGTCATATCCGCGTACTGAGAGAACTAATTGAAAGAGCGAGGGAATATGAACTTTCATTGTACATGGCTTTTGTCGATTATGAAAAAGCTTTTGTTTCGGTGAAACTATCAGCAGTTACAATGGTTCTGAAATCCTGCGGTATTGAAGATGCATACACTAATATTATTATTAACATCTATAAAAATATAAGTTCAAAGATTCGGCTGTTTGAAAATACAGCACACATAAAAATTGGAAAGGGAGTGAGACAAGGTGACAAAATATCTTCGAAGCTCTTTAACGCCACTTTGGAAAATGTCTTTTAATCGCTGAACTGGGAAAACAAAGGGATAAAGATTAATGAAGATTATCTAACCTACCTTCGTTTTGCTGATGATATAGTCATTTTTGCAACTACCTCATCAGAGCTACAGAGTATGATCCAAGAACTTGCTGACAAGAGTAAAGAAGTGGAATCAAAAATTAACTTTAAGAAGACAAAAGTGATGTACAATGCTTTTACGAAGATTTATCGATTGATGGAGAAAAGCTGGAGATAACAGACACGCACGTTTATCTTGGACAGCAGATATCAAGTGAAGGTCATATTGATGAAGAAATTAATCGGCGTACAATACTTGCCTGGAGAGCTTTTGGAAGAAACAGCATAATTTTCAAGAGCAATATGCCATTATGTCTTAAAAGAAAAGTGATTGATCAATGCATCCTTCCAGTGCTTACGTATGGTGCAGAGACGTGGACCTTAACTAAAAGAGACATAAAAAACTGAAGACAACTCAAAGAAGCATGGAGAGGTGCATGCTTCGTGTAACCAGGAGAGATCATAAGAGGAACTCGTGGATCCAAAAAATGACAAGAGTTGAAGACATCATGATCAGAGTTAAATCCCTGAAATAGCAATGGCCATATATATATATATGGGATGTAAGGTCAGGTGATGCGTAACATCAGAGCCTCTCCTTGACAAATGTCAACCCCGCCTTCTCGTGGTACATCCTGTTCCCACTAAAGGGGCTCTGACGACCGCCAATAGCGGTATAACTATACCATCGGGATTAGAGGAAATGCTATCCCACACTCACCAACCCGCTTGGCCAGCGTGGTGAGTTATGGCCAAACCCCTCCAAAATGACTCCACAACTTAAATCTTGGCCCTCAGTCTCCGGCAGCTGGAATGTACCTGGCCAAGGCAGCGGCTAGTGCGACATGAAGGCAGAGGGTGCTAAGAATCCCCGGAGGACCGGACTAGGCTGCCATCTGATGCTGACCTTGGCTACGTATAACGGATGCTCCCTATCTTCTGATTCAAGTCTTCTTGAATTGGAAGAGGAACTACAAAGGATCAAGTGGGACATCGTCGGGCTAAGTGAGGTAAGGAGAAAAGGAGAAGATCTCATTGAACTGAAAAGTGGACATCTCTTCTACTATCGTGGGACAGATACCGGCAGAACTAGTGGTGTTGGATTTATAATAAACAAGAAACTGAAGGATAAAGTTGTAGAAGTTGAAAGTTCCTCTGACAGAGCTGCACGACTCGTTATCCAACTCTCGAGAAGATACGAGGCTCAGATTATTCAAACTTATGCACCCACCACAAGTCATGCTGAAGAAGAAATTGAAGAATTTTATGAGGAAATTCGTGATCTAAATAATAAAGGTAAGTAGCACTTGAAGATAATTATGGGAGATTTCAATGCAAAAATAGGGCAACGGCAACAGAATGAAACTTCAGTAGGCAAATTCGGTCACGGCAACAGAAACCAGCGTGAAAATACTCTCGTAGAGTTTGCAGAGGCAGAAGGGTTTTTCATCTTGGACAAGTTTTTCAAGAAAAAGCCACACATGAAATGGACATGGAGACATCCAAATGGGACGACAAGTGAAATTGAGTTTATTATGTGTATCAAAATTTCGTCGTAGAAGACTGCAGTGTGCTAAACAAGTTCAACACTGGCAGTAACCATAGATTGGTGAGAAGTAAATGCACCTCAACACTAAACTCGAACGTAGCAAGCTCATAAGACAAACAAAATGTATTGACATAACCAACCTTAAAAAACACCATAATACCTTCAAATTGGAACTGAAGAACAGGTTCTCTGCATTAGAAGGCCTAACATCGGAAGAAGTGGATATTTCTGAAGTTAACAGAAAAGTAACCAAAGCTCTTATGGAAACAGCAACAAAATTAGCTGGGTCTAAGAACAAATTGCATGTGAACAAATTATAAGGAAAAACCAAAATGTTGATGTAAAAAAGAAGAGTGATGAGGACAACTAAAGAAGATGTGACTTCCAAAGTGGAATATATAGAGCTATGCAAGACAGTACGAAAAAGTATCACTGAAGACGTAAGGAAATTCAACTGTGAACTAGTAAGGAAAGCAATTGAAAACAACCAAAGCCTAAAGATAGCAAACGGACATCTCAGTAAGGGAAAAAAACAGATTATGGCACTGAGAAAAGAAGATGGTTCTGTAACAAGAAATAGAGGCGAAATTTTGACAAGAGTGAAAGATTTCTATTCCAAATTATATGAAAGGGATGATACATGTACTCCAGACATCATGAAAGGTACCAGTACTAGAGTTCTTCCAGTCCTTCCAGCAGAAGTTGCACATGCAATCAAGAACATGAAGCGAGGAAAAGCTCCAGGAGAAGATGGAATTACTATAGACATTATACAAGAAGCAAGTGGAGAAATCGAAACAGTACTCGCCCAAATTTTCACTCGATGCCTTAATGAAGGGAAAATTCCTGAGGATTGGAACAACGCTACGATGATCTTGCTACATAAAAAAGGTGACATTGAGGATCTCAGGAACTACAGACCTATCAGCCTCCTATCAGTGGTTTATAAAATCTTCACTAAAGTTCCTTCACACCGCTTGAATGTGACACTGGACATGGCTCAACCGAGAGAACAAGCTGGATTCTGGAGTGGCTACAGCACAATAGATCATATCCACGTACTGAGAGAACTAATTGAAAGAGCGAGGGAATATGAACTTCCATTGTGCATGGCTTTTATCGATTATGAAAAAGCCTTTGATTCGGTGAATCCATCAGCAGTTGCAATGGCTCTGAAATCCCGCGGTATTGAAGATGCATACATTAATATTATTAATAACATCTATGAAAATGCAAGTGCAAAGATTCGGCTGTTTGAAAATACAACACACATAAACATTGGAAAAGGAGTGAGACAAGGTGACACCATATCTCCGAAGCTCCTTAATGCCACATTGGAAAATGTCTTTCAATCACTGAACTGGGAAAACATAGGGATAAAGATTAATTGAGATTATCTAACCCACCTTCGTTTTGCTGATGACATAGTCATTTTTGCAACTACCCCATCAGAGCTACAGAGTATGATCCAGGAACTTGCGGACAAGAGTAAAGAAGTGGGATTAAAAATGAACTTTCAGAAGACAAAAGTGATGTACAATGCTTTTACAAGAAATGAAGATTTATCGATTGATGGAGAAAAGCTGGAGATAACAGACACGTACGTTTATCTTGGACAGGAGATATCAAGTGAGGGTCACATTGATGAAGAAATTAATCGGCGTACAAAACTTTCCTGGAGAGCTTTTGGAAGAAACAGCATAATTTTCAAGAGCAATATGCCAATATGTCTTAAAAGAAAAGTGTTTGATCAATGCATCCTTCCAGTGCTTACGTATGGTGCAGAGACGTGGACCTTAGCTAAAAGAGACATACAAAGGCTGCAAACAACTCAAAGGAGCATGGAGAGGTGCATGCTTCGTGTAACCAGGAGAGATAAGAAGAGGAGCACGTGGATCCGAAAAATGACAAGAGTGGAAGACATCATGATCAGGGTTAAATCCCTGAAATGGCAATGGGCTGGACATACTGCCAGGAGGACAGACTATCGATGGACAGCCGAAACTTTAGATTGGATTCCAAGGGACAGGAAAAGTCCCAGAAGAAGACCACATGGAAGATGGGTGGATGAAATTCGAAAGTATGCGGGAGTGACATGGAGGAGACTGGCACAAGACAGACCGTTGTGGAGGAAACTTGGAAAGACCTTCGTCCAGCAGTGGATTGATAATGGTTGACAATGATGATGATGATGATATATATATATATATATATATATATATATATATATATGTGGGCATGTAAGGTCAGGTGATGCGTAACATCACAGCCTCTCCTTGACAAATGCCAACCCCGCCTTCTCGTGGTGCATCCTGCTCCCACTAAAGGGGCTCTGACGACCGCCAATAGCGGTATAACTATACCATCGGGATTAGAGGAAATTCTATCCCACACTCACCAACCCGCTTGGCCAGCGTGGTGAGTTATGGCCAAACCCCTCCAAAATGATTCCACAACTTAAATCTTGGCCCTCAGTCTCCGGCAGCTGGAATGTACCTGGCCAAGGCAGCGGCCAGTGCGACATGAAGGCAGAGGGTGCTAAGAATCCCCGGAGGACCGGACTAGGCTGCCATCTGATGCTGACCTTGGCTACGTACAATGGACGCTCCTATCTTCTGATTCAAGGCTTCTTGAATTGGAAGAGGAACTACAAAGGATCAAGTGGGACATCGTTGGGCTAAGTGAGGTAAGGAGAAAAGGAGAAGATCTCATCGAACTGAAAAGTGGACATCTCTTCTACTATCGTGGGACAGATACTGGCAGAACTAGTGGTGTTGGATTTATAATAAACAAGAAACTGAAGGATAAAGTTGTAGAAGTTGAAAGTTCCTCTGACAGCGCTGCACGACTTGTTATCCAACTCTCGAAAAGATACCAGGCTCAGATTATTCAAACTTATGCACCCACCACAAGTCATCCTGAAGAAGAAATTGAAGAATTTTATGAGGAAATTTGTCATCTAAATAATAAAGGTAAGCAGCACTTGAAAATAATTATGGGAGATTTCAATGCAAAAATAGGGCAACGGCAACAGAATGAAACTTCAGTAGGTAAATTCGGTCACGGCAACAGAAACCAGCGTGGAAATACTCTCGTTGAGTTTGCAGAGGCAGAAGGGTTTTTCATCTTGAACTCCTTCTTCAAGAAAAAGCCACACAGGAAATGGACATGGAGACATCCAAATGGGAAGAAAAGTGAAATTGATTTTATTATGTGTAACAAAAAATTCGTCATAGAAGACTGCAGTGTGCTAAACAAGTTCAACACAGGTAGTGACCATAGATTGGTGAGATGTAAGATGCACCTCAACACTAAACTGGAACGTGGCAAGCTCATAAGACAAACAAAATCTATCGACATAACCAACCTTAAAAAACACCATAATACCTTCAAGTTGGAACTGAAGAACAGGTTCTCTGCTTTAGAAGGCCTAACATCAGAAGAAGTGGACATCTCTGAAGTTAACAGAAAAGTAACCAAAGCTCTTATGGAAACAGCAACAAAATTAGCTGGGTCTAAGAACAAGTTGCATGTAAATAAATTATCAGGAAAAACGAAAATGTTGATGCAAAAAAGAAGAGAGATGAGGACAACTAAAGATGTGACTTCCAAAGTGGAATATATAGAGCTATGCAAGACAGTAAGAAAAAGTATCACTGAAGACGTAAGAAAATTCAACTGTGAACTAGTGAGGAAAGCAATTGAAAACAACCAAAGCCTAAAGATAACAAAGGGACATCTCAGTAAGGGAAGAAAACAGATTATGGCACTGAGAAAAGAAGATGGTTCTGTAACAAGAAATAGTGGCGAAATTTTGACAAGAGTGAAAGATTTCTACTCCAAATTATATGAAAGGGATGATACATGCACTCCAGACATCATGAAAGATACCAGTACCAGAGTTCCTCCAGTCCTTCCAGCAGAAGTTGCACATGCAATCAAGAACATGAAGCGGGGAAAAGCTCCAGGAGAAGATGGAATTACTGTAGACATCATACAAGAAGCAAGTGGAGAAATCGAAACAGTACTCGCCCAAATTTTCACTCGATGCCTTAATGAAGGAAAGATTCCTGAGGATTGGAACACCGCTACAATGATCCTGCTACATAAGAAAGGTGACATTGAGGATCTCGGAAACTACAGACCTATCAGCCTCTTATCAGTAGTTTATAAAATCTTCACTAAAGTTCTTTCACACCGCTTGAAGGTAACACTGGACATGGCTCAACCGAGAGAACAAGCTGGATTCAGGAGTGGCTACAGCACAATAGATCATATCCACGTGCTGAGAGAACTAATTGAAAGAGCGAGGGAATATGAACTTCCATTGTGCATGGCTTTTATCGATTATGAAAAAGCCTTTGATTCGGTGAAACCATCAGCAGTTACAATGGCTCTGAAAACCTGCGGTATTGAAGATGCATACATTAATATTATTAATAACATCTATGAAAATGCAAGTGCAAAGATTAGGCTGGTTGAAAATACAACACACGTAAAAATTGGAAAGGGAGTGAGACAAGGTGACACCATATCTCCGAAGCTCTTTAATGCCACATTGGAGAGTGTTTTTCAGTCGCTGAGCTGGGAAAACAAGGGGATAAAGATTAATGGAGATTATCTAACCCACCTTCGTTTTGCTGATGACATAGTCATTTTTGCAACTACCCCATCAGAGCTACAGAGTATGATCCAGGAACTTGCTGACAAGAGTAAAGAAGTGGGATTAAAAATGAACTTTCAGAAGACAAAAGTGATGTTCAATGCTTTTACAAGAAATGAAGATTTATCGATTGATGGAGAAAAGCTGGAGATAACAGACACATACATTTATCTTGGACAGCAGATATCAAGTGAGGGTCACATTGGTGAAGAAATTAATCGGCGTACAAAACTTGCCTGGAGAGCTTTTGGAAGAAACAGCATAATTTTCAAGAGCAATATGCCATTATGTCTTAAAAGAAAAGTGTTTGATCAATGCATCCTTCCAGTGCTTACGTATGGTGCAGAGACGTGGACCTTAGCTAAAAGAGACATACAAAGGCTGCAGACAACTCAAAGCAGCATGGAGAGGTGCATGCTTGGTGTAACCAGGAGAGATAAGAAGAGGAACACGTGGATCCGAAAAATGACAAGAGTGGAAGACATCATGATCAGAGTTAAATCCCTGAAATGGCAATGGGCTGGACATACTGCCAGAAGAACAGACCATAGATGGACAGCCGAAATTTTAGATTGGATTCCAAGGGACAGGAAAAGACCCAGAAGAAGACCACATGGGAGATGGGTGGATGAAATTCGAAAGTATGCAGGGGTGACATGGAGGAGACTGGCACAAGACAGACCGCTGTGGAGGAAACTTGGAGATACCTTCGTCCAGCAGTGGATTGATAATGGTTGACAATGATGATGATGATGATATGTGGGCAATAGGAGTTTAAATCTTCGTAATATCCGTGTGTGCAGATTGCTGTCTGCTTACGTCACAGTCCTGTTAGCGGAGAGCAAAAGTGAGTTGAAAGGTATGTTTCACGGTTGTATGAATCTCAAACAGAGTATAAATAAGGGAGAATTCTATATTATGGTTTTCGGGCGAGGAACTAGTAGTACTAAACGCTGGATAATTCTAAATGCCCCAGTCTTTGACAGGGTAAACTGGTTTGTTTATTTTTAAGCGAAGTTTGTTATACGAACACATCACGCGATTAAATTAGTGGGCGAGTGGATTCTTCATTGAAAGTCATAGCTGCGTTAGTTGGATTTCACAAAAACGATGTATTCTCAAGGAAGTTCCGAATTGCAGATATGAAAGTGTAATTGTTCCTACTCTGTTAAATATCTGTGACACCTGGCTAGAACAGAACAGACATCTGTGTCGTTTGTGTGGGTTACTTACGAGAGTTTTTGGTAAGACCTGCTCTGATCATGTGAGGAATGTGTTGCATTTGTGTAAAGTACATCAAAAAGTTGTTAAGAAGGTTCAGACTAATATTCTTATGTGGTCTGGCTATGTTGAAGGAATGAGTGATGATGTTTACTAAGGGAATTTATTCAGCACAAGTAGCAGGAAAGGAAGGTAGAGAAGGGCCAAGGAAGTCATGGGAAGAGCAGACTCAGGCATGTCTGCATGAGAAAAGGATAATGAATATGAAGTACAAAAGGTCAGGTATGCGGCGTGTGAAGGATGTTAATAAAGCTCGATCTGTGAACCAAGATCGCTGCAAATGGGGACATATAATACAGTAAATGTAATAGAAGATATCCTTCTGTGTTGAACAAATCTTTAAATATCATAGAACAGCTTAGCGATGCGTAGATATGTAAGTTTTATCAGAACGTTAGAGTTAAATCGTGTTCACTGTTGAAATGGCGTTGGCGCTCTTCCAAATTGGTACACATTGCACATTGAACACTACGTACTTTGTTACTCAAGGTAGCAGCACTTTTTTTCCAAATAAGTGGTACGTCTGTTTTAATATATTTACTGTTTCGGCGATTTAAAATATAGAATGAATTGTTAGCCAACTAAGGAACTTCATTTTTCTTCAACTGCTTTAAATAAAGGCTTCGAACGAAATTACCAGCACCTTCAAAAGGAAGGTGGAAGTGAAAATCAAATTTAATGCATTCAAATATTGTTTACCTGTTCCTCAAGGCAAAAAACACGACAAATGGCCAAATGCCAATTTTTCACCAAATCACTAAATTCCTTTGGACAAATCATATTATATTTTAGGGATACGTCCAACATATAACTGTGACCCGCTCTTTAGGATTTCCAGAGTCAGCGCTCTATCTGCCGCTCGGAAATATAATGTGTTCGAGTTGTGTAATAATCCAGTTTCCTGATTACTGTTGGCGTGCCCCTAAAGTGGTCTAAACAAGTGATAAATTAGTCCCTACTACAAAACGTTAATTGTGATGGGAAACATCTATTTTCCGTCACAATAAATGTATTGGATTATAAGTACATTTATTATTATTAAGCACAATTTATTAAATAAGTATTTATTGTTACGGAAACACATACGGAATACAGTCTAATATCAATAAAATGTTTCAAAAGGTTTCCACTAATTTATTTTTATAAAAAGTTTTATTATTATGTTTCCTTGTAGCAACTGCACCAACCAACTGATGTTTCTTAATGTTGAACACTTTCCACTAGATATCAAGTGGATGAAAATATTGAGGATACCTGTGCATTTCATTTACTTATGTTCACAGAGTTACGTGCTTTGTGCAAATACAGAAACTGAAGAAGAATTACACGTACGGACGTTAACTGAAATACTGAGAATACAGCTTAAGAAATTCGTACAAAAACACTCGTGTTAATTTTTGACTTGTACAGCATATGTTCATTGGGCAATAGAAAATAAATGATCAGTATATCGGTGTCACACGTACCATGGGTGTCGAATTGACTAATAATTTTATAGCCACATCTAGCTTATATCATCTGCAGTGTGCTTTGATAGATCTGTTTAAATAATTTGTAAAATGTGTCAAGTGGCATAGACATCAAGGAGGGACCAAAGATCATCAAGAGCTGCTGGCGGTCGGTTTCACTATTAAACCTCTCGTGTAAATATGCCCCTGAGATTTTCTGCGGGAGATAAATATGGCGTTTCAGCCGGACACAGAAGTGGAATTTCGTTATTCCTGAAGGAGGCACGTGTTGTCGCTGCAATATGCGGTGTGGCATTGTTCTGCCGAAATAATGGCACTAACCACGTCCTAAGAGCAATCGGACGTTGAATTTCATTGACATAACAGTCACTCGCTATGATGGTATGCACTCTCACTACAAGCGATTAGATTTCATAACGAAAATAGTCACATGTCATAATGCCTCATATAAGTGATGTAAAACTGATGAGAATACACTCTTTCCGACGCATTTCTCCCTGTCATCGTTGGACCCAAATGCGGCTATCATTTCGGTCTCAACAGAAGCGCCTTTCGCCCGAGAACCAGGCATTGTGCCATTAGTCACACCTGTTTTGGTGGGAAAAAAAAAATTTTGAATTTAATTCATTTGGGGCATATTGAATTGGTTGTTATTTATTAATCGCGTTATATTTATGCTGGTATTGAAATTCATATGGAAATTACAGAAAAATTAAATTTGGGAGATGGGTGGATGCATTTCGAAACAAAAATATTTTCTAAGTACTAGAAAAGGCCATGAACATCCTAAACAAAAATGCATCTGAAAGTTTACATTCCACAAGAAGTTATTGTAAAGTTTGCGTTGTTTGTGTTCACGCAGAGTTGAGTCACCTGAAAGTGCAAAAATAAGTGAATATTGTTGCCTGTGTATGAAAATGTATCACTATAAGTCATAGGATAAAATGTACTCGTTCAACAACAACTTGTGGAGGCGGTGAAAGTCAATTTAAAAGGATAGGACAAAAATTGCAGCTATGAAATACCTTATACTACCAGTATTCGGATCGATAGCCTTAGTCAAGCTAAGGGGGAGTACATGGGACCAAGTCATGGAAGACAACAGCACACAAAAACTTTCCACACTGCACTCATTTTGAACTTTTTTTGAAAGGCTACTGCCTGTATTTATTATTTTTCTTTAAAAACTTAATGAGTTAATTTAGTGGACAAACAGATGGTATTTCCTTTTTTCTTGTTTGCTTAAACACAGCAGTATAAAACAGAATCTCAATTTACTTTCTATTTCTCTTTGGCCACTGGCCTTATGAACACCACAACTTTACATATGTCAACACAGTTAGTTTGAACACTAGGCTTTTAATTTATGCCTTCAAAATCATACTATGATTCGCATGGTTTACACAAGAAAAAGATACTGGATTATTTTTAATTCCACAAGGTGGACAAGTTCTGTTCTTTTGAAACGTACTCTCCTCTCTCTCACCCAGTTAGCTCAATGACCAATTTACAATTTTACACATATTGATTTAAATTTACAGCACCTAAACAATCTTAGCAAACTCCGCAATCCCCCAGACCAGATTCAAAGACTTCAATTAAATTTACAGTTATTTTAAGAGTCACAAATTATACTTTAACAAATCTACTATCAGCAAGTAAACAAACCAAGTAAATTATCCTCAAAACAGAATTTACACTGAGCACAAGCATTAATTAACATTACATAGCCTATAGAACTATCCTGAATGAACCTACTTCACTTATAAAGAAACCTCACTAACTAATCTTAAAAATTATCACTATTCATAACATCAACATAATTCAGAAATTCAAACAATCTTCTTGCACTAGCTTGCTCATAAAAATCACCTCACTCTGCACTTCACATAATAGCTCAGGATACTTAATAACTCTATACTGTAAACAAAAACTCAAAATACCAATTAACTAAATTTCCAAACTAAATATCAAGTTCACTAACACCAACAACCAGAATTTAGAATTTACATCCCTAGCACTACAGCAAATCATAAACAAATAAATTTAGATACTTTAAATCACCAAACAAACTTAAATTTAACACCTGCAGTGAATTACTGAGGTAGCGGTGAGGCAAATACTCTCAGTTCAGACACTACCCTGGGTTTTGAGAACCAACACAGGAAGAAAATACCAAGTCAGGCTGAAGGCGTGAAATTGGGTCGTGAATCCACTTTCAGCCTATGCAAAGGGAAAGGGAAAAAATCCTCAAGTGTGACACATCATCATCAGGCACAGAATTTCCTCTAACATGATCTCACCACATTTTTTGAAGCAACGCTCGACCGACCCTCGCTGGCAGTACATATCTCCGTGAGCAGCGAAACTACTGGGGGTTTTGAAGACAAGTTTTCCCCCAAAAACCACGTCTACAAGGATCTCCCCCTTTTCGAACCAATGCATGATCCCACCTTGATCAACCACGCCTGCAAGAGCCTGTCGTACTTCAACCCTAAATACTCCAGGCACATCTGGCCCAGAACTAACACAACTATATCCCAGGAAAAATTCACTTATCTCTCTCCATATCCCAAGAAATCCTAAGTCACAATATCCACATATATTCCAGGAAAATTCACTTCTCTCTATATATCCCAAGAAATCCTAAATCACAATATCCACATGTATCCCAGGAAAAATCACTTATCTCTATATCCACATATGTCCCAGGAAAAATTCACTTATCTCTATATCCACATATGTCCCAGGAAAATTCACTTCTCTCTATATATCCCAAGAAATCCTAAATCACAATATCCACATGTATCCCAGGAAAAATCACTTATCTCTATATCCACATATGTCCCAGGAAAAAATTCACTTATCTCTATATCCACATATGTCCCAGGAAAATTATCTCTATATCCACATATGTCCCAGGAAAATTCACTAGCAAGAAAATTCCTCTGCACCATGGCAATGCGCAGGTCCACTTCAGACAATAACACTGACCATTTACATAACCCACTAAATATTTTCACCTTATTGAAAATTAAAATTACATTTAGACTTTTAACCTTATAGTAAAAACAAGAAAATTTAGGCCAAAGAAAAGAACAATTAATACTGGAACTGGTGAGCAAAAGTGTGTCTTCTCAACCCATGATGTTCATTCTTTTTGTGAAAATACTAAACTTGAGAACAAAAAAATACTTTAACTTCTATTCTGCACATATCGCATCCTGGTGAAAATTCCCTACTCAGAGCCCTCTGCCCTAGAACAAGTTCCCTGCTTGCCCTAAGATCACCCCTTTCCAATGGGAGATTAACACTCATCTGGAGCATGTAAAATACTGGTCCTCAATTAACACTCCTACCATCTCAATTTCGACACTCAACACTCCAAGAATGTAAACAGCACTTTAGGTTTCCAATTTCATCACACTATAATATGTTCCCAAAATTCCAATATAAATCATCCCATAATTTATCTTCACTCAAAAAAAAAATAACTCAACGCTGTAAAAAGGCTAGAGAAAAAATGTTTACAATTATTTTATCAACCACGACATCACAATAACACTGCTTTTCAATTATCACATGCCCAACTAAACTATTATCGATGCACCAAAATTTACTGTGCTCAAACAATAAACCAAATTTTTCCGATACATTAAAATTTACTGGCCTGGGAAGTTGCTAAACTACCAGACATGACAACACAAAAAAAAAAAAACATAAATGAAAGCATCTTCAACTCCCCTCTCTTTTTTTTGTCTTGCAATATATTTTTCCGACAGCCCCCAATTTTAAAATCAACTCGTTTTATAATTTTAAAGAAACCACAACATAATACAAAAAAAGAAAATGCCGAGAGAAATTTACCTTTAGGACTGGGGGCAGCAACACTTCCTGCCAAGCACACTAACCGTCGATAATAATAAAAAAAAGGTTTCACAGCCTAATAATAGATAAAATGAATATAATAAAAAAAAAAAAAAAAAAAAACTCTCCCTCAGAGAACACCACTGTCCCGGTTGATTTTTTCTTCACTTCCAAGGTGCTTTTTTTTCCCTCTTTTTTTTTTTTTTTTTCTCTTTTCCTTTTTCTGAGGCAGCGTGTTTGGCCAACGATACAGGAAACGGGCATTTTGGAACCCTGCTGGTGGACCCCTTGTTGTAATCAGTAGGGCCCAACTCGACGATTCAGCAGTTAAAGGCGGTATCTTCTACAAAGCCGTGCATGCCCCTTTTTTTTTCGGAACTTCCAGTGTCTGGTTGAACTGGCTTGAAGAGTTCCTTCCATATTGAACCGAGTAGTAACAGCATTCGGGTTGCGCTGGCAGAAAATTCTCCTGCGGCGATCAATTCACGGTAGTTATTACTTTTCTTTTTATTGCAGTTCACTCCTCCGTCGTCCACTAGGAGAGGAGGAGAGGGTTGAATCTGCAAGCATTTCCTCTCCAGTAATGAGATCCTTGAAATTCAATTTTAACTGTTGTCCGTTTAGATTTCAATACGAAATTTTCCTTCTTGCCGCCCCCTCCTCCGCCAAAAAGGCGAGGAGAGACTCGGCTGTGTCCTCTTTCTCTGCCGGTCAGCAAAAGTCCAGTACCAAAGTGACTCTCAACGGATAAAAACTCTGGGGGTGCTTGAAAACCGCTGACCCCTCTCATTGGTCGAAACTTCAGCCTAGCAACTCACGACTCTCCAACGGAATCTTCACTCCCACGCCTCGAGTGACCTCTGACCTTCACACGTGCAGACCCAGGCTCTTCTTGACCCTGGGGTCTAAAAATAGATTTCGTTGCTAAATTCCCTACCCCAAAAGACGAAAAGATGTTACACTTTTGGGCGACTTCTTGCTTGGAAACAGGAACGCAAAAAAATGGCGAATTCTTGCTTTGCAGAAAATCACTAGTTTTAATTTTCTTTTTCTCTCGTTCCGTGATGTTAAACTAAAATTAATTTTGATTCTCTGAGCTGCACACCTACTCGCCTTTTCCTATCGCGATAAAAGAACAGATAAAATAATTATTTTCAAAACCCCAAAGTCAGTTAAATCAAATATTATTCTTTTTTTTTTTTTTCAACATGAAATCTTGTTTTCCTGGTTGTGATTAAGACAAGCGAATTTTGCGCATGAATTCCCCTGCCTTTCAACCAGGAATTTTCTTCTAACGTATGTCATGGGAGAAAATTTTTGCATTAATTAATCTCCGATAAACCAACAGAAAGATTGATCAGGTCTCTCTGAAATTCACCAGAGGTTAAAATTTTCGCCATGACAAATACATTCCCCCTGCGAAAAAGACGAGCAAAGCGAGTCGAAACATAAAATAAAATCTCAGAAAATTCGCTTCTATTTACTACTCAACACACACGTGCTCCGACCATGTCAACAAACCGATGAATGTAAACAAACCTGCAGTGCCACCTACCTCCGGTGAGCTGACTTCCGTTCCAACATGGCTACCACTGAACTAGGAAAACAAATGTTCCGAAGCGAAGCTACTTATCACCTGACCTTAATTACAGAGGTGAAAGAATTTTTTCAAGCCAAAAAATTTTCACGGAACGAAGGAAAAAAAAAATTCTGCACCGGCTCAAATACTAACCTTTTAACTACACTGTGAAAATTAAATTAAAAGAAATTTAACTGATTATTAAATTCCTAACTCACTGGCTATTACTACAGTAATACTAATCCTACCCAACACTGAACCTACACTTCACTCCAATAGTAAACAACCTAACTTAAAATAACTAACCAGTGCACCTAGGCACTAAATTAACCAGCGTGAGGAGAGAAGAGAAGTTACGCCTCTTACAATTTTTGCATTATGCTTTCACCAATTTGACATCACCAACAACAGGCATTTTCGAATGACAACATTACTTTACAATACACTTTCTTCGCTTAGTTCAACAGAATATGATAAATTGCCTGAATGCAACACATTAAAATTACACTTAATTCAACACTCGGACTGTAGAGGTAAAAAAATTTTGCAACACATGAAAAATACACCTAGAAGTTCAATATTTGGAAAAGTGTGAAATTGCATATATATATGTGACACACTGCAAACTATTAATTAGCACTAGTTATATTCGAAATACCAAATTATACATTATGCAGGTACGCTTGAGAAATTATTTGTGTGAAAACTCATGTAGGTAAACACCCAAAAAAAAAATTGTATGTGTGTCAAGCACAAAATTACTGAAATTACTCATATATCACTGAAAATATTACACCAACACAAAAAAAAAAAAAAATATTTTTATGTGTGTCAAGCCCTAACTGGCTTTTATGTTAAGCTCAATATTATTCAATTATTCAAATATTAAAAACACTGCTACTGAAATATTATAATACTTATACACAGAAATTCAGCTAAAATCAAAAAATATGCACTTTCGCTACTTTGGTCACTGAGAGAGAGAGACTACCAGAACTTATCACTACGAGAAAATAATTCACATATGAAACCATACTCAAGATTTTTCGTAACTACTGTGCAGTACAGGTTGAATTCCATGACAAGGCATGTATTCTATGGTCACGGCACCAAATGGTTTGGTGGAAAAAAAAATTGAATTTTAATTTGATTTGAGACTATATTGATTATATTGAATTGATTGTTATTTATCAAAGGCGTTATATTTATGCTGGTATTGAAATTCATATGGAAATTACAGAAAAATTAAATTTGGGAGATGGGTGGATGCATTTCGAAACAAAAATATTTTCTAAGTACTAGAAAAGGCCATGAACATCCTAAACAAAAATGCATCTGAAAGTTTACATTCCACAAGAAGTTATTGTAAAGTTTGCGTTGTTTGTGTTCACGCAGAGTTGAGTCACCTGAAAGTGCAAAAATAAGTGAATATTGTTGCCTGTGTATGAAAATGTATCACTATAAGTCATAGGATAAAATGTACTCGTTCAACAACAACTTGTGGAGGCGGTGAAAGTCAATTTAAAAGGATAGGACAAAAATTGCAGCTATGAAATACCTTATACTACCAGTATTCGGATCGATAGCCTTAGTCAAGCTAAGGGGGAGTACATGGGACCAAGTCATGGAAGACAACAGCACACAAAAACTTTCCACACTGCACTCATTTTGAACTTTTTTTGAAAGGCTACTGCCTGTATTTATTATTTTTCTTTAAAAACTTAATGAGTTAATTTAGTGGACAAACAGATGGTATTTCCTTTTTTCTTGTTTGCTTAAACACAGCAGTATAAAACAGAATCTCAATTTACTTTCTATTTCTCTTTGGCCACTGGCCTTATGAACACCACAACTTTACATATGTCAACACAGTTAGTTTGAACACTAGGCTTTTAATTTATGCCTTCAAAATCATACTATGATTCGCATGGTTTACACAAGAAAAAGATACTGGATTATTTTTAATTCCACAAGGTGGACAAGTTCTGTTCTTTTGAAACGTACTCTCCTCTCTCTCACCCAGTTAGCTCAATGACCAATTTACAATTTTACACATATTGATTTAAATTTACAGCACCTAAACAATCTTAGCAAACTCCGCAATCCCCCAGACCAGATTCAAAGACTTCAATTAAATTTACAGTTATTTTAAGAGTCACAAATTATACTTTAACAAATCTACTATCAGCAAGTAAACAAACCAAGTAAATTATCCTCAAAACAGAATTTACACTGAGCACAAGCATTAATTAACATTACATAGCCTATAGAACTATCCTGAATGAACCTACTTCACTTATAAAGAAACCTCACTAACTAATCTTAAAAATTATCACTATTCATAACATCAACATAATTCAGAAATTCAAACAATCTTCTTGCACTAGCTTGCTCATAAAAATCACCTCACTCTGCACTTCACATAATAGCTCAGGATACTTAATAACTCTATACTGTAAACAAAAACTCAAAATACCAATTAACTAAATTTCCAAACTAAATATCAAGTTCACTAACACCAACAACCAGAATTTAGAATTTACATCCCTAGCACTACAGCAAATCATAAACAAATAAATTTAGATACTTTAAATCACCAAACAAACTTAAATTTAACACCTGCAGTGAATTACTGAGGTAGCGGTGAGGCAAATACTCTCAGTTCAGACACTACCCTGGGTTTTGAGAACCAACACAGGAAGAAAATACCAAGTCAGGCTGAAGGCGTGAAATTGGGTCGTGAATCCACTTTCAGCCTATGCAAAGGGAAAGGGAAAAATCCTCAAGTGTGACACATCATCATCAGGCACAGAATTTCCTCTAACATGATCTCACCACATTTTTTGAAGCAACGCTCGACCGACCCTCGCTGGCAGTACATATCTCCGTGAGCAGCGAAACTACTGGGGGGGTTTGAAGACAAGTTTTCCCCCAAAAACCACGTCTACAAGGATCTCCCCCTTTTCGAACCAATGCATGATCCCACCTTGATCAACCACGCCTGCAAGAGCCTGTCGTACTTCAACCCTAAATACTCCAGGCACATCTGGCCCAGAACTAACACAACTATATCCCAGGAAAAATTCACTTATCTCTCTCCATATCCCAAGAAATCCTAAGTCACAATATCCACATATATTCCAGGAAAATTCACTTCTCTCTATATATCCCAAGAAATCCTAAATCACAATATCCACATGTATCCCAGGAAAAATCACTTATCTCTATATCCACATATGTCCCAGGAAAAATTCACTTATCTCTATATCCACATATGTCCCAGGAAAATTCACTTCTCTCTATATATCCCAAGAAATCCTAAATCACAATATCCACATGTATCCCAGGAAAAATCACTTATCTCTATATCCACATATGTCCCAGGAAAAATTCACTTATCTCTATATCCACATATGTCCCAGGAAAATTATCTCTATATCCACATATGTCCCAGGAAAATTCACTAGCAAGAAAATTCCTCTGCACCATGGCAATGCGCAGGTCCACTTCAGACAATAACACTGACCATTTACATAACCCACTAAATATTTTCACCTTATTGAAAATTAAAATTACATTTAGACTTTTAACCTTATAGTAAAAACAAGAAAATTTAGGCCAAAGAAAAGAACAATTAATACTGGAACTGGTGAGCAAAAGTGTGTCTTCTCAACCCATGATGTTCATTCTTTTTGTGAAAATACTAAACTTGAGAACAAAAAAATACTTTAACTTCTATTCTGCACATATCGCATCCTGGTGAAAATTCCCTACTCAGAGCCCTCTGCCCTAGAACAAGTTCCCTGCTTGCCCTAAGATCACCCCTTTCCAATGGGAGATTAACACTCATCTGGAGCATGTAAAATACTGGTCCTCAATTAACACTCCTACCATCTCAATTTCGACACTCAACACTCCAAGAATGTAAACAGCACTTTAGGTTTCCAATTTCATCACACTATAATATGTTCCCAAAATTCCAATATAAATCATCCCATAATTTATCTTCACTCAAAAAAAAAATAACTCAACGCTGTAAAAAGGCTAGAGAAAAAATGTTTACAATTATTTTATCAACCACGACATCACAATAACACTGCTTTTCAATTATCACATGCCCAACTAAACTATTATCGATGCACCAAAATTTACTGTGCTCAAACAATAAACCAAATTTTTCCGATACATTAAAATTTACTGGCCTGGGAAGTTGCTAAACTACCAGACATGACAACACAAAAAAAAAAAACATAAATGAAAGCATCTTCAACTCCCCTCTCTTTTTTTTGTCTTGCAATATATTTTTCCGACAGCCCCCAATTTTAAAATCAACTCGTTTTATAATTTTAAAGAAACCACAACATAATACAAAAAAAGAAAATGCCGAGAGAAATTTACCTTTAGGACTGGGGGCAGCAACACTTCCTGCCAAGCACACTAACCGTCGATAATAATAAAAAAAGGTTTCACAGCCTAATAATAGATAAAATGAATATAATAAAAAAAAAAAAAAAAACTCTCCCTCAGAGAACACCACTGTCCCGGTTGATTTTTTCTTCACTTCCAAGGTGCTTTTTTTTCCCTCTTTTTTTTTTCTCTTTTCCTTTTTCTGAGGCAGCGTGTTTGGCCAACGATACAGGAAACGGGCATTTTGGAACCCTGCTGGTGGACCCCTTGTTGTAATCAGTAGGGCCCAACTCGACGATTCAGCAGTTAAAGGCGGTATCTTCTACAAAGCCGTGCATGCCCCTTTTTTTTTCGGAACTTCCAGTGTCTGGTTGAACTGGCTTGAAGAGTTCCTTCCATATTGAACCGAGTAGTAACAGCATTCGGGTTGCGCTGGCAGAAAATTCTCCTGCGGCGATCAATTCACGGTAGTTATTACTTTTCTTTTTATTGCAGTTCACTCCTCCGTCGTCCACTAGGAGAGGAGGAGAGGGTTGAATCTGCAAGCATTTCCTCTCCAGTAATGAGATCCTTGAAATTCAATTTTAACTGTTGTCCGTTTAGATTTCAATACGAAATTTTCCTTCTTGCCGCCCCCTCCTCCGCCAAAAAGGCGAGGAGAGACTCGGCTGTGTCCTCTTTCTCTGCCGGTCAGCAAAAGTCCAGTACCAAAGTGACTCTCAACGGATAAAAACTCTGGGGGTGCTTGAAAACCGCTGACCCCTCTCATTGGTCGAAACTTCAGCCTAGCAACTCACGACTCTCCAACGGAATCTTCACTCCCACGCCTCGAGTGACCTCTGACCTTCACACGTGCAGACCCAGGCTCTTCTTGACCCTGGGGTCTAAAAATAGATTTCGTTGCTAAATTCCCTACCCCAAAAGACGAAAAGATGTTACACTTTTGGGCGACTTCTTGCTTGGAAACAGGAACGCAAAAAAATGGCGAATTCTTGCTTTGCAGAAAATCACTAGTTTTAATTTTCTTTTTCTCTCGTTCCGTGATGTTAAACTAAAATTAATTTTGATTCTCTGAGCTGCACACCTACTCGCCTTTTCCTATCGCGATAAAAGAACAGATAAAATAATTATTTTCAAAACCCCAAAGTCAGTTAAATCAAATATTATTCTTTTTTTTTTTTTCAACATGAAATCTTGTTTTCCTGGTTGTGATTAAGACAAGCGAATTTTGCGCATGAATTCCCTGCCTTTCAACCAGGAATTTTCTTCTAACGTATGTCATGGGAGAAAATTTTTGCATTAATTAATCTCCGATAAACCAACAGAAAGATTGATCAGGTCTCTCTGAAATTCACCAGAGGTTAAAATTTTCGCCATGACAAATACATTCCCCCTGCGAAAAAGACGAGCAAAGCGAGTCGAAACATAAAATAAAATCTCAGAAAATTCGCTTCTATTTACTACTCAACACACACGTGCTCCGACCATGTCAACAAACCGATGAATGTAAACAAACCTGCAGTGCCACCTACCTCCGGTGAGCTGACTTCCGTTCCAACATGGCTACCACTGAACTAGGAAAACAAATGTTCCGAAGCGAAGCTACTTATCACCTGACCTTAATTACAGAGGTGAAAGAATTTTTTTCAAGCCAAAAAATTTTCACGGAACGAAGGAAAAAAAATTCTGCACCGGCTCAAATACTAACCTTTTAACTACACTGTGAAAATTAAATTAAAAGAAATTTAACTGATTATTAAATTCCTAACTCACTGGCTATTACTACAGTAATACTAATCCTACCCAACACTGAACCTACACTTCACTCCAATAGTAAACAACCTAACTTAAAATAACTAACCAGTGCACCTAGGCACTAAATTAACCAGCGTGAGGAGAGAAGAGAAGTTACGCCTCTTACAATTTTTGCATTATGCTTTCACCAATTTGACATCACCAACAACAGGCATTTTCGAATGACAACATTACTTTACAATACACTTTCTTCGCTTAGTTCAACAGAATATGATAAATTGCCTGAATGCAACACATTAAAATTACACTTAATTCAACACTCGGACTGTAGAGGTAAAAAAATTTTGCAACACATGAAAAATACACCTAGAAGTTCAATATTTGGAAAAGTGTGAAATTGCATATATATATGTGACACACTGCAAACTATTAATTAGCACTAGTTATATTCGAAATACCAAATTATACATTATGCAGGTACGCTTGAGAAATTATTTGTGTGAAAACTCATGTAGGTAAACACCCAAAAAAAAATTGTATGTGTGTCAAGCACAAAATTACTGAAATTACTCATATATCACTGAAAATATTACACCAACACAAAAAAAAAAAAAATATTTTTATGTGTGTCAAGCCCTAACTGGCTTTTATGTTAAGCTCAATATTATTCAATTATTCAAATATTAAAAACACTGCTACTGAAATATTATAATACTTATACACAGAAATTCAGCTAAAATCAAAAAATATGCACTTTCGCTACTTTGGTCACTGAGAGAGAGAGACTACCAGAACTTATCACTACGAGAAAATAATTCACATATGAAACCATACTCAAGATTTTTCGTAACTACTGTGCAGTACAGGTTGAATTCCATGACAAGGCATGTATTCTATGGTCACGGCACCAAATGGTTTGGTGGAAAAAAAAATTGAATTTTAATTTGATTTCAGACTATATTGATTATATTGAATTGATTGTTATTTATCAAAGGCGTTATATTTATGCTGGTATTGAAATTCATATGGAAATTACAGAAAAATTAAATTTGGGAGATGGGTGGATGCATTTCGAAACAAAAATATTTTCTAAGTACTAGAAAAGGCCATGAACATCCTAAACAAAAATGCATCTGAAAGTTTACATTCCACAAGAAGTTATTGTAAAGTTTGCGTTGTTTGTGTTCACGCAGAGTTGAGTCACCTGAAAGTGCAAAAATAAGTGAATATTGTTGCCTGTGTATGAAAATGTATCACTATAAGTCATAGGATAAAATGTACTCGTTCAACAACAACTTGTGGAGGCGGTGAAAGTCAATTTAAAAGGATAGGACAAAAATTGCAGCTATGAAATACCTTATACTACCAGTGTTCGGATCGATAGCCTTAGTCAAGCTAAGGGGGAGTACATGGGACCAAGTCATGGAAGACAACAGCGCACAAAAACTTTCCACACTGCACTCATTTTGAACTTTTTTTGAAAGGCTACTGCCTGTATTTATTATTTTTCTTTAAAAACTTAATGAGTTAATTTAGTGGACAAACAGATGGTATTTCCTTTTTTCTTATTTGCTTAAACACAGCAGTATAAAACAGAATCTCAATTTACTTTCTATTTCTCTTTGGCCACTGGCCTTATGAACACCACAACTTTACATATGTCAACACAGTTAGTTTGAACACTAGGCTTTTAATTTATGCCTTCAAAATCATACTATGATTCGCATGGTTTACACAAGAAAAAGATACTGGATTATTTTTAATTCCACGAGGTGGACAAGTTCTGTTCTTTTGAAACGTACTCTCCTCTCTCTCACCCAGTTAGCTCAATGACCAATTTACAATTTTACACATATTGATTTAAATTTACAGCACCTAAACAATCTTAGCAAACTCCGCAATCCCCCAGACCAGATTCAAAGACTTCAATTAAATTTACAGTTATTTTAAGAGTCACAAATTATACTTTAACAAATCTACTATCAGCAAGTAAACAAACCAAGTAAATTATCCTCAAAACAGAATTTACACTGAGCACAAGCATTAATTAACATTACATAGCCTATAGAACTATCCTGAATGAACCTACTTCACTTATAAAGAAACCTCACTAACTAATCTTAAAAATTATCACTATTCATAACATCAACATAATTCAGAAATTCAAACAATCTTCTTGCACTAGCTTGCTCATAAAAATCACCTCACTCTGCACTTCACATAATAGCTCAGGATACTTAATAACTCTATACTGTAAACAAAAACTCAAAATACCAATTAACTAAATTTCCAAACTAAATATCAAGTTCACTAACACCAACAACCAGAATTTAGAATTTACATCCCTAGCACTACAGCAAATCATAAACAAATAAATTTAGATACTTTAAATCACCAAACAAACTTAAATTTAACACCTGCAGTGAATTACTGAGGTAGCGGTGAGGCAAATACTCTCAGTTCAGACACTACCCTGGGTTTTGGGAACCAACACAGGAAGAAAATACCAAGTCAGGCTGAAGGCGTGAAATTGGGTCGTGAATCCACTTTCAGCCTATGCAAAGGAAAGGGAAAAAATCCTCAAGTGTGACACATCATCATCAGGCACAGAATTTCCTCTAACATGATCTCACCACATTTCTTGAAGCAACGCTCGACCGACCCTCGCTGGCAGTACATATCTCCGTGAGCAGCGAAACTACTGGGGGTTTTGAAGACAAGTTTTCCCCCAAAAACCACGTCTACAAGGATCTCCCCCTTTTCGAACCAATGCATGATCCCACCTTGATCAACCACGCCTGCAAGAGCCTGTCGTACTTCAACCCTAAATACTCCAGGCACATCTGGCCCAGAACTAACACAACTATATCCCAGGAAAAAATTCACTTATCTCTCTCCATATCCCAAGAAATCCTAAGTCACAATATCCACATATATCCCAGGAAAATTCACTTCTCTCTATATATCCCAAGAAATCCTAAATCACAATATCCACATGTATCCCAGGAAAAATCACTTATCTCTATATCCACATATGTCCCAGGAAAAATTCACTTATCTCTATATCCACATATGTCCCAGGAAAATTCACTTCTCTCTATATATCCCAAGAAATCCTAAATCACAATATCCACATGTATCCCAGGAAAAATCACTTATCTCTATATCCACATATGTCCCAGGAAAAATTCACTTATCTCTATATCCACATATGTCCCAGGAAAATTCACTTATCTCTATATCCACATATGTCCCAGGAAAATTCACTAGCAAGGAAATTCCTCTGCACCATGGCAATGCGCAGGTCCACTTCAGACAATAACACTGACCATTTACATAACCCACTAAATATTTTCACCTTATTGAAAATTAAAATTACATTTAGACTTTTAACCTTATAGTAAAAACAAGAAAATTTAGGCCAAAGAAAAGAACAATTAATACTGGAACTAGTGAGCAAAAGTGTGTCTTCTCAACCCATGATGTTCATTCTTTTTGTAAAAATACTAAACTTGAGAACAAAAAAATACTTTAACTTTTATTCTGCACATATCGCATCCTGGTGAAAATTCCCTACTCAGAGCCCTCTGCCCTAGAACAAGTTCCCTGCTTGCCCTAAGATCACCCCTTTCCAATGGGAGATTAACACTCATCTGGAGCATGTAAAATACTGGTCCTCAATTAACACTCCTACCATCTCAATTTCGACACTCAACACTCCAAGAATGTAAACAGCACTTTAGGTTTCCAATTTCATCACACTATAATATGTTCCCAAAATTCCAATATAAATCATCCCATAATTTATCTTCACTCAAAAAAAAATAACTCAACGCTGTAAAAAGGCTAGAGAAAAAATGTTTACAATTATTTTATCAACCACGACATCACAATAACACTGCTTTTCAATTATCACATGCCCAACTAAACTATTATCGATGCACCAAAATTTACTGTGCTCAAACAATAAACCAAATTTTTCCGATACATTAAAATTTACTGGCCTGGGAAGTTGCTAAACTACCAGACATGACAACACAAAAAAAAACATAAATGAAAGCATCTTCAACTCCCCTCTCTTTTTTTTGTCTTGCAATATATTTTTCCGACAGCCCCCAATTTTAAAATCAACTCGTTTTATAATTTTAAAGAAACCACAACATAATACAAAAAAAGAAAATGCCGAGAGAAATTTACCTTTAGGACTGGGGGCAGCAACACTTCCTGCCAAGCACACTAACCGTCGATAATAATAAAAAAAAAAGGTTTCACAGCCTAATAATAGATAAAATGAATATAATAAAAAAAAAAAAAAAAAAAAAAAAACTCTCCCTTAGAGAACAGCACTGTCCCGGTTGATTTTTCTTCACTTCCAAGGTGCTTTTTTTCCCTCTTTTTTTTTTTTTCTCTTTTCCTTTTTCTGAGGCAGCGTGTTTGGCCAACGATACAGGAAACGGGCATTTTGGAACCCTGCTGGTGGACCCCTTGTTGTAATCAGTAGGGCCCAACTCGACGATTCAGCAGTTAAAGGCGGTATCTTCTACAAAGCCGTGCATGCCCCTTTTTTTTTTCGGAACTTCCAGTGTCTGGTTGAACTGGCTTGAAGAGTTCCTTCCATATTGAACCGAGTAGTAACAGCATTCGGGTTGCGCTGGCAGAAAATTCTCCTGCGGCGATCAATTCACGGTAGTTATTACTTTTCTTTTTATTGCAGTTCACTCCTCCGTCGTCCACTAGGAGAGGAGGAGAGGGTTGAATCTGCAAGCATTTCCTCTCCAGTAATGAGATCCTTGAAATTCAATTTTAACTGTTGTCCGTTTAGATTTCAATACGAAATTTTCCTTCTTGCCGCCCCCTCCTCCGCCAAAAAGGCGAGGAGAGACTCGGCTGTGTCCTCTTTCTCTGCCGGTCAGCAAAAGTCCAGTACCAAAGTGACTCTCAACGGATAAAAACTCTGGGGGTGCTTGAAAACCGCTGACCCCTCTCATTGGTCGAAACTTCAGCCTAGCAACTCACGACTCTCCAACGGAATCTTCACTCCCACGCCTCGAGTGACCTCTGACCTTCACACGTGCAGACCCAGGCTCTTCTTGACCCTGGGGTCTAAAAATAGATTTCGTTGCTAAATTCCCTACCCCAAAAGACGAAAAGATGTTACACTTTTGGGCGACTTCTTGCTTGGAAACAGGAACGCAAAAAAATGGCGAATTCTTGCTTTGCAGAAAATCACTAGTTTTAATTTTCTTTTTCTCTCGTTCCGTGATGTTAAACTAAAATTAATTTTGATTCTCTGAGCTGCACACCTACTCGCCTTTTCCTATCGCGATAAAAGAACAGATAAAATAATTATTTTCAAAACCCCAAAGTCAGTTAAATCAAATATTATTCTTTTTTTTTTTCAACATGAAATCTTGTTTTCCTGGTTGTGATTAAGACAAGCGAATTTTGCGCATGAATTCCCCTGCCTTTCAACCAGGAATTTTCTTCTAACGTATGTCATGGGAGAAAATTTTTGCATTAATTAATCTCCGATAAACCAACAGAAAGATTGATCAGGTCTCTCTGAAATTCACCAGAGGTTAAAATTTTCGCCATGACACACCACTTAGATCGTTTGATGCACTATTGCAGCATGACAGTACGTCGTTGCGGTCCATTAAGCCCGAGGAGAAACAGACGAGCCTGCAGTCTGAATTAAAAATACCGGCGACGTACTCTTACAGCTGACATGAAAAAATACATCAAAATTCGGCACTATTGTTACAACGCAGTTCATAATGGAGAAAGATCGCTAAAAGACTTGATCATGAGATGGCGGTAGTACCTCGGCGTTGTCATCACAATGCGCAGAACTGTCTTTTCGTATCCTGCGACTTTTTTGTGCCATGAGCAGTTTCTCGGAAAGGAAGCATAGCAGTCCCTCATTCTGATAGCGCAACCTCTTTCGAAGCGCTGATAATCTACAACTGACATACCAGGAGAACAGACCAGACATACCAGGAGAACAGACCAGACATACCAGGAGAACAGACCAGACATACCAGGAAAACAGCTGGTTTTCGGCCTACGACGTTGTGCCATCTGATTTGTCTAGAGGCGGTGCCTATACAACTATGACTCCGAAATTGTGATCAGCTCTGCCTAATCGGCTCATTAACATATCCAATAAACATCAAATTTGTAACTCGAATCCTTTCAGGCGTCGTGTGTTTTATGAACATGAGTGTATATACACCCTGATGTAGCGGACTGTTCGAAACACTTGACAAATAACGTTTGGTCTTCCCTTAGCAGCAACTAAGCAAAACTGTTCAGTTGCTGCTTACCATCTTTGGTGAATCCCCAGCATTGTGCGGGGCTCAACGAAGCAGCCTGCCAAATTGGCTTGGCAGTTAGTGTGTGTGAGTCTGGAGGAATTCGAGTTCGCTGTGGTGCAGTGGATGGATATCCGGGGCATAAATGGAAGACCCTGGTTTCGATTCCAGGTGGCGGCCAATGAGAATTTTTCCGTGACTCACTTGTAAACGTGGAAAGAGGGATGACTTCTGTTTGATGTTCTCTTGTACTCTTTCGCTCGTCATTTCGGTACGACAGGGAGCATTCTTTTAATGGAGGAAAGTTTACATTGTCACCTGAGCTATCGTTAGGCCTACCGCAGCTTCTCTTCACATCGTCATACTTCAGAGTAAATATTGAGATAAAAAACTTTGAAAAACATTTCAAATACAAAAGAATGATTGCATTTAATTTCCATACTGCAAAATCTAAACGTCACATTTCTTCCATTTATTTAACATTTTTTAGACGAAATGATTTAGGACGCTAATCTGCACTTACAATCAGAAACATACAAATGCATTCCCTTTCAACCGTAAAAAAATCATATTCCGTATATTTTCAAAATCACCGCAATTTAACAGACATAAGTGATTTTCCACTATAGAGCACGCAACAAGTTTTTCGAAACATGGCGTTGCAACATATTTAATTCTACTGTGGTTTTTCTCTTTCTAACCGTGGGTTATATAGAATATCGATTGATTCTCTGATGGCTGTTGATCTAGGACCGTATAGGGCGCAAGTTTTCTTATATCCTTCCAGATCGGTTGAGCATACTGAAACTTCACGTCTCGTGCTAATACGGTAGTTAGTTTTCTGTTTTTTATACCCTGTTTGTGCTGTTTCTCTCTGAGGTGGAAATACCTCTTTGTCATTCCGATATACCACCGCGTGGATGCGTCCGGGTATATTAATGGAATGCCGTATACTCCGGCTTGGGTGGGTAGTGGTTGCTGGTCACGATTAGCGTTCAGAATGGTCCCGATCTTCCCTGGGGAACTTGGACTTATATCCAGCCTCAGTTTACGCAGAGTATTCTTCAGTTGGTAAGTATGGTATGTATCTGACAAAACTTGCTCTATCCGGAGATGAAATTTGTGCGCTCTTCGTTCCTTTCAGAGATGCTTCATGTATTATCCTTTCGATGAGTTCAGTGTTGTATCCAGCTGCAGTGGCAAACTTTCTTAGGTTGCGGATTTTTGCATGTAGATCCTCTTTATTCGAAGAGAGATCGTAAGCTCTTAGCTCGAGCTATAAACTATGCGTACTTGTGTGAGCTAGGCTCTGCAGATGAAGCGAGGAATCGTTTGTGAACGTAACATGGTTTGTAATACACTTGTGTTTTAAAATTTCCAGAAGGCTTCCTTCGCACTAAGATGTATAAAAACAGGGGGCTTACATCCTTTTCATATTGAGCATTGAATTTATCTCTTGGTGGGCGGAGTTCATGCGATCTAAGAAAACATTTAGGGATACATTGCCGTGACTAAAAACAAAAAAGATGTCGTCTGCGTATCTTAGCCATATCTTTGGAACTAGTCCTCCGGATTTTGAAATGGAATCTTCCATAAGTCGCAAAATGGCTTCTGCAAGAACGGCTGATAAGGAGGAGCCCATTGGTGCTCCTTTTGTTAAATGGAACATCTTTGAACAAAAAGTGAAAAAACTTAGAATCAGTAAGAACTTTCAAAGTTTTTATGATGGCTAAGATGATATCGCGGTCTGAAAGAATGGAATTTTCAATGACATTCTTAAGGTTATTGGTTGATTCTTGCGCTGGGACAGACGGATACATCGCTGTGACATCGAAACTTCCCATATATCATCCTTTCCTAGGTGAACGCCCCTGATTCTTGGGATGAGGACAGAACTCTATCCGAAGGTGGTAGAAATATCTGGAAAAAATTTAGACATAGCTTTCTCACGGTGTGCTGATGTTGAATTTCTCCTGGAGACAATAGGGCGGATCGGCATTCCTTGCTTATGATGTTTCATCTGCGCATACAACTTGGGGAGATCGGTGTCTGGGGGTGGTTTTGCCACTTTCTTGTGCTCTTGTGGCAGGGCTGGAATTTTGGCGACTGCTTTCACCATTGCGACCCAGCGGTTTAAAGGCTCGACTGACTGCACGATTGATCCGGATTGGTTGATATAATCATTGAGCCTATTATTGTAGTCCTGCGTGTCCGTCACACCAATTTGTCGGGAACGATCTGTTAGGGTGAACGTCATAGTCTTGTCCTTTTTGAGTGGATCCAGAGTTTTTCGGGCTTGTGGCAACGCGCTACGCCCATCATTTCGTAGAATCCTTCTACGCTGGGAGGCGCAGTTCACCCGGATTGCATCTCTCTCATCTGTAGGGATGCTTAGAAGAATGCTCTCTACGTGTGGGATTATTTCTTTAGGTCGGATTTTATACTGGAGCGCAAACGTCTGACCTTTGTTGAGGATTTTTAGTTCTTTCTTGGAAAATATCCTAGATGATAAATTAACAATGGGCACGATAAGCTGCGACTGACTGGATTGCTGCATTGGAAGTAAGCGCTGTAACTTATTGTGGTGCCTTGTGTGGAGCAAACTGAACTGTCTATCGGCAAGCTTATTTACACGTCGGAGAAGAATATCGAATTCAAAAGGAGTGACCTCTGTAGCCAGCCGTTTGTATAAAGACCACACTTTGGACTCGAGCGACATTACTTTGACTCTTGTGGATCGGATAATCTGATTGCGCGTTTATTGTTAAAGATGCCGTTTCTTCTTCTGAAACCACTGGTCTTCCACGGTTGTCTGGAATTGAAGGAATTTGGGAATTACACCCCAGTCTTTGGAAGTCTAGAGATTCTTAACATTCTGCGATTCACGAAGGGCAAATTTATTCATAAGTTGTTGGTCATGTTTATGACGTAATTCACATGATACAGGAATTTACGTTGTGCAGCGAGCCACGGTGCGATTTACAGAACTGAATGATAATGTACGCATTAAAAAGCAATGGACATGGTCATTTTTCTTTGTTTCTAAAGAAAGGCTCTGCGAACGACATATTCTGTACATTGATTTGCAAACGTGAAACTGAATTCTAATACGTATCTTAAAAAAGCGCTTATTTACAATCGATCGTGTCTAAAGGGTGCCTTTGTGTTTTTTTTAATATTATTTTTTTATTAACAACATTCATTCCTTGAAAACAGAAGTAAGCAACGCAGGAATTGTTCCGGGAGGAGGAAAAGGTTTTTAAACTACAGAAACTGCAGAGAACAGATTCTGTACATTATTTCCCGCATGTGAAACTGAATTCTAAAACGTTAAGCCTAAAGGAAGCGTTTAGGGAAAATTTACCTCTTCAAATCCAGCTTTGGTTTTGATATTATTGTTAATATGACAATTTAAACTAAAAATATGATTTACTAAATATATCAAGAGTAAAACGTGTACATAAACTAAAAAATTTAAATTTAAATAATAAATTTTAAACATTTCGTTGAAAATGCATATTCAATGGTATAGGAATTTAAAGCAAATAATTACTAGTAGTAATTTTTAGCATTGATACAGAAAGATATAAGAAATATGAAAAATGTTTAAATTTTATAAAGAATGTTGGGTATTTGAAGAAAATATGCATAAATTTTCAGAGATCATGAGATTTGATGACTATTATCTTTTGTTGTAATACCAGATAATAATATCTGAGAAAGGTTATTTCACATGGAGAATTTCTAAACGTGAAAGGGACATTTCGGAGTCTAATTCATCCATAAATGTACGCCTTCTTTCTTTTTACTTTTGAAATAATCGCAACATGACTGAAGCTGAAGTTTTATTAAACAGTACAGTTTAGTTTTCAAATACTCACAATTAAAGCTGTTGGCATTTTTGCAATGCACCAAATAAGAATACGGTAAGTTATTTCATTTTTTCTTTGTTTGTTCAGCGTCATTTTATTTTGATTTTAGACTCGTTCATCGGCAACCTCAAATTTCATTCAAAACGTACCATGAAATCAGCTGTAGGAATATAAAAGGGTATCATAGCCGCCAGAAAAATTAATTTAAACAGAAATCATTCGTGTTGAAACAGAATTTGTGTTATGCGAACAGCTATATATATTTCTAATTGATTACGAGGAAATAACTGCGGACGAAATATACTTAAAATTGTAAAACTATACTAGTAATCCAAATTTATTTGCGCAAAACAAAATTCAAAGTTTTTAAGCTTTCGCGCATCAACCAGATGGCTTTTCCACAAAGAGAAGGAAGACAGAAAACTGCTTCTGGTGTCTACTGCCTACCTCCCTTGAAAAGGTCATCGGGTTGATCTGCTAGAATTTGGAAATTTGAATTCTTTTTTTACGCAAGTAAATTCAGATTACTAGTACAGTTTTACTATTTCAAATATATAATTAACTGTTTTGAAGCTTGGCAACTTAATGAAAACTACTAAAGAGACAGAATGACGAGTAAGAACCAAAGATAGAATTACCAACATTAATGAGCCTTCATTCAGTAAGTGTTTCATTAATGCAAATAACATGGTAATCTAAAATAAGTACTCTCCAATAATAATCGTATGAAGAACTGACTCTAATTCTTTTCCAACCAGTTTGAGGAGTTATGTGAACTGTATATTGAAATTTTTTTTTTCAGATATGTCTAAACATTTCAATAAATTCTTAAAATGTCTTTAGCTGTCGTGTCCATTCATTTAAAATAATCTGAATTCAAACCAAATTGTTTTATTCTACTGGTGACAGAATCTGATGCTCCAACTTTCCTTCTGTCCGCAGTCTAATGGGTTTTTCATTTAGTTATTTTTTATGGGACGATATTCTTGGTGTGGCTAAATGGTTCTTCACATTTTAAATATTATTTTATTTTATATAACATCCATCTTTCGATTTCGATCTTTTCGGATTGTCACTTTACCACTACGAAACACCTGAAACGCAGGAAGAAAAGGAAATTTCAGATTTTCAGAGCGTTTAAAAACCATGCAAATAAATACGGGGAGAGGCAGTTTTTGTTGTTAGCATTTCGTGGGCCACAATTAAAATATAGTGTGAATGGTATGCAGGAAACACATTGATCAATGTGCCCGAAACGGACATCGGTATTATTTTCAGCTGAGTTGAAACAGCGGCTTGCTTAAAATGCACTAAAAAATTGCCCCGAGATCTTCAAGTAACGATAGGCCTGTTTGTAACCAAGCGAAAGATCAACGTTTCTCAGATTATACAATCAGGTGAACTATTATGCGGATGAACATAACGTGTCCGCTGATTCGGGATATATGGCAAAACTTCTTCTTTATTATTATCAAAAGCATAAACTAAAAAGTAGCATGCCTTTTTGTGCTGTATATCTCGATTCGTTGAAATGCATAGCAAACTTGAAATACTTTGTACAGTAGATTTTTCTTGGATTTTCATTGCAAGTGATGTTTTCAAGGTTTAAAAGTTTGTTCAAAATACATAATAGTTCTACACATATTAATTCGGAATATTGACTATCCGATAATTTATGATGTTTCAAATTTGCATTTAAAGAAACAGTGTAGGTCAAAAGTTTCGGAATTCTACTGTATTCAAGTAGGAACTCTAGCCTAGTTTAGCTATATATTTTATTTCGGCTATCGGCGAGGCTTAAAAAGATATATACATTAATCATCATCATCATCATCATTGTCAACCATTATCAATCCACTGCTGGACGAAGGTCTCCCCAAGTTTCCTCCGCAACGGTCTGTCTTGTGCCAGTCTCCTCTATGTCACTCCCGCATATTTACGAATTTCATCCACCCATCTCCCATGTGGTCTTCTTCTGGGTCTTTTCCTGTCCCTTGGAATCCAATCTAAAATTTCCGCTGTCCATCTATGGTCTGTCCTTCTGGCAGTATGTCCAGCCCATTGCCATTTCAGGGATTTAACTATGATCATGATGTCTTCCACTCTCGTCATTTTTCGGATCCACGAGTTCCTCTTCTTATCTCTCCTGGTTATACCAAGCATGCACCTCTCCATGCTTCTTTGAGTTGTCTGCAGCCTTTGTATGTCTCTTTTAGTTAAGGTCTACGTCTCTGCACCATACGTAAGCACTGGAAGGATGCATTGATCAAACACTTTTCTTTTAAGACATAATGGCATATTGCTCTTGAAAATTATGCTGTTTCTTCCAAAAGCTCTCCAGGCAAGTTTTGTACGCCGATTAATTTCTTCATCAATGTGACCCTCACTTGATATCTGCTGTCCAAGATAAACATACGTTAATACACATAGCTATATATCGCTAAAATAAATACAGGACATATCCGGTTTTCTGTAGCAATGCTTTCCTTTCAAAATTGGACATATGAATATATGCATATTTGGCAGCTTGAACGTTTATTTTACCTCTTGATTTACACAAAGGTATAATAATCCCTTACCTTACCCTTACTCTAAGAAACATACTGCAGATATATATCTTTAGCGAGCAAAAATTAAATTGCAGTAAATTGCAGGTAACGTGACGTGAAACCTTTTAGCAAACACTTCTGCAAGACGCATATCGATGAGACAGCGGCTTTCCGATAAAGTAGAACGATGCGTAACTTGAAACCATGGAAGTAGGAAATATAGGAGACGCCTTAACGGCAGATTTCTGAAGCCGATCGGTTTACGTGCTTGGTTACCGTCTTGGTCGTGTCTGCCATAGGAAACATTGAAAATTTGTGATTTTCAGAAACTCATATTTTTTGTTAAACTGGTTTGTCAGCGTAGATTTTTTTTGTGTTTGACAGCATACCTTAGCTTGTTCATATTTAGTTCCATGGGATCCTGCGTTGCATTCAGCTGTGCAATACATTTAAAAAGAAAATACCAGGTAACGTCATTCCACCGGTTGGTATCACTTTTTTTACCGTTTACTAGGTTTAATTAAGTTCGTTGGGATTCAATCGCCGATTGGAATTTACTGTGAATGGCTACTGTATATTTCGCTGTGATTTGCTTCCTTTTGGCATATTATGTAATGTTCTAAATTTGTAGCAAAATTAAAGAAGTCGCTAGGTTTACGTAGGTAATACAAAGCTGTTTACGAAAGTTGTTACACATTTTTCTGGAATAGTGTAGGTTATGTAATCGGAGGGGTATTCATAACTGAACCACGTTTAAAAGGATGTTTAATATAAAAAAACTACATTATTAAGATAATCGTCTTTGAATTATTAATACCGACCTATAATTATGACAGTGTTCATATCCAAAAACTTTGCACTATAGACAACAATGATAGGAATTAGCTACATTTACCAAAAGTTCATCTACTTCTTTTTTCCTGCCCAGTATACTACTGTAAATTGAAGATTTGACGATAGCTAGTAAATAATACTCATTGTAAACTAATAGACAAGGTGCTTTTGATGGTGTGCTTCAAGATCAGTTAATAGAACTGGAACTCCTTTATTTAAAACTGAATTTCGCACTGCAAATACAGATTTTCTGGATTAGCAGAAGACACTAAAACAGTAACTTTTGGATGTAAGACACTGCACTTACTGTTTCTTGGAATTATATGACAACGCAAGACACCACTGTTAATATCTCATGATTCACAACAAAACCACTTCGAATGTGAAACATAAAATGATGGTGATACTAAACACAGTAGATGATACAAGTAAAAGTCCAAACACAAAGGGTCCACAGATATTTAAAATATTACAAAAAATAGAAGTAGACAAATGAACAAGGAAACATTTGAAAGTGACCGAACATGAGTACCTTACAGTTAAGATTTGCAATTCTGGCTCATCTCGAACTATGATTGACCCTGTAAACATATGTATGTACATTTTGATTTTTGAAGAAATATTGTCATAATACATGGAAATACATTAGATTTATTAACACAGCAATCATACATCTCTAAATTGCCTGTATTTCTGGTTCATTCCAAAAATTGATTTGATTCTCTTCTGCCACCCCATTTCTAGTCATTGCACATTTTTGGAATTCTAAAACTTCATATTCTCTTAATCATTTTACAGAGCAGTAAACATTTAGGATCATCAGTTACTTTGATATTCCATAAATAAGCTATCAGTCAATACTATTTCATTCACTTCTGGTACCAAATGTTTTCTTTACCTGATTTAGTTGCTATTCTGTAATGCATGTACATGTTCTGAGATTAAACACTGTTTTCATGCATTTTAACTCTCTCATGAATAATTTGCTTTTTCTGTCTAACATTAGTTGCAGCATTAATGCTCTACAGCATATATGCTCTAATTAAACTTTCCCCTTTTGGGTCTCTGTTGATGTTTAAAGTCCTTCTTTTTACCTTTTCTTCCTTTACATCATATCTTACTTCTTTTTTTTTTTTTTTGGTAAAATCAGTGAGATATAGCTAAGAGGTCATTCCTTGCACAGTGGGTGTGGCATGTGTGTTTTGTCTATCCAGCTTATGACCTGTCTCTGTTTTATAAACAGATTGTAATTTCTTCAAAGCTGAGGTATTTGTGGTAGCTGAAACACTCAAATATTTATTGTGGTTTATTTGCTCACAGTTCATGTTCTGATTAGCTGAGTGTAATTAGACTGAACTGTTTTGCACATCAGTGTAAATATCTTGTACCCGATATTTTGACAGTGGTTACAGATTTCCTGTATTGTATTTTTTTATATTTTTTTATATTCTTTGTATTCATTGTGTATCCATGCGTCCCCCACCCTTCATTTTTTGTTTTCCCATTAGGACTGAAGGACTAAGCCTTTTAAGAGAAAAGTCACTCATACCTGGTGTGGCGCCCATTGTATGTGAAGGAAATCATTTTGTTGCTGCTAGTGAAGGTTACTGAAGATGAGATTGAACTATTTCAGATAAGTGCTTTGTATTGGATTTACATATAAATTTCGATACAAATATTTGTTTTTAATGGTCGAATTGCAGCAGTATGTTACGTTCCAGCAACAAATACTAAAATTGGGCAAGCTTTTCTCTTCTCGCATATATGAAAATGACTTCAAGAAGTTCAATATGTATGTGGGCATCCACTCATAATAATATTTCTTCATGTTCTAACTCCCTCATTCTCTTTTGTCTTGTGTAACTAGAGGTATATTGAATCCCCATTAGGAAATGATAGTACTCACATATTTTCTACAGCTTACAATGTACATAATGAGTGTGAAATGCAGCTCACAGCTAGGCTTTTTGATGATAGAAATTTAGGGAAATCTTAAATTCAGCTGAAGTAAAAATATAACAGCATAAAATTATAAAGATATTAATTGCAATATATGAAAATGTATAGTTATGGTAAACAAATAAATTACTTGAGTGAAAACTTTATTACTTAACTAATCAGATGAAATAGGCTGCTGTAAGGAGTTCTAGCTTAAATGGTCAGCATTATTTTTGGAAATCAGATTTTGGTACTGGAGATGTTACATGAATAACAGTGAACTAAAATGATTTAGTATTTGATGGCAGAAAATGTGCAATTCTATATTTCCTATGCGCTTCTGATTAGTTATCCTTTACTTTTTGTGGCCACAAAATGTAGGTTAAATGTGCATTAGCATATGGGCTGCTGTTAACAATGCTTTCTGTAATTAGAGCTAAAATGAATCACCTTGTGTTGATTAGATTTTCCTATTCTTGAACATATGTTGTGCTATCAACAAACTGTAGAATTTATCCTCAATGAATTCTTTATTAATAAATATAACCTTGCTCATAAATGGTATACGTATATTTTAAAAACCAAATTAAAAATCCTTATTATATACACACGTCTGTTTCATTTACTACTTAAAAGCTATTAACTTATTACATTATGAATGTGCCTCTCTTAATAGTGATGTGCATTCGAATCATAATATTTTTAATGCAGTTGGAATTATTTTAAAAGAGATATTATAATAGGATTTATTTCTACTGCTTATGTAAATCTGTTTTTATCAAGTCAGATTTCCTTTACTATCAGCAGAACTTGTAAATCCTATTTCCACAAACTAATTAATTGTACATTTTCTTGCTATATTTTGAAACTGCACCCTTTAAAAAGGTACCCCCCGAAAAAAGTTCCCTTCCTATTAAGGCCTGTAGGTTTTGAATTATTAACATTCATATATTTGAAGCCCACCACAGTTCTAACCAAACCAGTTGGAAATTCTTACCTCCATTAGAAGTAACTAAAACCAGTCAAGAGCTTAAAGCAATTATAAAAACTAACATGGAGACACAGTAACGTCATATTTTGAGTCTGATTTTTTTAAATTTCTTTGAACAGGCTCGCAGATGCTCCATTTTTTCTATAAAGGCTTGGAAATAAAATCTAGATATTTCATGAGTCTTTGTTTTTTTAATAATAATATTCAATGGGAATATTGTTCCCCCTGCCCTTGTTTATTTGCTTATGAACAATCATAATTGTTCTTCAAGTAACACATATGGGGAATGGCGTTGTTTACTTTAATTTTCCTCCTGACAACATGGCAGAAGTGTTCCCTCCCTTTAAAGTGCGATCTTTTGAAAAATTCACTCATAATACAAATTCTCTGAAGCTCGACCGTAACAATTTCTATGATAAACAATATTTTACGATAATCCGCTAAGACAGAGAAAGTGTTTAAACGTTTTATAAAATTATGTTTAGTATAAACACATTTTAAATCGTCAGATAATATACGTCTCAGTCGTTACAAAGACCCTTTTTTAGATATCTTTTTCTCAATGAAAATCTAAGTTTTTGTACTGAAATTCCTTTCATGTAAACCTAAGAGTTTCTTAAACCTATTCCACTGCTTTTCCATTTCGCTTATAATTTAAGAAATATAAGATCCTCAGAAAACGAACAGGGTCTCGCTAATGCTTTCCTACGGAATATCGTCTGATTTTGCATCTTGAGGGTAACCACTCCAAAGCTGGCGGTGCTACCTTCACCGCGTAAGTGTACAAACCCGGCTTCACTTTGCTATCATGGGAAGAGTTGGCGACAGTATCTCCTCTTATTACTACCTCCTTGCTCGAAACGAACTGACAATTACATCATCTTTTCTGTTTGGAACAAATTTTAAGAGCCTGGCAAAAGGCTATCCGCTGAAAGAAAAGAATGAAGACGAATAAATATAAAATATGTTTAACGTGTTAAAGAATATTATTTTTTAGATAATAAAGTGAATCATAAAACGGTTAGCTGCTTAATATTATACACTAAAGAGTAATTGAATTAGAGATACCTATCTAGTAACGAGTAGCACCACCTTACGCTCTGATGACGGCGGCGATTCGTCACGGCATGGACTCGACAAGACACCGGAAACTTTGGGAAGCCATACGGATACACTACCCCTGAACAAACTCATACAGTTCACGAAGATTTGATGGAGGGGGTCAGAGCCTCGAGCATCACTCTCGATGGCGTCCCAGATGTGCTCGATGGTATTGAGTCAGTTGGCCTAGCTGACCAAGGAAGCGAGGTCACGTCGGTTAAGTGTTCATCCAACCATTCGGATACAGATCGGGTTCGACTGCACGGTGCATTGTCTTCTTGCAGGATGAGGTCCTCAACGGGATGTAGAAGACGCACAAACGGGAGCAAATTGTCGTCCAAGATATACCGGTAACGTTGACCTGTGAGGGACGATGTCTCACGTACCAGGGGTACCATTTCAGTCCACGTAAACAATCCCCATACGAGAAAGCCACACCCACCAACTTGAAGAGTACTCTGCTTTCAAGAAGGATTCATCGCTTCATGTGGTTTGCGCTGTACTCGTATCCTGCCATTCGCATGTACCAACGTGAATCTCGGCTCATCAGTGCAGGCAACATTTTCCCACATGTCTATGGTCCAGTGTCGATGTTCCCGCGCCCATGCTAATCTTTGCACCCTGTAATGTGCGGTCAGCAGCGATACCCTCTTGGGGCGATGGCTTCTGTACCCCATAGCGAGGAGATGATTCTGGATGGTGTGGCTGCTTGTACGTTTTTGTGCACCAGCGTTAAATTGAAGAGTGATTTCTTGCACTGTGGCCCGTCTATCCGCTGTTACAATGTGAGCTAGCCGAGGATGACCCTCTCATCCACACGCTGTTGTCCACGACAGTTGGCCCTTGCTGGGATGGTTGTACCGGATTTGTTGTACTCACGGTGTACCCGTGACGCAGTGGCTCGTGAAAATCCCAGTGTCTGCACGACTTCCGAGATAGTGTGACACATTCGTCGGGCCCCGACAATTTGCCCACGATCAAATGCGCTTAGATCCTTCGTCTTACCTACATTGCGTCCGACTCCTACTGATTCCCGTCGCATCATTCCTTATATTGTCGGATAGCTGCATACGTCAAATCGTTTCCGTTTACAGGAAAACTACAGCGCCACATTTAAATAACTCCATATGTCTTTAATTCAATTGCTCTTCAGTGTATTTCCAACACTTATATTAAACGAAAACCGCCATCTTCATTTTCAATTATTATAATCCCTTTCCCTAAGTTTATTTAACAATTGTCTGTCTAGAATATGTTTTCCCTGTGTGACTTCGGCATGCTTCCGAAATTCATTCACACAACTCACACGTGGTCTACTTATGAGTGTTTCCTGTTGTTCCGTGTCGAGTGTGATATTTTAGTTGTGCATCGCTGTTCAAGTTTTTAGCAATATGTATATCTCACTGCGACTTCAGGGATTTTACTTTGATCATGGTGTCTTCCAATCTTGTCATTTCCGATCCACGATATCTCTTATCTTCTCTGGTTAAACCAAGCCTGCAGTGACTGAAGCTCAGGTGATGTGTAAACAAAATATTGTCTCTTCTTGATTAATATCCACCATACCTCCACTCAAAGCGATCTGCTCCCACTGAAGTGGATCTGGCGACAATCACATTGCGGTATAACCAAATCAGTGACCCTAAATTAGGTATAGGCGACTGCTTATAACCCATTGAGTTGCTCACGGTGGTCGTTAAACCTCCTATCAATAAAAAAAAAAAAAAAGAAATCCCGATGTGTTCAAAGGCACGCCATATGACTTCCTGATGTACCTACGATTCTCAGTAACATTGAAAAATGTCATGAAAAAGTAAATTTCATTACACGTTTGAATTGCCTTTCAATCACTTCTTCACTTCTGTGTTAACAAAACGAGCTCCAATCACTATTAAATTTTAGGCTCTAGTGCTAAGTAGAAGTTTTGATAAAAAAAAAAGTAAATGTGAAGTTTAATGCAGGAATACATACTTTCAAGATACGCTGAAAACTGACAGAAGTGATTAACTTTAAAAGTGAAATATATTATTCATTTCAAGTATAATGCACCAGCTCTCCATTTTGTTGTATCTTACAGAGGAAGCCCAGGTAGGGCAGCCCCGCAATTTAATGTAGACCCAACACTGATCCACCGGCTTCTGTTCCTAAAAAAATTGTGGCTCAGTGTTGGAACTACGTCAAATTACAAGGCTGATCTACCTGGAAATCGGCGCGAAAGTCTCGCCTGTTGCAAAGATCATGTAACTTGGACGTCGGATAACTTGGAAAAGGATGGTTGTCTGAGGAGTCAAATATTTACTCCACTCTGTCGATGGTTGTTGTACGTATTTTCTTCAAACAAATGAGGCACTCCATTCATCCTGTAAGGTCTTCACAGTGCAGGCCAGTGGAGGCGGTTGTAAGGCGTGGAGAAGTTTATCTGGTGTTTTCTAGCAATATATGAGTGGTGCCAACTGACGTGACTTGCTTGCTGTAGTCCAGGCAATATTGCACGGTCTTTCTGTACACCCAGCAGTAATGTACTCTTCCGTTATGGCTACTGTGTCATAACAAGACGACAATGCGATGAGCCACAGGTCTTATGTTGGACAGGAATGGTTTGAGGAACACAGTTCTGACTAAAAGGAAATAGACTAGCCTTCAAAATGTTTGATATTAACCCAATAGAGTACTTGTGGAGGGATGTGGAAGGGCATATCAGGCGTCTAGAAACACAAATAATCTCCGTACCCGAATAGTCATGGAATTTTATCCCTGTTGCGTATATGCGAAATTATTTGTTTTTCTTAATAAAGATAACGGTATCTATGACATTATTTTTTTAAATCAACTGCTGGAGCAAAAAAATTCCATTTATCTTAATGAGGGTTGCATTGAATTTGGTAGTGAAGGAGATCGCTTTCAAACAAAATTTCCAAAGTTCAAAGTACATATAATTGTTCCTATTCGATCGAATGTAATAGTAATTAAGAAAACAAATATTTATATTCAACGTTGTCATACTTTTGGTACTTGCTGTTTAAAACTAGCTTTAATTTTGAAATTTCCACTTTTTTGAAAATATGAAATTATAGGATATTCCTTACACATTTCGATGTTTCTTGATTTAGAAAAATATTTAACGCTCGGAAGACAAATTTTTTCATTTTGCAAAATGAGTCAAATAGTTGCACTTTTTAGTGATAAAGATGTCTTATGAAATGTTTGTAAGGAATTATTTTACTGATTATGCTTATATATTTTTTCATGCTATTTTACACTGATCAAGAAGATATTAATTATTAAATGTTTTAAGTTCTTTATTAGAAAGTGATATTATATATTTAATTTACTATAAAAACAAAAGCCAGTGGGTTCATTAACGGACCCATAAAGCCATATTTAATTTTAATAATTTTTCACTTTATTAATACCATAGAACTTGATTTATGAATCTTCAAAATGCCTTTAATTAGGCATCTTAACTCCAAATTATAAGCTGTTTGCTGTTAGAATTTTTTGTTACGAACCGTTTGGAAGCGTTGTACTGGAAAGCTAACCATGTATTACAGTAATAAACTAAACATTTCCATTTAGGAAAAGATGCTTTCTCCATGACTGCATTCTTCAATACCTGAAAATTATATTTCTATGCTGTTAGCGTGGTATGAATAACTCCTTTGCTGAACTTTAACTATGGAAATCAAGAGTTGCGTCTTTCTGACTGTTTCTGTTAATCCAATTAGAGCTAGAAGGCGTTATAAGAATCAGAGCGTACACAAAATTAGCAAATTCATCGGTATTGCGTAGCAGGAATCAGAGTAGGAAGTTACCGGTTGCACAGAGGTAACTTCCTACTGGAAGATTACGATGCTGTCACTGTTGGGATATAAATATCACTGGCGTGGTCTAAATGATCATTTCTGTCTCGTGCAGTGGTGAAGAGCAACGTGTGTGTTGAATTTCGTCTGCAATGTATGTCGTAAGACAGACGTTACTGAGTGGCAAAAAGGAGCCATCGTGTTTGGGCATGCCTACAGACACAAAGTGAATTAAGTAGCTTGATTTTTTGGTATGTTGAAGCGTACTGTCTAGCGAGTCTACCAACTGTGGTATAGTTCGTAGTCAACTGCAAATCGGTTACCTAACTGTGGCCAGAAAATGATTCTCACCAACATGAAGCGCCACCATGTTCAACAAATAGTAACTGCAAACCGGTTTCAACCTGGCAGTAATTGCACCAAACAGTCAATTAAAGTCCACTCCATTCAATTTCCAAAAGGACATTACGACCAGAACTGCATGCGATGGAAGAGGCCTATTTTAAAAGACTCATCAGAACAATCAGTACCTTTTTTTATGGAAAAGACTCATTAGTGCCACTGAAGATCGCTCTTTTAACAGCATGTCACAGAGTCACATGTTATCAATGGTCTCGAGTGCAATAAAACTTTGCTGTGGAGGATTGGAAACGGTTAATTTGGTCTGATGAGTATACTTTTTTGTATGTACTCCAATGACAAGAGGCAACGGGTGCTTCGCAGGCCTAATGAATCCTTTTACCCTGATTGTCTCGATGGTGTTGTTCAAGCCGGAAAGGGGGTTCTGTGATGTGCTGGGGATGCTTTTTATATAACAAAATGGGCCCTCTCTCTGCAGCGGCGATAAATTTGAACCAGCATGTGAACCTGCGCATTTTGAATGACGAAGTGTTACCCTTTGCCCTACATCACCAGGAGAAGCATCACACTGCCACTGCTGTCTTCCAAGACGACAACTGCCGATTGCACCGAGATACAACTGTGTTTGTGTGGCACGACGAACTATCAGCAACACTGTCTCACCTTGATTTGCCCTCCAAATATCCAGATTTAAATGCTGTTCAAAATCCGTGGTCTCATTTGTAACAGAAGGCGAAACGCCGGAATAGACACACACGTACTCTAGAGGAACTTCGGGACTAATTACTGCACGTGTGGTTACAAATCCATGTTCAATATATCCACAACCTCGTGAAGTTTCTACTACCGAATTCATGCTGTTTTCACGGTAAGAGGCGCCGTCACCGGTTTTTAAGTAAGTTCTGCCAGGAGTGACTATGTTTTTGTCCAGCGTAATCACATTTAGTTGAACTCAAATAGAATTTATTCGATTAAAATATTTCTAAAAATTTCATTAAAATGTTATTTTACTACAATATCTGGTTTATAAACAGGAAAATACTTCGTACACATACTATTTCAATTAAGTTTCAGTTTTCTTGCTGTAGACATAAACATATATTGCATTTGTCTCCTGATTTGGAAACGTGGTATTAAAAATAAAGAAAAAAATATTTAGAGCGATTTAGGTTTTACGAGGAAAACAATTTTGCTTGCAATTCATAACTTTTCATAATAAGCAACTTTACTGCTGTGGAGCTGGAGAGATTATTTAAATTTGCTACATATTTGCAACAGGACTTCATTTTCGGAAAAAAAACCCTCTTGAAATATGTATTTCACCTTTGATATCGTTTAGTCTAAAATTCAATAGCTTTCAGGACAGAACTGAAGTTACTTGTGCATTTTTCTATCATGAAAGTTTTGAAAGTCGTTTTTCATGAAAAATCTAGTATTTCCTAGCAAACAATTTTGTTATTTATTAGTTTAAGAGCATATTTTGGCTTTTCGGCTCACATATTTTCCGGAACACATAGGGGTCTAATAAATTAATTTACAAGTCTCGTTATTATTTTAACTGTCCTTTGCTTCAGTTTATTTAGTTTCTCTGCTAGATGGGCGGCTTTATATCTACATCGCAAAAACATTTTCCCTACAGACTCAACATTTCTGTGTAAGGAGAAAATTTACAATACTAAATACACTTTCATAGACCAGCGAAATTTCTATAGCTGACTTTGAAATTCCTACAAAGAGCGTGCAAACGTACATGCTAAAATTCAGGTAGAAGAAGCAGCATTTCGATCCGAATGCGTTTACAATGCCAAAAAGACGTCAGGCGTTTTGAGAAGAATTTTTGTTACGATAAAATGTTTGGTATGTTTAAACAAATAAAACAAAGTAATAAATTCATGGCAATACATCGATCATTGGGTGTTTGAAAACAGTCCATGCTGCTGACGTTTTGTAGGTATTTCGTAACTTACCCGTTCGCAAAACTTAAGTCGTGACATTTCCAAAATACTTTTGTATGTACATACTTACTACTCTGGTGCACTCTCACACCTTAACTTATAATATAATACTTTGTTTGTGAGGCGGGAACTCTCTTGATTTTACCATATATTTTACACCCATTTACCTGGGTGAGTGGGATCTTAAATGAAGTTGTTTCCATTGTAGTGCACCAATCCCTATTTTCCAGTCAAAGGAATTGTCTTTGGTATACATAATTACTGTTTGTAGATGAGCCAAGCACCTGCTCTTTGGAACAAAGAGCCTCGTCTGCCATTTTAGAAAACGCAATGATGCCCTTGTCGTGCTAGATAACGTTTTGTAGTTAAGCAGAGGAACAGTTCTGACTAGATTTGTTGATTGTTAAGTTGAAATTAAGGTATTTCTTCACGAAATTAAAATGACCTCACGCTTCTAGGAGTAACAGACATAAGAACACATCCTTCAATAGATGGCGCACATTCTAATTCTCAAGAAGTGAGAATTTTGTTCTCTTTTCAAAAAGTGGGCACCATTTCTGTGGGCTCTTTCTACGCAGGCATTATTTCGTACATCCAAACGGAATAAGTACTTTACAGAATTTTTGCGAAAAATCGAATGGAAAATTGTCTCATCGGTGAGCAGATTCACGGAAAATTTGCATCCTTCAATTTCAAATTTCACCCAAACGGGTGAACCGGGATTCCCGTGTTAACAGATATTTCGAGCACAAATGTCAGACATAGTTTCCATAAGTTTTGGAAGAAATCTGATAAAAACGTTTCATATCCGAAGACAAGTTCACTCCGAATTTGCATTTTTAAATATTAAATTTCTGGCAAACGCGCTGGGCACTAACGCTTGAATTAACGGATATTGGGAGCACACATGGCCGAGGTACTTTCGGGTAATTTTAGGAAAAATTGGATAAAAGAAATGTTGATCAGTTGCCGGGTTCACGGTAAAAATTTACCATTTTAATTCTTAAATTTGTCGCAAACGTGAAGAGAAAAAACGCCCATGTCAACGAATATCTAGAAAACAAAAGTCAGCGAAATGCCCACTGGTTTTGGGAGAAATCGTACGAAATTTTTTATAGGGGTCCTCGTTCTCCATGAATTTGGATCTTTCAATTTTAAACTTCTCACAAACGCGTAGAGAAAAAATGCCGTGTTAAGGAATATTGGGAGCACAAACGACAGAGATACTTTCAAGAAGTTTTCGGAGAAACTGAACGAGAGATTTTTTCATCGGAGGTCAGGTTCACTCCAAAATTGCATTTTTTAATTTTAATTTTCTGACAAGCCATGCAGAACCAACGCCCGTGTTAACGGTTATTGGGAACCCAAACAGCAGAGGTAATTTCGGGAGAAATCGGATAAGAATTTTTTTGATCGGGGGACAGGTTCACTGTAAATTTCTACCTTCAAATTTTTAAGTTTCGCTTAAACACCTGGAGCACATACACCCATGTTAACGGATAGTTGAAGCACAAACGTCAGAGATGGTTTCCACAAGTTTTGGAAAAACCGGACAATCAATTACGTAATCGGGTTTCAAGGTCACGATGAAGTTCTGTCCTAAAATTTTAAATTTCTCCGAAACGCGTGAAGCGTTTATGCCATACGTGTTTAAAAGAAATTTCTAACAAATGTACTCATCATTTTGCTCAAATGATTAGTACATTTTGTGAGAAATGTGGAAAAAATCAAATAAAAAGTTCCGTAATCGGCGGCCAGGTTCACGGGTAATATTCCAATTTAAAATTTAAGATTTCTGGTTATTACGTGAAGCACAAGCGTCAAGTTTCGTGTAAATTTGGAGCACAAACGATAGACATGCTGTGCACAAGTTTTAGAAGACATTCGATAAAACTTTGCACATTTGACGTACAAAGTCATTGCGAAATTTCGTCCCAAAATCTTAAATTTCTATAAACAAGTGGAGCACAAATGTTACATTTGGCGACACTTTACAACAAAGACGACAGAGGTACCTCATGCAAGTTTTGGACGAAATAGGAAAAACTTGGGTTGGTGCGTAATCATATTCACCGGTCATAAAAATTAATTTCCTGTGATTGAAAATTGGCACACACAAAATTTTTGATACCACACACGGAAACACAAATGAAATAAATTATTTGCGAGAGTTTTGGAGCTTACCTACAACAGTTCGGGAACTATGATGAACCTGATTCCCAATTATTCGAGCAGCTCTAATGAAAGAAATATGCAAGCACAAACGACAAATTAAACAACACAAGAGAGCGCAGACAAAGATGTATCGGAACGGACTAGAATTTTGTTTTGTGCCAAATCATCGGGGGCTATGTTTACGCACAGACATCTTATGGCACCTGAATTATCCGAAATCCATTCTGAAAGTCATTTGTAGCCCTCGGAACGTCTTGACGTCCGCGAGAAGCACTGCGTTTACACCACAAATTACGCGTCGTCTCATTCCAATCAATCTGATGGAAATAATTCTTCCAATTCTACATCTTACAGCACTTTAAAGAGAGTTATTTACCACAAAAAACTTACAGCTGCCCAACACAAAAGACACGTACGAGAAACACACTGGAAATAACAGTTACTAAATTTTTATGTTTCTATGGACCGTCAAAATGTACAGTGGTTTTAAAAACCAGTAGTGATAAAAAAATCGCCTAAAACACACTCGTAAGAGCAAAACCTGCTCTTGAGAAATCTCAAACTTCACACTTAAAAAAAATATTGACGCTATCTTAAAACTGATAGCAAACCAACAGACGTGAGTTGCGATATTAGTTTTGCTCTTGCAATGACGAGGAAAAGGAATATAATGTGTCAATAAAACCAGGAGAAAAAAAATGAAGTGTAAATCAAATGACCGAAGTTAACATCACCTTCCTGTCAGTCCTTCCATTGCTGAAGCTGAGGGATCATGTATTCCCTGAATGCATATATATCCCTTTTTCTTACACGCGTATTGACACTTTAGTTTGACAAAGACATATGGGTATAAGCTACTCGAAATAATATTTCCGGAATTACATCATGAAATTCAGATCTTTTGCCATGTCTCTCATGGATAAAAGAAATGTGTTTGGAAAGATGTAGCAACCGGAATTCTTAGCAAAATGTTTCACATCGGCTTACGAAACCCATGCAATAAAACACATATCAGGGAAATTTACGTTATCTGGTGTAACTGCACAGGAAAAAAATGCGTTCACGGAGTATATTCCTAATCATTTTACGTTGCTCGGAATCTTGAACAAAATAAAGATGAACTGAAAGATTACTACCAAAGTAAAACCTTCCCTTCAAAGATAGTTGTATCCATCACCCACTAAATATTCTGGCTCTGCAAAGACCTGAGAAGTCCCTCCACCGTCCCCTAACACTCTAAGAAGTGTGGTTGAGTACTGTTAAAACAAAAATAATGATATGTTCCATGGTGAATTGAATTCCACAGGAGTAGGAATTGGTGATAAGGATGGCAACACATCCCACGTAGTAAAAACAATATGAATTATTAGCACACGCAGTAGTAGGAACTTTAAATAAGCAGAACAAAAAGAAAATATGGAATTCCCACCTGAATGCAAACTGAACATGTCAGTTATTGCAAGACATTCAATAACTCAGCAGATCCCTTGACAAAATATTCCTACAACATTGCAGGGTCACTGAAAATTCAAATTAGGATATAAGCAAGACAAAAGCTTGATACTATTCAACACCATGTGTTTAAAAATTTCCTTTCAGAATTCGATGCCTCTATTGTTCTTCTGAAAAAAAAATCTACAGCAAAAGCGTAGGTTTTTAAGTTCAGGTATTAACTCTTTAACTGGCTGGAACGACTTAACTCGGGGTTAGAAAAATTTGCAGATACCAGTTCGAACAATTATATTCATTGTCTCAGAAGTAGGCCGAACGCGAGTGGAATAAGTGAAATTGCGCATTAGATAGCATTGCTTTTCCTTTAGGCTTTTCAATGAAAGTGGACATTTAAGTGGAATGATTACCATAAATGCTTTCTGTCAAAATCATTTTTCCTCTACAAATACTAAAAAAATGGCGTTGAACCTAAAAAAGGAGAGAAAATGTTTTTGAGTTACCTGTTTTTACCTAGTGGCATGATGTTTGTGTCAAGGGGATTAGCCGGTCCTAATCATTCCTTGGGTCACATAGCAGAAAATAAACGATTATACGGGAATTAAGGACTTTAAGGGAGCACTCATCACCAATGACATATTTAAAGTCGATATTGCTGAGATGAGATGGGAAAGGAACTGTTTTACCCAAGGTTTTTTGCTATCTTAAAACAGGTATGTGAACATATCTGTCTGTTTTTAGACAACAGAAAATGCTGGGTACCGGTTAGTTCCGTAACATTGGCCGCTTAAACTGTTAAATCAATTCTCCAACAAATTGCATTTGCTAATTACAGCCTATCCTAAGGCATAATGTAAAGAAAAAAATGTTTCCTGTATAAAATTATTTCAGTGGTAATATTGTATTTTATTTTATAATTAAGAAACTGAAAGAAAAGAAAATCTTCCTGCTTATTTAAGACCTATTTGAAATAACATTGCATACGGCGGTATATAAATTTAAATATATTCCGCCGAAGATATTTATTATCTAACACATAGTTTGGTTATTTATTTAGTGCTGTAAGCAAAGATATTTCTAACTTTAATGTTTATTGTAATGTTAAAAACGATTTTTGCTTTATAAATTAAACACATTTTTACCTGAATATCTTGTCAAATATTATAACTCGGAATTAGTGAGAAACGGATGCCTACGAAGAAATTTTGTGAGAAGCATAAATGAATGCTGTTTGTGGCAGAGGGTTGCCGTTGTTTATACATTTTTATGAATTCATCTGTCAATGGACTTCAGAATGTAGTTGTTTTTCATAGGAAACGAACACCTCCCTCACTTCTGTCTTCAACAACTAAGATAACGAATTTTATATAAATGATGATAAGCAGTTCTGACACGGGAAATTGAAAAATCTTAATTACGGAAGTCAACGCAAATCGATAATTACTCAAATTAACGATGACGTTTATTTGGCCGTGTATGAATGTAGCACACAGAAATCACCAGGGCTTCAGGAAACTCAGATTAAATAGGAACACTATCTTCATGAGAGAAAATACGTATATTTCTTCCGATGTACATGGAACACACATGGGATGTCGTTATCGTTACGAAGGACCGGTATTTAACAATGCTTGTTGTTCTCAGTCTCTTCCTAAGTTTGAAGAATTGCATTTCACTGGGAAACATAAATATTCCGCATTTTTTCATCCCTTAGTTTTCCAGAACGGAAATCAGAAGATGCTGGTTTGATTTCACTTCCAAGATGATGCAGTTTTCAAACTTTATGAATGCAAAAGGTGGGAACAGTGAGAAATTTTCCGCCTCTTTTAATTATAGATATCGGATGTGAACACCAGAATTTTAATTACATATTTCTGATATGAACACCAAAATTTTAATTATAGATTTCCGTTGGAACACATATACGCTGATTTAATTTATACATCTGTCCACCGCCGCACCGGTGGCGCAGTGTTCTAAGCGATGGCCTCTGATCATTCGTCCGAAAGGGGTCCGGGTTCGAATCCCGGTGAGGCATGGATGTTGTGTTTGTCTTACGGCACTGGCTCTCTCCCTTCCGTAGAACCAGTTACCCTAAATTAGGGACGGGTGACTGCTTATAGCCCATTGAGTTGCTCACGGTGGTCGTTAAACCTTCAATAAAAAAAAAGTATGTCCACTACAGATTTAAAAATTACATCTATTAGGAGTATGCAAAAGTTTCCACTGCCCCCGCTAGCGGACACTGTAGCGGTATAACCGGCCCGCAGTCCGTGCAGTCAGTTCGTACATGAAGCCAAGCTTGGTAGTCGACAAAGTTAATTTGCAGCACTGTTTTTTATCCATGTTTAATTTAGGTAAAAGTGCGAGTAAAACATACGGTTCAATATGTCAGGCGTATGGCGAAACGGTTATGTGTGAGCGCACGTTTTGAGAATGGCTAGCCAGGTTTAACAAAGGTGATCTGAGTTTCAAAGGCAAGCCACGCGCAGGTAGATCGCAGGAACTCGCAGAAGAGGAGATGGAATATTTGTTGTCTTATGATACTGAAACCGCTTTAAGAACGCGTTCACACGCTCAGAAGCGCTTTCGGGAAGACAAGTGAAATGACGTCAGTACGCCCATGGCTCCCAGTGGGTTAGAGAAAGAATTTCAAGCACTTCAAGTGATTTGTGATTTCGTACAAGACGATGAACATTTGCAGAAGTGCTTGTGGTGGCTATTGACTAAAGAAAATATATTTAAAAAATATTTAACAGCATTAGAAGCAGTCTACCAAAAAATATAAATACTTTGCAAATATTGTGGTGCTGTTCATAACATTCTTCGTAAAACAAAAGAAGTAAACATGTGAAAAGACATTATTCTTTATATTTGAATTATAGGCTCAGGATACATTTTATGTATGTGTGGAATTTTATATTTTATTTTTTAATTCGATCGTCGGATTTCTCATGCTTGTTACAACACGTACATAGGCATAGCAAAAAGTACTTTTAATAACTTTCTAATAAGTATCCAGTACGTTATTTTGTTGACAAGGTTTCATATAAAATGACATTTTTTTCAACAGGGGAAAAAAGCTAGTATTTTTCTGTACCGTAATTTGTAATTCTGCGATATGCGTATATACAGAGACAGGCCTTATCTTCAAAGATTAAGGCACCCCATAGAACACACTACCGAGTGGGCTCCGTTGGGATATCTGAAGTCCCAGTATACCTCTCCCCCGAAGTCACGGGATTACAGAGATTTATTAACAGAAACAGCTGTGAAACCCTTTCAGCCATTTAACAATTCGAACGGCCTCACATTTGGTATACCACACTTTGGTATCTCTATTATTGCTCAGTAGAATTTATCCTTTTATATAAGACTACAGGTTTACTTGTAATTTCTTTTTTCCCTAAGAAAATTTCTGTTCCTTTTTCAAATTAAATCAATGCAACTGACAGTAGTTTAAATTACTATTGATCTATGAATATTATTTCAGCGATAAATTACTGTAAAGTTTTTAACCCAAACATGGGAAAACAAGCACGTCCGAAAATTAAATTTTTCAGTAGATGAAATTTTCGTGTTGCAAGCGATATTCGTATAGGAGTGGACCTCTGTCATACATAACATGATAGGCAACGTTTTCAATAACCACCTTTGACAAAATGATGAAGTGCACTTACACATTTAATCAGATTAAAAGACGGTATTTAAATGTTTAAAACATAAAATAGGTAGAAACACATCTTTCGATCACACTAGTGAACTTCATCAGGTCGCCCACCTAATGTCTTCAGTGTACAACGATACGCAACATATATGGGGATTTGGTGACACAGAAAATTGATTAGAGCGCGTGCTCACGAAGGTTGTTGTGAACACAGAGAGAGAGAGATAGAGAGATAGAGAGAAATCACTGCATTGCGAAACAAAAGAGTAAGTATGATGTTGCACAAGTATTAACGACTACACTATTATTGTTATTATTTATTTACACATTGTTCCAGGTAATTAGTTCATGCACGTGGGAAGAGAGAGAGCATATCGTCTTTACAGCAAATACCTCTATAATGGTAGATATATAAGCTGTCTGCAAAGAGGGTTATAAATTTGGTGCTGTGTGTAATGAACATTTTACCTTCATCCAATAATGGTCTATGTGTGTCGCTAGCTACCCGTCAAGCTAGGGCTCTCGAATGTGAGATTGTTCTGACATCGCGTAAGTGTTCAAGCAAATGTTTTTTAAGTATTTGTTTTAATGACGATATGGTATTTGTTATAAAGGTATATGTTTTAATGACGATATGGTATTTGTTATAAAGGTATATGTTTTAATGACGATATGCCCTCTCCCCTCCCACGTGCATGGACTAATCTACTGGAACATTGTGTAAATAATAACAATTGCAGTGAAATCATTAATACTTGTGCAACATAATATTGACTCTTTTCTTTCGCAATGCAGTGACCTCTCTCTCTCTTTCTTTCTCTTTGTTTTCACAACAACCTTCGCTTCGTGAGCTTGCGCTCTGATCATTGTTCACTGTCACCAAATCCCTATATATGTTGCGTGTCGTTGCACTCTGATGCCATTCGGTGGGCGACCTGATAAAGATCACTAGTGTGATCGAAAGATATCGTGTTTTTACATATCATATGTTTTAAACTTGTAACTACCGTCTTTTAATCTGATTAAATGTGTAAGTGCTCTTCATCATTTTGTCAAAGGTGGTAATTGAACAAGTTGCCTATCGTGTTATGTTTGAGAGAGGTCTACTCCCATATGAATAATGCTTGCAACAGGAAACATTATTCTACGGATAATTGGACCCTCCGGAAATATGGTACTGTAACATTTAATTAGTCTCTTTCCATTATACTTATATTGCTTTCACTTTGGTACAATGGGTACAGCAGCGACATTTTTAAAATTACGACGCAAGATAAGAACTGAGATAATGCACCTTGCTTTCTTGAATAACTGTAATAAACTACAGGTTATACCTAAGTTCTTAATGCTGACAAGATTTTTGTTTCTAAGTAAGAGTTATGTGTATAGAATGTGACAGTGACCAAGACTCTAAATACCGCAATACGTTTAAAACAAACCTACATAGATTACCTTGCACGTAGAGCTTACTCACTACATTTACAGCTCACAAGAACATATCATTCCATTACTGTCGATAACTCATTGATTATTTTGCATGCTATTATAAAGAGTGAAGCTGAATTACAGAACAACCATCATATGGCTAAACTCCGTAGCTTTGTGGCTTCAGAAATCCAATGTCTACCCATTCGTTTTGAAAGATCTAACCAACCTAATGTATACGAGCACGGAATATATGTTAACTTAAGCTCTACGGAACTTTCGGATGTTCAGAAGAAGGCTCTGGAATGGGGTTTAACTTTTGGTATCCGAATACAAGACCGAACCATTTTAAGTTGTGCCACAGGCTGAAAGCATCATCCGGACATTGCCTGTAGAACACCAGGACGACACATGAACTAAATTTTTCAAGTCGCTTCGACATAGGTCTTCACCGAGCCAACGAGATTCACACCATGGCGCTACAACGACGTTGAATCAAAATAAAGCCCACAGTTAGGAGAGGCATCAACTATGTGAATTACAAAAACACACTAACTTGGCTATCATATCCGACGATAAGTCGAATAGAACAGCAATTCAGGATCGTTATTCATACCACCTAAAGATGCAAGAAACTATAGAAACTATTCCCCATAAAATGTTTAGGTTTGATCGTGTCGCAGCAATCGTGGCATCCGCCGCAAAGTTGAAAAATCACGGCCACTTACCTAAAAACAATCTCCGAAAATATGAACCCACCTAAGGGCCACAGAGTCCCCGAAATCATCAGGACGATTAAGCTTCATAAACAAAATCAGCCCCTCCTACCCCTGGTTTCTAAGTATGCATTTCCCATCCGCCCACTTGAAAAAGCCCTTGCAAGATTTCTCTCCCCTGTTCTAAATCACTCTCAGTTTTCAATTAAAACCCCCCTAGAAGCTCTTAACCTTTTTAAATCCTTAACCTCCCAAAGTAAGCCGTTTATAATGTCCTCCTTGGATGTCGATGCTTCTGTACCCCAGTATACCCCTTCATAAGGCACACAACATTATTTATCAGAATTTATATACTCATAACCAACCTTTCCCACCTTTGGAAATAGAGACTGTCCTTTCAGCTTTAAAACTAGTTGCATCTAGGTCGTATTTTAAATACAACGACGTTATCTTCCAGCAGAAAGAAGGCGCCTCTATGGGTACATACTTCTCAGCGATTCTTGCCGAAGTTGTCATGCAAACCCTTGAGAAAGACGTACTTGGCGCATGCTCGCTTAAACCCCTTCTCCACATCCGCTATGTGGATGCCATTCTTGTCTTTTGGTCACATCTCCATCCCGATCTGCTGCATTTTTCTCAGTATGCAAAACTTCAATTATCCCTCCATAAATCTCACTTTGGAATTTTTAAATAACTCTAACCTCCCGTTCTTAGACTTACTCATAGAACGGGATCCACAAAACTTCACTTTAAAGTACTCTGTGTACTGTAAACCCTCATCCCACCCAATTATAGTCCCATACAAATCAGCGCAACCTTTATCCGTCAAGTTGGCTTCCCTACGCTACCTGGTACGACGAGCATTTACGCATTCGTCATCTGTACGCCTAAAACACATAGAATTTAAACGAATCTTCGCCATTGCTAGCGAATTTGGGTACCCGAAAGACCTGCTACAACTATCATCATCAGGCATCGACGACTTGCGTTTACCACAATAGAGCGAAACCGCGCTATTACCAAGTACGAGGGATCCACGAGCTATTCTTCCGGCCGCACCATCGCTTTAAAACACGCATGTGCCAGGTTTTAAATTAAACTGTTGTTTACAAATACGCAATTTTTACACGCTAATTAAACACGACAGGGATATCGTTAAAACCAAACACCGGTATGACGTTTACCTCATCCCGCTGAGAGCATTCAACCCTAATAAAACAGATCAAATGTACATAGGCTGAACTTTACCCAATTTAAAAACCCGTTCGCTTGAAAACTTACGCGAGGTCAGAACAGGCTCACATTCGACAGCCCTAACTCGACTGGTAGCTAGCGGCACACATGCACCATTTTGGGATAAGGTTAATATCCTCATTACACACAGCACCAAAGGTATGACCATCTTTGCAGAAAGCTTATATAACCACCATTATAGATGTTTTTGCTGTAACGACCATATGACCTCTGTCCTACTACGTGCATGGACTAATCTACTAGAACATTATGTAAATAATAACAACTATAGTGGGATCGTTAATACTTGTGCAACATCATACTGACACTTTTCTTTCGCAGTGCAGCGACTTGTCTCTCTAACTCACTCTCTGTTCACAGCAACCTTCGTGAGCATGGGCTCTAATAACTTTTCGGTGTCATCAAACCCCTATATATTTTGCGTGCCGTTGTCTTCTAATGCGATTGGGTGGGCAACCTGATGAAGATCACTAGTGCGACCGAAAGATCTCGTTTTACCTATTATACCCTGACGGAAAAATCCCAACACCAAGAAGGGGTTGTGTTAGATAAACGACAGTTGGTAGGCGGTGAGAGTACATCTGTAAGATGACGTCTATGCAAATTTCGCGCTCGGCGCATACATGAGGCGCTAGTAGCACCCCTCGGAACATGCAAAGCAGGTTTGCTGTAAATACGCGCTGTAACGTTCGTGAGCGTTAGTTATCGTTGAGATTCGACGTAGTTTGTTGATGTTAGTCAAGAATGCCTTTAAGAAGACGAAGAAGCCATTATCAACAGCTCACGGAGTTTGAACGAGGTCGTGTAATTTGGCTACGAGAAGGTGGATTTTCTTTCCGCAATATTGCAGAACGACTTGGCAGGAATGTAGCCAACGTGCATGATTGTTAGCAGCGGTGGTAAAGGGAAGGTACTGCCACAAGAAAACCGGGTTCCGTCCGGCCACTTGGCCATACTAGGAGGCAAGACCGCCGTGTACGGCGTATGGCCATGGCGCATCGTACCGCGTCTACGGCAGCAGTTCGAGCTGCAGTTGCCACCACAGTGACACAACGAACTGTTACAAATCGGTTACTTGAAAGACAGCTCCGAGCCAGGCGCCCTGTAGCGTGCATTCCACTTACTCCAAACCACTGCCGTTTGTGACGTCAGTGGTGTCAAGCAGAGCTCATTGGAGGACGGATTGGAGATCTGTTGTATTTTCTGATGAAAGCCGGTTCTGCTTGGGTGCCAGTGATGGCCGTGTGTTGGTTAAAAGGAGGCCAGGTGAGCGCCTGCAACCAACCAGTCTGCGGCCGAGACACACTGGACCTACACCTGGAGTTCTGGTCTGCGGAGCAATTTCCTATGACAGCAGGAGCACTCTCGTGGTTATCCCACGCACCCTGACGGCACAGTTGTACGTCGGTCTGGTGCTTCAACCTGTTGTGCTGCCATTAATGAACAGCATGCCAGGGAGTGTTTTCCAACAGAATAACGCTCGCCCGCATACCGCTGTTGTAACTCAACATGCTCTACAGAGTGTCGACATGTTGCCGCGGCCTGCTAGATCACCAGATCTTTCACCAATCGAGCAGGTATGGGACATCATTGAACGACAACTCCAGCGTCACCCCCAACCAGCATTAACCGTCCCTGTATTGATCGACCAAGTGCAACAGTCTTGGAACTCCATCCCACAAACTGACATCCAGCGTACGACACAATGCATGAACGTTTCCTTGCTTGCATTCAACATTCTGGCGGTTACACCCGTTATTAATGTACCAGCATTTCACATTTAAAATGGCTCTTCTTGCGCTTACAATAAGCTGTGATCTTGAAACCTTAATCGATTAAATATGTTACCTATACAAATGTATTGCTGCCATTTCATTCCTCTACAACTATTTTTTCGTGGTGTTGGGATTTTCTTTTCCGTCAGTGTATGTTTTAAACTTGTAAAAGTCCGTCTTTTATTCTAATTAAAGGTGTAAGTGCTCGTCATCTTTTTGTCAAAGGTGGTTATTGAACAATTTTCCCATCGTGTTATGTATGACTGAGTTCTACTCCCATATGAATAAGTTTGTTGTAACAATTATGACGTACGAAGAGGCCTTGTGTTTGGATATTAAAAATGTTTTTAATAATATATTATAGGAGTGATATTCTTGATAATATTCATTTCTACAGTATGCGATCGTGAAACTCTGCTTTCAATAGAATCGAGTTTTAACGTCATATTCAACAGTAATTCAGTAGGAAGTATGTAACAGAATTTAGAAGTACTGAATGATAATCAATAGAAAAAAATGTTATGAATGAACAACTCACACACCGTTGTAAATAAAGCAAAGAATTAGCAATATGAATTACTCTCTGCTTTTAGCAATGAGAAGTTTCAAAAAAATGAAAATAAGCTAATAGTAAATAAATGAAAACACAAAGAAAGATTCGCAGGTGTTTCACCCTATTGCTTTTGAATGTACTGTGTTATATCAAAAATTTACTATGTTTTTTACGTTCCTTTAGTCTTACACTTTTTGTTAAATACGATGCACTTCATATTTTATAACTTTATATAAGTTTTAAGGACATATTTAGAATTTGAAGATCTATTTCACTCATATTCTACTGTTACAGTACTCTTTACTGGATACAATTTTTGAACTTATGGAATCACCTACCGACATGAAACGAAGCACACTACGATAAGTTAAATTAAAAAAAAATGTAGTGATATATTGAAGAAAAAGATATACACTGGCGAAAAGCGAAAAAAGGACACCAAGAAGGAGACGTCTGATACCAACGAAATTTATACAGCATAATAACGGAATACAGAGGATACCGTGATCAAAATATTATGGCAAAATACAGCTGTATTTGCTGGTAAACTGAAAAATAACATTTCCATGTAACATGGTTAGTACGAGGTTGAACCGCCATGAACTGCCTCATACCGTGCAATTCTGGCATGGAGTCTGTTGTACAGATGTTGGATCTAAGCTTGGGGTATTGAGTTCCAAGCATCCTCAACCTGGACGCGTAATTCGAGGATGGTCGTGGCCGGCCGTGGAGACCGGATAAGTCGCTGTCCCATAAAATCAAACACGTGCTCAATGGGGGACAAATCCGGTGAACGTGCAGGCTATGGAAGTTGTCTCACTCACTGAAGTGCATGTTGCGTTGCACGTGCCGTGTGTGGGCGTGCGTTATCTTGCTGGAAAACACCACGATGGACCGACCTTACAAATGGCACAACAACGGACTGAATGATGTTGTTGATGTAGCAGGTGCTGTTTAACGTACCCGGTACAAACACTAGTTGTGTACGGGAGTAATAACTGATCGCTCCCCACATCAGAAGACCAGTCGTAGGACCTGTGTGTCGCTGGCGGATGCAAAAAGGTGGATACGCTCTCCTGTGTGCCTGGGAACACGCATACGGCCATCGGAAGCTCACAAGCAGAATCTGCTTTCATCGCTGAACACGACAGATCGCCATTGCGTTTTTCAGTGCAGACGTTGTCGACACCACTGCAGCCGTTCCTGACGGTGGGCTAGAGTCAGAGGTACACATGCCAGAGGCACACGTGCACGTAGTCCTGCATCCAGTAGGCGATTGCAGATTGTTCGTACAGTCACCTTAGGTGCAACGGCAGCTCGGATTTGCGTCGCAGTGGATGTTCTGCTTGACAACGCCGCTCTTCTTATGCGTCGATCGGTCCGCTAATCAGTCCATCTGTGACTCCTGGATCAACGTTTTGTCGTGTGGGAATGTTCTTGGGACTTACCACGCGACAATCGTACCACCACCGATACTTCCCGTCCAATTCGCTCCGCAATACAACGGTACGACCACCCGGCCTCGCGAAGTCCGACACGACGACCTCGCTCAAAGTTCGATAACTGCTGAAATTGTACACGTCTTCCATATCCAGGCATTGCAGCTGCTTCAGGGTCATGGCACGCGTCCGTACGCCGACGACTGATTACATTCACTTCGCCGTACTCCTTAAATACCACCGACGATAATTTACATAATATGCCGTGCTGTGGCGTAAGCACTCACCTGGTCCCGAAATTAACATCACACCTACGTAAACTCGACTTCATTAACATATGTAAATTTCATGATCGTCCGCCAGTTCCTTCTCGGTGTACTTTTTTTCACTTTCCGGCAGCGTATATATAAAATAAAACGTAACTAATCTCTTTAGTTTCTTATGTCATACGATTTATTGTATGGTTCGCCTTTCATTAGGCTTAGTTGATTTTTAAATTGTGTCATTAAGGTGGTTTCACCAAAAATCTCTGCCTTTTGTTTCCAACGGTAAAACTTATTTACATATTTTCTTCGCAATTAGTGTATCCCCAAGAATGGAGATATGCACATCGATAAAACTAACTTTTAGTGAAACTATGTGATACTTACTACTTGCTAAAACATAACCATAACTAAGCAATCCAATATTTATTTTTCTAATGACGTCATCAATGTACATGTTGCGCCATCTATTAACAGGTCTGAACATTACTTAAAGGAAAATGATTGATTTTTAATATAATAATGGTTATGTTTTAATAAGTATTAATGATCCCATGCTATAACTTAAAGTTAGTTTTATCGATGGACAAATTTTCATCCTTGGGAATAATTGCTAAGAAAATATATAAAGAAGTTTCGCCATTGGAAACATAAGGTACAGATTTTATGTGGAACCACCTTATGCTACAGTAATTGACAGATACAGATATAATTTTGATACTGAGTTATTGTGGAAACGTCTGAAACGTTGAATAACCAATGAACATGTTATTTTTGAACTTTAATAATAAATGATACTACTTTAGAGAAAATGTGATTGAATTCTACGCGCACATGACCAAAAAAATTGGAAAAATTGGATTCTACGCACACATGACCAGATGGATTTGTTTTTTATATTCGCAATTCTGTTCAGCAGTCCGTAGGACTTCCGCATTACATGATTTGCTTATCCCTTGGAACACCGAATTTCAATATTACTTAGGGATTCATTTTCTTCGTGTGTTTGTCTGATGTTCTGCTAAGATGCATTTGATGTTATCCTAAATATTGGCAATTGTTTTACATCGAACACTGATCGATATTTTTCGAGCATTGAAAGTAGCTAATCTGAAGTATATTTTGGACAAGAACACACGGATGGCAGAAACCTTACAGATACGCAAAAATAATGAAAACAAACACAGGAAATGAGCACATAACCCTATGGATTTTCAACTGAATTCATGTGGTAAGTCTCGAAGCAATACAAATCCATCCGAAATGTCTTCTCTTTCAAATGAGCAGAAACTCTGCATATTCAAATGTGGCCGATAATCAGTATGTGAAAAAATCCAGGGTTTACGAACGTTGCTGCACATCAACCTAAAGAATTGCTGCTTTGCATTATTTCCAATGGATTTCTAAAAAATTGTTCGTTGAACGATGTGATGGCTAAACTGTAGTTTTCCTCCCGTTTGTTGAAATCTCTGCCACCAAGAAACCGTTAGAAGTATTTTGCATTTCTATAAACATGATATTCGGTAAATGCATGTTGCGACACTTGTACGATAGAAATGGGAAAATTTCGGACTGACTCATATGCTTTTCTTTCTGATTTGTTATTTGTTTCAGGGTTCAACGTTTACAGTGGGCAGCTCTACCTGAAACGTTCCAAAGGGCGGTAGATAGACAGAGACTATTCCAGAGTACCGTTACTGCAACCCGTGTATATATACACCTGCGTGATGCAACTTAGGAGGACAGATGTATTCAAAAGAATAAAGGAGGTATATCGCGCATTTCGATGATACAACGGTAATGACAATATACACTGACGGAAAAAAAATCCCAACACCAAGAAAGGGTTGTGTTAGATAAACGACAGTTCGTAGGCGGTGAGAGTACATCTGTAAGATGACGTCTATGCAAATTTCGCGCTCGGCGCATACGTGTGGCGCTAGTAGCGCCCCTCGGAACATGCAAAGCAGGTTTGCTGTAAATACGCGCTGTAACGTTCGTGAGCGTTAGTTATCGTTGAGATTCGACATAATGTGTTGATGTTAGTCAAGAATGCCTTTAAGAAGACGAAGAAACCATTATCAACAGCTCACGGAGTTTGAACGAGGTCGTGTAATAGGGCTACGAGAAAGTGGATTTTCTTTAAGCAATATTGCAGAACGACTTGGCAGGAATGTAGCAACTGTGCATGATTGTTGGCAGCAGTGGTCAAGGGAAGGTACTGCCTCAAGAAGACCGGGTTCCGGCCGGCCACGTTGCACTACGAGAGGAAGACCGCCGTGTACGGCGTATGGCCATGGCGCATCGTACCGCGTCTGCGGCAGCAATTCGAGCTGCAGTTGCCACCACAGTGACACAACGAACTGTTACAATACGGTTCTTGAGGGACAGCTCCGAGCTAGACGCCCTGTAGCGTGCATTCCACTTACTCCAAACCACTGCCGTTTGCGACGCCAGTGGTGTCAAGCTAGAGCTCATTGGAGGACGATGTGGAGATCTGTTGTGTTTTCTGATGAAAGTCGGTTCTGCCTGGGTGACAGTGATGGCCGTGTGTTGGTTAGAAGGAGGCCAGGTGAGCGCCTGCAACCAACCTGTCTGCGGCCGAGACACACTGGACCTACACCTGGAGTTATGGTCTGGGGAGCAATTTCCCATGACAGCAGGAGCACTCTTGTGGTTATCCCACGCACTCTGACGGCACAGTTGTACGTCGGTCTGGTGATTCAACCTGTTGTGCTGCCATTCATGAACAGCATGCCAGGGGGTGTTTTCCAACATAATAACGCTCGCCCGCATACCGCTGTTGTAACCCAACATGCTCTACAGAGTGTCTATATGTTGCGGTGGCCTGCTAGATCACCAGATCTTTCACCAATCGAGCACGTATAGGACATCATTGGACGACAATTCCAGCGTCACCCCAACCAGCATTAACCGTCCCTGTATTGACTGACCAAGTGCAACAGGCATGGAACCCCATCCCACAAACTGACCTCCAGCACCTGTACGACACAATGCATGAACGTTTGCGTTCTTGCATTTAACATTCTGGCGGTTACACCGGTTAATAATGTACCAGCATTTTACACTTAAAATGGCTCTTCTCGCGCTTACAATAAGCTGTGATCTTGAAACCTTAATCGATTAAATATGTTACCTATAAAAATGTATTGCCGCCATTTCATTCCTGTACAACTATTTTTCCGTCGTGTTGGGATTTTTTTTGTCAGTTTATTTCAGCAAAACACTGGTAATCGCATTGAAGAAATTTCGACTGAGGTACAAATAGGCGTATGTTGGGAGTTCTGCGAGATAAATTTAATTCAATTTATCTTCTAAAGCTATGTTTCATGTACACCTGATACGATAACTGGTACGAAATATACTGTAAAATTGTATTCATTCTACAAAAGTAAACTATTGGAAGAGACATGTTTTGATATTTAGAATTAAAATTTCGAGTGAATTGGGATAAACGGAAATTGGGGGAATTAAAATACTTCAATTCTGTTGATTCTGCTTTCATTGCGTAAGTGGAGTTCTTTAATATAGGTTCAGTGTTTCAGTCTTACGTTGTGCATATTCATTATATTAAAAACATGTTCAACTGATGGTCCTCATATAATAAAAACTCTCCAAAGATATTCACTTAGAAATACACATTAACCAATTGAGGTTTCTAAGTTAATATCAGGAGGATCCTGCCACTGGCTTAGAAACCTCCCTGCAGAACCCTGTGATCTATGTAACTGTTTTAACACTGCTCTAAACATCAGTGGTGCTGATCACAAACAGGAAAAAAACAGATATTTCGGCGTTTGATAAATGGCTTCTTGTAGGCTCCCGTCTGGCTGGAACGACGATTTTGAAAACTGCAGAGCTGATTAGTTTTATAAAAGGTGAGATATCCCGTGTCTTTACATAATCAGTGCAAATATAAACTACATTGCTTTACTAAGGCGTAAGTGTGACGCTAGGATAATCTGATAGGAAGATGATCGCAGTTGTCTTAGACAGCTTGCACAGAGAAACAGAACTTCTTGCTTTCAGCAGTTTACCGAATCATTCATTGCCGGCTTTTTTCGGCCCATAAGTATGTGAATTATGAGCAGAGATTTCCAGAAGATCGGAAGGGACAGTCGAGACGCCTATAGAGAAACCATTGATTTCTGTAAAAATTAGGAAATTTCATGTGCAGTGGCATCAAGAACACCGTGACTGGATGACATTACTAGAAAGAAGTTGTCCGATGAGAAGGGTTTTTCTAATAACGGTAGGAAGAGCGATTTGCAAAGGCTCCATGAAGCAATAAACAGACTTTCTGTGCAAAAATTACTAAAATTTCTGGAGGTGGTGCCATGTTGTTGGGCACGTTCTTTTGGAACGGTCCGGGTTTCATGATGTTCCTGTAAGGTTGGTTGACCTCCAAGGATTAGCTGACAACTGAGATCGATCAATTTCAGTTTGCAATATTAACTTATTTTGCAGGTTACAGCTGTTTAAAGGACGACAATGTATCACTGAAAATGTGTTCAGCAGTTATTCAGCGAGAATTACAGTAACCTCCATTATTTCCCTGTCCACCAAAAAGCCCTGATTTGAACCTCATTGAGAATAAATATGACATGTTGAAAAAAGATTCGGGATCAAATAAACCCTTGTGCCAAATTTGAACAATTTAAGAGATGCTCTGAGAACCTCAGGTACGCTGTAAACGTAGATACACAAAACTCTGTAGTATTGACGTCAAGCCACAAGCGTCGTCTAATGCCTTTTGAGCCTGGCATAGAAAAGGAAGGAGCGAGAGAAAGTCTAGCGACTATGACCGAACCGTTTGCAAGTGAGAGAGAGCACAGTAGACAGCACCACCGTACAAGCACGATGTCGCGCATAGATGAGTGAGCAGGAGTACCCAACGTAACCGGAGGGTTCAACCCGGGAGCCGTCATTTAACGTACTCGTCCAATGACCAGCAAATATATAGTGTAACTGTCCGGAATGCTATTCGTAATTGTCCTGAATGCTCCTCAAACCAATTTTGTGCAACTTCGCCCCGATGACATGGTGTACTGTCTGCCTGGGATATCCCATCGTTGTTTGGATACATTAAGTCGACGAAGGGCTGCAAATGGTAACTCAGAAGAGCAACATGCGATTACCGGTTAATGATGTGTTTACGAGAACCAGATAACCCACACTGTACCACGAAAAGAACCCTATACATGTGTGGAACCCCAACCAGTTTGCGCAGTGACCTGTTAATTGGTTGGGTCCATGTCCTGATGGGGTCTGCTCCACACTAGAACGCTACCATCAGCTCGTAACAACCGAGAGCGTGTTCTATCGAACCATGCTATATCATGCCAGCATTTCAGGGTACAATTACTGTGTTAACAAGCCTAGGTAAGCAGCTGTGTCCAATGTCAGGGTGTTAACAAAGGCACTTTGGTGGGTCTTCTCCCATACACCATGGACACAAACTTACGCTGCACTAACCCGAAGTGTATGTCTCTAGAACTTCCAGCATTGAATGTGGTTTTTATTTGAGCCATTTTTCACTGGTGTGTTAGCAATGAGAGTTCTGGTCAGACACCTCTGGTCACGGTCATTAAGCATCCGTGGTCGGCCACGGCGCTATCTGTGATGGTTGGTAATGCCTTTCATGAGGTGTTTTTTGGTACACACGTGACACCGAGGTTCAAGCAATGTACAATTTTCTCACAACTTCAGAAATTGAATGATCCATCCGGCTGGCTCACACACCCATACCTTGCAGAAACTCCGATAATTCACCTCCTTTTGCCATAATCCTACTGGCGGTTGTTCAACCTGACTCACGAGATTGCACCTCACAACTTGTTAAAATCGTGGCATGCGTCGAAGCCTTTATATGACGACAGCGCCAGTTCACATTTTGCTTACTGCTATCAGATAACATTTGGTACTTCAGTGTAAATAAGTATGACATAAAATAAACTTTTATATTATATATTTTTACTACCGCATTCCTTTCTACACGTACATAAACTTTCCAGGTCTTTCGTATGATTCTAGGAAAATAGCTGTACTATATAACAATTCCATTTGAACGTTTTCAAAAAAGCGTACCTAAAACTTTGTTATTGATTTGTTGAAATTTATTTTCGGTTTAACATATTTCTTGTGTTCCGTGAAAAATAATGATTTTCTTCAAAAGTTAATGTTCCTGTTTTACCGATTATGATCCCCTAGGAAGTAAAACACTTTTATTTGTTTGGATGAAGTGAAACATTTTGTCCCATTTCATATGCAGGCAATCACATCCCCATTACATGATTATAGTTAAATTTTCTCAATGAATTGTGAAAACATTACGAAATAAAACAATTGTTGGTTTGTGAATTTCACACGTTGAACCGTATCAAGCAGTTCTGGAAAGAAAATTTCGTAAAGAAGTAAAGGCGGGAACGGGGTTCTCTCCGTATTGGTACGTGCGAATTATCCAAATATGTAAATTCATTGGTCTTATAAGACGAAAGGCTGCATTTCTTTATGTTTACACTCTTTTTTGCAAAATATCTATGTTATTTTGAATATCGATCGATAGCGAACTAAATATTTAAATGTGAATTTATTTGTTGCGTACTATTCGAGGGATAAATATTAAAGAAACATATTAATGTATATGATAATAAAGATTTGCTTTATAATTGAAAGTGCAAAAATCCGAATATTCCTTCCTAGAGTTTAACAGTTCTTTTTATTCGAAGAACAGGAGCGTTACCTATAGCAAGAATGATTCTCATTTATCAAATGTAATTTACAAATGTTACATGAAATAAAATATATGAAACAAGGTATTTCTATCTTTTGCTTTAGGCACACAATTTTATTTTCGTTGAGAAACATTATGTATTTTTGCCTGCCATTTAGTAAAATTTTCTTTAAGTGTGAAAAAAGGGTAATTGAACGTTTTCTGGTTTTTTTATTGGTACACTATTGATTTACTGAATTAATTTGTCATTAAACTGGGTAGTACATCTATATATATTAATAAGAACATCACGGTCTTACATTGAACATTGTTGTGAACAAATTTGCGAGTAGAAGCATGCGGTTTCAATTAAAGCATAGTATTCTTTGGCGAGGTAAAAGGGGCAAAAATTATTGCTTAAATCCTTTAATAACAAATAGTAATATTGCAATACATCGAAGTAATATACAGGGGGAAAATACGTAGTTTAGGGAATACCCCAGCACTCCTTGGTATTACAGCAGTCTCTGCCCTTCAAAGGGGCAACTGAACCAGTGATATCATAGGGCCTGAATCATCAGATTAGTGAACCGCCCATACCTCAAATAGAGTACGATCATGGCTAATCGGCAAAATTCAGAGACAAGCGACTCCGACCATTCACAAACCGAGAAGCTCCCAATTTGCTTGAAGTTATCAATGCTATTATTTACTTCAAGTTTTCAATGTTATTATTAATAACAGTAAAATCTTAAAATCTGGTTTCTCCAAATACATATATAAGATGTTTCATATCATAAGTTTTCACTTTATTAGCAATAAAAATGATATTAAATAAATTTATAAAAAAATTCATGCACACAGCTTTCAGAATTTTTAATTTAGAAAAAAGCTGTAAGGCTTTAAAAATGAAATATTTTTATGTTTCAGAAACGACTTCCGAAATTTAATTCTCACTCTAGTCGTCTAAAGTAATATACGGCGAAGAGACACACCGTAACCACACTTGGTTGATTATTTTTCCAACCAAGACATTATGAAAATTAAGTTGGAACTGTGAATGCAGAACGGTATATTAAGATGAAATGTCGCACGCAGGGACAATATTGTCAGCAGATTGAGGTTTCATTAATCTCCACGGATTGTGATGATCCTTCGCCGTCGGATGCGTGCACAATACTAGCATTTGAGACAGTTTGAGAAAGGACGTATAACTGGTCTGAGGGAGGTCGGTTTGTCAAGTCCCTGAATCGCCAGTCATTTGGGCCGGAGCGACGCAGCAATTGGACGATGTTGGCACCGATGGGGCGAGGAGGGCACAAAACATGGAACGAGGGCAATGGACTGTCGAGAGAAACGACCATACGCGAGGCTCGAGCGATGAGGAGAGCTTCATGAACATAATCGAATTCGTTGCTCTTAACTAACTGTTGCCACGCTGCGTCGTCTACGGGTACGGAAGTGACCATTCGGACCGTTGCCGAACGACTAGCAGCAAGGGAACTGCATTCAAAGGAGCCAATCAATATCCTACCAATGACCAGCAAGAAGCGCTGGCACCGGCTGCAGGGGTATCGAGCCCGATCAACGTGGGATAGAGTCCATTGGTGTCGTGTTTCACTGATGTGTCAAGGCTTGTTGTTGGGGTCGATGACAGCTCACACGTGTCTAGAGACGAAAACGCTAGCGCATGGATCTTACATTTACCATGGAAAGTCATACCGCTCACACAAAGAAAGTGACTGTCTGGAAAGCCGTTTCGTACGATAGCTTGCCATACTTGGTTATCCTCCGCACCACCCTCAGAGCTGAACGGTACGTTGAGGACATTTTACAACCTGTTGTATTGCGATTCCTGTCGCATCATCTCAGAGCAACTTTTCAACAGCATAATGCCCTGTCACACACGACACGGCTGTCTCAGGCGGGCCTCTATAATGTCGACACCCTTCAAGGTCCAGCCCGATTGAGCGATTTCTCAACAATCGAACATGTTTTGGACACCAGTCCAGCATGTTCAGGGAATCATTCAAAGAAGAAAATGCATGGGAAATTATTTAGTAGGGAGCTATACCAAACAAAGACCTTAAAAAGAAATTACATAAATTAGATATAAACTTTCAACTATCACTGTACGATAAAGCCTGCTGCGGCAGAATGAAATGCTGACAAGAAACCAATGAGTAAAAGAAAACTGTCTCATACCGTATGCGATGGAATAACAGGTTTTTGTACACAACATTCAAATAAGCAAACTACGAGATCTGATTATTTTCCTGTATTGACGTAAAGTGTAAACTGTGCACCATTTAAAGAGCGTGAAGTACGTCACTCAAACCTAAAGAATGTCATAAAAAATTAAAATATTTGTATTCGAAAGTCTATGTAGAAGTCGAGATACAGTGTAAAACTGTTTCACGCCGCATGTTTCTTTCATAAACATTTTCTGGCAAGAAAAGATTCAACTTTATATCAAATAGATAAAAGATGATCGTTTTTTTTGGGGGGGGGTTGGAAAGTTGTTTTATTTCAGAAACTAAATTTTAAATATCTTTCCCTTTTCATTCAAAGTTTGCTACAACAAAGTGTGCCTGAATTTTCTAAATATTTCATGCAGACGGGTATCCGAGCTCCAATAGTTAGCGGTGAAAATGAAGTCCTAGCAGCAATTCAAAATTTCTTTATTGGTGATAAATGTTTCAGAATGATAAATTATATACAGCATTCTGACATAATATTTATGAACGCATTCACGGAACCGATTCACTGCTTTCTACAACACGCTACAGTTCGTAAACATTAGAACTCCAAAAAGGAATCAGAATATTCAAACTACACTTATATCACAGATTTCTCATGTTATAGGATATAACTAATTACATGTGTTGAGCAATACAAAATGTTTTTTGGCTTCAAAACTCAAGTATCGTGTGCAGCCACCTCGAACAAAAATAACAACCTCTGCACGGAGTGGCATTGAATATTTGAGGTACTTGGAAACCTTCTGGGAAATAGCCAGCCAGACTGTTTCTATTCGAGACCAGATTTCGTTTGGTGTGACTAGTAAAGACGCTTAAAGGGCCAGTTGGTTAGCTACATTGTCCTAGACATGTTCGATCAGGGACATATCCGGCGAACGTGCACGCAAAGGAAGAAGCGGTATCTGCCATGCTTGGAAAAGGTGTTGGGTGTTTAGGGCCACATAGGAGGGGGGAAGAAGCATTGTCCTCTTGGTATAGTGCACCAGGACAACTCTGAAGAGAGGGTACCGGCTCTGCTTCTAAAACATCGCTTGGTTGTTGAGGAATTGCTTAATTCGTATCAGGCGATATCGCTCAATGGCGTTGGACGGGAATGGTGATGCAAAATTTTGTTCATCCTGATATCGTCGAACGTATACGCGACCATGATGTTGCATCAAACTGAATAGTCACTTGTTAATATTCACTCTGACCCTCTGTTGAAAATCAGAGCGTCAGTGTCTGTTTCGAAATCCCAAAATAGCCTGAGGAATCTCTGGAAGAATACCAATAGAATGCGCAGGAATGGGTTCCCAGCCACCAGTCTTGTGTTAAGCAGACGACGTCGAATTATACTGGAGAACAAAGCTCTATATGTGACTGTGCTCCACTGCTGGCCTAACACCCTGAATGTCCCTGTCATGAATCTCATTGCCAGACGGTAGAGGTGCATGTCATGCCGTGCATTCTGGCGATTTTGCACTATATGGGATGGTTTTTGGATATAATACACTGCCGGACAATTGCTAAGGACGGATGACAATAGCAACGATAGCAACCATAAAATGGAAGGCAGGAAAATGTCGAAATTAGCATAAGTGCGGGATACAGTAAGACGTGTTGTGCGTATGCAAATTTTGTATTGCCGAACTTGTTCGTGACGTCATAGCGCTGATAAGAGATATAAAGGATTTGACGCGTATTGATCGTTGTTGTTCAAACGCAAAGTTGAACGGGAAAGAATCAATTGACGAACTTTCAATTTTCAGTATGTCTTCCCGACATCACCTAGATGATTTTACGCGTGGCCGTATTATTGGCAACATTGAAGAAAGGCGAAAAATAAGAGATGTTGCCAGGGAGTTCGACGTCAGCCACAGTGTTGTTTCAAGGCTTTGGAAATCATTTCAAACAAATGGAGAGTGCAGCAAACGTTACGCGGGAGGTCGTGTTCGCAGTACGACACCTGCAGAAGATCGGTACATACTGCTATGAACAAAAAGACACCGGTGCAGCACAGCTAGTGAGGTAGCAAATCAGTTTATAGCTGCTACTGGCAAGCGGATCTCCCGAAAAACTGTCGAAAGACGATTGCATGAAGGAGGACTATACGCCCGCCGTCCTGTTGTGTGCATTCCATTGTCCAGACGTCACCGTACCATCATTTTGCAATGATGCCATCAACATCGCAATTGGACTGATAACGACTGGTCTGCTGTCCTCTTCTCAGATGAGAGTAGATACAGTCTATCGTCTGATTGTCGACGACAACTGATCTGGCGTGATAGTGGTACTGCATATTGTCCAGAAAATATACAGGAAAGGAACCGATATCCGACATATAGTGTCATGGTATGGGCTGGCATCATGATCAATGGCCGTACGTCCATCTATGTGCTTCCAACTGTAACTATGCCTGGCCAACGATACATTAATGATGTTCTGCTACCTCATGTTCGCATGTTCCGTGGTACTGTCGGTGATAGATTTAATTTCATGGACGACAACGCAACATGTCATCGAACAGTCGCTGTCCAGGAGTGTCTTGAGAGCGATAATATTCAACGCCTTGTATGGCCAGCACGTTCTACACATCTGAATCCCATTGAAAATGTCTGGGATGCTTTGGGAGTCTTGCTGTTCGCCAATGCCCTCCAATACACAAGGACACCCTCATCCATGCACTGACAGAGGAATGGGATAAATTACCCCAACAGCTGCTTGATAATGTTGTGCAAAGCATGACACGACGTGTGGAATCTTGCATCGCCTTCCATGGTGGCCATATCCCGTATTGACATCTTACGCCGGAACGCCTGCGGACGGTAATTGCATTTTTTTCACGTTTACGTATTTGCACAAAATGGCCTGTTTTCCCCTTGAACACGTTCCAAATCCTTCTGGATTTCAGAGCAGAATAAATTGTCTTTCTTGTAATGTCCTGGCATTCTGACATTATTTTACTTCACTTGGCATCCAACCACACTTACTTTTTTACGCGCTATATAGCCGTTTATGATCCGTCCTTAGCAATTTTCCAGCAGTGTACTTTGTATGTATTTATATTCATTGACGCATTAGAAATCAATACGCTTATGTGAGATTTCTTTACTAATATCGATAGGTATTAAGATTTAGAAAGTTCAACAATCCGTAAAACAAAAAAACATAGAAACCGTTCCCATAATGACTTAAAATCGGTGTGTCGGAGAGAGGTATTATATACACACACATGTTGTCATAAAAAATGAAACAGAATGATCTCTGATCAAAATAAATGGGATCTTACACATTTAATATATAATCATATTATTTTTGGTGCCTTAGTTCTAAACGACAGGGAAAAACGAGAAAATTACACTGGACAATTATCCTTCTGGGTTATGTACTCTTTTGTTAATATGGTCGGCATTTCAGTTACATTTTCTAATACTGAAGCATGCAAAACTTCCTCGAAAGCTATAATACATTTCTCGACACAGCTCTCTCATGATGAAATTTCGTTTTTTTTTTTTTTTTGTTTTTCCTTTTGTACGTGAATGCCTGTATCCAAAACTAAGGATGCAGAATAAACTAGTCACTAAAAATCACAGAAAGATCTAATGTGAAAAATATTTTCAAATATAAAGCAAAAGTTTTCTTCTTAAATGAAAAGTGATCCACAAAGGCGTCTTTATTATCGTGACACATTTATGTACAGAACGGTTTCATTTGTTCCAACCAACTTTGAATTAAAGATCCTATGCGGAAATTTTAAACATAAATCGGTATCCACAATTTAATAACTTTAAGCAAACATTAAGAATAATTTCAGCAAGTATGTATCGAATTCTGATAACACGAGAAGGTGCCACACGTGTTCGATTGGATTTAGGTCCTGGGACTTTGCGGGCCAATCCATGCGTTGAATACCTTCGTTCTCTAACAGCTCTGTGACAGCCACTGTACGATGAGGTGTAGCTTTGTCGTCCATGAAGAGAAACTCAGGACCCACATCACCTCTAAACAGACGCACGTGAGGCAGGAGAACCTCGGTACAATAGCAGACAGCAGTGACTGAACATCCTTGGAAGATGTGGAGGTCCGTACGGCTGCCAAGCATGATACCGCCCCAAACGGGAAGTCCGTCACCTCCAACAATGTCTTATCGATGATGTTGGAGGTGTGATTACGTGTTTCCTGATCTATCCAGATGTGTATACGTCCATAATCGCTCGTCAGATTAAATCGGCTCTTATCCGTAAAGGGAACTCGACCCCACTGCTCATGTGTCCAGTTTTTGTGTTACTGGCACCACAGAAACCACCGTCTCCGATGAGCGGGCGTTACTGGCACACACCGTACTGGTCGTCTTGCAAATAGACCACCTTTGTGCATCATCCTGCCCACGGTAAAACGCGATAACGAACGTCCAGTTGTCTGTTGCAAGTGCCTTGCGATTTCTTCCGCTGTCTGCCATCTGTCTCTTCTCGACTGTAGGACAATATACCGGTCGTCCGCCGCCGTGGTTGCTCATGGACGACCACTGCTAAACTCTCGGACAGCTGTTCCTGTCGTTAATGGCCTGCCCGCTCCCCGGACATGTCCCGTATCGAGCATGTTTAAGGACCACTTGCAACGCCATCTGCCGCCTTGTCGCTCTATCCGGGATTTCAAGCAAATCGTCCAACACGTGGGGACCATTCTGCTGCCGGACAACATCAGCAGTCTCTTCGCCTCCATGCCGCACTGTATTGCAGCATGTATCGCAGTACGAGACCGTGCGAAACAGTGTTTGAAGATGACGAGACTACGTGCCACAGATCCCTCTGTATTTTGTCCTGAAGCTCTGTTTTTTGCCATCATATATATCCTTTATCTGTATCATTACGTCCATAAAATTTAAGTTCAATCAGACGCTCCCCTCTTGATGAGCAAATTTCATGGTCCGTGAATGCACATCGTGTAAAATCAAACAATTTTCACAACAAAATTTAAGCAGTAAAAAAGAGATAAATATTTTGTGATATTTTGTACTGTCAATTAGTATGCAGTGAAAAACTATTTGCTTTTTAGTTGTATCCTTAAAATGGTTTACCGCCGTAGAAACCCCGTTTCCAGGAAACTGAAAAAGGCACAAATTGATCAAATTCTGGAAATATTAACGTAAAATAGGACAAAATGCAAAACTCGAGTTTTTGTTAAATCCCAGAAAATATAATATAAAATTTAAATCTCTGACAACACTTCATTTGTTGAAATTAAAGCATTTGCTGAAGACGCAGATTTATCAAAACGTGCCCTCATTTCCTCACGATGACCACGTGCTATTTTCCCTCCGTAATGAACTTCACATGGTATGAATTCTCCCCTTCTTGATTTCAGCTGACACTTGGCTGTTGCAGATGAATATACACCAACCACAAGTGTAGGTTCACAGACATTGGTAGGCGGCTGATGTTTTGTCATAGTGAAAGGCTTCAGTTGAGAAAGCAGCTTTCCCAAGATACTGACCAAGATCAAATTGCAAATAATTGAACAACTCTAACGTCCTTCACTTACGCATTTCACATATCCATGGTCTTCTAGCTTTAGAGCATAAAATCTCAATACCCTGAATAACACGACTAGCTTTGCTGCTCGATGGTTATCCTCTGAAACGCAAATCCTTGTGACTCGGCGGCGTCATTATCAGGTCGAAAGCAGTTTACGTACTGGTCTGTACCCATCTACCGGAGGTGTAACTTGTCAAGATTAAAAAAAAGCAATGGGGCCGAAATGGTTTCGCCCGCTGTTTTTAAACGTAGAACTACGTATGTCTTATCTTGTGTGTATGATAAGATCGTGAAGAAAATACACACTGGGTGTTGGCAATGGTTTTGTATTTATTTTGTCAGTGGTAATACATTTATAGCCCGGAATCATCGTTAGCCTTTGTCTGCATGGCTTATGTTATTATCTGTAGCTGCTGCTATGCCTGAAGTCGATGTTGCTGAGATTTAAGTCGATAGGCTGTGAGTTATGGCAAACAGTGGTTTATTATACGAGAAGTAAAATACAAGTTTGGCTGTACGGAACATTTGTATGAAGCGCGTGTGAATATCGCATGAATTTTCGTGCTGCCCAGCGTTGGGTGTTGAGCCCGATCAGTCGCTAGGTTAATCTGAAGCTCTGAGTGCATAAACTCGATAAATCAGTGGTTGCCCGAGTCCATATGAACGTCCATTCGCTTCGTGGCGTCGACCGTTGAGCTAGAGGTCCTCGCGACGGGCTCAATTTGATGCCATTGTTTGGTTTCGACATAGCGTTTGCAGCGCTCAGCATTGGTAGTCCGGGGTTTTTTGGGTCCACAAATTTTCTGTTCTGTCAGTCTTTGCAGTTTTCCGGTGTTTCTTTTTGCACTCAAGTTTGCATTTTCGAGGCATTTTCATGTTTATTTTACGATAATTCTTCAAATCTGCGAAAACAATAATTATAAAGTACAGTTACATTACCATCTACTTGATATAATGTAATGTTGTTCTAATTTCAGTCGGTCACTATGACCCTGTGTTATAATGTAAATACAATTGTATAAAATAATGGGAAACATTATGGCGCGTGATGTGTGAAGAAATAATTAAGTAGTGGTAGAACAAAAGAAAAACTGTATGCACAAACAGCAAAATTTACGTTATCAAAGTATCAATTAATTAAATCTTACCAGTTTTAGATCCTAGAACTCTGCTAAGTGAAGAGGCGATTTATGAGCTTGACAAAAAAATACACAATATTTACCTATAAATATCTTGGATTCACTAAACACACATAAACAAGTAATAAAGGTGACTCAAAATTTTAGGTGTAATAACTGATTTTCAGTTATATTTGATGTAGAGCCTGAGCATAATTTTGTTGAGATTTTTTCAGAATGATTTTGTTTTTATTTTGCATCCACAAAGCACCCACGAATGCCAAGAGTGAGTTTTTAGAGTCCAATTTCAATTTTGTTGGGTGTATATTTCAAATTAATTACACAATTTTCTGATTTGGTCTGATATTCAAAATTTTAACAATTTTAATTTGTAAATTTTCGCTTGTTACTCAGAATTCCAGCATGGTACAATTCGCATTCGTTTTAAACAAAAAAAAAAAATGTGATTTACATTTGATATCTCCTGTGGAAAAAAAAATCACAAAACATTATGCACAATACAAACGAATAATACACTTTGGCCAAAAAATAAAACGATCACTGAGGTTTCTCAGCGTGTAATGCATTACACTTGTCTCTCGAGTTTTTTTCCTTTATATTAATTGTATCCTTTCCTTTCAAATAACATGTACCTTTATTATCTCCTCCACCCATTTTCGATTCTTCTTAAAATTTACTTGCGTGTACCCCCCACCCTTCTTTTTTACATATCACATTAGTACATTTCAACTATCAAAAAGGACATTATACAATTTTGATTATGACCGGGTCTCAAACCCCTTAGTAGCTAAAGCTTAATGATGCATTTCTTACCAACAAAAAAAATTAGGTTCACTAGAGTTATTTCGAGAGTTGGCCTCCTCGCTGTTTTTCGATTTAAGTCATCAGCGTTTGTTTGTGTTTTCCTTGGAATTTCAAAAGCAAAGGAGTATGATTACAAAATTATCTTTCTTTCCTTTTTAAAGGCAGGGTTCGGCTTCGGGAAGAGGTAAAACAGGGGACTTCGCATTGTCTCTCTTAATTTGCAGTATCGGGGAAACACGAGAGGGTGGTTTTCCATAACCCACTGTTTTGAGGATCGCAGAATTTTGCTACTGACGTTTGCAGGTGACAGGCTGACATCATCCTGGAGGGGTCTAGATTAACTAGAGCCCCACCGCGGTTTCGCTGGATGTCCATGATGAGTTTTTTTCTCAGTTCCTCTGTTCCGGGCGTAGTCGAAGCATTTGATGCCCGGTCTATAGGTAATCGTCTTGGGAAGACATCGGAAGTACAAGCGTCCTAAAAGACGAGTTCTTTGGCTGGAAACTTTTTCTTCCACTCCGGCAAGAAGGCGGGAACCGTGGCGTCACACCATGGAGGCACCAGTCGTCCTCGTTTTGGTGCATTTGGAGGTCACTTTTACAAAGCTGGTGGCAACAAAAAAATATCCTGACCAAATGTCATTGCTCTCTTCAGCACAAAGTGTAGAACTGCCGTCAGCTCTAGCAACAAACAAGTGAAAATCAGTTGTTGACCCGCGATGAACAGGAGGCAAGTGAGTGTGAAGAGAGAAATCTCTTTACTCAAACGTTATCCAAACTCCTGCACGCATGCGTCAAAAAGGACGCTGTAGTTTTCAGCTACGCAATTGGATATAAGTACTCCCTCATGCTTCGTAGCTTGAAGCTTAAGCATTTTTCGAGGGGTGTGGTGGGGAACGAAAAAAAACCTGCTGTGTCATCCACGGCGTCCTCTTGAACATGACTTTGCAAAAACTTTTGAAATTCACCCTTCTATGCCCTGGGGATTTATTGTTTTCAGGTTTTCAAGGTGACTTTCCTAAGGAATTTCTGGGCTAACAGGAAACGAGATTCTTATCTCTGGGTTTGGCGACTTCCTATGTAGTGAAAAAAAAAACGAAATGGTGCAAATGCCGGGGATCCCAATGTTCACATAAACTTTACATCAGGTACACAAATTCACATTTCTCGAAACTCAAGAATGCAAAAATTTTCACATCATGAAAGAAATACGGGATTACGCCATATAATACAAATTTTGAAGATGACAATCCGTTTTTTGGCGTAAATGTGACAAGGATGGTAAGTCAGATATGATGGTTAAATTCAAATTGATCGGAAACTTGAAACGTGGTCATTCTGGGTGGTGTAGTGGTTAGCATACCTAGGCGTTTTCTGGGAGAAGCGGGTTCGGGTCCCGCTCCAGGACGATGAAAATTTTCAAGTTTTCGGATATTATCTGACTTACCATCCTTGTCACATTTACGCCAAAAATCGGATTGTCATCTTCAAAATTTGTATTTTCACATCATTTTCTATACAAATTGCTGAAGAAGAAATTTTAGAATTCGGGAGAAAAATAAAAAGAATAAATTTCCTAAAAAAATATTCTACTGACATAATGCACGATTGTATACCAAATCATGTGGTGTCTTGCTAACACAGCAGGATTTCAAAAACTTTTGTACCAATCAATGCTTTTTATTACACAGTATTTAATCTCAGTCATAATGTAAGCTCAATTTAATTTAATTAATTATGCACGAGTTCACTTTTCGATTCCAATGTTCATAATTACTCTATATAAACATAAAATTTAGTTTTTAAAATGAAGTAAATAATTAAGTTTACACATGTTCTAGTTTCACACAGACTAAGGGTAATGTTTTTAAGCTTTTTATACATGTTCAAATTCTTTCTAGCTCTCGTTCCAAAGGTACATGTATACAGTACACGTAAAAAAATTATAAATACACAATTTCCACTAAATGTCTTGAACGAATATTTAAGAAAGTGAAAAAAAAAATGTTTCCTCTCGCTCAGTTCGCCTCAAAAATGAAATTCAGAAAAAAATTAATGAGAAGAAAAATTTAAGGAATCACTCTTGGAAACAAGAATGCGTGGATGTGTGATTTTTTCGCATAGTGGGACCAAAGATTGGGCCTTAACCTTCGAAACACTAATAGAAAAATATCAACACATCATACTCTTGTTGTTGATAGTCGCAATTGTAATTTTTCAATTCTCACGACAAGTCCATTATGTCAACATTAATTGCATTCCAAAATGTTGGGCCACTGGTTGCAGGTCCTTAATAACGTAACGTTGGGTTGTAATATGCCTGCAATGAACACCAAAAGTGATCTCGCAACGTAAGCAATTACACCCCACAACATGACACCAAGCCTACTGGACGTGTGACGTTCGACAACAAGCCGTTCATCTTGGCGCTGACCACATTGCCTCCACACACGCTTTCATTGGTCGTCTCCTCAAAGACAAAAGCTAGACTGGTCACTGAAGATCCTCCGCTGCTGTTCTGTTTGGTTTCATCACAGTCTGGCACGACACCATTGCACTACTTGGTGACGATGCATTGTTGTTAATGGAAATCGTAGTAACATTCTTGTTACGTGTCCTTTTACGTCGTGCACACGTCTGCCAATGGTGCAGGCACTTATCAGACGATGCATGAAGGGCACCACTGCTCGCTGAATATCCGAAATCGTGGCTGTTGTGTCACTCCGCGCATATCGAACAGTCCGTAGGTCCTCTCTCTCCGAGGTTCATCCAGTTCCAACTGCTCAAATTGCTTCCTAACATTTCTCCGAGGAATACTTCACTTCCGAATGATGCAACCAACACAACAGCATGAGTCAGAATGGCAAGCACGCGCAACGGAACGACCTTATACAGCGGGTAATGCACAGTATAATGATCTCTCCTTGCTTGCCTGACATGCGCGTCCGGCAGCGATACTTGAATCACTTCCATGTCTCAGTATATCAAACATACCCACCAAGTTTCATTCATGGCCCTTCGCTTCCTTCTCGAAGCAACAACTCTTTTCGATGAGGGTATGTAAAGATAAAGGATTATGTAATATTTCACCGCATAAATAAATTTCAAAGAGTTTACACATATACCTGAATTTTATTCTTACGATATCTGAGTTTGATGTGAAAGTACTCATGAAACTTTATATTGAAAATCTGAAACACGGAACACATTGAATCTCATTTACCCAGCATGTGGAAGTAAACTTAGCGAAATATAATCTTTAGTATACTTAAATTTATTTTTCGGTGAGGTTGATTTTTTATCACCGTTTATACGCGTTTTAAACTACTCTAGGAGTAGTTTTAAAGCAATATTCTCTTTAACTAAGCTCTGTAATGATGCTGCGATGTGATAACTGCTTGGTTTCGAAGAACCAGAATACGCATAATGTTTTTTCTTGAACAGTTACCATTTAGAAGCGTAAAGTCAATTTAGAGGTTGCTGTGGTGCCACATTAAACTTTCCGCGGTGAACTTGTTTATGCTGTAGGCAGTCTTTATTTGGTAGGTTATGGTTTTATCATGCAAAGCCACGAGAAAGCCAGACGAGTAATCATGAATCACGCTGCTCCAGTTCACGTTTCATTAACAATAAACCAAATGTTCATGGTGAAAATACTCCAATCACGTGGCGACAGTTAATAAATAAATACATTACTCTTTTTCCACGTTCCAGAAACTCACCAGCATCCGAAATATTGTTCATCAACCGCGCCGGTGTGGAAATGCACCAACAGAACTCCCGATATCTTGCCGAGTGCGTTACATTTACGCCACGGTGGCCAACAATCCACGGTGCTATGTGTATTTTTAAGTCAGCTTCTGACATCATAAATCCGTAAGATGGGCTCAGCTACTGAGAGGCGTCTCTCCATCTGGTGGGCATTAACGGCACTTCCTATACATATATTATAGTAGTTAAATCCAAAGAGCGAGATCCAAGGTAAAAAATACTCCAAAATACGATGGCGACAGTTAATAAATAAATACATCGCTCTTTCCACGTTCCAGAAACACACAGCATCCGAAAAATTGTTCATCAGCCGCCGCTGTGGAATAGATATCGAGGAGTTCTGTTGAGTTGGAAATTCCAGACTTAAAAATACACATAGCACCGTGGATTGTTGGCCACCGTGGAGTAAATGTAACGCAATCGGCTAGATATTACGGGAGTTCTGTTGGTTTTCGGTGTTTCCACAGCGGCGGCTGATGAACAATTTTTCGGATGCTGTGTGTTTCTGGAACGCGGAAACAGCGATTATTTATGTATTAACTGTCGCCACGTATGTTGGAGTATTTTCACCTTGGATCTCGCCCTTCGGATTTAACTGCTATAATATATATATAGCAAGTGCCGTTAATGATCACCAGATGGAGACGTCTCAGTAGCTGAGCCCATCTTACGGATTTTATGATGTCAGAAGCTGACTTAAAAAATACACATAGCACCGTGGATTGTTGGCCACCGTGGCGTAAATGTAACGCACTCGGCTAAATATCGAGGAAGTTCTGTTGGGTCATTTTCCCACAGCGGCGGCTGAATCTGAGACAATTTTTCGGATGCCGTGTGTTTCTGGAACGTGGAAAAGAGCGATGTTATTATTTACCAAATATTCATGAAATGCTATTTTTAAAAAGGTGATAAGATAATATAGTAACAAAAAACATAAAAAACTCAAAATATTTTAGTAAGCCAAAAAACTCTAGCTTCTGAAATTTATCTTTTCAAAGTAACAAAGGTTTCACTTTATTATTTGTGAAATTAAAAAATTAATAAATAAAGCTGACTTTCGTTTTAAAGCTATATTTTATTAACTATAAGAAATTGCGACGGAGCGTTACACTTTTTAAGGGGAACTTTTTTACCCCAAATTGACGTTTTCCCGTTCAAGCGACGATTTTCTACATTTTGCTACTGAGTAATACGATTTTCCAAGCACACGATATCCTGCATCGAACGCCGTTTAAATTTGTTTGGTTCCTAACCTGATTTTCCTTCAATTTAGTATCTTTCTTGGTTTTCGTACATGTAAGATTACTTTAAACAGATTCTTCTCCCTCCTGCCACATTTCTCAGCGGAATCTCACGGCAAGGTTGCTTCAAACCAATTGTTTCTCCAGAATTTGCCGAAAGCACGTGGCGACCAGCTAAAGCAGTGCCGCATTGCTCAGCCTGTACATGTCTCATCTCAGCAAATTTGGTGGAGCGTCACGTCCAGTGCCGCAAATTTCCATGTTGAACCGGGCTGCGTCTCAGCTTGGCTTCAAGCACAGTGTGAGGTCTTGAGAGCAATTCAGTCAGTTTGCTGTTTGTTTAAATAACCACTTTTAGGACGTGTGAGTGAAGTTGGCAAGTAGGAAGCGCAAAATATCTTTCCTTAGTTGAAAAAGTCTCAATTATACAGAAAGATAGAACATTTCATGGACTAAAGTTGAATTAGCCACGTATCTTGGATTGCCAGTTTCAACTTCGAAAACAATTTTAAAACAAAGAGAGATCAATCAAAATTACTTCCAGGAAGGTTAGGTCATTGTGCTCATATACGAGAATGGCTTCGAAAAGTGTCCCCTTACAATTAATTCTTTAAACCGTTTTAACAACATGGTTCAAAGGCAAGCTCCGAGCCGCAAATGTATCTCAATGGATCAATACTCAATGAAAAGACCTTAGAAGAAATTGCTGCTCGGCTTCTTTTAAACGACTTTTACTGTTTCAAATTGATGGATTGATAGACCTAACAAAATGCCACAATCCGCGTATGTACCGATCAATTTGTGGTGAATATGCAAGTGTTGTTCAGATTCCAATTGATGAATGGAAGACGAAGACCTTACCTGCTTTAGTCTCAAGTTATGCTCCGAAAGACATTTTCAACGCCAATGAGACTGCCCGTTACCTTCTCAAATATCCTGCCTGATAAAACATACGTTGCTAAGGGAACATCATGCCACAGTGGAAAATGTCAAAAATACGATTCACTGTCTTGTTATGATGCAATGTCGACGAGAGTGATAAATTAATACCTCTGCTGGACAGCAATTCTAAGAAACCACGTTGTTTAAAAATTGTAGATAGATTCCCTACAAGCTATGAAACAAACAAAAGTGCCTGGATGACGCAAACAATATTTAACATATTTTTGCATAATTTTTACTCTAAGAAAATGTGATTGCAAAAACGTAACATGATCTTATTTATTTATCAGTGTTCGGTATATGTTGATTTTCGAATTCCAACCTGCACAAACACATTTTAGCCCGTGGGAGTAAGGGGAGTGCCCTCTCCATCAAAGGGTTTTGTTGGAAACAAGTTGATTAAAAGAGACACGGGCTGAACTTGATTCTGGAAACTGTGAAAAGATGCGTGGAAAAAGAAAATCAAAGTATTGGAAGCTATACATTTCATATTTTCTTCATGGAAGAGCGTGACAAATAATTGTTTTTCTCATTCGTTTGGGTAATTCGGATCTCCACTGTCACATGAAAGGTCCTACGGTATCACAGGATGATTTAAAAAGGGACTTGACGTTACGATTGAGCCAGAGGATGATTACGTTGATAAGCTTGCAATCGATTGAGCCAGAGGATGATTGACGTGAATAAGCTGCATGTGATGAAAATGTGATAATTTCAAAGTTTCGAACAATCTCCTATGTAATGGATTGTTTCATCAAGAAGAAGATAATGACGACAACAACATACCTGAAAATTCGGAAACTATTCCTTCTTCAAAGTGGCATTAAATGGAATAAATAGAACTTGGAAAAAAACCTCATCCCTTGGCCTCGATTCAGAGTAAAAACACTTGGAGAAAGCTTTTCCACTATTTCTAAATAGTGGAGGCGTTAGATGTATAAATTCTGCAAACTGTGATAAGAATATGAACAGTCGCCATTTTGAAGAATGACGTCATTTTAGCGGGTACCGTGTTGCCATATAAAACTTTTCCGCGGGTAATTTTTTTATGCTTGTAGGAAATTTGATTTTTCGGTTGCACAATGTTTGACTATGTCAGAACACGGAAAAACCGCCAATAATTATGAATCACGCTGCATGTTAGGCTGCTGCATGCCCATAAATTTGGACTTGGAAACCACAGTTACCAAATTCATCCTATTACGTAGTTTAATTTTTAAAAATGCTAATATTTAGGCAGATTGCTGATATTTTATTGGGGACCCATATTTCATTCATTATGGAATTTAAAGCCTACGAAAAGGCTTTTATGAGCTCCTTTCATGTCTTATATCGCTACACGTTTTTCGAAAGATAAAATTTTATATTATTAAATTCCGCGAATGAAATACTGGAAACTAAGTAATAATGGTATTGATAACTTCAGTTTTTCATAAATGTTTTATCTTAAATAGGAATTACTTTTACATTCCCATGAACCAATGTGAATTCTTACTTTATACAGAAAGACAATGTTCTGTAATTTTTCGATTATTTTCCTTAAAACGTGAATTAAAACTTTTCAGGAATTGCAAACCAATTACATGCACCGAGTATCAAATTATTAGGAATCACATCTTAATTGAATTATTGGCCGTCTTTCTTCTTCAAAGAGCTGCCTCAATGGGATGTCGTGTGAATGTTCAGTTAATTGTACTGACGTGGTACTTCTTTAATATTCAGCTGCGGTGTTATAGATTGCTGTGAATTTCCTGATTGTTGGCCAGAAGTAACCCTGCGTCGAACAGTTTCCCTCAGTCCATCGCATCTTTGTGTGTTCAACTGGTGTAAGATGTCCGGAACTTGGGGTCTGTTTAAAGATTTAAAGACATACATAGAGGACTAAAAGTGTACAGCCTATAAAGTTTGAGACATGACCAATGATATTCTATTATTTCCCTTTCAGGAAAAATTTTCTTTTGACATATACTGTATGTTTTAAGATGCAGATTTCTTTGCACTGTTTCATAACATGTGTAGCACTGACTGAAGTTACATACACTGAAGAGCAATTGAATTAGAGACAGCTGGCGTTATGCAAATGTGGCGCTGTGGGCGGCCCTGTAAACGGAAACAAAACATGCTCTATGCAGCGATCCCGACAATATAGAAAGGTGTGATGCGACCTTGGGAATCAGTAAGAGTCGACGCAGTATGGAGTAAGACGAAAGATCTAAGCGCATTTGATCGCGGGCAAATTTTTAGGGCCCGACGAATGGGTCACTCCTTCTCGGAAGTCGTGCAGGCATTGGGATTTTCACGAGCCACTGTGTCACGGGTGCACCGTGAGTGCATCGAATTCGGTAAAACATCATTGGCTAGCTCGCATTGTAACAGCGGATAGACAGGGCACAGTGCAAGAAATTACTCGTCAATTTAACGCTTGTGCACAAAAACGTGTAAGAAGCCACACCACCAAAACCATCTCCTCGCTATGGGGGTACAGAAGCCATCGTCCCACGGGCTTACCGCTGACGGCACATCATAGGGTGCCAAAGATTACCATGGAGCGCGAGTGACATCGCCACTGGACCCTAGACATGTGGAAAAATGTTGCCTGGACTGATGAGTCGAGATTCACGTAGGTACATGCGTATGGCACGATACGAGTGCGGCGCAAACCATAAAGCATTAGATCCTTCTTGCCAGCAGGGTACTCTTGCTCAAGCTGGTGGGGTGACATTCTCGTCTGGTGACTGTTTACGTGGACTGAAATGGGTCTCCTGGTACGTGTGACATCGTCCCTCACTGGTCAATGTTACCGTAATATACTGGGCGACCATTTGCTCCCGTTTGTGCGTTTTCAACATCCCACTGGTGACCTCATCCTACAACAAGACAATGCACCGTGCCATCGCTCCCGAATTGTATCCGAATTGTTGGATGAACACTCCACCGACGTGACTTGGCTTCCTCGGTCAGCTAGGTCATCTGACCACAATCCCATCGAGCACATCTGTGATGCCATCGAGTGAGATGTTCGAGGATCTTACCGTCCTCCATCAAGTATTCGTGAACTGTGGGGAGCTTGTTCAGGGGTCATGGATCCGCGTGGCTTCCCAACGCTTCCGGTGCCTTGTCGAGTCCATGCCAGAGACCGAATCGCCCGCCGTCATCCGGGCGAAAGGTGGTGCTACACGTTACTAGACCCAAGGTATATCTATTTCAATTGCTCTTCCAGTGTATATGGATTTAGAGACATTGACACGGCTTTGCATATTTTTTTTTTCTCATAAAAAGATAGCCGGCATTATTGTTGACCCTCACATTGCAGGGTCCACTCGCTAAATACAATGATGGACATTAAAATTGTTATCCGCCCAGAAAAAAAAGAAATGGAAGAGCATTTTTTTGCCAGCTTCTTGGTTGGTGTCTTTAAAGTGTATACACAATACCTCTATTACGGGTTATTTATCTCAAAGACTACAATCTTGTGACGATTATAGATAGATTAAGATAATACAACGTAGTTATCACAAATGTTTATTTTTTCAAGCCGACCATGGTTTTCGCTGGTGTATTAACCTAACTTCATCAGGACGAATGGCACGTAAATATTCAAATTGTATATGATATCATAAATGGTGTTTACAGTCACGTGTTTTATTTAGATGCTTCCACGCGTTTGATAGAAATGGCGTGGATGCCATGTCATTAACAAGTTGCGAAGACTTCTGATATGTATGGAAAGCTTTCCAAAATATTAAGTTTGGTGGTTGAATCTGACTTGTCAATAAAGTTTTGCTTCTTCAAAGATAAATTTGTGGTCTTTTTCGTTAGCAGTGTTTAGCCATCGATGACTTCTTTAGGTCACAATTCCGAATGTAGGTCTTGTTGCTTACTTGAATCGAAAACGCAAGGCTTTACGAAGAGTCTGTCCTATGTACGAAGCGCCACATTCGCATGAAATTTGAAAAATTCCCACGAGTTTTTGTCTTCAACATAGTCATTTGATCCTAAAAATCTCATTTTGTTTATGGTTTTAAAAATCCCCTTAAAATTAAAGGTTTTCAGAATTTTTGTAATTTTGAAGGCAATGTCACGGGAAAATGGAATAATGACAAAATTCTCTCGCAAAGGGCGCATCACAGGGAGTTCATGTGGAGATGGACTTTGGTTTCCGGACATTTTGTCAGAGCCTTGTCTATAGTGGAAAAGTTGTATCCTCGCTGTACTGCAACATGTTTACGGAAATAAAGTTCTTTTTCCAAACTGTCCTTATCTGAACATATATGTATCGCGCGATATACGCAACTTGTAAAAGGCACTGAGTTTTTGTTCATAAGGGTAGTTAGACTTGTCATGTGGAGGTGAAAAAACAAATAGCGAAAAGGCTTCCGATAAATTGTGGTTGCGAGAGATTGATTTAAGTGAGTTACCAGGACGTCAAGGAATGGTAGGCATCCGGTATTTTCAATTTCGTAGCTGAATTGAATGTGAGGATCAATGGAATTTATAAGTTTGACTAATTCCGGAATTTCAGAATGTTTTACCTTCCATAAAACGAAAGTACCGTCTACATATCGTATCCATAAGTCAAATTTCACGATTCAGAAAAGTTTTCAAATCGACGCATGTAGATTTCACATAATATAGGTGACAAGTTCGGAGCTGCCCATGGCTAGACCTTCCGTCTGTTCATAAAACGTTCCACGGAAAGTAAATCTGTTCTGTTTTATGCAAATGTCCACTAGTCTTGTTATTTCCTCAACTTCAGGTTGGCTGTAATGATGCTCTACAAGACTTGATTTTAGGGATTCCAGAGCCCCTTTTACTGGAACATTGGTGAACATAGATACCACATCAAAGGATAGTTAAAAATGAAAATGATTTGCCGCGTTTCCAAGTTACAACTACGCCCAGAGCTGGTAGAAAATGTTCTTACAGAAAATATTACTATATGTGCTTCGATAAAGAAATTTTCATATTGTTACGTATGCCATTGGATAACATTTCAATCAGTTTCTTTTAGATATTTAGTTTGTCTTTTAAAATATTAGAAGTTAGGCCTGTAGAAAAGTTCATTTTAGGACGATTTTGTGCATAAGGAAAATGCCAAATGTAGTTTCTTATGATTAATCAATACAGATTCAAAAATATAATAATGAGGAAACGGAGAATTTGTGTTAAGAAGTTAAAGAAGTGAAACTTAGTCACCTTCTAATTGGACTCATATTCTGTCGTTTTCATATGGCTGCTTCTATTCCTAAACAAAATCAGAGAACACCACACTGAGATATAAAGAAAGAAGAGAGAGGAGACAGCGAGATGTAAAGAAGTATTTGGATTGAACTCAGAAAGAAGGGCAACAATCTTAGACATTTAAATGTTATAAAAACTCACATGAACTCAAATTTATCTCATAATGATATATCTCAATATATTTTAAGCTGAAAAAATTTATATTTCCTAAACGGAAATGCATTGCATCGGGAATATATAGAATTAACTAGATAAGATATTCATGCCGCAAATACAATTGTAGGCTATATTGTCGAAAAGCAATTCATTTATTAAAATAATTTTTTTGCATAGCCAGTATACGTAATGCAGTAAAGTCGTCATCCAGCCAATAACATGAGTAAAATGCTTATAATAACAACACTCTTTCTTTTTAAGGTAGTATAGTTCCGTTAGGTAAAAAAAAATGTTAAACAAAAAATAATTGCCAGATAAATATTTGCTTTTTATTGTTCTTTAGGAAACTTGTTTTTTGGATAACAATTCCCCTACTAAACTCAAAGACAAACTACAGTCGAATCGTCATTAATCCGGACCGCATTAAGCCGTATCTTCGCTTAATCCGGTCAGCGCTTTACAAAAAAATGCTAACAAACGCGAAATAAAAAGCTGACTTACGGGTGCGAGACTGCAAACTACGTATCTACCGCGCAGGTACACCTGCCGTGACTCAACCGGTTTCTCTACGCATTCATAAGGCTATGCTATTGTCTGTGCGGGAGGCTGCGTCACTCAGTCGGTCGTTTGCCTGATGTGCTGCGCATTACGTCTTGGGTTGCACCGTAACTTTATTTATTGTGATTAAAAAAAAGTTTTAATTTTTCATTTGCGTGCAGTGATGTCGTTAAGTAAACCTGCTGAAGGTAACGAAACCGCAGAAACATCTCTTTCCTTACGATAAATTATGCGTGATAGAAAACTCGAAAAAGTAGCGTCTGTGGCGAGCATTTTGTGTTAAATATGGGATAGCAAAACAGTCTGTTCCAGACATAAGGAAGAAAAACGACGACCTACAAATATCTGTCCTGAAGTTTAACGCCGAAAAGGAAGCAAGTACTGTGAAAAGAATGCGAATGCGTACATAATCAGTCCCCTAGACGATGCTGTTTATAAATGGTTTTCTCAGCTTGTTTCTTCTGGATTGGAAAGAAGAAGCTGAGTAAACCATTATCAACCGAGGGGATTGAAATTCCGGCTGCAGGGGAAATATTTACTAAACAGTTGGACATTAGCGCTTTTAAAGCCGAAGCTCGGGTTGGCTGTTTTAGGTTCAAGAAGGCATCATAACATAACAAATAAAACACTATATGGTGAAAGTTTCAGTTACGCAGACGTTAAAGTTGTTGAGCCCTTCAGGAAAAAAAAATAGACGATTTTTTAAAGGAGGAAAAAACACAGCCTTCACAACTATATAATTATGACAGAGACGGGCTTATATTGAAAGAGCCTTACCGGACAACACCGAAGCGTCAAAGGCTGAAAGAAAACCACCCTGTAAGAAAAGGAATTAGTGAGGGACGAGTTTCTGCTTTTGCTATGCACAAATGCAAGATGGTAGTCACATGTTGGAGTCTGTGATTGTGGGCAAAAGTAAAGATCCATGGGCAATAAAGGTATTGCAATGCAAAATTTACAAATATACTACTACAGCTCGAAAAAAATGCATTGTTCACTTCATATATCACAGTGGATTCGTTTCACAAAAAAGCTGTGTGGGAACTCAAAACACACCAGACTGAGGTTTTCAAAATTTCTGAAGATGAAGTGAAAGCCCTTGTTTTATTCGACAATGCTCCAGCACATCCAGATGCGGAGAAGCTGACATGCATGATCATAAAATATTGCGCGCATGTTACTGCCACCAAACGCAACATATCTGATCCAGCCTATGGACCACGGCATTATCTACACATGCCAAACCTCTATACAAAAAACAAGTTTTTAAATGAAGTAATGGAAGTCAAGGAGCCGGCTGCAGGACGAAGAAGACAGAAGAAGGCAGAAGACGTAACAGAATCTGAAAAGATTACAATTTGAGATCTATGATTTTTAGTTTTGCATCTGCTGAAAATGATATAAAACCGTCAACTTTGGTTAAATCGTTGAAATAAATATGTCTAATAAATGAGGAGGTTGAACCAGATACAGCTTGGTTCGAAGTAAACGATTTTTCACGGCATATTTCCGCCAAGGTGGTTGGAAATGCTGTTGTAACACTGGAAGACATTGACTTGTGGCTAGTAGAAGACGAAGAAGAAGTCCGGATTATCAGTCTTTTCACGGAGGAGGAAATTGTTGAAAGTGTGATGGTAGCAGAAAGTTCTGAAGGGGAGGAAGACAACCACGATGAATCAGAAGATATTAATGAACCAAAGCCAAAACTTAGTGAAATCCAAGAAAACGTGAATTTCGTGATCAACCACACATACGGCGAAGACAGCAAATATGAAAACGTATCTAAATATTACCAAACATTTGAAGCACCTGCGTGAATTAATAGTTCAAGATATTAGCTCTAAAACTTGACAACCAGTAGTTTCTTCAAACCAGTTAGCGCGTCAAGTGACGTGAGGTGTAGATGAGCCTGGACCGTTGTGTTCTAAAGTAGTAACATAAAGTAATATCGTAGGACCTAAATATCATGTAAAGTTACGTATTGATTTGTTTACTGTGGATTGATTTACATTTTTGTGTTACTTGAAGTGTAAAATATAAACATTTTAGTTCTTGTACAGGGCGTTTTCAACTATACCTTGTCTCATTTTTATAGGTTATTATGCTTAATCCGGACTTTCGTTAATTCGGACGACTTAGGAGCTCCAATTGGTCCGCATTAAGGAGGTACTACTGTACTTCCAACACCTGACAAACACAAATCATCACACAGATTTTCGAACACATTTTTGATGTTAAGGCATTTCCTGGGAAGTATATTCAGCACTGGCGCTACACTACCGAAGGGCTACGTTGTTGGAGGACGTGTCTAAGTTTTCCATCGTGACAATTCCTATGAATATGAAAAGTTTCACAACGACAATAATAGACATTTGAAAAAGTGAGAAGTGTATTTTTTATTCATTAATACGCAGTTGGACTTTCAATACATGCTTGAGTTGTGAAGACAGAGCATTAGCCATTAGGGTTTTTGTTACAATAGACGCTTTACTGGAAAAACTTTTCCTTGGAATGCATGGGATAATTTTATAGCGCAAGTGCGTTTATATTGCTGGCTCCATGTTTTTTCCTAATTATATCGTCACCTGACAGTGGTGGGGAAGAAAGGTACAGCTGTGGATATACCTCATCTCATAATTAATCATCCGTGTTTTAAATCCTGCAAATTCAAGATGGCATACCTAAAGAAACACATCGGTATAAATCGCGGTAAGATGCCTGTTGCACTTGAAAGGTGCTTTCAGTATTATTCCTGCTTGGAAAAGAAACTCCTTTTTCAGATAAATGAAGAATTTAAATTTGTTATGTGTTACTTCGTTCAAACAGTCACTTAGTAAATTAGATTCAAATTAGAAAAAAAAATATAATTTTAGCAGTAATCCGAAATTATTAGCGCTAGAACAAAAATCAGTTTTTTCCAAAAGCTTTTTCACATATCAACCAGATGAAAGCTTTTTCAAGGAAGACAGAAGTTTTCTGTTTAACTTCCTTGTAAAAACTATCTAGTGACAATGCGAAACCTTGGAAAACTGATTTTCTTCCACGCCAATAATTTCGGATAACAATAATTTACATTGATTTTCTTCATATTTAGTGTTTTTTTTTTTTTTGATTGGAGGGTTTAACGACCACCATGAGCAACTCAATGGGCTATGAGCAGTCGCCCGTCCCTAATTTAGGGTCACTGGTTCCGGGGAAGGGAGAGAGCCAGTGCCGTAAGACAAACACAACATCCATGCCTCACCGGGATAGAACCCAGACCCCTTTCGGACGAATGATCAGAGGCCATCGGCTTAGACCACTGCGCCACCGGGGCGGCTCATAGTTGGTGTATA